>AP025062.1:6039058-6105234 GCA_036186865.1 Eustoma russellianum | reverse complement strand
CATTGTCCAAAAATAAATTTGTACATAGTACTCACATAACCACATATTTGCAAAGGTGATGCCAAATAACATATAGTCAAAACTAGCAACCAACAAAGAGCAGTAAACATGTTCATTAACAATTTCATGCTAAGAAAATTCAACCTGATGGCCTCATGCCCAACCATCAGATCCGGTGCTACATATTAGGAAAGCTAGTTATTCACAAAATTACAGACTGAAGTTCAGAAACCACTCCATCTCAAAAAAAGTATGATCACATGGTCAGTCATTTCCTCTTCATTAACCTTAAAAAGGACACTACAAGCAGCCCATTTCCTATGTCACCTTAGTGCTACGTGAAGGTACCTTCCACAGCACAGGCTTTAAAGAAGACGATAACAGTACAAAAGTTTCACCAAACAAATTATTCATTTCAATTCCCCGGCGAAGAGTGAAAAGTCATTTCAATGCTTTTTCGAGGTAGAAAGCCATTTATATTTATATTATTTCCACAAACAATTTCCAGAAAAAACACCAAAATTTTCACAAAGTCGGGATTGAACCTGAGACCTCTCTGTGGCTGGCTGAGGCGTTGGTCACCAGGCGAGCGCCAGTTTTTGTCAAAAAAAAAAGAGAGAGACTTTTATTTTATGTTGCAACGTTTTATCTGAGGCCAACTAGCACACGTTTTACTTTAGTGCCCAACTTGGCTCGGATAGTTTTCAGTATTAGACATAATGCCTAAATCCCGGCATGGTCATTAAGCATAACGATTCAATCAGGGCCAAAACATTTTGCTGGTAAGAGGAAACACTATTCATGAGAACGATTCATGCTCCGGGAATGATAATGATTCATGTTTCGGGTATGATGAATGATAAAACGATTCATGCTTCGGGCATGATAACAATTAATGCTTCAGGCATGTTAATAATTTATGCTTCAGGCATGGTAACTATGCTTCCGGCATGATGACTATTTAGTCATGTAATGCTTCAGGCATGGCGATTACTTATAACAACGACTTATGCTTCGGCCATAACAACTATTCATGCTTCAGGCATGTCGCTTATTTAGTCATGTCACGCTTCAGTCATGATAATTATTCATACTTCAAAGTTTGTAAAATATAAATAGTGACATTCATATACTTCAGGTATATCAAATATTTGTACGTAAATAACGGTAATGATATTACCTAAGTTTCCATTTAAAGTTTCGAATTTTTTTGAATAATAATAAAAAAACAAGAAAAAGGGAAAAAAGGAAAAAGTCCTTCAGTTGACAAGGCTTATGTTAACTTTCATAAGATAAGCCCATAATAAGTTCCGAAATTTATTATGGCCCATGTGGGGTTTTGCAAGAAGAAGCACAGTTTTGGAGACAACCCGTCTTCAGTTGACAAGGCTAATTTGTTCATATATGTATACGATAGAAATGAAACATGTTAAATAGGTACACAGAGGATCTTACCGAAATTGAACTTGATGTCAACCTAAAGCTTAGTCGAGTCGATGGTCGACTTTGCGCCTTGTTGCACAGGGGATTGGCTCGTGCTGATAACGTGTTATAAACTCAAGCAAAAAGAGAAACGAGAGAAATTTGTATCTCAAAATTGTGTCTTTCATATATGATATGTGGTCCTATTTATAGGACTCAATGCAGTGAAGATAAACTTGGACAAACCCATTTGAATATCTACATCTAATCTGATATACAAAATAGATACGTAATACTTTGGATATCCACATATGCTATAATGTCTATCTCTACAATGTATATCAACATCATGTTTATCCTTGATATTCCAGTATATCCATAACAATTACAAGTTTTTTTTATCTAAAATTATATTTGTATCGAATACAACAACAATAACATTACCCTCATTGACTTAGAGGCTCTCGCCTATGACAATTGGCAAGGTATACGGAGTTGGATGTGCAACCATACCCATGTGTTAAAAAAACACAAAGGTTATTTTTCGATGACTAATAATGAAAATTGTATCATCATATTCGAACATTTTCTTAAGAAAATTGATTGACTCTATTTTGCCTCGGCTGCCAAAAAAACACATAGATAGGCTCAATGTTCCACAACAACAACAACAACATTATTTCATCGACTTAGAGGCTCCTACCTATGGTGACATATGGGAGGGTCGGATGTACGTAACCATACTCATGTATTAGAAACACACAGAGGTTGTTTCCCAATGAGCCATAATGAAAATTGCGTCAATCTCAATCAATCAACTGCTAATTCACAATATAAGAAGTACATCTAATTTAATATGTCATTTTGTTGTATTCGATCATATTTCAAATTTAAAGAAGAGTGTGTCTTTGATTCCATTGAAAATGGAAACAAAAACAGGCTCAATGTTCCAGGAGACTAGTCCACTTCGCCTATTGGGTCCAATAGCCAGCGCAGTCCATTTGGACCGCATGCTCTTCGAGAGTACACTTCTAGAAGGCATGTCTTGCAATACAAAGTTTTGGCCCATTATTCTGTATTATAAGTTTTAATTTTATAATTATATTTTTTGGTAATAAATTTTATAATTATAAAAGACTTAAGATTTATGATTGCCATGTCAGATTCTTGCTAGAAATATCAGCTCGACCTGCGTGAACGAACTTGTTGTTAATTAAGAAATAAGAAGTAAGAATGCAATATAATTAATCATGTTGTCATGATGTCAGAAACATTTAGAACACTCAAACCTTGTTACTTATTAAAAAAAAAAGGATTATCCCTGCAGTCTTGCCATTCATTATGAGCAAGAGTGTAAAAGACAGGGTCTGATACATTTTAATCCACCTATATTTCCATGCCCAAATGGAAAACAAAAGTTGCAATTGTATAAACATAGAATGGCCATGTAATAATATTACAAACAAATACCAGATGGAAAATAGTGACCTTCTATATCCGTAGACATGGCAACTGGGTTATGTTCGTGTTGGCAAGTTAACGGATTTAAAGATGCCAACTCAAATCTGATCTGTTTATTTGATGAATTCATATTTTTTTTAACTCAAATATGAATTTACCAGGTTTGGTGTTATGTTTGGATGAATAGGTTATGTTTGGATGAATATGTTATGTTTGGATGAATATTAGAGGGTCATGCGTAGGTTTGATAAATTTATTAATTAATTACTTTGTTTTGCATGTTAGAACTTAGACAAGTTGGAGTGTCAATCAGCAAGTTCAACTGAACCCAACCCATGTTTTGCTTGTATGTTTTATGAGTTCTGATCCAAATCCCTAAAAACACATATGTATATTCGTATCTTATTGAGAATATAGTCCTATATAGTTCACTTTAAAAAAATTATATGAGTTATGAGAGAATGAGATACCAACACCTATTGTCTTAAAGTTTTGAGTGAATATAAGTCTCACCTCATATAAACTCAAGTTTCAACATGGTACCAGAGCATGTGTAAGATGTAAACTCACATCTTGTCTTACCCATTGTTGGCCATTTATTATCTCTCCTCATCCAAGTCCAGATGTTTATGTATGGTTTGTGATTGACGGTGGGTTATGAGATGCGCGTGTATGTCAAGTCATATTGCTACGTGAGGCCATGTATTGAGAATATAGTCACACATCGTTCACTTTGAGAAAAATATATGAGTTATATGAGAATGAGGTCTAAGCAGCCATTGATTTAAGGTTTTGAGTAGATATAATCTCCACGTCATGTAAACTCAAGTTTCAACATATCGTGTTGCATATATAGCGATTGATAGATTCGGAGGTGAACATCTATAAGAGCTGTAATTGTTCTTTACACCCTTGATCAAAATTATGTTACGCTAACATTCTTTTTATTTTGTACCAATTATTAGAAAAAAAAATTCGGTGCCCTTCTAAAGTATTTCCCCTAATTAAAAACACTAGTAAGGCGTTTTCGAAAAAAACAAAACTTTTTCTCCATTTTGTATGAATTTTTTCTATTTGAAATATTAATTAGGCTGAATTTCTCAGTATACCGGTGATTAAACGAAAACGTCTAATATAAAAAAACATAAAACAATAAAACAAAATTCCGGATGAACTTTTACCGTTGATATCTTGCTAAACCATTTCTTTCTGGATCGAGATCCTCTAACCCTCCTCCCTCTCACCCCCCCTTTGGACCGCCCGACACGTGGCACACAGGGAAGTTGTGAGGCTGGGTGCGGGTGACCCTCACCCAGCCTCACCACCCCCTGTGTGACACGTGTCAAGGGGTCATTTAATACCCCCCTTAAAGGAGGGTCAGGAGATCTTAATCCTTTCCACCCAGCCTCACCAACCCTCTGTGTGACACGTGTGAAGGGGTCATTTAATACCCCTTTAAAGGGGGTCAGAAGATCTTAATCCTTTCTTTCTAGCCTAAGTTGCTTTCATTAAGTAATTTCCGTTTTCTCATTCTTTCTTTTATTTTTTATTTCTATTTAATGATTGTCATGCAATATCATTATCATCTTTTTCATGATACTATGTCTGAAAAGAATTTTCTGGGTACAGTAATTTTACTGTTGTAGATTTTGACATTTAACATAATAAAATCATGTGAGCACATTACCATAACAGTAAAAGTTGTGGCTTTAAGAACAAAAGGACGTTTTCTCCAAATTTAAAGAATTCAAAAATTCATTCAGGTTAAGTTTGAATTTTTAAGGTTTTTTCTATTTTATATGAATCTTTTTACTCCTAATGGCTTTATTTTTTCACTTATACAGCGGCTACTGTTCTGATACAGCGTTTTTTAACGTCTATAAGATAACGACTAGTTATCTCATCAACTCTGTCTTATATACAATAAAGAGTCTAAGCTACAATATTTACAAGACTAAGTATGACAGGTCGGCCTTGGCGTTGCTGCTTGCTTGTGATTCACCTCGGCACCTCAGCTCAGCACTTCTTCATTCTAGTTCTGCTTCGCTTCTCTTCAGCTCTTCTTTACCTCAGCTTCTCTTCAGTTCAACATGGTCATCCTCCATCTTTTTTACTTCACTTTTTCTTCAGTTCAGCTGATCAGTCTTCCTTTATCTGTCAGCCTTAGTTCATCTCGGCTGACTGACTGTTCTCCTAGTTTTATTTTTCAACACAATGATTAATAGATTAGGTCGGCATACCTCAGCGCAGCTCGGCACACCTCTGCTGGACTTTCTACATATTCAAACTTTTTATTGTTCCTTCACTTTGTTAAATTTTTATTCGATTCCTACACAAATTTTGGAATTTTTTCCCACGCCTAGATTTCTAGAACCCATGGGGATATGATGTTTCTTCATTCTTCGTCAATGGAAGAAAAGTACGTAATTCCTCACATGCAACCGCATTCCACTTCTCACAATTCACACATAACGTAATTGATGACATATAATACAAAATAAATACCTTTCCAAATCACCAGTCATGTCGAATCGAGACAAGTCAAATTATAAATTAAATTATTACTCGTTTTAATTAACTTTTTTTTATATCTTTATTTCATGTTTAATATGATTTTTTTTTTTCAGATCGTCAAATATAAACCCGCTCAGTTCATGATTATCTACCAATAAGTGTTTTTGTGGACCAAGCTAGCACTTCAGGGTCATTATTTACTTAACAAGATAGCACTTAAAGATAGTATAATAACAGAAGCTGTTAAAGTTGAAATTATACTCACCTCAAACAATCAACGGAAAATTTTAGTTAAGGGTCACCAGCTTGAGTATATAATGACTATAATAATGATTGTATGCATTATTTTAATACATATTTAATTAAAAATTTTCATGTTCGAATCCGTTATTTCTACTTTGACACATAAGCACTTGGGTTGAAACTGAAAAGAAAAAAAAAAGAATAAAAAAGTGAAATGGAACGTCTAGTTAAACTATTTCGAAGTAATTCGACTCAACACGAACTCATCAAAATTTTCTTTTGAAATGTACCACAAATGAAATTAATAATTAAGGCTTCACAAAAAATGGCTAAGAAGGAATAGTGAAAATAAACCAATAAATATGCATATGTGAAAGGACTTCAATTCAGTTAGGCAACCCAAGACTCGAGTTTGAGGTGGTGTTTGGTTGGAAGTTTATGAATAAGGGAATGAGTTTGAATTACTCCAAATCTATTGAAGTTTGTTTGTAGAAATGAGGAGTATGTGTTTCATTTTGATATCTAAGTATTTGTAATGGATATCGTTTTTTGATATACTAGCCCCATGTCTATAATATGAGGGAACGGCCAGTCAACGCCACCAGCCACCGGCCGGTCAAATTTTTTCGGTCATTTTTTCGGCCGCTCACATTCGATACTCATTTTAATTCTGATACGTTCTAAACACCATCAATGTCTATCATACACGTTGTCACTTTAATACCAAACAACTATTACTTTTAGGTCCAAACACATATTCTCCAAACCCATACCCTATTATACTCATTACAATTCTGATTCCGATATTCAAGTG
This sequence comes from Eustoma russellianum, assembly GCA_036186865.1. Classification (NCBI taxonomy): domain Eukaryota; kingdom Viridiplantae; phylum Streptophyta; class Magnoliopsida; order Gentianales; family Gentianaceae; genus Eustoma; species Eustoma russellianum. The sequence goes on along the minus strand of AP025062.1, from coordinate 6,098,780 downwards.
CGAAACAAACGGCAACTCAGTCTTTAAAAAACCAATACATCTGTATGGACAATACTTAGACATGTGCAAATGTTCTTTTCCGTCTTTCAGCAAAAAAACAAATAAAAAAACTCATTGTCAGATTCACAGCGTAAGCAAGTGTGTTTTCTTATAACAATTTTCTAACTCAGTATCTTTTCTCTTTTGATTCTCTTGAGAAGAGACAAAGTCGTACTTCGCTGGAAGACTCGAAAACTCAACTAAACAAATGTTGTCTCCTTATCATTTTTCATGTTTCTTCTTCATTACTTCTCAATCCAATATAAATACTCCGGGCAGGAGCTTCCCTAGAAAAAATATATCAACACAAAGAATTCTGCTTTACATTTTAATACACAAACACTTCAAGTTCTTGAAATTTTTGTTCTGCAATGGGAAAAAACCAATTGAAGCTTTTGGGTGCAAAGGCAAGCCCATATGCGAATCGAGTCGAATTCGCGCTCAATCTCAAGGCTTTAGAATATGAGTTCGTTCAAGAAAATTTGCCAGATAAAAGCGAGCTTCTCCTAAGATCAAACCCTGTTCACAAAAAGATCCCAGTACTCATTCATGCCGATATTCCCTTATGTGAATCACAAATAATCGTTGAATACATCGACGAGGTATGGACTGATGGCCCTTCCATCTTTCCTTCTGATCCATATGAACGTGCTAATGCTCGCTTCTGGGCTGCCTACCTTGATCAGAAGGTATGCATGTTTACCTACCGCTTTCATTTTGCTTCTTATATTAATGTCTTCTATTTTGCGATCATTTTCTGATTCAAAATCGTGGTGTAACGTGCATCTTCTCCTGTTCTGGTCATAGAATAGATGAAATAAAGAAAAAAATAGATTTTTGTTCAAGAATGGAATCTTATTAGAACTGTCCTATCAAGTTATCTCTCTTTAATTAGCTAATCGTATGTACAATATCAAACTTATGCTCTCAATTGTATCTGGACAATGATGACACTAGATGTCATGGTTTGCCAAAAGTAGGAGTCTTTATACATTTGGCTCTTGGTTTGTCGAAATCACTTTTATTTATTACTTGACAATTTGTGTTTGTTTCACAACACTTGAGACAAAACGCTGCCAGCCATTTTAGTGTCTTGACAACCACAAGTGTAAGTTTATACCTGTAGAAATTCCACGGGCTGTATACACTCAAACAAATCCCCCATTTGGATCATCACATCCGATGTTTTTAATTAGCTCTAATGCATGTTAGATATAAATGGCGTTTTCGATGTACTAGGCTTCTGCGTTTGCACATGGTCCGGAGAAAAACCGGATCGCTTCACGATCTGATATACGCAGCCTTACCCTGCCTTTTTTTTTGTGTAATAGGCTGTTTCCGTTGTTCGAACATTTGACCTCAAAGTCACGAAGCAGCAATATTACCAGTTGCTCTAAGACCGTCCTCTAATGCATGTTAGGTCTAATAAAATTAAATGAGTGACAACTTGGAGAACTCAAAATGAAGACATTTTTTCTGTTTGTACTTGAAATCATGCAAACAATTGAGATGCAAATTATTATGTCATAATGAGCCAAAATATGTCACATGTCATGCAAAACATATATGTATAACCCCTTTTGCAGGTCCAAAAGGATCACTCCTTGCATAAAAGGTTCCCCCCCCCCCCCCCCTAAATAGAGCCCCTTAAAATATGTACATATAATTGACTAAAGAACATCACTAACATTTTCTTTTTTTTTTGGGTGGATGCAATGTTTTCCGATATAGTGGTTTCCAGCAATAAGAGACCTAGGAGCAGCAAAAGATGAAGAGTCAAAAGCAACTGCAAGGGAGAAAATAATCGAAGGCATAACTTACATGGAAGATGTTTATGTGAAGAGTAGCAAAGGGAAAGCCTTCTTTGGTGGGGATGAAATTGGGTATGTTGACATAGTTTTCGGATGCTTCTTGGGATGGCTTAAGCTAGCAGAGATTATAGACAACACAAAGTTTATTGATGAAACTAAGACGCCAGGACTTGCTGCATGGGCTCCTCAATTTTCGTCTCACAAAGTAATCGAAAATGTTGCGCCCAAGACTGAAGATCTTCTAGAGGCTCTCAAGAGGTTCCAAACAAGGATTGCTGCTGCTGCTTCAAACTGATGTGCCCTTTTTATTTTATTCCATGGGTTTGGAATAAGTTATTGGTTTTGATTTTAATGTTGTAGTTTATTGCGGATGCTATGCGCATCAATAATTTGTTTCAATGGCTGAAAAATAAACTATGGAAAGAGAATAATCAACGTAGGGTTTGAATCAAGAGATTTCGTTTTGATGTTGAGCCATTTGTTGACCTCTAATTAATAAAATGTCACTTCTCTTTTTTTTTTTTTTTAAGGTCCTGAAATTGTAGTTATCTTTGAATTTACGAGTAAAGATCACCTACTAAACAAAAATGTTTTATTGGTGGCATTCTCTTATGCTTTGATTTAGACTTTTAACAAAAAAAATAAAAAAAAAAATACAAAGTGTATTGGAGCAGTTTGCTCATGCCAGCTGGAAGGCAACTTAGTGGGACCACAAGATCCCAAATTCCAGGAACAGAAGGCGTTAAAATGCAAGATGAAGCAGTCAGCTAAGAAGGAATAGTGAAAATATAAAAAAAAATGTTGAACCCAACCAATAATGGTCTCTGTCACATCTAGTCCTAAAGGTAGTGTATGGATGTAAATCAGGTACCTAACGGACCGCTAGCAGGAGCTTGGTCATATACACAGTAGTCTGCATAAGGAGCCCTCTGCCTGTAGGCTTGGTGCATAATAGCCCCCAGCCTGCAGGCTTGGTCATATATACAGTAGTCTGCATAAGGAGCCCTAAGCCTGCATGCTTGGTCATATACACAGTAGTCTGCATAAGGAGCCCCCAGCACTGCAGGCAAGACTACAAGGAAGCTCCCACACTATGCACTTGTTGGAAAGAGGCTCTTTTGCCTTTGACAATAATTGAACTCCTGACCTCCCTTTCGAGAACTCCTGCTTGGAACCAGTTAGGTTATGTACTAGAGACAGAATAGTGAAAATAAACCAATACATATGTATATGTGAAAAGGCCTTAGCCAAACAGAGACTCGAGTTCCGGTCCAAAAAAAACCAATACATGTGTATGGACAATACTTAGACACGTACTAATATTTGATTTTTATAAGTCGAAGCTTTCTATCTATTAAGAGAAGTAGTTAAGAATCACACACGCATCTCTTAATTTACTAAATTTAGTTTTCCTTTATTACTATATAGTCATTTCGTTATATAGTGTATGAGAAATGGCCCTAGCCATTGTGTTCAAATCCACAAAATATAAAAGTTTTTATACCTAAATGTATCCACACTAGCACCACACAACCAAAACATCACATATTTGGGTCCACATCCATTATTTTTAATCAGCTCGTTATGTATGTTAGGTCAAGTAAATTCCAATGTGTAACACAACTTACAACAACAACATTATCTCAATTATCTCATTGGTTCAGATCTCCCTTATGACGGGTATAGAAAGTCGAATATACACAACCATACCATGTGTCACAAACACATAAATGTTGTTTTCCGATGACCTATAACGAAAATTACTTGTCGGTCTACTGGTACTTTACAACATAAGAACCGCAACCAATTTAATGAACCAATTTAGTGTAAAGCAAGTTAGAGAACTCAAATAAAGACCTTGTCTGTTTGTACCTTAAATCAGATACACAACTGAGATGTAAATCAATTAGTTAATATGTAACTTTCAACTCTCGCGCTTACTGCAACAATCCCCTTTTCGCCCTGAAATAAGTCCCTTAATATGTTTCTATTAGGTGGGCAAATAACTTTTACCTGATTAATATTTTCTCCTAGACTGTGGTTTCAAGCACTAAGGGAGCTAGGAGCAGCAAAAGATGAATAGTCAAAAGCAGCTGTAAGGAAGAAAATAATCGAACGTTTAATTTTCATTGAAAGATGTTTATGTGAAGAGTTGCAAAGGGAAAGCCCTTTTCGGTGGAGATGAAATTGGGTTACCTTGATTTAATTTTTGGATCCTTCTTGGGATGGCTAATGGTAACAGATATTCTGGAAAAAAGTTCAAGTCCTTAGATGAAAACAGGATGAGATCTTCTCACCTCCTTTTTCTTCATCTTTTTTTCTACCGCATTCCATGTGGCAGTAGGGAAGGGTAATCAGGCTATATGAGAGGTGGGGAGAAGAAGGTGTATGAGAGGGGATGAGGAATACGTAACGGACGATGGTAAAGAATGTGAAGAAAAAGAGAGTGAAGAGATCTCATACCGATGAAACGAAGACACCAGGCCTTGTTGCATAGGCTCCTCAATTTTTGTCTGACCAATCAATCAAAAATGTTGTGCTAGATACAGAACAGCGTCTTGATATTTTCAACAACAAAGAAATGGAGTAAAAAAATTGACGGTGAGTGAATGAACTCTTTGTTGAACACTGTCCAAATGGTGAAAATAGCCATTAGAAGTATATTTTTCATCCCTATAAAAGGGAAACAACTGTGTACATTGAATTTTAACTTGAAATGAATATAAATTCTTTCAATCTCGACATGGTCTTAGAGCGAATCTGATTCAAAACACCTGCATTTGTGCACTCTGTTCTTGCAATTTTAAAACTTTTTCAAAATGACTACATCCTTCTGCCCCCTGAATACACCTAGGCCACTTCTACTTCTGATCAACCATCAGGAGCAGTGCGTGGTCCTCAACTTACTGATGATTTCTCCATAGTCATTACCATCCACAAACTTAATGGATACAACTACATCTTATGGTCTCGAGGGGTAGAAATGTATATCACTGGTAAAGGTAAGGAAGAATAGTTATATGGAACAGTCCCCGTCCCATCTGAAACTGATGCGAACTTCTGACTATAGAAGTGAGAGAACAGTATGACAATGTCCTGGCTGATACGTTCTATTCAGTTAGACATTTTTGACGATTTCATAATGTATAATACTGCAGCAGAGATCTAAGCTGCAGTCAAAGAGATGTATTCCAAGCATGATAACATCTCAGAGTTATATGAAATCAAATCTCATCATATAAGAAACTAATTTCACTTGTATTTATTGATCGGCTCATTCAGATATTGGTCACTTCAATCTGCTTCCCAGATCATTCGAAGTCGAAAGAGGTAAGCGATCCAAGTTTAGAGTAGCCTTGGAACTGTTGGAGAATTAAAGGTTTGGGCTTTGGCCCATAGTTGGAGATTTAAAGGTTTGGGCTTTGACCCATTGATGGTGATTTAAAAGGTTGGGCATTGGCCCATTAAAGAAAGTTGCAAAACTTGGTTGAGCGACGTACTTTGAGCTTAATGAGTTTCCGATAATGAAAATCGAAAACTAAAGAGTCCTTAATTATCTACGTAACGAGTAGTTAATTTTAGGATGTGGAATCACTCAATTACGATATCGGGTGAATGAGAAATTAATGCTCAAAGTGAATGAGAAATTAATACCACATTGGATGTGTCCATGTGGCGTGAGAAGTTTCTGACGGACATCAATCGATCGATGTCACTTCGATCGATCGATATCATCGATCGAAGATGGTCAGAGAGCTTTGGAACATTCTGTCCGACATCAATCGATCACATCGATCGATCGACGTCACTTCGATCGATCGATGTGATCGTTCAAAGTTGGACAGAAAGGTTCGTGATGATTCTGTCCGACATCGATCAATCACATCGATCAATCGATGTCACTTCGATCGATCGATGTGATCGATCGAAGTTGGACAGCGAGCAGGATCTTTTCTGCTGAGCGGTTATGTTTCAAACTTGAAACAAACACTATCCTCCTACTTGAGATAAGATCATTCTGGTTTGATCTAACGATGGCAGGGAAGGCAGCTTTGATCTAACGGCCGAGATTTAAACTGTCCTAACCGCCCAACCGAATGTGGTTTCCATCTAACGCTCCAAATTTAATTCTATGAATCAATCTTCAACCTAAAGGATGAGATTAAACCTTCCTAATCTAAATAGGAGGTTTTCATCTAACGGCCTAAATCAAACTACGGTTTTGATCCAACGGTCACGGTACCTTGTTCTCCAACCGACTCCCCTATATAAACAGGGCAAAGGGTGCATTCTAAACACACACTTGCTCTAGCATTCGTAGCATACAGCATCCATAAGCATACGAGTCTTGCATACCGTCCAAGAGAAGTCAGGACACTCGAAAGTTCGAAGGAGTTCAAGTTCAGCAGTGCTGCTCAACTGAACAGGTACCCGTTGTATCCTGGGAGACGGTTGCTCACGCCGGTTGGGCACAGTATACCGGAGCAATACGTCTTAAGGACAGAGTCCTCGACTCGCCCCGGGTTTGGTTTATTTTGTTATTCCATACGCACACACTAAACGACTGTGTCTTAGTACATGAGTGATTGTCTCCAACAATCTTAAGATGTATTGGAATTCGATTACTTCCTGTACTGTTTTTTATTTACGCAAACCAGTGTTCATACTGATTTTCAGTCTGCTTCTACTCATTTCTTAAATCTGGTTCTGTTCTGATCTATACGTTTTGATCGAACTGAACAAGAATGGAGAAAGAAAGCTCGAACTCTGTTCAAGGCTTTAATGGTGCTCACTCCGTGTCTGCACCTGAAGGGGAAAACAATGTTGCTGTCAGACCGCAGTTCAATACGGTTCCATTGGCACCAACTGGAGGGCCTCAGATGAATCCGGCTGCCACTACTGCTCATGTGGAGAAGCCGGAAAAGTTTGCTGGAAGCTTCTTCAAGAGGTGGCAGCAGAAGATGCTGTTCTACCTCACGGCACTGGGATTGGCCAGAATGCTGAGCGAGGATCCACCCGTGGTTGAGCCTGTGGAGGATCAACAACAGAATATGCAGAACGCCTTGGGTGCTGAGGCCTGGGCGTATACAAATTTTTGTTGTTTAAATTTGATTCTGGGTTGCCTAGATAATACTATCTATGGCGTGTTTTGTACATATAAAACTGCAAAAGCTTTGTGGACGTCTTTAGATAAAAAGTATCGTATAGAAGATGCTGGTACGAAAAAGTTGATAGTTGAGAAATTTCTTGACTATAAAATGTTAGATTCCAAAACTGTAATTTCGCAGGTGGAAGAAATACAGATGTTGGTTTCTGAAATAGAAGAGGAGGGCATGACGCTCAGTGAATCTTTCCAGGTTGCAGCTGTGATTGAGAAGCTGCCTCCTTCGTGGAGGGAATTTAAGAGCTATCTCAAACACAAGCGAAAGGAGATGAAAATGGAGGATTTGATTGTCTGTCTTCGTATTGAGGAGGACAATCGTCGTACCGAAAGAAAGCCGTCCACATCGTCTGGTCAAGCCAAGGCTCATGTTGCTGAGGCAAAGAACAAAAAGAAAAATAACACTTTGGGCGTGAACGTCAAGGGCAAGGAAATTGCAAAGAAGTTCACAGGTAAGTGTTATAATTGTGGAAAACCAGGGCATCAAAGCAGTGATTGTCGAAAGCCCAAAAAGAATCAGAATCAAAATAAAGCGAAAGCAAATCTAGTCGGCGCAATAGAAGACTTGAACCTCTGCGCAGTGGTGACCGAGTGCAACGCAGTGGGAAACCCACGTGAATGGTGGGTGGACACAGGGGCCACTCGACATGTTTGTGCGAACAGGGCTATGTTCAGAGAATATGTACCCACGACAAACAACGAGCAACTCTTCATGGGAAACTCCAACAGCTCAAAGATCGAAGGATCGGGGAAGGTGATCCTGAAACTGACCTCAGGAAGGGAGTTGACCCTGCAGAATGTGCTGCATGTTCCTGACATAAGGAAAAATCTGGTTTCTGGCGCGCTTCTAGTCACTCATGGATTCAAGCTTGTTTTTGAGGCAAACAAATTTACACTTTCTAAGAATGAGGTGTATTTGGGAAAGGGGTATCTTTCTGATAACATGTTCAAGTTAAATGTTATGACAATTTACCCAAGAAAGTTACGCCCGTTGAGGCTAATAAAATTGTTTCCTCTTCTGCTTACATGCTTGAGTCTTCTTGTCTATGGCATTTTCGTTTGGGACATGTTAATTACAAGTCAATACAACGAATGATTAATCTTGACTTATTGCACAAACTGGACTTTAATAATAAAGAGAAATGCCAAGTGTGTGTTGAAGCTAAATTGACAAAAGTGCCATTTCCTTCAACAGAACGAAACACTGAATCAGTGGATTTAATTCATACAGACTTGTGTGATTTAAAGTTTGTGCAAACAAGAGGCGGTAAAAAGTATTTTGTAACTTTTATCGACGATTGCACACGATACTGTTATGTGTATTTGCTAAGTAGCAAAGATAAGGCCATTGATGCTTTCAAAGATTATAAAAATGAAGTTGCGAATCAACTTAGCAAACAAATTAAAACAATTCGAAGTGATAGAGGTGGAGAGTATGACGCATCGTTTAATGAATTTTGTTCCGAACATGGCATTATTCATCAAACGACTGCATCATATTCACCTCAGTCGAATGGTATTGCAGAACTTAAAAACCGTACTCTAAAGGAGATGATGAATGCTATGTTGATAAGTTCGGGTTTACCTCAGAACTTGTGGGGAGAAGCAATTCTCTCAGCCAACGTCATTTTAAATAGGATTCCGTCCAAGAAGACGGATAAAACCCCCATATGAACTTTGGAAAGGCTACAAGCCTAGTTACAAATACTTGAAAGTGTGGGGGTGTCTGGCAAAGGTTGCAGTACCTAAACCAAGACAAGTGAGAATCGGGCCTAAGACAGTTGATTGCATATTCATTGGCTATGCAACGAACAGTAGTGCATATCGTTTCTTAGTGCACAAATCAGACATTCCCGAGATTCATGAAAATATTGTCATGGAATCAAGGAATGCAGTGTTTTTTGAAAATGTCTTTCCAAAGAAAGACAAAGACAGTCAAGAAGCAAGCACTAGTAAGCGAGTGCGTGAGATGACTCCTCAAGAAATTGAGGAACCTCGTCAAAGCAAACGAGCCAAAATACCGACGTCTTTTGGACCAGATTTTCTATCCTACTTGGTAGAAGATGAGCCAAGGAATTTTTCCGAGGCTATGTCAACTCCAGAAGCTCCTTTCTGGAAAGAGGCAATTAACAGTGAAATAGACTCCATTCTTCAAAATCACACTTGGGAGTTGGTTGACCTTCCACCTGGAAGTAAACCACTTGGTTGCAAGTGGATTTTTAAGAAGAAACTTAAAGAGGATGGGTCTATTGGAAAGTATAAAGCCAGGTTAGTAGCCAAAGGCTACAAACAGAAAGAAGGCTTCGAATTCTTTGACATCTACTCACCAGTGACTAGGATCACTTCTATAAGGATGCTAGTGGCCATTGCTGCAGTCTATGATCTGGAAATCCATCAAATGGATGTGAGACTGCCTTTCTTAATGGTGAGTTAGAGGAAGAAATTTATATGGAACAACCCGAGTGGTTCGTCGTTCCAGGACAAGAAAGGAAGGTGTGTAGACTTGTTAAGTCTTTGTACGGACTTAAACAAGCACCCAAGCAATGGCATTTAAAATTTGATCAGGTAATGATGTCAAACGACTTCAGGATCAATGAGTGCGACAAGTGTGTGTACATTAAGAGCACACAGAATGCATATGTGATAGTATGTCTCTATGTAGACGACATGCTTATCATGAGCAGTAATCGTGACATCATCTTGCGTACAAAGAAGATGTTAACACGAAATTTTGATATGAAGGACATGGGGGTCACCAGTGTTATTCTGGGAATTAAAATTTCTCGAATGGCTGATGGTCTTGTTATGTCGCGAACTCACTATATTGAATCTGTTCTAAAAAGGTTCAATATGTTGAAACAAAACAATAAAGACCCCACTTGACTTAAGTATACACTTAAGGAAAAATCGAGGCGAACTTGTAGCTCAGTTGAAATACTCTCAGGTAATCGGGAGTCTGATGTACATAACGAATTGCACAAGACCAGACTTAGCTTGTTCAGTAAACAAGTTGAGCAGGTTTACCAGTAATCCAAGTGATGATCATTGGAAAGCTCTTAACAGAGTGATGAGGTATCTGAAATACACAATAAATCTTGGACTACATTACACGAGATATCCAGCAGTATTAGAAGGATATTGCGATGCAAATTGGATATCAGACAGTAAGGACTCGAAGTCCACCAGTGGATACTTGTTCACGGTTGGTGGTGCTGCTGTGTCGTGGAAATCCACGAAACAAACGTGTATAGCTCGGTCTACTATGGAGGCTGAGTTCATAGCGCTGGATAAAGCTGGGAAGAGACTGAGTGGCTTCGAAATTTCCTAGAAGATATTCCGTGCTGGCCTAAACTAATCGCTCCTATTAGCATACACTGTGATAGTCAGTCAGCTATAGGACGTGCTGAAAGCAGCATCTACAATGGTAAGTCACGACACATACGTCAGAGACATAACACCATTAAACAGTTGATCTCTAATGGCGTGATTTTCATTGATTATGTAAAAATCAATGGAGAATCTTGCGGATCCGCTTACAAAAGGCTTGCCTAGAGATCAGATGTCAAGATTGACAAACGGAATGGGACTAAAGCCCATAATGCAAGAATCTTTGTAATGGTAAACAAGCCTTGTTGACTGAAGATCCCAGAATCTTGGTTCAATGGGACAACTAAGTTATGAAGATTCAGTTAGCACTTACTCATTCCGTCTGATAAAAGTGCTGTCTGCAGAGAATTTTAGGATAAGCTAAGGCTTTTAATGATGTCCTATATCTTGATACGTCAAGTGGAGTATGGCAGAATACTCTTGATAGGAATCACCTATGTAAGTGTGAAGTGGGGCCGCTTCTATGAGAAAGTTTTTGAGGCAAGAGTTCTCTAAATACTTTCTGAAACCAGGTTGTTCATGGCCAAAACGAACACAACCATGAGTACCAAAAGGTGTTAAAGGAAATATTGTGTGAGTATCGTTGTCTAGGTTCACAACAAAGGCTGGCTAGTTCAAGACATCAAGTCACTATTTAGCCGAGTGAATCCGATGGTACATCACTATGAAAGGTTCAAAGCCAGAAGCCACCTCTTCTGATGCAATATTTTCTTGTCTGACTTCTCCGTAGAGTCTGCATCTGCATGTGCATTAATTTCCATTCATGTGGGAGATTGTTGGAGAATTAAAGGTTTGGGCTTTGGCCCATAGTTAGAATTTAAAGGTTTGGGCTTTGACCCATTGATGGTGATTTAAAAGGTTGGGCATTGGCCCATTAAAGATGGTTGCAAAACTTGGTTGAGCGACGTACTTTGAGCTTAATGAGTTTCCGATAATGAAAATCGAAAACTAAAGAGTCCTTAATTATCTACGTAACGAGTAGTTAATTTTAGGATGTGGAATCACTCAATTACGATATCGGGTGAATGAGAAATTAATGCTCAAAGTGGATGGAAAACGGGTGACGTGTCACCCTTATGGAGGAATACCACATTGGATGTGTCTATGTGGCGTGAGAAGTTTATGACGGACATCGATCGATGACATCGATCGATTGATGTCACTTCGATCGATCGATGTCATCGATCGAAGATGGTCAGAGAGCTTGGAACATTCTGTCCGACATCAATCGATCACATCGATGTCACTTCGATCGATCGATGTGATCGTTCGAAATTGGACAGAAAGGTTCGTGATGATTCTGTCCGACATCGATCAATCACATCGATCGATCGATATCACTTCGATCGATCGATGTGATCGATCGAAGTTGGACAGCGAGCAGGATCTTTTCTGCTGAGCGGTTATGTTTCAAACTTGAAACAAACACTATCCTCCTACTTGAGATAAGATCATTCTGGTTTGATCTAACGGTTGGCAGGAAAGGCAGCTTTGATCTAACGGCCGAGATTTAAACTGTCCTAACCGCCCAACCGAATGTAGTTTCCATCTAACGCTCCAAATTTAATTCTATGAATCAATCTTCAATCTAAAGGCTGAGATTAAACCTTCCTAATCTAGATAGGAGGTTTTTATCTAACGGTCTAAATCAAACTACGGTTTTGATCCAATGGTCACGGTACCTTGTTCTCCAACCGACTCCCCTATATAAACAGGGCAAAAGGGTGCATTCTAAACACACACTTGCTCTAGCATTCGTAGCATACAGCATCCATAAGCATACTGAGTCTTGCATACCATCCAACGAGAAGTCAGGACACTCGAAAGTTCGAAGGAGTTCATGTTCAGTAGTACCGCTCAACTGAACAGGTACCCGTTGTATCCTGGGAGACGGTTGCTCACGCCGGTTGGGCACAGTATACCGGAGCAATACGTCTTAAGGACAGAGTCCTCGACTCGCTCCGGGTTTGGTTTATTTTGTTATTCCATACGCACACACTAAACGAATGCGTCTTAGTACAGGAGTGATTGTCTCCAACAGGAACAACTTGAATTTTTTTCTGATGAGATACAATTTTCAAAGATAAGTATGTTACTAGTTTGATAAAACTCAAAATTCAAAAATATATATACAAATCTCTATGCCAAATTGTTGGAAAAATATGAATGAGATATGGAAACAACCAACGAAATCAACAAATACAACCGCTGAGACGTGATGAAATCAATTTCCTTAAAAGCAATTTCGCCTCCACCGGTTGAGCAAGGTGAACTACTAGCGAATGCTTCTCAGGATTTTAACGGTTTCCCTTATTCGTTTGCTCTACGAGAAAGAGATTGAACTTGTAAAGAGAAGTGTTTGATAGTAGAGATAAATAGAGGAAAGTTAAGGAAGAAACTTGATGAAATTTTCAGGATTTTTGCAAAAAAAATTGTATATCTCTTAAGATAGCAAGGTGGTTGTGTAAAAACTATCTTTAAAACTTGTTTCAGGCAATTCTATAAACTTCCATTTTTAGTTTCTTAACATTCAAAACTGAAGGGAGATGATTCTTGGATCAAAGATGCAATTCAAAATGAAGAGTTTTGTCTTTTGGCATATCGATTAATCGATATCTGTCATCGATCGATGTCGGATAGAAACTTTCAACTTTGGATTCTGCCAACATAGATCGATCGTTGTACCAATCGATGTCACATCGATCGATCTATGTTGGAAAGAAAGTTCCAGCTTTGCATCCTCACACATCGATCGATCGATGTCATCCATATTGATCGATCGATGTCATCGATCTATGTTCAACAGAACACTCCACTTTATTTCAGCTTTCACTTAATTCGATCCAACTACACATGAATCGATCCAAGTGATTTCTTACAAGTTTAAAGTGTTCAAATCATCTTTCAATCTTCCAAACAACATCATACATGTTTCTATATAAGTTTGGAATAATTTTAAAGTACTTCAGACATACTTTTCCAACAAAATTAATCTTGGCCGCCCATCCTTGTATTTGTTCTTTAATTGTGGTTGCAAAAGAGAGAGACAAAGAGAGGGGGGAAAACAAATGATAGGGATAACAAAGCATCCCACCAAAAGTTAGAAATATATCCTTTAACCGTTTTCGAAAAGAATGTTTCAATTGATAAATATTTGTATCGGGATTTTCATCTATGCTACATTTACACGTATGGAAAAAACATTGTCAAATTTTTCTTTAAAACAATCTAGCGTCGCCTTACTAGTTTTTCTCGTTGTTTACATAAACACTACTTGTAAATTCACTATATATACTCAGGGCAGGGGCTTGCCTGGAACATATAATCAAATATAAAGCTTTCTGATCTTCATTTTCGTCACAAATCTTAGTTCTTGAATTTATTTGGGGAAATGGAGATGAACAAACTGAAGCTTTTGGGTACAAGGGCAAGCTCATATGTGAACCGCATCGAAGTTCTGCTCAATCTCAAGCCTATAGACTATGAATTCATTCAAGAAAATCTGTTGGATAAAAGCGAGCTTCTCCTCAAATCAAACCCTATTCACAAAAAGATCCCGGTGCTCATTCATGGCGATAATCCGATATGTGAATCTCAAATATCATGGAATACATCGAGGATGTGTGGACTAATGGGCCTTCCGTCCTTCCTTCTTATCCCTATGAACGTGCCAATGACCGCTTTTGGGCTGCCTACCTTGACCAGAAGGTGTGTCACATTGCTTAACCACTTCCTTTTACTCTATCAAAGGGCCTTCCTACTAGGCTTTCGCGTTTATGCAAAGTCTGAAAAGAGATTGGATCGCTTCACGATCTGATATACGTATCTTTAGAGGCTGTTTGCATAGGTCCTTGGTTAATTATGTTGACAAATTCTACGTTGCAATCAATATTAACATTTTTCTTTTGGTGTGCGACCTTTTCCTTTATAGTGGTTTCCAGCGGTTAGAGAACTAAGAATAGCACAAGGAGCAGAGTCGAAGGCAGCCGTTATAGAGAAAATATTGAAGGCATAATCTTGATGGAGGACGTTCTGATAAAGTGTAGCAAAGGGAAAGAGTTTTTTGGTGGGGATGAAATTGGGTGTCTTGATATAGTTTTTGGATGTTTTTTGGGATGGCTAAAAGTAGCAGAGATAATGGAGAAAGCAAGTTCCTTGATGAAGCAAGACAACCACCACGCCTTGTTACATGGTCTGCTCAATTATTGTCTCACAAAGCAATCGAAAATTTTGTGCCCAAGTGTGAAGAACTTCTTGAGCTCCTCAAGAGTTACCAAGAAAAGCTTGCTGCTGCTTCTGCTTCAACCTGATGTGCTCTTTTCAATTTTTTCAGTCTTTTTCATAACTTTGCTTCTCAATTTGAAGGGTTTGTCTCGTATATTACCCGATGATGATATGAACCATCGGATTTGGATCAATGTTTATTTATATTTGTTTCGAATTTATTCCCAACAAATTAAAAGACATTCCGGTTCACTAGGCTCCCGCATTTGCACAGGGTCCGGGGAGGGGTCGGATCGTTTTACGATCTGATGTACGCAGCATTACCCTATACTTTGCACAGATGATGTTTCCACGGCTCGAAGTCACAAAGCAGACACCTTATCAGTTGTTCTAAAGCCAGTTCTCAATTTTTACAATATAATAAATCTCTAATATAAATAGCATAAAAAAGTTCAATGTTATACTTTATTTTAATTATTATATAACGGTTCCTTAATGTAAGATAATCTATTTTAAAAAATAATACAGTATTTGGTATAAATCTTATTTCTTTCATATGATTAGGGTGTACATGAGCCAATATCGAGTCATGTGCCTGCTCGAGTTCTGGTAATAGTATTCTTCAGAAGATTAAATTTGAGTTCTAGACTGACCGGAAGTTTTTGGCTTTTTGTCTTTTCACTTACCCCGACGAAATTGAGATGGCTAATCCACTAACGAGACAGTCAAGTTGAAACAGTGCCAATCAAAGCTTTTAAGATTAAAACTTATTGTTAGCTCAAACAATAAATTAATTTTTTCTTTTTTGGGAGCATGATCTAGTCTAAATGTGGAGTATATGAGGACTATAATATGGATCATATATTACATAACTTCACAATATTTAGAATTAAAAATTTATGAACTTCCTTGTCCCAAGTCATTACTCATTTAATTTAGAGCATACAACATTTGAGTTCCAATTACATCAAATTAAACAAACTGTCACGTCTAGTTCAAATCATTTCAAGCTTGTAATTAACAACCACTCATCTATGATTTTAAATATCTTAGGACATATCTAAATTGATATTTGGGGTGATACATTACAGAGAATAGCAACAGTTCGAACTTCGGTCTCGTACAGTATAGGCGTTTTACTGTTATATGGGTCAATACTAGCCAAATGCCATAGTATATATTACTCAATTAAGCAATACATTGGTGATATAGTTTTTAGTGGACACCATGTGTTCATCTGTTTGAAAAAACTTTACCATTTTAAAAAGCCATTGGACTTTTAATTTGCTACTCCACATGTCCCTTAGGATTGGAACGACAGAGGCTACCGGGATTTGGTATTTTATAGAAAATGATGGAAGAAGATACCAGGAAGTCAAAGGAAGTTATACAATAGTACACGTATATGGATAAGTTGACTTGACTTGACTTGTAGTCATGCTATTTCATGTCTTTCGTCAAAATTAACAAATCAAGAAAATGCATAACGTAATTGCTTACGTCTTTGAGAATCACTTGAGAGTTACTTGGATAAAAAGTGAAATCTCTCATGGGCTGTCATTGTTCCAGCTCCAAAAAAAATGTATAGAAGATGTAAATCAAGAGACTAACGGCCTTTTAAATTCGGTAAGATCTTACGTAGTGATCTATATAAGGTGTCTCCATAAAAATCAGGTCTTCGACCTAACAGCAGAGAAACATTCACACTATGAGTGTCCATGTAATCGAACTCTTGACTTCTTAGAACAAATTTCAACTCGAATACCAACTGAACTATGCTCTGGGCTTAGAGAGTTGAAACTTGATTGCACAACGTCATATTTAGAATGGAAAACACAACAAAAGTTATAAAAAAAAACAAATTGAAATTGCCTAAAGTTCATGTTTCTTGCACAATACTTCAGTCCCCATAAATACTCAGACCAAAAGCTTCCCAAGAACACCAGATCAACACAGATTTTTGATATTCGCTTTCATCATATCAAAGCATCAAATTCTTGAAAATATTTAGGCAATGGGAAAAGGATCAGTTGAAGCTTCTGGGTGCAAAACCAAGCTCATACGCGAATCGCGTTGAATTTGCGCTCAATCTCAAGTCTCTAGACTATGAATTCGTCAAAGAAAATTTGCCAGATAAAAGCGAGCTTCTCCTCAAATCAAACCCTATTCACAAAAAGATCCCTGTCCTCATCCATGGCGATATTCCCTTATGCGAATCACAAGTAATCGTTGAGTACATCGACGAGGCATGGAGTGATGGCCCTTCCATCATTCCTTCTGATCCGTATGAACGGGCTAATGCTCGCTTGGCTGGGCTGCCTACCTTGACCAGAAGGTATGTCTTTTTACGCTGTTTACATTTGCTCATTATATTAGCAAAGTCTTCCTTGGCATCATCAACAACAACATTACTCATTGCTTTATACGCTTTCGTCAGAGTATGAAAGTTGAATGCACACAACAATACATATGTGTTTGAAATACAAAATGGTTGTTTTTCGATGGCTCATAATGAAAATTGCGTGAAGCTGTTGTCGATCAACTGTTACTCCACAATATAAGAAGAGCACTCAATTTAATGAGTCATGTTGCTTTATTACATCATATTCTAAAGTTAAAGAAGAATGTATCATTGACTCGATTAGAAATAGAAACCAAAGTCTACCTTGCAATCATTTTACTACTTTAATTTAGAAATAGGCTACAAGCCATGTATACTGTACCGGGACTAAAAACATATGTTTTGTACCTACGGGCATTCTATGGCACCACAAAAACAAAAGCCTATGGCGACAGACAAAAAACGTCGCTATTTCGTCGCTATAGGCATGCGACGAAATAGCGACGAAAATTATGTCGTTATACGGCTTGTCGCAAAGCAAATTCTGTCGGCAATTCGTCGCTGTATTGTGACGAAAAAAATTGCGTCGGTGTATCGTCGCAAAATGGCGACGAGAAACTGTCAGGACTGCGACCTTTTTTCTGTTGTCGCTGTTTCGTCGGTAAATTATTTCGTCGCTATTTCGTATTTTTTATTTTTTTATTAATGTTCTGCGACAAAGAATTTCGTCGCAAAATTTCGTCGGTATAAGTTTTACCGTCGCTATTTATTATTTTTTATTTTTTGTTTCCGTTTTATTCGTCGCAAAATGTCGTCGTTAATATGTCTTTTCGTCGCGAATTTTAAATTTTTTGTTTTTTATTTCCGATCTGCGACAGACTAATTTCGTCGCCGGTTCGTCGGTATTTGTTATTTTTAAAAATATTAAATTTACTAATAATTATTTTAAATACATTATTTAATATTAAATTTTAAATTGTTTTTGATTTATAATATATTAATACATTATTAATTAAAAAGTTTTTATTATTATTTAATTTCTATAATATATTTTATTTTCTATATTAAATCATTTGTACAAATATTATACAGTAATACGGTATTTGCGCATTTAAGTTCGTATAATTAAACAACACAAACGAAATAGAATCCGTAAAATTGTCAGATAGAATATATAAAGTACAAAGAAAATGTCAATACAAAAACAATGAAATAGACTGTACAAACAATGAAAAAATAAAAACTATGCAGAAGATGGAGGGGGATCATGCGGAGAAGAGTGACCATCAGGAGGGCGGGGCTGAGGCTGAGGCTGAGGCTGAGGCTGAGGCTGCGAGGAGTTGGAAATGAAAGTCATGACGACCTGCCAGCTGGAAGATTTGCTGGTTCGTTGCCTGCTGCACCTGCATCGTCTGATGCTGCGCATGCTCAAACGCCTGCTGAAGCGCCTGATGCACGCCTGCTGCTGCGACTGCAGTGCCTGTAAACTCTCCTCTTGCCTCGTCCTGATGGACTCTATCTCACGCTGCAGCGCCGCATTATCTGATTCTCGCGAAATATCCTCTGGCGTCGCAGAAGGCGCGGAGGTGCTGGCCTCAGAGGAAGCACCTGGATGCAGAACTTTGGGAAAGAATTGCGGCGCTGCTGATCCAACCCCGTACACCTCTTCTTCTTCTTATTCTGAGGGCCGACGGTCCGAACCGCATCCCAATAAGCGCGGTTCTTGTCAGCCTGTTTGCCCCTATCTGCGAGTAATCTGTTGTACTCGTCCTGAAATGAGAATATGAATTGTTATGGTTTAGCAATAAACAAACTAAGGAAAAAAAAAATGATATCGTAGTCTACTTACACTGATGTCGCGGGCCTTCGTCGTGATCCAGTCCTCCGTTCCGTCGGAGGCTCTCTCCGATGCGTCTTGTAGAAGAGATCGTAGGAGGCTGGCCACTCCCCCGTCTCCTGTGCTGAAAGAATGAAATAAATATTTAGTGATATGCAGAATTTTTAAAATTTCGGCATGACCTATTCGTTTATCGGAGGTATCCCGGCCTTAAAGGCCTCTCCGAAGTCAAATCACATGTACCACTTAAAGTAACCATATACGAATACCAAACAACAGCACAATAAGAAATCAACGAATATCATAATCCACTTACTCAATGAATGTAAATAATCCACTTAAGTCAATGAATGTAAATAATCCAATGAATCAATGAAGGTCGTTATAATCCAATATTAAAATACTCACCATAGAACGCATCGTGGTGGCGTGGGAAACCGAACCACCTGAGTGTGTGGCAGGTGCTGGGCCCTCTACGTTTCCGCTGCGCCGGTTCGCCGCGTTCCGGGCGCTGCGGGCTTGGTAAGCAGGGTCCCTCCACCCTGCTACCACGCCGCCCAGACGGCCTCGGATACGTAGGCAGGCCTTACCCACGTGGGGTCACGCTCCGACTTGGTCTTGAGGGTTGATGAAGTCCCCGTAGCGTTTGGCGCCCTATGCCGCCAGGCCTGCCCACGTCGCGGGCGATGTCGGCTGGCCAGCTGTACGACTTCTGCAATTATCATGGAGGAATAATAAAAGTGTGGTTAGAAAAGTTAATGATTGATTACGCATCAAAAAGTGAAATTCATCAAATTTGAATACCTGAAACTCATCCCAGTAGAAGCTACGTGTCTCCGGGGACACGGCCCCAGGTATATCCAGATGGGTCAAGCCTCAGGTGGAAGGACCGGGTGATGCAACCGGAAAGCGCGCCATTGTCCGATCCAAACCTAAAGAGTTTAAGTTGTTAGGAAAAATAACGCTGAAAATATTTAAAAATGTTAAATAATTAATCTTACTTACGTATGGGTATCATTTGACCAAGGGAGGGGACGACGTCCTGATATGACACCCTGGTCCGATGCCGCATCAGACGCCGGTGAGGTGCTGAAACGCTGGGTGTGGGTGGCGTCGTATGTCTGGGGGCGGACATGTCGGCAGACCGTAAAAGGTCTGAGTCCGCAGCCAGAGCGGTCGAAACCGAGGCATACGTATCATGCTGAGAAATGAACGCATCGAACTCTCCTTGAAGGTCCTGTGCAGATGGTGGGTATGTGGATCTCGTCGGTAAACCGTCACTAGCCATCAGATCTGAGAGGAACATATTAATAATTTTAAACGGAGGACACAAAAAAAAAATCATTTATATATACCGTATATACATTATATACCATATATACCCGTATACCCGTACATACATATATATACCATATACATATATACCCGTATATACATATATACCCGTATATGCATATATATATACACCGTATATACATATATACCATATACATATATGTACCAAAAAGATTATATAATTATAAATTATTTAAATAGGAAAAATATATATACATACATAATTCTACCAAAAAAAACAGTTCTAATAATTTTACATATATATTATACTAAAATTACAAAAGATATATTACAAATCTATTAAAAACAGTTTTTACAAATTTAACTATATTTAAATACGAAATTAAATATGTACCGTATATGTATTTGTTCGTGTATATATGTATTAAAAACATATACATACGGTACACATACATATACATAAAAACGAAATATACATATACATATACATATATACGGTAATTGCAATATACCGTATATACATACATACATATATATATATACGTATATACATATATATATATCGTATATACATATATATACTATATACATATATATACTATATACATATATATACCATATACATACATACATAATTATATACACATCATACATACATATCTATATATACCGTATATACACATATATGTATATATGTATACCGTATATACATACATATATATATATATATACCGTATATACATATATATATATACCGTATATACATATATATACCATATACATATACACATATATATATATATATACCATATATACCATATACATATGTACACTATATATACCGTATATACATATATATACTAATACATATATACCATCTACATATATATACCATATACATATATATACATACATAATTATATACACATATACATATATATACCACAGCCACCCCACCCAGCCCCGCACCCAGCACCCACTGCCCAGCACCACCCGCCCCCGCCACCCAGCCCGCCTCCCAGCCCCGCCACCCAGCCCCGCACCCCACCACCAGCCCAGCGCCCCATCCAGCCCGCCTCCCAGCCACCACCCCGCCACCCAGCCCCGCACCCAGCACCACCCAGCCCGCCCCCCCCCCCTCCCCCCCGCCACCCAGCCCCGCACCCAGCACCACCCAGCCCCCCTCCCAGCCCCGCCCCGCCCACCCAGCCCCGCCCCAGCACCACCCAGCCCCGCCACCCAGCCCCCCTCCCAGCCCGCCACCCAGCCCCGCACCCAGCACCACCCGCCCCGCCTCCCAGCCCCGCCACCCAGCACCACACCCACCCCACAAGACAATAAAACAACATAACTAATTAAAATCAGTAAAAACGAAATAGGAAGAGAAACTAACCGAAGAAGGGAGGTCAATGGAGACTTCGCCGCGGGAGGGAGCTTTCGCCGGGGGAGGAGGGAAGTTTCGCCGGTGGGGGAGCTTTGGCCGGGGTGGAAAGGGGGGTTGGAAGGAAGGAGGGAAATGGAAGGGAAGAAGAAGGAATATTTCACCTTATCTTCGAAATTTTGCGACGAAATAGCACGGAACTTCCGTCGCTATTTAGTTTCGTCGCTATTTTCATGGGTCGTCGTTATTTCAAATTTGCGACGAACATTTCGTCGGTAACTCGTCGGTGTTATCATTTTGAAAAAAATAATACAAAATATAAAGTAGTATATACATGAATATAAGTACATCAACACATACACACTTTCATATAAAGAGGTACATAAAAAATTTTGGCTAACGTCAATCTTCCTGGTCATCTGCATCCTCATACGCATCTTCATCTTCGTCTTCATCTTCATCTTCATCTACATGCTCGTCGTCCTCTTCATCCTCGTATTCGTCTTCGACTACGTCTTCAATATTGTCAGGCGGTTGTATGTTGAGATGAATTTCGATAAAACCGCCGTTGGGGTCATTTAGAGGGAGGTCGTGCAGTTGAACATGTGTCGTATCTAGAACGGACGGGTTTTCTTCTTGAAATGCGGCGTCCATACCATCTGAAACTGTCTGTATACTCACATCAAACTTGCTCGATTTCACTTTGCACACGGCTCGCCAGTCTTTTGAGCTCGCATTCATCCTCGTTGTTGGATACGATAGATAGTACACCTGGGACGCTTGACTAGCCAAAACGTATGGATCGTATTTTCTGTACCGTCGCCCTTGGTGTATGTCTACCAACTTATATTGGTCGTGGACCTTTGTGCCAACGCGATAACCTTCTCGAGTTGGATCGTACCATTCGCATTGAATAGGACCACCCGCTTTATAGGCAATGCGGGATATTCGAGCTCAATGATGTCAGTAAGGTAGCCGTAGAAGTCATCCTCGTCCGGGCTATTGTCATAACGCTTGACACACACTCCGCTGTTCTCCGACGATTTTCGGCTGGCATGGGAGACTGTGTGGAATCTATACCCGTTGACAAAACACATGTCGTGTCGCGTGACTCTGTTCAATGGACCCTCGGCTACTGGCGTCAGAATGTAACCGTACTCATCGTCAGCCAGATGACCTTTGCTCGCCTGTAAAAGGACAAGTAAGTATACATCAACGGGGCAATAAATGTGTATCACATATCGTACACGTAACAGGCAAATACTAAACTTACATGCCACCTGAACCAATCAGCAAACTTGGAATCTAACTCATTGTTTATTGCATCGCTCGATATACCCGGTGAACGGTGTTGCAATAAATCAACGAACAAGCTGAAGCAAATTACGAATGAGTACCCTGTATATCTTTGTAACATAATGGATAGAGTATCGCAAGGTATTTACAAAATAAAATGGGAAATCGTTTATACCTCTGGAAACGGTCGACTTGACGGCAGTTGCGCAGAACATAAGAATGAGCAATCTTCAGCTCGCTGTCCCCCAATATCATTTCCTTTCCCTGTCCGTGAAATCTGATCGGATGTGTGAATATTGGGAGGACACCGGATCTGGAAATGCCGTCGTCGTTCCGGGGAACATCTCTGCACCTCGACGGGACATCTGGCTCGAAGTAATGAGACACGAAGGTCGATGCTTCCTCCGTCAGATAGGCATTGCACATAGAGGCCTCGACTTTCGCCTTGTTCTTGATGTTCAGCTTCAAATGCCTGAGATATCTGTTCATATAGTGAATATGTTCAAATGCATATCGCTTAGACACATAAGAATGTCATGCACATAAAAAAGAGTACCTCTCGAACGGATACATCCACCTGTACTGAACAGGACCACCAACACGTGCCTCGTATGGTAGATGAACTGGCAGGTGTTCCATTGAATCAAAGAAGGCCGGAGGGAATATAGTTTCCAGCTTGCATATGATCACTGGGATTTCGCCCTCCAGCCTTGACATATCATCCGCCCTGAGTCTCGTGGCTGTAAGACATCTGAAGAACAGACTCATCTCGGTAATTGCTTCCCATACATTGGTTGGAAGCAGCTCGCGGAATGCAATGGGCATCAACCGTTGCATGAACACGTGACAGTCGTGGCTCTTCATCCCGTGCAAACCGCGTTTATTCACGTCGATGTTCTTCGACAGGTTCGAAACATGGCCATCAGGAAATCTAGCCGTCCCTAGCCACGATAACAACGCACTGACCTGCTCCGCATTCAGCGTGTACGAGGACTTCGGCATGTATGATGTGCCAACGGGATGCAGCTCCGGTCGCATGTTGAGGTCGCGCATATCAAGTCGTGCCTTCAATTGTCTTTTGTTTTTCCTGGCACATTCAGCACTGTATTGAAAATGTTGTCAAACACGTTCTTCTCAATATGCATGACATCCAGGTTATGTCGGATCATATTGCTCTTCCAGTACGGAAGCTCCCAGAATATGCTTCTCTTCTTCCACCCGATACAGTAACGAGCCAGGTCTGCGTTGTGACTGCCGTCCGGATCATCAGCGACCCCCACGAATCCACAACTGTCTATCTCCTGCAGCACCTCTGCACCCGTGAGGAGCTCGGGCTTTGTGTCCTTATCGACAATGCCAGGCATGAACGCCGTCACGTTCCTTCTGTACAAATGACGTCTGGGCAGGAACTTCCTATGGCTGTCGAACCAGCTTATCTTACGTCCATGTTTCAAGGACATCGTCTTCGCTTGCTTCATGCAGCAAGGGCAAGCGTATTTCCCCGCTGTGCTCCACCCCGACAACATAGAATAAGCCGGGAAGTCACTGATCGTCCACATCAGCGCGGCGCGTAGCTGGAAGTTTTGTTTAGTCGATACATCGAACGTCTCCACGCCAAACTCCCATAACCACTTCAGCTCCTGTATCAACGGCTGCAGGTATAGGTCGATCTTCTGTTTCGGATTCCTAGGACCTGGTGCGATCACAGTCAAGAACATGTAAGGCTTCTTCATGCACATCCAAGGCGGTAGATTGTACGGCGTCACGATTACAGGCCACGACGAATACTGCTCTCCCGACTGTCCAAACGGGTTGAACCCGTCGGTGCATAAACCCAACCTAACGTTCCTTGTCTCCGACGAAAAACCCGGATGCGTCGCATCGAACGTCCTCCAAGCTTCGCCGTCAGATGGATGGCACATCTCACCGTCTTTCGTGTAGTGCTCCGCGTGCCACCTCATCTGGCTAGCTGTGGCACCGGATGCGTATAGCCTCTGCAGTCTAGGGGCGAGAGGTAAATAGTAAAATTGTTTCTTGGCACGTTCCGGTTTCTTTTGTTCGTTCTCCACCTGCTTGTCCCACAGACCCTGCACATGTCTTTATCCTCGTTGATGCCCCAGTATATGATGCACCCCTCTGAACAACAATCGATTTTCTGAACCGGCAGTCCCAACGCCTGCAGCTGTTTCTTCGTCGAATAAAAACTGTCGACCATTGTGTTCCCTTCGGAAGAGATTCCCTCATCAGCTGACACATCCCATCGTACAATCTCTCCGTCATGCGGTGTTCCGTCTTCATGCTCGTCATCCGACCGATCATGGACATCTGTGTGTGACTACCGCAACCAGGATACAGCGGCGTGTTGGCGGCGTTCAGCATCTCAAAAAACTGTCTCGCCTGAGGGTTCGGATCTTCCTCCACGAATGTACGCGGCTGTTCATCCGGATCCTGCATTTGTAACAACTGCTCTCCGGTAAATGCGCCAGCGGCTGCGTCTGTCACCATCTGCATGTATGGGTTGTGAGATCCCTCGCCTATTTCTTCGGCATTAACCTGACCGGGTCCCCCTTCGACGTGTACAGTTGCAGATGTAGACGCCCCCTCATATTCGCCGTGACAGTACCATGTATGGTAATTGTGGACGAAACCTTGTTTCAATATGTGAACCCTCACGTCACCCGGATCCTTATATTTACGGTTCTTGCATTTCTTGCACGGACATCTAATCTGCGTTCCACTTTCATTACTCGTCGCAAAATCAATAAATTCTTCGAGACCTTCAACAAATCTAAAACACCACTCCCCGTTGTTTACTCTCTGGTACATCCACTTTCTATCGCTTCTCCTCGGATCCATTTTCTCGCTACACCTTCAAACTAACAGCAGCTATCTTTTTTCGTTGTAGAAAAAATCAAAATTCCACACTTCTGTATTTTCGTTCAAAATTGATGATTGATGTGTTTGAAATGAGAGAAGAATGGGAAGAAAGAAGAAGAAAGACAATGGTTTTATCGTTCCCAGTACGTTAACCGACGTAATAGCGACGAGATAGCGACCACAAACAAGCACAAACTCGGAAACAAACAAACACATACCGACGACTTAGCGACGACGGCGACGAACAAGAAACACAAATCCCGGAGACAAACAAACACATATACCGACGACCGACGACCAGCGACGAAACACGTCGTTTGATATGCTTTTACCGACGAAGTACCGATTACATTGCGACGCAAAACGTCTCTTCATTCTACGACGTGTTTCGTCGCTAAGTCGTCGGTACGTCGTCGGTAAAAGGCAGTCCGTCCAGTTCCCCATGTTGCGTCGCTAATTCGTCGCTATGTCGTCGCTGATTTCACTATATAACAGTGGATCAGCGTGTGCCCACAACAACATATAAAACAACTATTTTATAATCCAAAATGGTTCGTACTAAAGCGCAAGCACGACGTGGTGGACGTGGTGGACGTGTGGTAGGGCGGCAACACCGCCAACTGAAGTGCCTTCTTCTTCAACTGTTCCTCCCCCACCTCCTCCCCCACCAGAGCCCTCTGAGCCTCGCCGGGATCGACAAATTGTCGAACTCCAAATAGAAGTACGAGATCTGTGGAAAATGTTAGATGAGGTGAGGGCGCATGTCACGGTTCAGGAAGAGCGTCTCGACTACATAGATAAAAGGCAGATGCGGATTAAATCCAAATCTGCACAGTTGAGACGCCAACTGAAGGCGTGTGCGGAGAGTATAGCTTCTCTCTGTTCGGATGACGAACAGTGAGTGGCTACTCTTCGCTATTTAGCTTTTTTTAAATATTTCTTATTATATTTTGTAATTTTTAATTTTTATTAATGAAGTTTGTTTTTTTAATATCGTATTTGTTTTCTTAATAATTATAACACGTGTTTAATCTCTTACGAATCCTGACGACGCACCTGTATACGCGAAATGTGGTTAAGAAAAATTTCTTCCGACTAATTCACCGACTAAACCTAATACAACGACGAAAACCTACTAACTATATCTTCGACGAAACTTAATAGAACGACAAAAACCTATTAACCGTATCGTCGAAACCTAACTATATCTTCGACGAAACTTAATAGAACGACAAAAACCTACTAACCGTATCGACGAAAAACGGAAAAACTACAATGAGAAGAACGGGCTTCGCGGTTTTTTTTTTGAATTTACCGACGCTTTACCGACGAAACAGCGACGGAAAACGTCTCTTCACATTATTCGACGCGTTTCGTCGCTATTCCGTCGCCAAGTTGTCGCTATTCGGCAGTGTCAGTTCAGTTCCCAACGGTTGCATCGTACGATAAACATACGTCGCTAATTCGTCTACGTCGTCGCTAAAACATCCGAAAGGTCATCACTACACATTCCCTTGACAAATGCGTCGCTATGTCGTCGCTATGTCGTCGCTCATTTCACTATTTATACCCCAAACTCCGCTGTTATACATACACACATAGAACGTTATAAATAATCAAAATATGCCGCGTCGTTTTAAAAGAACCCCAAGGCGTGGTGGACGGGCAAACAGTGCCCCTCCAGAAGGGCCTCCTCCAACCACCATCGGTTGAGCGAGAGGGTTCTGTATCTGTCTATGGCCCACCGCCGCATCAGGATGATCAAGAACAAATGCCGGTGCAGGACGCCGACTTCCGTATGCTGATGGCAAACATGCATCAGCAGTCGCGGCAACTGCACTACATGACTAGAAGGCTGCGGAAGATGAAATTTAGATACTACAAGCTCAAGCGCCTTCTCAAAGAGTTTGCGGAGAATGTCGCGGCCACTCTTTCGTCCGATGACGAAGAGTGAACGGCCCATCTCCGCATCTCTTTTTAGATTTTTTTTTATTTTTTCGTTTGATAATGTAACTTCTTATTATTAAATGAATGAGTATTTTTCCCAATTACCGCTTTCTTTTTCCTTAATCAATACACGTGTTTATTCTCGATGTATCTGCGACGACACAACGACAAACCGAATTACGAACGGAAAGTAATTAAAACATTTGCCACAACGGGTTTCATTGACAAAAAAACGACGATACACAACTCCAAGAACTTAGTAAACGACGAATTTATTTTATACTTTTAGCGACACATTGCGACGACATAGCGACGAAACGTTACAAACTAAATAGCGACGAAAAAACACGCAGAATAGCGACGGACACCGACAAATCACCGACGTAATTCACCTGACTGACTATTTTTCTTTAGCGACAACGAATTTCATCGTACTTTCGTCGCAATTAGCGACCACATTTTTTTTCGCAGTCTCGTCGCTATTACCGACGAAACAACGACTAATTGTTGTTCGTCGGTGATTTTTTCGTCGGCAAACCACAATTTTTTTTGTGGTGTGGCACAACACACCCAAAAGCATCTTCTGCTCGGATCGCCCATCTAGTTTTTTTTTTGTTTTTTGCTTCTTTTTTTTTGGGTAATCAGCTCGAAATACATGTAATAACAACAACTATATTTAGTATATCACAACAACAACAACAAAAGCTATTGTTAAGGTCTGAGGAGGATGAGACAGACATACAATATCTCCATGCCAACCAATAGACAGTTTGCTAGTGATGACTCCAGCTCGAAATACATGTAAGGTATGATAAAGTTCAATGTGTAACACAACTTAGAGAAGTCAAAGTAAGACTTTTTTGTTTGATCTGCAAATCAGACAGACCAACGAGACGTAAATTGATTAGTCATTATGCACCAAATATACGTCAAGTTTGAAAGGCTTTTGCAGGTCAAAAACGATCATTATTAGAGCAATAAATGTCCTTTCCCCCTTAAATCAAGTCCTTTCTAAAAATTCAAAAAAAAAATTAAACGCATAGTGGGAAAAAGGTATGATTCGAACTATGATTCTTTTCAAGTCGTGCAATCGCCTTTGCTATTAAGCCAATTTGAATTCTCATGTCCTTTAACATGTATGTATTCGCAAACTTTACAGTCATCAATTACTAACTACTAGTTATAACGTTAACTCCTAACCACTGAGGCATTAAGAAGTAAAGGGCTGACATGTTGCGAGCCGTGAGTGTGTTAAAAATAGGGTTAATCTTTATTATTTTATCTATTATTTGTTAATGAACAATTCATTTTTCATTTCTTATGAAGTTAAGAACACATTCTTCCTTGATTTTGAAATATGATGGAATAAAGCAAATGACTCTAAATTGGATGCGCTTCTTATATTGTGAGTAGCAGTTGATCGACACGCAATTTTCATTATGGGTCATCGGGAAACAACATCTATGTGTTTCTAACACATGAGTATAGTTGCATACATCCGACCCCCTATACCCTGCCATAGGCGGGAGCCTCTAAGGCAATGAGGTAATGTTATTGTTTGTTTATTTGCTAATGAATAATTATTAAGATGCCTAATAATTACTCATTAAGCATATTAAAAGTTTTGTATATACAGAAGCTACTAAAGAACTTCTATATTATTAAAAAAATTTAATGGAGCAAAGGACACATTCTTCCTTGACTTTGGAATATGATCGAATAAAAAAAAGACTCAATAAATTGGTTGTGCTTCTTATATTGTGAAGTAACAGTTGATCGATACAGCTTGACGCAATTTTCATTATGGTTCATCAGAAAACAGAATCTGTGTGTCTCTAACATATGGGTATGGTTGTGTACATTCAACCCCCTCCTCCCATACCCCGCCATTGACTGAAATCTCTAAAACAATTGTGTAATGTTGTGTTTGATTTTTTTTTTTTTGTGGGTTGAAATTTTTCCAATGTAGTGGCTTCCAGCAGTAGTAGACTTGAGAAAACACAAGATGAAGAGTCAAAGGCAGATGCAAAAGAGAAAGTAACAGAAGGTATAGCTTTCATGGAAGATGTTTATGTGAAGAGTAGCAAAGGGAAAGCATTTTTTGGTGGAGATGAACTTGGGTATCTTGACATAGTCTTTGGATGCTTCTTGGGATGGCTAAAGGTAGCAGAAATTATGGAGAAAACTAAGTTTATTGATGAAACCAAGACCCAGGCCTTGCTTCTTGGGTGCCTCAATTTTGTGTCACAAAGCAATAGAAAATGTTATGCCCAAGACTGAAGAGCTTCTTGAGCTTCTCAAGTGGTACCAAGCAAAGCTATCTGCCAGATCTGCTTCTTCAAATTCATGAGCACTTTTTATTAGTCTATTTCATTACTTGCTTCTCAATTTCAAGTGTTCTCATATCCTCTGTGTGTAAAAATAATGTTTCATAAGTTTTTTTATTGTGTTTCGGTATAGTTAATAATCATCCTACAAAATCAAGAATTGATGAAAAAGAGTTGCCAAACAATTGTTTCCATTTATAATAGAGTAAATGAAATTCTTCTTTGACTTTAAATATATGAAATAAATTAAAATGACTCATTAAATTAGATACGCTTTTACATTGTGAAGTAATAGTTTCGACACAGCTTGGCGCAATTCTCATTATAGGTCATCGGGAAACAAACTCTGCATGTTTCTAATATAATTGGTACAGTTGCGTACACGCGACTCTCAGATAATGTTGTTTTTTTTTTAGCGATGTTGTTGTTTTAGATGGCAAACAATTGTTCATGCTTCTACATAACATAAGCAGGCCTGCAAATGAACCGAATCATAAACGAATAATTCGAGTTCGATTCGTTTATGGTTCGATTCGAATTCGATTAAAGCATATTCGAATATGAATTCGAATCATACTTTGAGTTCGAAATGTTTCACGAATCGAATTCGAACTAGCGGGTATTCGGTTCGAGGATTTGATAAAGCTTCGATAAATTGAACTATTCAAAGGCTCGATTCGTGATTCAGTTCGACTCGACATTATGGTATAAAAACAAAATTTCCTACCCTGACCGCCATTACCCCTGCGAGGCTGCGACCTGCGTTAGCGTTAACCCTAGATTTTCATCCCTCTTCTGCAAAATTCATCAACCGGAATCGCCGCTTGCCCAGTGCCCACCAGTCCACCACCACTGTCTCAACCTCGTCTCTCTCTGTTTCTCCCTCAGCTTTCGGAATAGGTAAAACACTCTCGTTCTTCTAATCAATTATTGCCACTGGTCTCCAATTTAATAGCAATTCGTTTTTCTGTTTGTAGGTTGAATTTGTAAGATGCCAGTGCATATATTTCGTTTATCCCTCTTCTGCAAATTGAATTCTGTAATATGTTATCATTTCGTTTTTTTTATGCGCCTCCTCTTCTGGAATTTTTTTTAGAATTCCTTCAGCCAAGACAGCACACGCAACCTCTATCTCCCTTCACCACAAACTCTCTCAAGATAAATCTCCTAAGAAATCATTTTACGAATCGAATTCGAGCTCACGAATCGAATTCGAGTTCGCGAATCAATCTGAGTTTGCGAATCGAATAACTATAACGAATAATTAATCGAGCTTCGAACCGAACCTAAAATTTCTCGAATCCGAATACGAGCTGAATTTTAAGTTCGTCACGAATTCGAACTCGAATTCGAACCTCAAACAATATTTTCGAATCGAACCTATATTTTATAGTATTCGCTAAGATTCGATTCGTTTGCACCCCTAAACATAAGTCATACCTACAAGCTCAACGTATACAACTGATATCTTTACATCAAACTACATTGACAAAATCATACTCAATATCAACAGGAATTCTAAGCAATTCAACTCTCTTTCTTACTTTGGAGATGAAAACTTGAGGTGGAGGTGCTCTATCAAGATCAGTATGTAAGACTTAGTTACACCAGTACCATATCCTTTGGAGAGTTTTCACGAAACACATATTTTTACCCAATAGTGGATGTGAAGACTCCCATGTTCCTAGACAAGTTAGCATCAATCCATGGGGGTAAAAGGATGATACCCAACGATCCGGGTGTACAATTATCCTCCAGACACAACGGGCCAAATGCAGTCTCGAAAATCATGCATATGATCTGTAACAGTCTGATCACACAAACCATATGTACGTGATGGACTGAGATGTCTGTTGAATAGAAAATGAGCTGTCGGGATAGCCTCGTGTCTCACATGCCAAAGAAAAGATTCATTCTGCTTGGACCCTTCATATTCTAGATTTTGCTCCAATTTGAACTCTCAAAAAGTTGAAAGTGTGGGTTCTGGATAGCATATGCATTAGCGATTGAGAATTTACCTGATAAGTGTATCTACCAACGTAGCTTTTCAGGAACATTCTGGTTAGTCTCATCGTGAATTCCCAGCCCAAGCCACAACAGTGGTTCATAGATCTTAATGCCACGCCAAATAAATGAGCAGCTCTGACGTTTAGATTTTACCAATGGAGAGCCATATTCGCCTTCAGTATTCGTATCCAAAGCGGCTCATCCTCCGTCAATAATCTCCAACCCATTTTGCCAAGAATGCCAAATTCATTTTGGCACAGATTTTTGATTCCAAGGCCACCTGACTTTTTCGGTTGACATATTGTTTTCCACGATAAAAAATGCAAATGTTTTGTATCGTCCAATTCATCTCAAAAAAACTTACGTGTATGTCTCTCAATTTCATCAATCACCGCGGTTAGGATAATTGATATTTGCACAGCATATGCAGGAAATGAATTCAGAACAGATTGAACTAATAGACTCATTGCAGCTTGTGATAGAATTTGAACCTTCCAACCTTTTAACTTTTTGCCCACATTTTCGGTTAGGAATTGGAAACTGGAAGTGGAGAATATGTTCTGAATTGTCATTCCCAAATATTTTCCCAGTTTGTCTGTTGTGTGAATCTTCAGTCGGCTACTGAGTGCATCAATGTCAGTTCTCCAGGTATTCTTAGACACAAAAATGGTAGATTTCTTAAGGCTGATGCTTTGGCCTGAGATAACATAGAATTCTGTCAAAATGCTAGCCATTATATCCGCTTGTTTCTCTGTGGCTTCTCCAAATAGCAATAAATCATAGGCAAAGAAGATATGAGAGACTCCAGACCCCCCCCCCCCCCCCCTCGATGCCTTAACAGGCTTCCATCTCCCGTCATACATAGCCTTGTCAATCAATTAGCCCAATATTTCCATACACAACAGGAAAAGATAAGGTGCTAGGGGATCTCCTTGAAGGATTAGCTATTATCCTATAGATAATTTTCGTCAAAACATTAGTAAGAGCGATCGGCCTGAATTGCGATATGCTTACTACATGCGGCACTTTGGGAAGTAGTGTGATTAATGTTTGTTCAAAACTTCAGGGAACTTCTTCTGATGAAATGCTTGAGTGACAAAGTCAATAACCGAATTCATCACAACCATCCAGTTCATTGATAAAAAAGAGTGGCAACCCATCCGAACCCCGGTCCTTATATGCCCCCATTTGAAAGATAGTATTTTCAACTTCCTGTGGAGTCAAAGCATGATTCAGAGAGCCTGTCATTCTGATTAAGCCGTGGAAAAGCAATTATGGACGTCCTTTCAATGACTGATGGACCATCGGCATAGAGGTTTATAAAATAGTTTCGAGCCATCTGTTTGAGCACGATAGGGTCATCAACCCACATACCAGTTGCGTCTTTGAGCATAGAGGTGTTTTTCCTCCCTCCCGAACCCTAATCGCTTTGTGAAAAAGTCTAGTATTGCGTTCTCCTTGGGAATGCCATTGCAGTTGGGACCTTTGTTGCCAATGTGTCTCTTCCATTTTCAATAGCTTAACGTAGTCGTGAGATAACTCTTCCTCCAGCTTTTGACAAGAATCGGGAAGGATGCTGATCTAACGCGTTTTGAATGCCCAAAAGCCTAGCATGACATCTCTATTCTTGTTGGCGAAAATTTCCAAAAACATCTTTCTTCCATTCCATAGTTTTGCATTAAAACAATTAACAGTGGTTACAATGTCACTGGGAATGTTTACCCATGCTTTTTCCATAAAAGAAATAAAATTGTCGTACTCAATCCAAGCTGCATCAAACTTGAATATGTTCCTCTTCGGCCGCTGATGTGCTGTGGAGTCCAATGAGAGTAGAATTGGGTTATGATCGAAGTGAATTCGGGTTAGATGTTGGATCTCCGCATTTGGATATTTATCAAACCACTTTCTATTCTCCCCAAGTCATTGCTTAATTCTGAAGCGTCCATATTGTTTGTTCCACCATGTGAAACGAGGTCCAGGGAATGGTGGTTCAATAAGTTTGCATCGTTCCAGAGCGTTTCTTATTCGTTCAACTAAGTAACCAAAACAGGTCTCCGGCCCTCTTTGTCTTATTGATGTATAACTTGATTCAGGTCACCGATCAAACACCATGGGCCTTTAATAATGTAGCGCTCCGACCCGGACAGCGGAATCCGAACCGGTACAACACCCGTCGTAGCTTACTGAGAAGACTACAAGATGTCTCATCTCTCGAATACACCATCATCAATGACGGAAGAGAAATAAGTGCGGAAACATATATCTCGGAAGTCTAAACCATTAATGCAGTACGTCAATGATAACCAAAACCTCAAAGGGGCAACCATAGTAATAACGACTAATCCTCAACGAATGAATAAACTGAAATAAATAACAACTGTCTCCACTAGCACCCATCACGTCCCTATGTATCCCATTCAGCCCACTCGCCGTCGTCTTCTATAAATATCATGTCGGTAGCTAGGCTCATCTGCAAAGACAAAGGCAGTACCCTTAGCGAACGCTAGCAAGTACCCGCTTATAAGACATACGGGATCATCACATGGCAAGACATGAGTAATATATAATTCAAGGGAATTGTGGGGCACATGTCTTGTAAACTTTCAAATATACATAAGTGAGTAACGTAATAAAACAAGTACAGACAATTTACGCGCAAATAACAAATATTGGCAATCAAATAACATTTACATTCATACACATTGACTCTCGTGATGCATGTCAAAATATGCACTACACTAACACATTCACATATGGCATGAACGCTTTCTCTTTGAAACAGTGCAATGCATGTCATAATGTCCGGTCACTTCACATAACTTTATACCCTGTAAACGCGCCCCGGCTTATATTTCCATCCCGGTTTACGTTACAGCCAACTTTATACCCTGTAATGCACCTCGGCTTATATTTCCATCCCGATTAGCAATTACAGACAACTTTATACCCTGTAACGCGCCCCGGCTTATATTTCCATCCCGGTTTACATTACAGCCGTTTGTGCCCTACAATGCGCCCCGGCTTAAATTTCCATCCCGGTTTACATTGCAGGTCACCTTCGCCAAATCTGTGCCGAAGCACCTTTCTTTTCAAATCAATATGCAAATGCACCTGCCTATGATGCAAGACTCCTCATTTCATTCTCATTTCTCATTCTCGTATGCAATTCACATTCATATAAGTCATTCATGTACACATGCGCAAGTACAACACACACGAGTTTTCACTAACTTACACGTCATCACTTAGGCTTTCGACTATCGCGTCAACTCTTAGTCATGATCCTAAGATCCATAACCTAAGGCAAATATCCCTAACCATTCCTCGTTGAACTCTCAAACACCTTTGTACCTTCATCTCCTAACCCGACTAAGTCATTCCCCGTTGAAACTCGATTCGAGAACCCATCGAAGTCACCGACATTGGTTCACCATCCTAGGTCATGTTTCTAAGACTTATACTACCCTTAATCAGGTCTTAAGAAGTCTCTAAAGTCACCCAAGATTCCCCGAACTTCCCTCTTTCTTCCTCTATTTTTCACAAAATTGACGGACTTCATCCCTATACTTCGATCGATCGATGTCCAGCTGGGGACATCGATCCCTCCACTTCGATCGATCGATGTCCAACTGGGGACATCGATCTCTCAGCCTGCACCTACATCGATCGATCGATGTCCGTCTGGGACATCGATCTCTCAGACTACCTGCACATAGATCGATCAATGTCCTTCTGGGGACATCGATCTCTCAGCACCTATACATCGATCGATCGATGTCCTTCTGGGGACATCGATCTCTGACATCGATCGATCGATGTCTGCGCTCTCCCCAAATTTGCTCTGCGTTTTCTGCAACCACTGCAGAACCAAAAACACCAACAATCCAAACATCGATCCATTCAGTCCAGTCCTAATCCCCGCTATCGTTCATGCTTAACTTTAGATTCACACACTTATACACATACCGTACAACGATTCAAGCCTACAACGCAAATCATCCACCGAAACCACCCGAAGATCCTATCTTTCTCTCCCTTTTTCCCCCTCAACCGAAAATAGCAGTAAAGAGAGGGTTCAAGGGATTGAGATTTGCAAGATTTCAAGTAATCCACAACAACAACGAAGGATTTCAATATACGGTGGCCAAATCTCAAAACCAAAACGCATAAAGAACACACATAGATTCACATAAAGAAACTTACTGCATGGTGATCCAATTTGATAACAAAATAGGCCAATTTTCTTTCACAAATCGTAGGAACTTATAAGTAGATTACTTGCCTTTGATTACTAGAGAACGGATGGAAGATCGGATGAAGATTGAAGGATGGATCTTGAAGAAATCCTTGCCTAGGGTTTGTGAATGCCAATGTCGCCTACGGGATGAAGAGAGCGTCGGTTTTCTCTGCGTAATGAGAAAACTGACGTTCTGTCAGTTTTTATATGGAAAGGGGAAAAGTTTGGTGTTTCTAAATTATATCTATTATTAATTTATCTTAAAAGATAAATCCTTAATTATTTAATTCTAAATTAAATATAATTAAACTCTAATATTAAATCCCCTCATTAATTTCTAATTAATCCTCATATTAATGTCTAATTAATTTTTCATTGACCGTCATTAATTTCCGTAAAAAATCTTTCTTTGCCTTTTAATTACCCTACGGAGGGTGCGGGGCATAACATTCCACCCCCCTTACAAAAGTTTCGTCCTCGAAACTGGCGTACCTTATTAGAAGAGGTGTGGATACAGCTCCTTCATTTGATCCTCGAGCTCCCACGTGGCTTCGCGCTCCGTATGGTTACTCCACTGAACTTTTACATACGGAATGACGCGTCGGCGTAGGACTTGATCTTTCCTATCCACGATCTTTATTGGATGTTCTTCGTAAGTGATATCCTCTTTCACCTCCAACGGTTGAGCTTCAAGGATATGGCTTGGATCCGATACGTATTTCCTTAGTTGAGACACATAAAACACATTATGGACTTGGGACAAACTCGGAGGTAAGGCTAGTCGGTAGGCTCCTTCGCCAACCTTTGCTAAGTATTTTGTAAGGGCCAATGTACCTAGGGCTTAACTTGCCCTTCACTCCGAATCTTGCAACCCCCTTGGTGGGTGAGACCCGTAGATAGACCTTTTCACCTTCCTCGAACTCCAAAGGTCGCCTCTTTGTGTCAGCCCAACTCTTACTGCGATCTTGAGCCACTTTGAACTTCTCTCTTATCACTTTGACATTTCCAATAGTTTGCTCAACCAACTCGGGTGCAGTGATTGTCCTTTCTCTAACTTCATCCCAACAAACTGGGGATCTACACTTACGCCCGTATAACGCTTCAAATGGCGCCATGCCAATTGCATTGTGATAGCTGTTATTATAGGAGAACTCCATTAACTTCAACATGCTATCCCAGTTTTCTTTGAAATCCAAAGCGCAAGCTCTCAACATGTCTTCCAATGTTTGGATGGTCCTCTCGGATTGTCCATCGGTTTGCGGGTGGTATGCGGTACTCATCCTCAGTTCGGTACCCATCGCCTTTTGAAATGCCCTCCAGAATTTAGAGGTAAACTTGGGGTCACGGTCCGATACAATGCTGACTGGGACTCCGTGTAGGCTCACAATGTTATCCACATAAATATTGGAAAGTTTCTCATACGACGTACCATGTGGCATAGCTATAAAGTGAGCCGTCTTTGTCAATCGGTCTACGATTACCCAAATCATCTCGTTTCCATTTCTGGTCTTGGGTAGTCCCATCATGAAGTCCATAGTCACGTGTTCCCATTTCCATTCTGGAATCTCTAGTGGCTTCATCAAACCACCAGGTCGTTGATGTTCAGCTTTGACTTGTTGGCAAACCAAACACCTTTCCACATACTCCGCTATAGATCTCTTCATCCCTATCCACCAATAGTTTCTTTTGAGGTCCTTGTACATCTTAGTACTTCCCGGGTGGATAGACATCCTTGAGTTATGAGCTTCTCGTAACAACTCCTTTCGAAGCTCCTCATGGTTAGGTACACACAATATATTCTGAAACCATAGACTTCCATCTTCTCGCCATTGGAAATCCTTTACTGGTCCCGCAGCTAGTTTGTCGCGGATTTGTCTCAGTGCTGGATCCTCATACTGTACTTCTTTAATTCTGTCTACCAAGTCTGGACTGATAGACAAGGCTGTGAGGACATTTGCCACTGAATCCACCAATTCAAGATCAAATTCTTCGATCTCCCCTTTCCAACAGAGATTGTCTTGCGTGGCTAGACTTTCTGCTCAATGCGTCCGCCACTCTGTTGGCCTTACCTGGATGGTAGTTGATGGTCAAGTCATAGTCCTTGAGTAACTCTAACCATCTTCTTTGTCTCATATTCAACTCCTTCTGCGAGAATAGGTATTTCAAGCTTTTGTGATCAGTGAATACTGCACACTTCTCTCCATATAGATAGTGTCTCTAGATCTTAAGAGCAAATACCACAGCTGCGAGCTCCAAGTCATGCGTCGGGTAGTTCTGCTCATATGGTTTCAATTGTCTTAACGCGTATGATATGACTCGTTCATTTTGCATCAAAACACAACCTATAAACAGAACGTTAGTTTAAGACTAGCATATGTATATACACTGCATTAATTGTAATGATGTACATACCTAGTCCTTTCTTGGACGCGTCACTATAGATCACGAAACCGTCGGTGCCGGAAGGTTGTGCCAACACCAGGGCTGTGGTCAATCTCTTCTTGATCTCGGTAAAGCTCTGCTTGCATTCAGCAGTCCATTCGAACTTAGTCTTCTTCTGCGTAAGTCGACTCAATGGAGCTGCTATTGTTGAGAAACTCTCAACGAACTTCCTATAGTAGCCTGCCAAGCCTAGGAAGCTTCTGACTTCGGTCACATTGGTGGGTCTTGGCCATTCAGTGATGGCTTCTATCTTCTTAGGATCTACTGAGATCCCATCTTCCGAAATCACGTGACCAAGAAAGGCTACACTTCTTAGCCAAAATTCACACTTGCTGAATTTGGCATAAAGTTGCTGTTGCCTCAGAATTTGTAACACCACTCTTAAGTGTTCAGCGTGTGCTTACTCGTCAGGAGAGTAGACTAGGATGTCATCAATGAATACCACCACAAATTGATCCAACTGCTCTCGGAATACGGTGTTCATCAAGTCCATAAAGGTCGCTGGGGCATTGGTTAATCCAAAAGGCATCATTAAAAATTCAGAATGCCCGTATCGAGTCCAAAAAGCGGTCTTAGGGACGTCTCCTGCTTTCACAAGCAATTGATGGTATCCTTGTCGGAGGTCAATCTTTGAAAACCAGCGAGCCCCCTTTAACTGGTCAAATAAATCTTCGATCCTTGGCAGAGGATATTTGTTCTTGATGGTGATCTTGTTCAATTCGCGGTAATCAATACACAACCGCATACTGTCATCTTTCTTCTTCATAAATAATACAGGAGCTCCCCAGGGTGATACACTGGGGCGAATTAACTTCTTGTCCAACAATTCCTGAAGTTGCCCCTTCAGTTCCTTAAGTTCAGCTGGAGCCATTCTGTAAGGTGCCTTAGATATAGGCTCTGCTCCAGGAATCAAGTTGATTTCAAACTCAACTTCCCTTGCTGGCGGTACTCCCGGTAAGTCGTCCGGAAATACATCCTTAAACTCGTTGATCACCGGAATTTGCTCCATAGAGGAAACCTCCTGCTTCGCATCTAGAGTATATACCATAAACCCCTCTGCTCCCTTCTGTAAGGCTTTAAAGGCCTTAATCGCTGTCAAGTATATCTTCTTTGGAGCTTTGGTTATCTTGGTATTTCCTTGCACCGTGACGTCATTCATCTCAGGGTCCTTGAGGGTTACTCGCTTGAGTTTACAATCAACATTGGCATGATTCTTGGTCAACCAATCCATGCCCAATATTATGTCAAAGTCCTTCATCGGGATTGAGACTAAGGTCACTGAGAAGAGTTTCCCATCTAATTCTAAATCACAGACTTTGTACTGATGGTGAGAAATCAGTACTTGTTCTCCTGCTGCATGTACCCTAAATGGGTTCTCAAGCCATTCGGGTAAACAGTCAAGTCCTTTAGCGAAACGCTAAGAAATGAAAAAGTGGGTAGCTCCACTATCAAATAACACATTTGCGGGCACGTTATTAACAAGGATCACACCTATTCAACAAAGGGTAACACATGAAAGTTTTACATAAAGCACATATTCAATTATTAACTTAGAAAGCTAAAATCCAGCTTAACCCACTATTATTAAACTTAGGTCGTACCTGTCACCACATTTGTGTCCTCTTGGACTTCAGCGTCCGTCATGGCATGGACTCTTGCATTGGGCCTGCCTCTCTGTTGCGGAGCCGGCCCTGCTCCTACTTGTGGCTTGGGATTCCATTTTGGGAAGTCCTTGATCCTATGGCCTGGCTTCCCACATCTGAAGCACGCACCTGTTATTTTCCAACATTCGCCCACGTGTCTTTTATGGCAATGTGGGCATTCTGCAGGTGCTTGACGATCAGGTTGATTTGGCTGCGGTGCCCTTTGAACTGGCCTCGCTTGTCCCTTCCTGGGAATCTTGACCCAACGTCTGGGTCTCCCTCCACTTTGTTCTACTCTCGGCCTCTTGCTCGATTCTTCCCGAGCCTCTCTTGATTGTGACCTACGCATGTCACTCTCCACCCGGTAACACACGTCCAGCATTTCTTCGAATGTTTTCAGACTCGACCCCGCTATGGCAGTCCTTATGCGGGGGTTCAACCCTTCTTCAAATTTTAGCATCTTCATTCTGTTGTTTTCCAATACCATGGGCGTGAACTTACCCAAGGCATGGAACCTATCCACATAATCTGAAACAGACATTCTCCCTTGCTCAAACTTGTCAAACTGCCTCATCTTCTCCAGAATGGCAGTCTCAGGCACGTAATAGTCTTTGTAGGCCTTCACAAACTGACTCCACTGGATAGGAGGGGTCATCTTAGGCAGAATTCCGCTCCACCAGGCGTTAGCTCGGCCAATCAGAAATGGCGTGGCTACGTCCACCTTTAGATCTTCAGGTACTTGCACAAGCCTGAAGCACTTTTCTACCTCATCGAGCCAGAACCCAGCCACCTCTGAGTCAGTGGTCCCTTCAAAGTTTGGGGCATGCATCTTACGCATTTTCCCAATGTAATACCTGATGCCTTGTTGGGGAGGTGGTGGAGGAGGTTGTTGTGGCTGTTGCTGCTGCTGAGCAACCCCTTGCGCTATCACTGTGATAGCGTCTATCAATGCTTGTGGGACTAGGACTGGTGGTGGTGGTGGTGGAGGGTTATTGTCCCCGTTGCCACCGTTTCTTTGGTTGTCACGTCTAGGAGGAATTTTCTGCAATATCACGTTGGTTAGTATCCAGCAGTTTCTAGAATAAGTACTTGGGTCCATAACGTGATACAAAGCGGAATTTACGAATTTAAAATAATTAACCTTTATTGCTTACACTTAATCGCGCTCGTACACACACCCATCCCAATCAAACTTGAATCTAAGATTGCATACTTAGACTTAAAGATCAACTTACGGTGAAAATCATAACTTAAAACTCTACATGTCATAACCTAGGTCTCCGAGGTAGATCTGAAGCCTAGGCTCTGATACCACCTGTAGCGCCCTGACCCGGACAGCGGAATCCGAACCGGTACACCCGTCGTAGCTTACTGAGAAGACTACAAGACGTCTCATCTCTCGAATACACATCATCAATGACTTAAGAGAAATAAGTGCGGAAACATATATCTCGGAAGTCTAAACCATTAATGCAGTACGTCAATGATAACCAAAACCTCAAAAGGGCAACCATAGTAATAACGACTAATCCTCAAACGAATGAATAAACTGAAATAAATAACAACTGTCTCCATTAGCACCCATCACGTCCATATGTATCCCATTCAGCCCACTCGCCGTCGTCTTCTATAAATATCATGTCGTAGCTAGGCTCATCTGCAAAGACAAAGGCAGTACCCTTAGCGAACGCTAGCAAGTAACCCGCTTATAAGACATACGGGATCATCACATGGCAAGACATGAGTAATATATAATTCAAGGGAATTGTGGGGCACATGTCTTGTAAACTTTCAAATATACATAAGTGAGTAACGTAATAAAACAAGTACAGCAATTTACGCGCAAATAACAAATCATTGGCAATCAAATAACATTCACATTCATACCACATTGACTCTCGTGATGCATGTCAAATATGCACTACACTACCATTCACAATGCATGAACGCTTTCTCTTTTGAAACAGTGCAATGCATGTCATAATGTCCGGTCACTTCGCATAACTTTATACCCTGTAACGCGTCCCGGCTTATATTTTCATCCCGGTTTACGTTACAGCCAACTTTATACCCTGTAATGCACCTCGGCTTATATTTCCATCTCGATTAGCATTACAGACAACTTTATACCCTGTAACGTGCCCCGGCTTATATTTCCATCCCGGTTCACGTTACAGCCTTTTGTGCCCTACAATGCGCCCCGGCTTAAATTTCCATCCCGGTTTACATTGCAGGTCACCTTTGCAAATCTGTGCCGAAGCACCTTTCTTTTCAAATCAATATGCAAATGCACGTGCTATGATGCAAGACTCCTCATTTCATTCTCATTTCTCATTCTCGTATGCAATTCACATTCATATAAGTCATTCA
The DNA here is from genome assembly GCA_036186865.1 of Eustoma russellianum. Lineage (NCBI taxonomy): Eukaryota > Viridiplantae > Streptophyta > Magnoliopsida > Gentianales > Gentianaceae > Eustoma > Eustoma russellianum. Next base: position 6,056,157 of record AP025062.1, on the reverse strand, counting down.
TGTACACATGCGCAAGTACAACACACACGAGTTTTCACTAACTTACACGTCATCACTTAGGCTTCGACTATCGCGTCAACTCTTAGTCATGATCCTAAGATCCATAACCTAAGGCAAATATCCCTAACCATTCCTCGTTGAACTCTCAAACACCTTGTACCTTCATCTCCTAACCCGACTAAGTCATTCCCGTTGAAACTCGATTCGAGAACCCATCGAAGTCACCGACATTGGTTCACCATCCTAGGTCATGTTCCTAAGACTTATCTACCCTTAATCAGGTCTTAAGAAGTCTCTAAAGTCACCCAAAGATTCCCCGAACTTCCCTCTTTCTTCCTCTATTTTCACAAAATTGACGGACTTCATCCCCTATACTTCGATCGATCGATGTCCAGCTGGGGACATCGATCCCTCCACTTCGATCGATCGATGTCCAACTGGGGACATCGATCTCTCAGCCTGCACCTACATCGATCGATCGATGTCCGTCTGGGGACATCGATCTCTCAGACTACCTGCACATAGATCGATCAATGTCCTTCTGGGGACATCGATCTCTCAGCAACCTATACATCGATCGATCGATGTCCTTCTGGGGACATCGATCTCTGACATCGATCGATCGATGTCTGCGCTCTCCCCAAATTTGCTCTGCGTTTTCTGCAACCACTGCAGAACCAAAAACACCAACAAATCCAAACATCGATCCATTTAGTCCAGTCCTAATCCCCGCTATCGTTCATGCTTAACTTTAGATTCACACACTTATACACATACCTTACAACGATTCAAGCCTACAACGCAAATCATCCACCGAAACCACCCGAAGATCCTATCTTTCTCTCCTTTTTTCCCCTCAACCGAAAATAGCAGTAAAGAGAGGGTTCAAGGGATTGAGATTTGCAAGATTTCAAGTAATCCACAACAACAACGAAGGATTTCAATATACGGTGGCCAAATCTCAAAAACAAAACGCATAAAGAACACACATAGATTCACATAAAGAAACTACTGCATGGTGATCCAATTTGATAACAAAATAGGCCAGTTTTCTTTCACAAATCGTAGGAACTTATAAGTAGATTACTTGCCTTTGATTACTAGAGAACGGATGGAAGATCGGATGAAGATTGAAGGATGGATCTTGAAGAAATCCTTGCCTAGGGTTTGTGAATGCCAATGTCGCCTACGGGATGAAGAGAGCGTCGGTTTTCTCTGCGTAATGAGAAAACTGACGTTCTGTCAGTTTTTATATGCAAAAGGGGAAAAGTTTGGTGTTTCTAAATTATATCTATTATTAATTTATCTTAAAAGATAAATCCTTAATTATTTAATTCTAAATTAAATATAATTAAACTCTAATATTAAATCCCCTCATTAATTTCTAATTAATCCTCATATTAATGTCTAATTAATTTTTCATTGACCGTCATTAATTTCCGTAAAAAATCTTACTTTGCCTTTTAATTACCCTACGGAGGGTGCGGGGCATAACAAATAATCTAGCTCATACCCTCAATAAATTCATAGAAGTAATCACGTACAGCAACCACAGGCGAAGCGTATACTAACGAGAGGCACCAATAAATGTTACCATTTCTCTTGATCCCAACATTTATCATGTGCGCAGTACATCTAAGAATAATGATATCCAAGACACTATTGTTCCAGAAGCACCATAACCCCAGGCAAATCCCCAGGGTTCCACTGCTACCGTGTTTGTATGCTGGAAACAATTCAGAATCCAAGAGGTATTTAGGCTTTGGACCCTCGTTTAGCATAAAAATAAAGCATCTGGCTTATACATGTTAAGAATATTCTTCATTGCCGTTCTGAATTCAGGAGAAGCGACACCCCGACAATTCCATGCAAGTACTCTCACGAGGGAACCAGACAGTGCTGTTTCACTCCCTCCATTTCCAACATCTCGTTGTGATTAGGCACCTCTTTTCCGGCCATGTTCTCGGCCATGCTTATATTAGGCGCAGTTGGGGATCCAAACTTCTATTGATCCCGTGATTAGAGTCTGGCGGGTGATTTTGATGTGTTCACTGCCACGGGTTAGCTGGGGAGATTTTCTGTGTACATTTAGGATAGGCCACTCTTCCTGTCTACTTGGAGAAACAATAATTGTTTTCCGATCTTTAGGGGCTATGTTGGTAATGTCGCGCAACGAGCGGGGGGAGGTTGATATTGCCCCGTTCCTGGCTGGAGGTTCCCCGACCTCTTGATGAGGAGCCTCTTATTGCCAATCTATCAGTTTTATCTTCAAAAATGTGGTCACTAATGTATAGTTATCATAAGGTTTAGAGGTACTGGTATGTACTCGTACCTTGGGGTTGTCCTTGACTTGTATCCCTTTCTTTTTCCTTGTGTTGGTTCTATTCACATTTTCTGTTTGTAATAGTGAATGAAATATACGGACCATTGTCCTAGATATGTTGAAAGCCTTTTTGCAGTTCATCTTCATCGAAGTTTTCAATTTCTGTCTCGTTTTCATCACCCATCGTGTTGAACCTTGAGCCTCCTGTGCTATATTTTGCTTTGGCTACAGTTGTCATCTTAGTGGCGTCGTTATGTTGCCTACCCTCAATTTGAACCATGTCGGAGGCATTCTACGGCGTCAGCTGTTAGTTGCGATCATCCACGGCCCGAAGGGTGTAGGCAGAGTGGGATTTGAGGGTTCCTTAATGAAGTTGTGTGCCATATCACAGTCCTTTTGTGCTCCGCATTCATCAGTCAAATGGTCATAGAGGCCGCAATTGAAGCAGATTTGGCTGAGGCAGTCATACTCAACATTGAATGCTTTACCATTGATTTTAATCCTAGATCCAAAAGGCTTCTTCAGGTTGATCTCAACATAGATGCGGGTATACTTACCCCTCTCAACCCGCATTGAAATGTGATCAACTTTCACTGTTCTACCAAGCAAGTTATCAATCCTCAACAAAATTTCTTCCTTGGAGATTTCAAGTGGAAGCTAAGGTGCATGACAAAACATCCCTCTTCGGGGAAAAGAATGGTTGCCATTTTGTAATAGTAATGTAATACCTCAATACCATCCATGGGCCGCCTTCCATAGCATGAGTATACTGGAATTTTGAGAAGAATCGAAGCACAAAATAATTTCCAAATAAGTCAACGATGTCAAGTTGCATGCCCAATCCCTACAAATCGTGTAATCGTTTCTCTAGGGTTCTAAATGAGATTTGTTTGCCAAGTACCTTGACAATCAGTGTTTTTCTCCATGGCCTCCCGTGCTCCTTGAATTCCTCGATGGATATTTCCAGTTCCCAACCGTCGGCGTTCATGTCATCTTCTCCGGCTACCATTACGTCATCATACCTTTTGCAACAGCTCGTCAATGGTCTCGTCCTCATCATCACTACCCACATAGATCTCTGAGGGGATTTCTGACTGGAGGAGAAGGCCAGCCCATTCTTCAGCATCCATGGCGGAATCCCCTTTTGGCGAACCCGGATCACCCATAGCCTGACGCTTGAATTTCTTCACACTCTTTTGAAAAAGATCTAACACTTCAGGACTTGGATTAGTCGGATTGCTTTCCATTGAAACAGCGAATTGGGTGACTTATCCCAAACTTTCACCCAAGCTAGAAGGGACAAGAACAAATGGCGTCACCCGTGACTAGGGGTGAGCAACGGTCCGGTTCCGGTTCTGACGGTTCTGAAACCGTCAGAACCGGGAACCGTTTAGCATGTTATTTTTAGAACCGAACTGGAACCGCGAAACTACGGAACCGTAGAACCGTGGAACCGTTTAAAACGGTTCGGTTCCGGTTCAGAACCGCAGAAACGCGAAAGAAAGAAAGCATTTTTTTTTTGAAAAAATAGAAACCAACTCCAGAAATAACTCACCCTTGTCATTTGGCAACACTCAACAGAACAAAACAAAAAATGAATACAGCAAACAACACATCAGAAGTAATAACTAATAAGCAAAAATGAATGTTGCTAAAATGGCTAAATACCCAGTTCGTATTCTGTCAAGTCATACTAATTTTTTTGGTAACTTTGTCAAGTAATACTAATGATATCAAGAAACAAAGTAAAACATTATTCCATGTCATCATCAAAAAGTTAGAGATACATGGTTTCCATTCAATTTCATCATCAAAAAGTTAGTTGGATTTTGCATCCTTGAACTTAAATTATCTCGGATGCAGGCATACAAGAAATAGGAAGAAAATCTTAACATATTTGATACTAGAGAAAATTAGATGCAACAATAAAATGCAGATTTAGAACTTCCTAATATAAATTTTTTTAACCATATGAGTCAGTTTTCATTTCACGCAATGCAATGAGTCAATAGCACAAGTGTTCCTCTTTATTTTTTTTAAAAACAAACTATTATTTGTTATTTATATTAAAAAATAAAATATTATTATTTATACGGTTCGGTTCCAGTTCTAACGGTTTGGAGAAATTAGGAACCAAATTGGAACCGTGAAGCAGAAAAACGGTTTTGGAACCGAACCGTGAAACTTAAACGGTTCCAGTTTGGTTTAAAATCTATATTTTCGGTCCGGGTTCGGTCCAGTTTTACGGTTCCCAGTTTTTTTGCTCACCCCTACCCGTGACCGAAGGGAACCGATTGGCATCTCTTGCTTTTAGCTGAAAGAAAAATGGGAACTTTTTTCGGCCTATTGACCATTAAATATTACAGCCAGCCATCTTATCTGGACTTTTTGTAAGGGTTTACTTGTTTTCACAACTGTAATAAATTTTTCTGATTCTGCCCACCTCCCATTAGAGTTTAAACTCGCTTTTTTTTTTCCATTTTCTTTTACCATATAAAAAAAGTTACCTTTACACAAAATAATGATATCATTTGTAAAATCATATATTCTTATATAAAGACATATTCTGATATTAAAATGAACACCATAGAAAATACTTTATAATATATATTAAAGATTATTCTGTCAATCTCATTAAGTGAAATCGTTTAAACAAAGAATGTCAATCATAATTATAATAAAAAGTAAAGAAAATAATTATAATCGGGTTACCAAGTAAAACCTTAGTTTCTTTCCGTACTTTTTGAGCTTACACTAGTAAAAATCTTTATAGACAATAAATTTTTTTCATTCTTTTCAAGCATAAAGAGGCTGTTTTATTCATCATCCCAAATCATCCAAAATATTATGAAAAGGGTTGAGATTACTCACTTTGTTTTCCTGAATTAGTATCTCTTTCTTTCTGTAGACTTCATTTTCATTCCCCAGAAGGGATCTGGCGGATTGTAAATCAGTGTTTACATCCCCCACCCTTCTGGATTGTCTTTGTTGTGGTCTTTACATGAATTGGTAGTTCCAAGAACTTTTCTGCTTCAAAAAGCTCAGATTGTTTTTGTCAATTCTTAAATTGGGGACTCTAGTTTTTTCCTTTTCTTTTCCTTTGTCTTTTTCTTTAGGTGGTGTTGGAGGAACAAGGGAACCAGATTGGTAAATGGAGTCATCACATTGCATTCAAAATGATGTACTAACATTGATACAAAAGGTGGAAGATTATGTTGCCCATTAACCAAGTAAAAACAAGCTCAAGCAGTTTCTGGCAAGGCAGAAACAAAATTTGCAGGACAACCAAATGAGATTGAAAATTTGTTGCTAATAACCATGAGATCCACCATCCCTGTTGTCTTCTAAAATTTAACTTCCAATGCAGCCAGTTATTTTACGGTCACCTCGAATTCCCTTGATCCCGTAGAGGGACTGCAAGCAACAATCTCAGATGTACTCCTCTGCTTGCTTCTTGTGAATTGAGGAAATCATCAAACACCTTTTCTTGTCCAAGTTGCCCATGTAGCTCAGCAATGGGATTCAGGTGCAACTACATTGAAGGAAATGGAAGGCCTCACACTGCCACCGCCTCCCACTTGCCGCGCAGAGCCCCTAATACGCTTGAGTTCAACCACCACCTCCTTGGCGTCAGGTCTATCATCCTTATCCGCAGCTACACACCGGAATGCCAGCTCAGCTACAGCATAAACACTACTCATCACCTCACAATCCACATCTAGCAAAGGATCAATAACCTGTTGCAACAGCCCCATTTGTATTTTCACCACCATCATATCTGCCAATGCCATTTCCCTCTTCTCCCTCCTCTCATCAACAGCTCTCATCCCAGTTATAAGCTCCAACAGGACCACTCCCAAGCTGTAGATATCACTCTTCTCATTCAACATGTATGACCTGTAATAATCAGGATCTAAATACCCAGGTGTGCCTTGAGGACCAGTCCATACAGCTGCAGATGAATTGTTCTTCATTGCCACTGAGGCATCAGAACATGCCAAAATCCTAGACATTCCAAAGTCCCCAACTTTGACTCTCATATCTTCCTCCATAAAAATGTTGGATGAAGTAATGTCTCTGTGGACTACAGGGGGTACTACAGAGAAGTGCAAATACTCCACAGCAATTGCAATTTGCAGGGCGATATCAACCCTCAAATTCCACGTTAATTTTGGTTCCTTACATAAACTCTTAATGCCATGAAGATGATCAGCTAAACTGCCATTAGGTACATATTCATAAACAAGAAGTAGGCCTCTTGGATCACTACAATAACCATGAAGCTTAACCAAATTCGGGTGGTTGATTGAAGAAAGTATCAAGATTTCGTTACAAAATGAATTTGTTGAAGATAATTTGGCACTAGCTGTGCTATGATTATGCTTGTGCAGATGCTTTACTGCGACTAATCTGCCATCACGCAGCTGAGCTAAATACACTGAACCAAAGCCTCCATCACCGATCTTGCGTTTTAGGTCGAATTTGTTTGTAGACAATTCGAGCTCTTCATAAGTGAACCCTGGAGGAAGAAGACTAGAGGAGCGATGTCGCCGGAGGAAAACGGTGGTGGGATCTTCTTCTGAGCTCAAACCTTTCTGCCTTGAGCGCAGAATAACAGTACTAACTGAAACAACAATCATAAAACAGAGGAAAAGGAACACAACGGTCAGCATTGCAGTGCGGCTGGCACCTTTCTCACGAATCTGAGGGTTTGAGGCCTGTGTTTGGAATGGAAAACAGAGGAATGATTTCCTGGGGTCAGATGAATTAAACCCACAAAATCCCCCACTTGCACTGCAAGCTTTGCAGCTAGAAAAGTAGCCATCTTTATCTTCATCCCACTCAACCTCAACACCCAATTTCAAGAAACTTCCAAGAAATCCCAAAACATCTCCTTGGCAGCCCTGTTGAGAATCATGATAATGGTGTGCAGATCCACATTCTTGCAAGAGCCTAATTGGGTTCTTGATAAGCTTACATTCCCAATAGCAAATGCTGCAGTTTGGAAGATTTGGGGGAGGGCAAGGTTTTAAGACTGAGAGTCTTGAGCAGTAAGAGTCTGAAATTCGAAAAGGGGAGCCAGAAAGAGAAATGGGCCTATTGGGAATGGCAAGATTCTTGACAGCTGAGCAGTTTCGAGCAGAAAAAGATTGAATCTTTGTGGCTGCGGGAGATAAGAGGAGAGAAGTGGAATTGGGTTCATAATGAAGAAGAGAAAAAGATAAGTTGTTAATGGAAATAATGGCAGTTGAAGAAGAGCAACTGATTTGGAAAGAAGGATGGCCACAGCCTGGAGAGAAAGAGAATGGAAATGGAGGTGTGGAAGTGAAAGGTGGGCAGGTGATTTTGGTGGTGTCTGATGGCGGAGAACAGCGGTGAGTTGATGCTGCTTCAGAGGTTAATGCTTGGATAATGAGTATGAGGAAAATGATAGTGGTGGTGGTAATGGAAGCGTCTGACTTCGGTGGTGGCAGAAAGTGGTTTAGCGGTGGTGGGGATGGTGACATGGCGAAGACAAAATGGTTAACTTAGTCATAAATGGTCCTATGAAGATCTGAATCTTGTTTCTTGATTCATGTTAGTATACATGTGCGTGGGCGAAAAAATTTTGGTGGGGGAGAGGGAGGACGGTTTATGTGACAGAGGCGGAGAGGGGGGGGGGGGTTGGATCTCCTCACCCCCATTTTCCTCACCCCTTTTTGACCACGCGACACGTGGCAGCAAGGAGGGGTGGTGAGGCTAGATGAAGGCCACCTGCATCTAGCCTCACCACCCTCTTTGATGTCACGTGTCGCACGGTCACGCGTCACCGCACCCCTTTGCGGTGAAGAGATCCTATTAGAGCATATAGGTGTTATAATCCTGCATCTAGAAAAATAATTGAATCTATACATGTGAAATTCAATGAAAATGCATGCTTTGAAGTTAATGATAAAAGTCGACATAAACAAGAAATTAATGTTGAAAATATGTTTGATGATGATGTATTACATGATCCTGTACTTGATCATCTAGAATCAACTCCCCCTGTACAAGATATGCATGAACCCTTAGATGAAATAAATGAAGAGATTTTGCAATTGGAAGATAATACAACTAACTTACAAGATGATTCAATTGTATACGAAAATGTTCACACTAATGAAACATTTGAACAAGATGAGGGTGAACCTAGTCAATCTAGGAATTGGTGGCACCCTAAAGAATTAATAATTGGGGAACCAAGTGTTGGGGTTAGAACACGTAGAAACTTAAGTCAACTTGAAGGACATAGTTTAATCTCACACTTAGAACCTAAGAATGTAAAGGAAGCCTTAGGTGATATATCATGGATAGCTGCCATGTATAAGGAATTGAACCAATTCACAAGAAACAACGTGTGGGACTTAGTACCTAAACCTGAAGACAAGTCTATAATAGAAACGAAATGGGTCTTTAGGAATAAAATGGATGAACAAGGAAACATCACTTGAAATAAGGCTAGGCTAGTCGCACAAGGTTATAATCAACAAGAATGAATAGATTATGAAGAAACCTTTGCACCCATTGCAAGACTAGAAGCAATTAGATTGTTACTTGCGATTGCAAGTCTAAGCAATATTAAACTCTTCCAGATAGATGTCAAGAGTGCATTCTTGAATGGATACATCCAAGAAGAGGTGTTTGTCAAACAACCCCCTGGATTTAAAGATCCAAAGAAACCATGTTTACAAGCTTAAGAAAGCTCTATACGGTTTGAAACAAGCTCTAAGAGCTTGGTATGATAGATTTGCAAACTTTCTTATTGTCGGGTATCATGTTTATATGATTCAAGATTTCTCCAGAGCGTAGTCCAGTTAGTATTTGGATTGAGAATTGCTACCAAGAAGTCAAGAGTTAAGTTCATAGACACGCATAGAGGGTGTGCTCTACTTCTGATAGTTTGTAGAGGCACCTTAAGGGGTGTTCCACTTCTAATAATTTGTATATGACACTTTGTGTTAGTCACTACGTGAGTCTTCACCAACTTAGAAGGTCCCTGAACACCTGATTTGCATCCGACACAATGCTTCATGAGGATGGGACCTCCAGAACCAGAGATTTAACCTTTTGCTATTAAGATTCCCCATCATATGAATCGACATTGTAAACACTGTTTAAGTTAATAATTTGTTTTACTAAAAGTATTCATTTAAAACAATAAAATAGTAACTCCAAGACAAATTTTATAGTGATAATGTCTGAATATTAGATACTTTTTGTCTAAAAAATCAGTTTAGATGACTTTTTAATCTAATGTATTTTATATATGATGATTTCTATTTTTCAATGAAATCAATGTCACACTCTTCTTTCATTTTGAAATATGATGGAACAAAACAAAATCACTCACTAAATTGGCTGCGCTTCTTGTATTGTGAAGTATCAGTTGATCGACACAGTTTGACGCAATTTTTATTATGTGTCATTGGAAAACAACCTGTGTGTATTTCTAACACGTAGGTATGGCGGAAGCCTCTAAGACAATGATGTAATGTTGTTGTTATTGTATTTTTTATATGATGAAAAATGTAGGACAATATTTAACTATGAAGGGAGTTTTTATTGACTAATAAGATAATAAGCAATTATTATGTGTCAACTAAATATGCATACAGGGTTTGTTTTTATTCTTATGTTCCATATTGATACATAAAATCAAATAAAAATAGTTTTTTATTTTTTTTAGACTGAAAAAACATTAGGCTATGAAATAATTAGGAGACACTGTGCATATTGGAGGGTGTGGCCGGTGGGATGGGATCTCCTGCCCCATTTTTTCTTCATTCCATTCGTCACTATGCGACACGTGACAGCAGGGGTGGATGATGAGGCTAGATGCGGGTGACTTTCATCTAGCTTCACCATCCATCTCTGTTGGCACATGCCGTATAATGACAAATGGAATGAGAGGAAAGCGATGAAAGGATCCTAACCCGTGGCCGGCTGGTTGGTGGATTTTGAATTGTGTGAGATATCTTGGGGAAATGGAAAATAATTGTTCACGTGAAGTACTGAGGTGAAGACAAAACCGAAGAGGAATGGTCAGTGGCTAAGGAGACCAAAGGATGTGGAAATTTGCAATCTTTTGAAAGCTTTTCTTGCTCTCCTTTTCCAAAATAATCAAACGAAGATTGGTTGATGGCTTTTTAGCACTAAATTTACAGCACTTTGGACTTTAGAATACAACAAAGAAAATGAGTACCGTCCTTAGTGGAGGGATGAAAACTGAAAAGTCTTCCAGTGATTCATGTTGTTGGCCATACTATTTTGATATGGCTGCACTCGTGGGTTTTGGGTTCTCATTACTTTGTCACGGAAAAGTTACCAAAGGGTCTTCATTGCCGTAAATTGTTAACGTTAAAATTTTACTTTTTAGAAATACTACAACAACACATAACTAGCATATCCCAGCAACCGCAAAAGCTATAACTAAGGTCTGGAGAGGGTGAGACGCAGACAAACAATACCTCCATCTCAAAGGATAGAGAGTTTGTTTCCAGCGAGACCCTCGGCTCTATATGTGCCTGCATAAACACATAATGAACGACAAATAATAAAAGACAAAGACAAACACAAAAAGTGCAAATTCAACATAACGTTGCGATGGTATCTAAGCCCCTATATATACTCTAAGGTGCTCCTATATACTGTCTAAATCTCGCTAACCTTAGTCTTCTGTCTTCATGAGCTCCTATCTTAGACCATGTCCTTTGAGAGGTACAAATCTAGTAGATCATGTCTAATCTGCTCCTCCCATGTCAGTTTGGGTCTGCCTTTACTTCTTTTAGCACTAAAAGAAGACGTGATACAAAATAGAATTTTAGTCTGATAAATTAGTGTATCTAAGGCCATCTCCAACTCAAAACACCAAATTTTACACCAAATCACCTATTTGGTGCAATAAACAGTAAAAGTACTCCAACCGCAAACACCAAATTCAGCACCAAATAAGAATATTCCTTAAAGATTCTTGTATCATTCTATTTTTAATTCATTATTATAAATAATTTAACACAAATTTAACATTCATATAAATTTAACGTAATTATTCATTAGTTATGAATCTTATTTTATTTCTAATTTTTTGTTATATAATTTTTTCTTACAACAAAATTAACAAAATTAAAATTTTTATAACGAAATTAACGAAATTAAAAATTTTATAATGAAATTAAAAAAATTAAAATTATTATAACAAAATTAACAAAATTAAACTTTTATTAATATGCTTAAAATGATGTGTGGCAGATGAATAGTGATTTGGTTTAATGAATAGTGTTGCACCTATTTGGTGCAACACTATTCATTTTCACCTATTTGATGCAAGGTTTGGTGCTTGGTTGAAGTGAATTTTTGCACCAAATGGGTGTTTTGGTGCACCCATTGGAGATGGCCTAAGAACATATGTGTATAGTGTACCACTCAAATCTAGCATGGTATTTTAATATAAAAGAACATATAATAAAAGACAAAGACAAACACAAAAAGTGCAAATTCAACTTAACCATCCGTCTTCATGAGCTCCTATCTTAGACAAAGACAAACATACTCTAAGGTGTCCATATATACTGTCTAAACCTCGCTAACATTAATCATCCGTCTTCATGAGCTCCTATCTTAGACCATGTCCTTTGAGAAGTACAAATCTAGTAGATCATGTCTAATCTGCTCCTCTCATGTCAGTTTGGGTCTGTCTTTATTTCTTTTAGCATTAAAAGAAGACGTGATACAAAATAGAATTTTAGTCTGATAAATTAGTGTATCTAAAAACATGTGTATAGTGTACCACTCAAATCTAGCATGGTATTTTAATATAAAAGAAAATATAATCTTTAATTGAACAAATCAGGCTCTTTTTCTTTTTCCTTTTAAAATTTCCTTTCTTTCTTTCCCTTCCTTTCGTTGAAGTGGATGGGTTGGAATCACCCCACCCTATTTCTCATCCCATCTTTCTCGGTGCACGCCACGTGACACCAGAGTAAATGGTGAGTCAAGATGGAGGGTAGGTAACATTGAGTGTATGAAAGGAGTGGTAGATATATGTCGCGTGGGGGAAAATAGATGAAGAAAAATATGGCGACATTAACCCACACCAAAATGGAAGTGATCACGAGCGTGATACCGGACAGAAGTCAAATTTCACGGAATTTTAAGGTTGAGAGCTCTTTCGGTTCGAAAAAGTACATATTCTTAGAACAATGGAAGAATCTTCTTAAATAATACTTGGTTTAAATTATTAGTTTAGAACCTATTTTAAGTGGACTAATAAAAAAAATAAAAGAATGTGTAGAAAATGTATTGTCTTTACACATTTTTTTTACTTATGTTCCAAAACAGTGTTCTAAATGACGTGTTCGAAAACATCACTCACAAGTAGAATGAGTAAATATTTTGGAACATAAATTTGAGAATACATTTTGATAGAACTCTTTATCGTAGACCAATAAAAGAAGAAGACATATAAAAAGTGAATATCTGCATATTCTCTTCTAGTTTTATTATTCTATGCAAGTAGTGATGTCAAAGTAGTGTTTTCAAACATGTATTCTAATATTGCAAGTGCAATTGGAGCAAGGATGTAATTTTTCACCTGTAAATGGAACGGCCGAAGCAGCAAGTCCACAGTTAATTATCGATTTTTTACCCACTTGTCTGACCTTTATAAGCAAGGCAGTTATCCGTTCGGATAGAAATTGACGTAATATCTAAAAATGTGTATAATTCTGATGTAATTGGATCAACTTGCTTTGTAATTTTGACACGTTAACTGATTGCATGAGTAAAATCAACCAGCGAAATTAATATAATGTTAAGAATTCCGAAGTTATAACAATGTCATAGCTAAGATCTTGTCTCATAATGCTTAGACTAATTTTTGAGTGTTCGATATCAGTTAGGCCTCCTTGGGGTTTTTCTCTATTCAACTATCGTACATTCGCTTCATGAAAATATTTAAACACGACTTAGGAGACTGCTAAGTTGATAATTTACATCTTTCACGATACTCTTTGAAACTGGAGAGGTGGGGGACACTCAAAGTCAAGATATGGTCTTTTGATCCAAAATATTTAAACGCAAGAACTTAACCATGATGTCTTTTGATCCAAAATATTTAAACGCGAGAACTTAACCATGCCTAATTATTTACAACGATTGATAATCATTGGTCTTTTCAATAAATTTCTATTTTTAGTAGTCCAAGAACTCGAGAAACGATTGCTACTTTTCCTAAACTTTACAGTTTGCACATTAAAATAGTAGGAAAATGGTATGGTGTGTGTGTGTGTATATATATACCATACTCTAGCTTACATATTAGCTTTAACATATAGAAGTTATTTTATCCATTTATATGGTTGGCCACCAATCTAAATATTTTCATGTGAAATAATTGGCATTAACTTTGCTATACTTATTGCACTTTATTTTGAGTGCAACTACTACCATTTACTCGAGTGGTAGTGAGAATGTCAGGGGCGTCAAACAAGTCATGTTTCGTGTTTCGTGTTTTTCGAGTTTCGGGTATCAAAGTATCAAACTCATATTTGACCCGTTCTCTTCGCGTATATGGAAATAGATACCTAAACATGTACATGTCAGGTTTTGTGTCGTGTATCAGGTTTACGTATAAACTTGACAAGTACAAATATTTCAGGCCATGTTCGGGTCATTTCGTGTATTTTTCAAGTTTCGTGTATTTTTCAAGATGGGAGCAGAAGCGGAAGGGGCGGCTGTTAAAAAAGGAGAGGAGATGGAGCGAAACGGATGATAGAGGGACACAGAGGCTGGAGGGAGACAGAGGGTGGCCGAGCGAGAACAGAGAGTTCAGAGTCTTCAGACTTCAGATAAGAGAAGATAGAGTGATGGGTAGCTTGGAGTAGGGGCGGCGGACGGGCAAACACCAAAGGGTAAGAGCGACGGTGCCTGCTGATAAAGACGGGAGAGGAGATGGAGGGAGACAGAGGACGGAGGGAGGCGGAGGGTGACCGGGTGGGAGACAGAGACCGAAAATTCACAATTCAGATAGAAGAGAGAATGATGGGTAGCCAGAGGTAGGGGCGACGAGCAGGCAAAGGGTAAAGGCGGCAGCGACAGCTGTTAAAGACGGGAGCCAGAGGGAGACGGAGGCCGGAGGGACGGGAGACGGAGGCCGAGAGTTCACAATTCAGAGAGAAGAGAGAATGATAGGTAGACAAGGGTAGAGACGGCAGGTGGGCAAAGGGTAACTGGGTAAGGGATTATGATTTTCAATTTTATAATTTTTAAATTTAATAATGAATATTTGGATTATATAAAAAATCGGGTATGACAGTTTTAAATGGGTAACGCGTGTGTATATGGACATGACCCGCTCTTAACGCAGAAGTTCAGACCTAATCTGATTTGTATACGAAACTCACTAAGACTATACTCATACCTGCAAAGAGTGTGTCAGATTTAGGTCGTGTTTTCGTGTCGTGTTTGAGATCATTGTCATAAGAGAATCTGAAGGCTTAACTAATTATCCGATCTCCAACGTAAAATGCTGCGCAACATGTGTATGAATCAGTGAGAACAATGAGAAAGACTTCACAAATAGCCAAAAATCATAGGGGGGCATAAAAAAAACACCTCACTAAGTTAGTTCATTATTCAGTGTGTATGCAATTGACTCTTAATGGATTGTCCATTTGATGCGCTCAAATGCAAAAGTGATCTGAAAGTATTTTGTTAGAAAATGTTAATTTCTTAAGCTACGGAATCTATATCAACATAGCTGTAAACATGTACTTTTAGCCTTTCAGATTATAAAAGAATGGTTCTGTCAACTGAACTTATAAAAAATAACGTTGTCACAAAACTCGTATTTAGAAAGTAAAATACTATATCAAATAGTGGCATAAACGATTCACGTCGATCTTGCCATTTGACTCGGCCAAGTACGGTCCAACCAGACTCGACCACTCTACTATATTGTGGGTCTGACCCTACTAGATCCGATCCAAAAGCTCAAACAATGTCACCATAGATAGAGAGGGTTGGTCCTACATAGCTAGCAACTTGAACGAAGAGTGTACTATGTAATTCAACAGAGTGCCTGAGTGGTTGGAAATTGATCAGCAGCGCATATATATGTATGTGTGTGTGGGGGGGGGGGGGGGGGGGGGGGTCTTTTTTTAAGTCAATAAGTCTCAAAATAACACTTATGTATGCATAGCAAACGAACCTAAATAATATCTTTAACTTTTTATTAGAAACAATGTAAATAGTATATCCGATGGACCAAGGCGAACCTTGACCCGAAAAATGTACCGTAATGGAGGTGCAACCTATACAATAGACGAAAGATGGTGAAGCAACATGCTGCTTGCCATTAAAGCCAAAGCAAAATAAAATATCTTTAACTTTTTATTTATAGAGGATTTGTAAGTTTTCTTTGTTTCTTATTATGGTGTCATTTCATATTATTGTGTCATTTATGCATGTACATATATAGTCGAGGGTCTCACTGGAAGCAAACTCTCTATACTTTGGAATGGAGGTATTGTTTGCATGCCTTTCAACTTCTACAGACCCTAGCGATAGCTTTTGTTGTTGTTGCAATATGATGGTAAGTTTTCTTTCTTTCACAAGGAAGGGAGAAAATAGAAATGTATCAATCTACTGTCATTCGACTTATTTAAAGAAAAATATAGCAACTTCACCATCAATTGGGAAGGAATATGGCCATTAATACGTCAATAAATTTTGCTTAGACTTAACTTCACTCTTACTACCATGTAGACCTGTCAAAACTTACCAGATATCCGACATTCGAATTCGAATTCGGTTGTCCGAATCGAATATGGTAAGAGCTGTACATTCGTTTCACCGTATTTGAATTCGTATCCGAATAGTATTAGAAAAACAAATACGAATATGGTATAGTCATTACCGTATCCGAATATCCGTATCCGAATAGAATATTTTTAAAATTAAATAAAAATATATAATAAAATATGTAAAAATATTTATTTTTAAAATTTAAAAAAAATACATATGAAAATATGTATAAGGCCGCTATACCACTGTTGTAAATTTGTTGATTTCGAATTCGGATATCTGGATTCGGATATTCGAACAAATTTGAAATAGATATAATACGGATTCGGATATCCGGCACCGAATTCGAATCCGAACAAATTCAAATTCGGATGACTTCCTAAATATCCGTCCGGATTCGGATACGAATTCGGATATAGTTAGACAAAAACGAATTCGAATACGGATACTGTGTTACCGTATTCGTTTTATCCGTTTGACATCCCTACTACCATGGGTGTCTATTATAGAAAGGAAATCCATTTTTTCGCATAGCCTCATGCAATTGTGTATAAACCTCTCATTGCATCAAGTTTTATTCATCTCTTCTAGTCAAAAATAAGTTTTAAAATAGTCATAGAACAAGTATGATTAGTTGATCCATGATTAATCAAATATATATGATATATGTGAGATCTGTTTTGGCCAATCACGGCATCACCTCATTGTATACTATTGTTGATCCATGATCAATATAAAATGTTTGCTAATCATATATAAAATAGAAGAGAACGAACAGAAAAACACACACAAGAAGAACCATAGACAAGGTCTAAAACTCTATATATCGAAATGAGAAAGCAATGACATTCAAGTACGCCAATTTGTTAGTGGTTCTCCCCATCTATTCTCTCTTAGTCTTGGGTGAAGCCATCAGAACCAGTCCCTTGACCATGCTCCGGCAAAATCAAAC
>AP025062.1:5595901-6035423 GCA_036186865.1 Eustoma russellianum | reverse complement strand
AAAAAAAAATCTTCTAGAGGTACGTATAAACTCTCAAAACATACAAAGTAGCCTTCGTAACATATAACATAACAAAAACTAACAAGTTTGAGACTTAAACGCACACATATTGTATAAAAACACACAAGTTACATTCGTCTGGTATGCGGGTTATGATGTGGTGGTTTACCACTTGATTTTGTTTTCAAAATCAGGGAGGTGTTTTTACTTCTTATGTGAGGCACAATATTTGTGATTGCTGGGATTTTTAGCTACTAAGAGCATAGATACCTTGCTGTTCTAATCTCTAGAGCTAGACTATCATAATCCCACTTTGTATTTTGGGCAGGAATGGATGTGTGGGCATACAAGGCTAGATCGGATCACAAACGAGGTGTTTCGAGAAAGGTTAGGCGTAACTAGTATAGTCGATAAACTCAGGGAGGGTAGATTGAGATGGTTTGGGCATGTCAAGCGGAGACAGACAACGGCGTCAGTCAGAGCAATTGAAAGCCTAATTGTAGAGGGAAAGAAGAGTAAAGGCAGACCCAAACTGACTTGGGATGAGCAGATAAAACACGACTTACTAGATTTACACCTCTCTGAGGACATGGTCCAGGATAGGAGTTCATGGAGACATAAGATTAAGGTTAACGAGGTATAAGACATATATAGGGACAGTTTAGAGTATATGTAGGGACATAGATAGACGTAGGCACTATCTACGCTTTAGGTTAACTTTCCACTTGGTGGCATATGTTTTATCGTTATTTTACGTTACATGTACATATATACGTGATGTGTATTTTAATATCGAAAGCCCTTTATTGATATTTCTTGAATCTACTCACTAACACACTAGCACAACATATCCCTATTATCATGTCATTTATGCAGGTAGAGCCGGGGGTCTCACTGGAAGCAGACTCTCTATCCCTTGGGATAGGGGTATTGTCTGCCTACCACTTACCCTCCCCAGACCCTGACAATAGCTTTTGCTGTCGTTGGGATATACTGGGTACGGATGATGATGATGATGATGAATATTGATTCCTTGCTTTACACTGAGCCTTACTAGAGGAATATTTCCTCTATCTTCAACTTCGTTCTCCTTCTGCGTATTTCATGATTCCAACTTACTTTGGCATTGGACAATGCATAGAAAATACCATATATTTAATATTGGTCATTTCATGTATCATTTAGTGTCACAATGATATAATGTTATATACATAAGTTGATTGGCCAAAACAAAAAATCTACATATATCTTATACGTTTGATTGGTCATTGAATAATCAATCATACTTGTTCTAAGACCATTTAAAATTTGCAAGAAAATAGATCTTCGTTTTTATCGATCATAGCCATAGACATGATAAATATCCTATTAGAAGTGGCAAACAACCCCTAATTGTTCTATTGCCGTAGTATATAATTCTTACATTTGATGCATTTTGAATAAAGTGTTTGTGGAATTGCTAATATTTTCCACATGCACCAACATTTTCTCCTTTGTTCTTGAAGTGCACAACCGTGATGGATAGTTTGATTTTATACACCGGAAAGGTTGTACATTTGATAGTCACAGCCTATATTCAAGTTACAGTGAAAATTTTAAAATTTGTCACAGCCTAGATTATAGTTCTTTTTTTAGGACAGGATCTCCTCACCCCCACACCCTCACTCTATTGGCCACCGCTTTCCATGTGACAGTAAAGGGGATGGTAAGGCTAGATGAGTGTCACTCGTATCTGGTCTCACCACCCCCTTTTGGCTGCTACGTGGCGGGCAGTGGGTAATGAGATAAGAGTGTGGACAGTGAGGAGATTTCATCTCCTTTTTTTGGGCGTAAAGTTTTAAGTTCGGTATCAAAAAAAAAGTTTTAAGTTTATCATAAAACAACAGGCTAATTGCAGCGGGTTGGGATCCATTCGCCCATAAATCTTTTACCCCTTTCCCATCGTATGACACGTGACAGCAAAGGTGGTGAGGATAGATGAGAGGAATGACAGAAATGGATGCATGAGGGGTGGAGGACACGTATCGCATAGTAGAGAAGGGGGGTGAGGGATTTGTTGAAGGGATCTCAACTCAACCGCCGCCCAGATGCCAAGTAGAAAGGAGACCATATCTCTTCACCGCCTCCACTCTCACTCCATTGCCTACTGTCCAACACGTGGCAACAAGAGAAGTGCTGAGGCTAGATGAGTGTCACCCGTATCTAACCTCATCATGCATTTGGTGTCACGTGTTAGACGGAGACAATAGAGTAAGGATGGAGGCGGTGAGAAGAATCCATCTAAATAGAAATTTGACAAGAGGCCAAAAAGATCCCATAAGAAAACCGCCCTCCCAACTCAAGATACTTTGTGGGCCCTGCTCTTTGACCGCCTCCATTTCTCTCTTTCTTTTTCTTTTTAAATGTTTCCTTTTCTTTTTAATCTTTTCTGTCTTCTTGCAAAGAATTTGACATTGTAACTATTTTTAGTCCACATACAACTATCAAAAGATTTCATTTATATAATATTCTATGACCATTAACAAATATATAAATTTTTTGGATGAATACATATTCGTTATTTTTATATTATTAGTTTTATTACATATCTTATTATTAACTATTGATTAAATAAACAGATGTTTAATCGAAATAGTATTGTTACTATATTAAAAAATACGTTTTTGGGGTGCTATAGACCCAACCTTACTTTCTCCACTCGCCCTCCGATTCAATCAAGAGAGCCACGTATCCGAATCTCCCATCGTCAACCTTCTCATCACCTCGTCACCTGACCACGTTCACCTCGTCCGGTTAAGATCAAATGAAGAAGAAAATGAGGCAAAATATGAATTTTTTAATTACGCACAAACACGTGTATAAAAAAGAAAGAGGTTAATTTTTTTTTTTTAAAAAAAAAAGAGTTACTTATACAAAACAGGAATTCGTTAACGCCTTTAGGCGGAACTTGAAAATCACTAGGTCTGTCTCTACGTTCAAGAATTTAATTGATGAAAATACTGCGGTGGAAAAAAAAAAAGGAAGAATATCCCATTTTTGTTTATTCACATGTCACAACTCAGACATTAACCTAAGGAAAACTTGAACTAAATTAAAGAAAAACTCATTGACACATTTCATGATGGTCAATAAGTAAATAAAATAAAAAAAAGCATTAACATATAGAAGTTATGATTATGCGAAGACTTGTTCTTATTCTTATGTTTTTGATTGGTTGATGTATAGCTAAAGTTCACTTATTAACCATTATAAAATTGACATTAACTCAATACGCCTCACACAACGTCTAATTCAAACCAAACGACATCGCATCTTAAGTAAAAAAAAATTATTTAAATATTTAATATCCAAACATATTGCAGTGCTGGCTTTTAACTTATATGCTCAGTTGGCAACTCGGTGTTTTTTTTTTTTTTTTGCAAGTGCGTCATGCCTTTTCTACTTATGTATAAATTTCCTTCTGGAAATTCTATTTCCCAACCTTATAAATTGAAAGACAAATAATTACCTTGCCTTATTTTACCTTTGCCTTGAGATTATAGCTCAGTTAGTACTTGAATAAGTAAATTGTATTATAAGAAGTCTCAGGTTTGACTTTTAACAACCGCAGTCTGATTGTTAGAGTAATGCCGTCATCTCCTTATACCAGAACGAGTTTAAACTTCGCATTTTGTGAATACCAAGTACCCTTTTATCCAGAAGACCATTGATCTTCTTGATTTACATCTTCCATAAAGCTTCTTAAAACTAGAATAATGGAGGCTTTTATGGTCGAGATATGACATTTTGCACTAGAAGATAAAGATGTACCTTGTGTACACAAACTTTCCTTTTATTGTAAATGTCATACAACAGAAGCGGACGAGCAGTGTCAACGATAAAAATCTAACTATTAAATAAAAAGAAAGAAATCACATTTTTCCCTTCTTTTTTAAAATTTGTTTAGCTACCATTTAAACTTTTTTTTTTTTTGAAAGAAAAATCCAGAATTGTAACTCCCAAAACAAGGTTAACCTATTTCTTTGCTGAGGATTTTTCCCTTTTCATGACTACTTAAGTCACAATGTTTTTTTTAATTCACATGTTATGACAAAACTATAGTACATTATACATTTCAAATTACATTTACATCAGTTATGCTACTCTAAAACGGGATCGCGGGAATGTGGTAACTCACAAACCTTAAAAAGTTTAAAAAGATATACAATATAATTCAATGAAAACTGTATTCAAATTTCTCAGATAATATACACATTTTATGAGAAATTTATTTTTGAAATATAGTATGGGCAAAAATTTTGTATATTTTATTCACTAATGGACGTTGAATGAATCTCTTGAATACGTTTTGTTATTACCCAAGTAGGCAATGAAACAACAATAACAACATTATCTCATTGCCTTCGAGACTTCCGCTTATGATGAGGAATAAAAGGATCGGATGTACGCAACCATACCTATATATTAGAAATATACGTATGTTATTTCTCGACGACCCATAATAAAAATTGCATCAAACTGTATCAATCAACTGCTACTTCATAATATAAGAAGCGCATCTAATTTAGTGAGTCATTTACTTTATTTCATCATATTCCAAAGTCAAGTAAGAGTATATCCTTGACGGAAATGGAAACGAACCAATAAAACGTGTATTTTAAATTAGAAAACAAAGAAAGTAGCCCAAAATATTACTGGCGTAACTTTTTCATCAATGCAGCCGATTGTAACTTTGAATTGAATAACACGGATCAAAACAAGTGTACCATTGCACATTTAACGTGTGACAGTGTATCCCGTTAGTACCGGTCACAGCTAAAGTAATAAAAACAAATGTAGTAACATTTAACTGTAAGGATTACTGTGGATTTTCAGATTTTGGTAGGAAAAAGCTACAAGTTTCATTGATGTAGGTGCACTCCTTATATACAAGTGTCTTGGGTATTCAAACAGTCTATCTCTTATTCTCTTTTCCTTAAATGCTACGGGAACTAATGCATAAAAAGACATCATTAATGTTCTGAAAAAAACTGCTAATTTCTGTCCTAATGGCAGGCTTTTACTCCTCCTAATTTACTACTGAAATGCTCGTGCCATATTTGAGTAGCCGCCGGATGTATTGCTCTGTTTTCCTTTTCTCTCCTTAATGCTCTTTCTGATATCTTCTGAATGCTCACACCCCCTCTCAAACTTGGTGTATATGTTTGTGCAACCAAGTTTGCCTATTAGTTCCTGGAACGTCTTGACACAGACAGCTTTCGTAAGCAAGTCCGCAATCTGCTTATTTGTCGATATATAGTTCAGCTTAATGACCCTGTCCTCAATTTTTTCTCTAATGAAATGCCTGTCGATCTCCACGTGTTTAGATTTTTCATGCTGTACTGGGTTTTCTGCCATATGGATCGCTGAGATGTTATCACAGAATACTTGCATTGGTATCTCCGGTTTCAATCTTAAGTCTTCCATTACTCTCAGTAGCCAAGTTCCTTCACAGATTCCCTTGGCTAATGATCTTAATTCTGCCTCTGCACTACTCCTTGAAACAACATGTTGTTTTTTACAACGCCAAGTTACCAAATTTCCCCACAAGAATGTACAATATCCGCTGGTTGACTTGAAATCTGGCTTAGATCCCCAGTCCGCATCAGTGTATATATCAACTGTCCTTGAGTTGGTCCTTTTAAAGCTTAGTCCCTGTCCTGGAGTACCTTTTAAATATCTCAGAACTCTCATTGCAGCCTTATGATGATAATCCATGGGACAATGCATGAATTGGCTGAGGAAACTGACTGCATAGCAGATATCCGGTCTAGTGTGTGATAGGTATATTAGCTTGCCTATCAATCTCTGATAGCTTCCTTTCTCAATAGGCTGTGCATCTTCAGGAATCTTCAGGTTTGATCCTTGTTCCATTGGAGTAGTGGCAGGCTTACTATCCTTCATTCCCGTTTCCTTTAGAAGATCAAGGATGTATTTACGCTGTGTGATGCACATTTCTCCTGGTCTCCTTGAGACCTCCATACCAAGAAAGTATCGCAATTGTCCAAGATCCTTGGTCTCAAATTGTTTGGCCAGTTGCCTTTTAATCTGTTCAATCCCAAGCTCATCTTCTCCTGTCAAGATAATGTCGTCTACATAGACAACAAGAATGATCCTCATCCCTTTATCCGTAATTCTTACAAAGAGTGTATGATCACTGTTTGCTTGTCTGAAGCCTAACCCCTTGACAACTTGAGTAAACTTTTTGAACCACTCTCTAGGGGACTGCTTTAGTCCGTAGAGAGACTTTTTAAGTCTACAGATCGTATTTGGCTTGGTCCTGTCTTCGAATCCTGGAGGCATATCCATCAAAACGTGCTCTTGAAGATCACCGTTCAAGAATGCGTTTTTTATGTCAAGCTGGTGCAGTTTCCAATTTAAGTTTATTGCAATGGAGAAGATTACTCTTACTGTGTTAAGTTTGGCCACCGGAGCGAATGTCTCCAAGTAGTCTATGCCTTGAGTTTGAGTGAACCCCTTGGCAACTAATCTAGCTTTGTGTCTATTAATGGTTCCATCAGCATTGTACTTGAGTGTAAACACCCATTTACACCCTACTATTTTATCACCAGGTCGTTTTTCGGTTAATTCCCAAGTGTTGTTCTTCAGAAGAGCCCCCATTTCTTCGTTGACTGCATTTCTCCACTGCGGGTGGTGTAAGGCCTCTTGTATGGTTTTTGGAACAAGTTGCTGATCCAAACAAATAATGAATGCTTTAAATGTTAGAGAGAGCTTTTCGTAAGATATGTAGTTGTATATAGGCCAAGGTTTCGACCTACTTTCTCTTACTCCTTTC
This sequence comes from Eustoma russellianum, assembly GCA_036186865.1. Taxonomy (NCBI): domain Eukaryota; kingdom Viridiplantae; phylum Streptophyta; class Magnoliopsida; order Gentianales; family Gentianaceae; genus Eustoma; species Eustoma russellianum. The sequence goes on along the minus strand of AP025062.1, from coordinate 6,028,588 downwards.
CTGAGTGCTATTGGACGGTCATCAACTTCGGACGTGGTTTCACTGTCTCAATGGCAGTCTATTCCTCCACACGTTCTTCCTGCTGTATTGGTTGCGTCTCAATACTTCCTGTGTCCAGCACTTCTGTTCCAGGCAGTTCTTCATAAGGCTCTTCTGGTGCCAGTTGCCTCTCAGGACTGCTGCTGCTATTTGAACGTTCTCCTTGCATGTCTTGTTCTGGACCAGATGGTTGCTCCGATTCCTGAAGTTGTAGAGTGATCTGCGGATAATTTGAATCAATAATACTCCAAACTTGATTGTGTTCTTCCTTTTGTTTGTTATTTGACTGATAGTATGGTGTGTTTTCATCAAAGATCACGTCCATAGTTACATACATTCTTTTGTTGACGGAGCTATAACACTTATACCCCTTTTGTGTTGATGGGTAACCAACAAATACGCATTTTATGGCTTTGTGATCCAGCTTATTTCGAACCATCGCAGGTATATAAACATAAGCACAACATCCAAATATCCTAGGATCCAGAGAAGATAGCATCTTAGTATTTGGGAATTGTTCAAGAAGAACCTGCTTAGGATTTCTGTAACCCAGAGTCTTTGAAGGCAGTCTGTTAATCAAGTAAGTTGCAGCCATTACCGCTTCTCCCCAAAGATGCTTAGGTACATTCATTTCAAACATCAAGGATCTAGCCACCTCTATCAGGTGCCTATTCTTCCTCTCAGCCACCCCATTCTGTTGTGGGGTGTATGCACAAGATGTTTGATGATGAACACCATTGTCTGCTAGAAAGCTCTGACCTTGCCATCCATGTATTCCAGGCCATTATCTGTTCTGAGTGTTTTAACCGTCTTCTCAAATTGATTTTTTTACTAGTTGTAGAAAGTTTTTAATGGCTTCAAATGTCTCCGATTTAGACCTAAGTAGATATACCTAGGTTACCCTGGTATGGTCATCTACGAAGGTAATGAACCACTTTGTGCCATTCACATTTGCCACTCTAGAAGGCCCCCAAAGGTCAGAGTGTATTAAGTTGAATGGGGTTGATTCAGTATATTGTTTAGGCACGTAAGTGCTTTTAGATTGCTTGGCATGGACACGAGCTTCACAAAACATTTCCTTCACATTAACTTTCTTGAACAAGCTAGGCATTAGATTTTTAAGGTACACAAAATTTGGGTGTCCTAGCCTTTTGTGCCACAACAAAACAACTTCAACGTCAGACTTAGCATAGTTACAAACATAACTTGGTCCTTTCATATTAGCTACCTCCCCATTCTTTTCTTCTAAAGCTTGAAATAAGTAAAGTCCTTCAACCTTTCTAGCATTGCCAGTCACTTTGCCACTCACCTTGTCCTGAAACCAGCAATGAGTAGGTGAAAAAACAGCATAGCAACCGTTGTCATAAACCAAGCAATCTAAAAGCACTTACGTGCCTAAACAATATACTGAATCAACCCCATTCAACTTAATACACTCTGACCTTTGGGGGCCTTCTAGAGTGGCAAATGTGAATGGCACAAAGTGGTTCATTACCTTCGTAGATGACCATACCAGGGTAACCTGGGTATATCTACTTAGGTCTAAATCGGAGACATTTGAAGCCATTAAAAACTTTCTACAACTAGTAAAAAAATCAATTTGAGAAGACGGTTAAAACACTCAGAACAGATAATGGCCTGGAATACATGGATGGCAAGGTCAGAGCTTTCTAGCAGACAATGGTGTTCATCATCAAACATCTTGTGCATACACCCCACAACAGAATGGGGTGGCTAAGAGGAAAAATGGGCACCTGATAGAGGTGGCTAGATCCTTGATGTTTGAAATGAATGTACCTAAGCATCTTTGGGGAGAAGCGGTAATGGCTGCAACTTACTTGATTAACAGACTGCCTTCAAAGACTCTGGGTTACAGAAATCCTAAGCAGGTTCTTCTTGAACAATTCCCAAATACTAAGATGCTATCTTCTCTGGATCCTAGGATATTTGGATGTTGTGCTTATGTTTATATACCTGCGATGGTTCGAAATAAGCTGGATCACAAAGCCATAAAATGCGTATTTGTTGGTTACTCATCAACACAAAAGGGGTATAAGTGTTATAGCCCCGTCAACAAAAGAATGTATGTAACTATGGACGTGATCTTTGATGAAAACACATCATACTATCAGTCAAATAACAAACAAAAGGAAGAACACAATCAAGTTTGGAGTATTATTGATTCAAATTATCCGCAGATCACTCTAGAACTTCAGGAATCGGAGCAACCATCTGGTCTAGAACAAGACATGCAAGGAGAATGTTCAAATAGCAGCAGCAGTCCTGAGAGGCAACTGGCACCAGAAGAGCCTTATGAAGAACTGCCTGGAACAGAAGTGCTGGACACAGGAAGTATTGAGACGCAACCAATACAGCAGGAAGAACGTGTGGAGGAACAGACTGCCATTGAGACAGTAGAAACCACGTCCGAAGTTGATGACCGTCCAATAGCACTCAGGAAAAGAGTAAGAGAAAGTAGGTTGAAACCTTGGCCTATATACAACTACATATCATACGAAAAGCTCTCTCTAACATTCAAAGCATTCACTACTTGTTTGGATCAGCAACTTGTTCCAAAAACCATACAAGAGGCCTTACACCACCCGTAGTGGAGAAATGCAGTCAACGAAGAAATGGGGGCTCTTCTGAAGAACAACACTTGGGAATTAACCGAAAAACGACCTGGTGATAAAATAGTAGGGTGTAAATGGGTGTTTACACTCAAGTACAATGCTGATGGAACCATTAATAGACACAAAGCTAGATTAGTTGCCAAGGGGTTCACTCAAACTCAAGGCATAGACTACTTGGAGACATTCGCTCCGGTGGCCAAACTTAACACAGTAAGAGTAATCTTCTCCATTGCAATAAACTTAAATTGGAAACTGCACCAGCTTGACATAAAAAACGCATTCTTGAACGGTGATCTTCAAGAGCACGTTTTGATGGATATGCCTCCAGGATTCGAAGACAGGACCAAGCCAAATACGATCTGTAGACTTAAAAAGTCTCTCTACGGACTAAAGCAGTCCCCTAGAGAGTGGTTCAAAAAGTTTACTCAAGTTGTCAAGGGGTTAGGCTTCAGACAAGCAAACAGTGATCATACACTCTTTGTAAGAATTACGGATAAAGGGATGAGGATCATTCTTGTTGTCTATGTAGACGACATTATCTTGACAGGAGAAGATGAGCTTGGGATTGAACAGATTAAAAGGCAACTGGCCAAACAATTTGAGACCAAGGATCTTGGACAATTGCGATACTTTCTTGGTATGGAGGTCTCAAGGAGACCAGGAGAAATGTGCATCACACAGCGTAAATACATCCTTGATCTTCTAAAGGAAACGGGAATGGAGGATAGTAAGCCTGCCACTACTCCAATGGAACAAGGATCAAACCTGAAGATTCCTGAAGATGCACAGCCTATTGAGAAAGGAAGCTATCAGAGATTGATAGGCAAGCTAATATACCTATCACACACTAGACCGGATATCTGCTATGCAGTCAGTTTCCTCAGCCAATTCATGCATTGTCCCATGGATTATCATCATAAGGCTGCAATGAGAGTTCTGAGATATTTAAAAGGTACTCCAGGACAGGGACTAAGCTTTAAAAGGACCAACTCAAGGACAGCTGATATATACACTGATGCGGACTGGGGATCTAAGCCAGATTTCAAGTCAACCAGCGGATATTGTACATTCTTGTGGGGAAATTTGGTAACTTGGCGTTGTAAAAAACATGTTGTTTCAAGGAGTAGTGCAGAGGCAGAATTAAGATCATTAGCCAAGGGAATCTGTGAAGGAACTTGGCTACTGAGAGTAATGGAAGACTTAAGATTGAAACCGGAGATACCAATGCAAGTATTCTGTGATAATATCTCAGCGATCCATATGGCAGAAAACCCAGTACAGCATGAAAAATCTAAACACGTGGAGATCGACAGGCATTTCATTAGAGAAAAAATTGAGGACAGGGTCATTAAGCTGAACTATATATCGACAAATAAGCAGATTGCGGACTTGCTTACGAAAGCTGTCTGTGTCAAGACATTCCAGGAACTAATAGGCAAACTTGGTTGCAGAAACATATACACCAAGTTTGAGAGGGGGTGTGAGCATTCAGAAGATATCAGAAAGAGCATTAAAGAGAGAAAAGGAAAACAGAGCAATACATCCGGCGGCTACTCAAATATGGCACGAGCATTTCAGTAGTAAATTAGGAGGAGTAAAAGCCTGCCATTAGGACAGAAATTAGCAGTTTTTTTCAGAACATTAATGATGTCTTTTTATGCATTAGTTCCTGTAGCATTTAAGGAAAAGAGATAGACTGTTTGAATACCCAAGACACTTGTATATAAGGAGTGCACCTACATCAATGAAACTTGTAGCTTTTTCCTACCAAAATCTGAAAATCCATACACACAAATGGTTCGAATAAAAACTAATCATTGATGATAGTAGTATGGAGACTGGTGGTGAAACATGATACATAACTTGTGAACATTTTCCAAAGAAAAAGTGTTAGAATATTGTCCCACATCGAACAATTTGAGATAAAATACATGAGTTATGTGAAGATGATGTACCACCACCCACTCACCACCCAGTCTTCAGGTTTTGAGTGGATATAAACGTCACCTCATGTAAGCTCAAGTTTCAACAAAAAGAAAATAAATTTTTGACTACTTCCATCTTTGGTTACAGGAAAGTGTCCAGAATTTTACCCATCTGGGGGCAAAATAAGCCTGGCTGCAAAACTTCCATCTTGTTACCATATTCAAAGCACCATGCCACCTAATTTGAACCGCAAAAGCAAACTCCAGTGAACTACCATTGTTAACTGCTCACGCACCGTTAAGGAATTCCCTTCATCTTATTGTAGATTTTTACTTAGGTTTCTATTTCTTTGGGAAGCACGGCTTTTCCTTGATAAATGTACTGCATCTCGTCAACCCATGTCTGTAATACACGCTTTGACTTATCAGTGATACTCCTCAAAAAAAAAAAAAAAATCTTTCGTTAATCCATGCTAAGCTCTTTTTGAGGTACTATGTAAATCATGATCTTCCAAGAGTGTAAGGTTAGCTGTACCTAAATGGATTCCATTACTAGACCTAGCATAAGGCTAAAAGCAATGGACGAGTCGCGTACCTCATCTCTGAAGGAAATCCTCAGGTTTGGTACATTTGTTTTGTGAATATCATTTCCTTCAGCGCCTCTCTTGAAATATTCACCTCCAAGCCAGTGCAACTAGAAGAATCGTTAAACATTAGCACAAATGTGTACATGCAAGCTTAACCAAGGCCAATATGAAACAAAAAGAAAATTTTGAGCATTCGTCAAACCACGATAGTTAGCCATCTTATCAAGTATCTACCTTTGCAGCATGTGAAAATCCAGATTGATAAACCGAATTTCTTGCAATCTCGCACATGTCGCATGAACTAAGTTTCCACACCTGAGAGGCAATATTATTTTAGGTGATAACAATGAGTGCCAAAAAGACGATGCCGAAATAACAAACCTTTGCTGCGACACTGTACTCTTCCACAAGTGGTTCTTTTGTTAAATGAATTTGCAGTGGATCATCAGTTGAAAGTGATACGTTTAGGCCTCGTTGAAAAAACAAGGGGAATGGATTCCGATGATAATCAAGAAACAAAGAATTGTTACTGAGTGGAGACATTGCCAGACCAATCTGCAAAACCAAATTCAACGGATACCATCTTAATTGCCAGATAGAAGAAAAAGCGGAGCCATCTAGACTCGACCAGCCAGATTTTTTCATACGCAATAAATATAAATAAGCGTGTCAACTCTCCAAAAGTACGACTCTCTCTTACATAGTACCCAAATCTGTAATCTGATTTTCTACCGTTTACACCTATGATGATGTCTACATAGATATACATCCAGCCAAGTGACGCACCTGAGCAAGATAGTAAAGATACTGCAAGACAGGTGATTTCCTCAAATTAATTCCGTGTGAAATGTTGTGACATAAGAGAAATCCAGCTGCTAAATGATCAATATCACCTGCCTGAAACAAACAGTGAATAAACACTTAAAGGAGAGCATAGGAAGCGAACCAGCCTACACAGAATTTCAAAACAAAGTAACCAACCTCCCCACAGTGAGGCCTGAACCTGATTGTAGGCATTCCCTTCAGTTCACGAAGCTGAAAATAACGAGATAGTGGAAAGTAATGTGTTAAAGGCGTAGAACAGATGTTCCTTTTCTTCCTCATCCACAAAACAAGCAGATGAACAGACGATAATAGCCGAAGATAAGCATGCCTTTTTGAGGAAGTAGGTAAATTTACCAAAATCCATCTTTAGATACTCTCCACTTTTAGCCAACTAAGCCAATTTGTCATCAAGGAAAAGATAAAAGATACTCGGTGGATAAATTTTTCTGCTAGGCGATCTCTTTTGCATCTTCCTAGAGATAGTATATTAACTTCTTCCCCTGTGTGAATAAAAATGGTGCCCACCAGCTATCAGATTTTTATGTTTTTCACAAACCCAAGCGGGTGACTATACAGTCACCAAAAGCAGCACACTCAACTGAACCATATATCTTCCCCTCCAGGAGCAGTCATTGTCCATTAAGATAATAATTCAAAGAACATTTAAGATGAATCTAGGGTAAACTGCAAACCTTGTTAAGAATGTACAAGTTTGCATAACAGTAATAAGCATAGTATGAGAATGCTGGATTAAATGCATTCGTCCATTCAGATGGCTTAGGCATGTGTTTGGTTGGCCGCCTCTCTGGTTTACTTTCATCATCTACAAGGTCAAAACCTACAACCTGAGATAGAATATAATACACATCAGGTATATTTACACAAAGTGTATTAACAAATATGATGAGATGAATATCCATTCCAAATGTTTTCCTGTAAGGTTGTTTATGTTAACTTGCAAAGAAGAGAGCAAGAGCGGAGATAAAAACCTGTAGCAGAAACAAATGTAATTGCGGATGAGAATTTGGATCAACAGTGACTTCAAAAAGAGGAATGAACACATTATCGAGTATAGTCTGGAAGGATGTAACAGTTCCCATACTCCGGTACACATTGTACAGCCGCGGAAGCTGCAAAACAAACCATTATATCTTGTTGATTAGTCAAAGTAACAGACAGGAAGAAGTATGTAACCCAGATAAGAACTTCCAAGAGGAACAACGAAGTTCCGTGTAGATGACAAACAGTATAAAGCAACAAAAGTTGATTGTGAGCAGGAAAGAGTTCTGTTTCTTAAATTAGAGCAGCATATAGCTTCCGATACTTTTCTGACAAAAAAATTTAACAAAATTTCCACATGTTTTGGAGGCAAAATTGGGGGTGGGATAGGACAGTGAAATTTTGTTACTCTTCCACGGCTGTCCACCATTCTGCAACGTAGGAATTGTATACGGTGACTCATCTAAAATTTAATACCATTTGTACCCTTAGGGTTGGAGCAGAGGCACATGTACGGGTCCTTAATCCCTTTATGTTATAAAAAGAGCAGACAACCTTTTTAATTGACATAAACTGGAGAGCTGTACAGACATTGTAAATGTTGTATGCTCACGAACATATAGCTCAGGAGTAGCACTTCATCCTAAAGTCTCATCCTCAAGAAAGTCTTGTTTCGTCCCCCCCCCCCCCCCCCCCCCCGCGGAATAAAAAACAGGCAATAGCTGCAAGTCACAACCTTCAAAGCAAGAATAAGGGCATGATACCTGAATCAGCCAAATAGCATTTTCGCTGTAAATTGAATTATTGATGAACCAACTTGCTAGCTGATCCCACTCGCTTTGTTTTCTTCCATAGATTGAAATTCGATACTCAGCCATCTGAGAAGAGAAAAATAAAACCCAAGATGCTACGATAAATACATCCTTTTATACTTCTGGGGATTCTGAAATGACTTAAGCAGTATGCAATCAATATTAATCACAACAATTTCAGCAGAAGCAAGCAAAGTACTGCACCTGGTATTTACTGGCTTCAAGATCTAATAAGACCTCTTTAGTCATTTCAGCCAAAAAACGTCCTGGGAATCATAAGATAAGTCATAATGTCACTCTTGATAATCACAGCATTTGACCGAAAACTTAAGCAGAATATTTCATCACCATAGATGTATATGACACTATAGTAGGAAACAAACAGACACTGGTAGGGGATCAGTCACTCTCGTTGATGCAGGTCAAAAGACACCTACTTACATGGGTTACCTTTTTTTGCATGTTAAAATTTTATATAGAAGCCAAATGCAGAAAATTTACAAGGGTAGTTGTCTGCAGCGGCTAACAACAAGCTTAGCTTGCTTAAAATACAAGTAGTTTTAGGTTTGTCAATCCAGATGGTCGTGTCAACCGTTGAACTACCACTTTCAAAAGCAAAAGACCCCCAGAACAAACGTAGTTGTCTGCAATGAACAACAACAACCGCAGCTTGCTCAAAATACAATTGGTTCTAAGTTTGTCTTACATGGGTTAACATGGTAGGAAACAAAATTTATATTTAATCTCAAGAGCACCAAGGCAACAAGCCAGATTCCAACGACTGCAAGCTAACAGAAATGGTTAAATTACAATCTCAAAAGATATATGGCAACCAAATGAGACCCCACAGGATAGGATTACCTTGAAATTGTAAACAGGGGACAAAATTAAGTGTATAAAAGGGGACAAGCCAGCATTCTCCATCATCTTCGTGACAAATGGATATTTGAACCCCAATTGTATCTTATTCTTGACTAACTAACAAAGCATTGTATGTAATAATCTTCTAGGAAGATGCCTATAAAAACAAAGTTGCGCACGTATAGCAGACTTGGCAATCCCGGGAAAGCAAACAAAGAGCAAATCAAAGTTCTTAAATAGAAATGCTGATATTCCATCAGAAATGGAGACATTTCCAGTTTGAAAGTAAAATATCTCCTAATTGCAAATTGCAAAATTTAAATTTGAAAGACGATTTCAGCTACTCTCCCAATAACAGTAAGATACTGAGATAAATTGGTTTCCGGCATTAAAAACCTTGAATTAGATTTTCCTGCTTTAGAAAAATTTCTCTGAGCCTGCTCTGTCCACAAGGATTGTACTTAAGGTTGAACTTGTCAAAGCGATGAAAGGTGCTCTTGTCGGCATGCACATCCAACAAATCAACATTAAGGTCATACCTGCAATACAAGTCAACATAAAATACAAAATAGAAAAGCTAACAATATCAGCAACGCACAAGGTAAAATTTGTGAAAAACCCCGTCAAGTCCAAACTCTCAAAAACTTCCTTCAAAGTGAGATATTGCCCATCACGAAAAATGACAACCTGCACTACATCAAGAATAAAGAGATGATATAGAATGTCATACTTCCAGTTGGTATTGAAATAGCAAAAAGAAGACAAACAATGTCATACTTCCATTTGGCATTGAAATAGCAAAAAAGAAGACTTCTGCCCATAAGATCAGAAAGTTCAAGGCAGACAAGGACTTATGACAATTGTATTTTCTGTACCTCATCTGGTTCCTTTCTCAACTTTGATTTGATGAACCTAACAAGATGCTTTTGGTTCATGCAGGCAGAATGATGTACATGAGTATCAACTTTCCGGATATTGTAGAAGTCACGATGAGGGGCACCTTTCTGAGCTAGAAATTCATGATCTGCATTTACCAACAGATGAAGCCGGAATTTCTGCATGGCATGGATTTGTTCATCGCAGGTATATGAGATTAACAATGCCAGGAAACATGCATGAAGTGAACGAAGGACTGCTAAGCTCGGAAAAATACAACATAACTACCTCCTCAAGGAACCTCATTCTCTGGTAGCATGCAGAACGCACATTTCCAGCAGACACGGCTTTCAGAACTTGATGCAAATCAGTGAAAAATGTTGTTGAACTAGAAACAGGAAAAAGTTCTTCAGTATCTGCAAATTCAAGTACAACTAGAAGAATACTTAATCGAATGAAAGCGAGCCAAACGAAGCAAATTAACAAAATTTTAAACCGATAATGCTTCTAATTATGTCTCACACAACTATTGGGGTCTAACACTTTACCTTTATCACTAGCATAGACATGTACCACTCCATCTTCCATCCTAAAGTGGTGCTGAACATAAACCAAGAGAAAGAGAGTATGTTAGGCCGGTGTTGCTCTTTTATCTTTCTGATGTGTGGAGGTGGGAGATTTTCATGCCACCAATAAGTAAATAGAGGCAACTTACCGTGGAAGCTTCAACTGGGACAAAGTTCAACAGGTCAGACCTGACGTCTGATTCTTGACCAAGTCCTTTGTTCCATGGAGCAACTGTTGCCCTAAAAACATACTTCTTTCTCATATCTAAGCATTCCCGAATCGTCCTTAACACTTCTTCTTCTTCTATGTTCAAGGAGCCTGGTATGAAATAGTTGGCAAGTAAAGGAAAAGAATAACTAGAAAAACTTCCAAGTTATCCAATGGCATACAAATGACTAACGTGCACCTGCTTAATCATGAATTGGGAGCTTTATTATAATAAAAAAACCATTACATGATGCTACAGTTTACATAAATAATATAGATTAGTTAAAAATTACGCAGAAAGACACGAGAAAAGGAGAGCCTAAAGCCAGTAAAATATAAGCCAGCAATATGGACGATTATGAATACCTCTCAAAACTGTCCAGCAAATCCTTTAGGATCAGAAGTCGAGATAGTTACACTCTACTGGTCAAATGTGAAGCATTGTTTATTACTATTTCATAGAAAGGAGCTCAAGCATAAGAACACCTAGACACAGTTGAGCGAAGTCATCGGTAACTCTTGAAAACTGATTATTGCCTCACAAAACCACATTGCAAAACACCATCCTGGGTCAAGAATGAGAATACCTGGCAATGAAGTAGTCAAAAATGAAGCACTATTGAATAATTTTGGAACACTCCCCGCAGTGTATACTAAAGCTGCATCTTTCTTTCCATGCAACTGGACAATGCTATCTGCTCCTTCATGTTCTCTATTCCATTCTTCGGCATTTTTCTATTTGAAAGGAGGCACCAGTAAATCAAGACAATGAGCTTTTCATCTCAAAAGATGTTCAATAAAGAAAAGACACTAGCATGTACTACGAAAGACAAGTCATGAATTTTTAACTGAATTGCTGCAGGGTATTTGCAACTTAACAATATTAGGAAGTCCGTTAAAAAAAAGGCCTCCATAAATTTGCCAATACCATCTCATTATCACAAATTAAACAGACTTCTGGACAATCGCCTGACCAATTTCCAAACCAAAGTAACATAGAGAGTAAAACGTAAGCACATCAAATATCAGCTTCCATGTCTAAATGAAAAGGACAAAGATTTAACAGAAATCTTACTTTCCCGTCAATAAGTATGTATGAATTCCATGAGTTTCCTTGGTTTTTGAGGCACTCAAGCCATCGACGTGGCAAGATGCTCGGTATTCAAGTTAGACAGCTTATTAAAAAAATGTGAAAAGAATCTGGAACCAATTGTCCTGGAGTTCATAGTCCACTTATCTATGCCTACAATTTGAATGTTGAGATTTAAATCTTTAGTGAAGCAGCATACATGGTCATTGGGAAAGCAGTTGTTTTCAGCATTTGCAAGCTCTGTTCCTTCCTCATCAGAATCTCCTATGCTTGAAGCTGCAAAACTACCTGATGGTCTAGAAGCACCAACAAGAGCATCTGACACCAACCTCACTGGTGGAGATGGGTGGGCGACATGTTGATCTCCATCTGACAATGAAGAACCATTATTCAGTTAGCATCTTAGCTAAAATAGAGATTTTGTTGGAAATCACTTCAGACAAGAGGAAGATAAAGGCAACATGAGGTAGATAGGAAGCACAAGAATACAAGTGCAATTCACTCAACAACTTCAGCTCAACTTCTCTTTGGTTAACTATACCTATGCAACCGTTAAATTTATTATCATACTCTCCTGCTTGAAACTACCTTCTCAACTAATCAACTCTTAACATCGTTCTCCCCAAGAATCTTTGACCGACTTTGACAAAGCATGAGCAGTCTCTCTAACATCTTCTGTGACCATCCATCTTCTGCAGCCTTATTTGATGCTATTTGTTGAAGTTCCTCGGATGCAGACGTTGTAGCATAATATTTTTCATATGAATTTTAAAACTCGAAACAAAATCCATACACACATAATCCAAACTCATAATCTTTACAGTTAAATGCTTACGGAACTAAACTCGAGTTACATTATAGTCCAAACTCTCCTGTTCACGATAATTCATTGCTATCATGAATAAAGATTCGGATGCAGGCCACGGCCAAACGATGATAGCACGCTTTTCAGTTATTGAAAGTGATATAAATAGTTATAATATGATTGGAAGATACTGAAGTAGAGGAAATAAAAACCATGTTCTTTATGCGTTTAAAAAGGCAGTAAAATTGAAGAAATAAAATTGATGTAATGAACCAGATAACTTGAGAAACCTTTATTATCCTCATCATCGATCCATCCATTCGATATTCTTTCATTTGGGACCGAGGAAGATATCCTGTAGCTTCTTATCCGCGCATCCTCAGTCTCCTCTTCCGCAGTGTAATTCTCATTATTGGCTTCACCAAAGCTATTACTAAAAGATCTCGACAAAAACATATCACTTCTCCACATATCCTTCTCGCATCGGATATTCTCCGAGAACTCGTGATGTTCTTCGTCGGCGTCGGGGACAATGCGGGATTGGTCACTGGTAAAGGGAGAAGAACGCGGCATTTTGCTGCGGAGCTTAATGAGTCGGTCGAGGACTTGGTCGACGCTGCGTTTGTGAAGATAGAAAGCGGAGATTGCCATCGCCGATGCTCCGACGAGTGCTGCTAATGCAAGTGATATCGGCGAGATTGCTGGCGTCGCCTGGGAATCCATTGTTCTGGCTTGCTCCGCAACAGTTTTTTGCTCGGGGTTTTTAGGGGTTTATGGAAGACGTCTTTCAGGGAGGAGATTGATTTCTCATTTGAAATGTTTGTTGGCTTTTCAAATCAAATTATAATCATACTTATGATAATAACAAAAAGAATAGAAGAAGGATTATTCAAAAATAAAACAGAATTTCATTGAAGTATTGAACTATCTCTGAAATCGGTATAATAAATAAAATGAAAGGCTCCAAACGAGCCGAGCATCGCGTTGTTCAAGCTCGGTTCATTTAACTTAGCGAACGAGCCAAGCTTGCTCGTTTATTTAAACGAACATATTTAATTGTTCAAGCTCGGTTTATTTAACTTACGAACAACATTAACAAATCGAACACCTTAAACGAACGGTGTCACTTAGCGAGTTCGAACTGAAAAAAGTGGTTCAAGCTCGATTTATTAACCCTTTAGACGAGCCGAGTTCGAACCGAGTTCGAGCCGAACAACTTGATTCATTTATAGCTGTATGATATTATCATTATCATATTGAAACTTAGTCCTTTTTGGGAAAATGTGGATCTTTATTGATAAACCAAAAAACGGAATATTTACATCAACCCTAGTAATCAAAAAACGGAAGCTTAGTCCTTTTTCAATATTATACAAAGATCAGTCCAGTTTTTTTGAATTGATATTCATTAAATAGATATTCATAACACTGTCTTTAAAAATCCGTTACACAAAACATGTGTTGTTAAAGTCTTATTAGAAAAAAACTTATTGGAAGAAAAATCATAGTGAAGAAAAAATAGTACAATATTCTTCGTATTAGGTTTACTTCCCTGTGTACGACTTCTCAAGAGACCCTTGATCCAGGGCCCATAACATGAAGATGTACTTTTTTTTGCATCTAATACCCATAATACTTAATTCTTTCTAACCATATAAAGAGCAATGTATTCAATTTAAAAATATCAAAAAGAAATGGACTTAACTAAGTGATGTCCATAAATAAATAAGCAATAGCTAGCCTTTTTTTTTCAGGAAAAGGATCGATGTATTATTCACAAAATCAAAATGCCTGGAATGTGCAATGACATTGCTTCTCCTAATCTAACAGTTACCAATTACATCCTTATATTATCAACATCGATATGATTAGCTATAGTCAAAACGCTTAACCGGAGGGTAAATTGTTTTAATGAACACTGTCGGTAGGACCGTAGTCGTAGTGATATCATGAGTCAACTTGTTCCAAAAATGCCACAGACCATAAGCAGTCTCACGAAAAAATATTTCCAGGAGAAGGTTTGCCCAGTGGTCCCCAAATTTTTCTGTAGATTCATGTCAATCCACCTTGTCATATCACCGACTTGCACAAAGCGCATCCAATGGTTCTAATGGACAATAAGTCTCCAAACGTTCTGGGCCAGCGACAATCCCTCAACCCATGTAACTCGCCAACATTTCCGCTTCCACATACAAGACAAGAAGCGGTTGAAATAAGGTTCCGTTTGAGAAGAAACGCCAACGTCGGTAGAGAGTCATGTCGCATTCTCCACGAGAATAAGTTTGCCCGTAATGGCCCCAGCAATAGCTAGCCTTGAATAGACAGACTACTTGACTTAAGTAAGCTAGCATCTGAACTTTGAGTAAACTGGCAGATGGGGATGAACAAGCTAGCACCTGAACTTGAGCAAGTTAACATCTTGACGTGAACAAGCAAGCATCTGAACTTGAGTAATCTAGTAACTGAACATAAACAAGCTAACAATTGCATAGACTCATAGTGATAACATTTTGTAAAAGTAGTCAAAAAGATTAGAAGAATAACAGAGATTACTCAAAAATAAGAGACAATTTTACTGAATTATAGAAGACTTATGAAATTTGTATAATAAATAAATTGAAAGGTCTTCATAGTTATAAAGGGGTAAGTAGGTTGATGCAGTATGTATGTGAAGGAGAATGATGATGATAGCAGCTGTGTGTCATCATCTTGTCTACTGTGTCAGTTGATCTTATCATTATCTTGTTGAAGAATGTTAAGTCAGCTGACGTTATCTTCTTTTACTATTCTCCAAAGACAAGTCTAATTTTCCTTAGAATGAACATTTATTAAATAAATTTTCATAACAAAAAATATTTCTAATAACGCTTTTATTTCATTTTTTTCTCTTTCATGATTTTTTACTATATAAATAAACTAATTTTTACACAAACAAATGACATTGATTGTAAAAAAAAAAAAAATTACTTCATATTAAGAAAATGGTATATAAGATTAAAATTTTGTACTAAATTTTTTATACTATCTCTATAAATTAGATTTATGATATCAAACATGTTAGTTACTTCATTTACATAGAATGCATCAATAGGACATGATCACTAAGAAAAGAAGAATATACCTTTCACACAACCCTTATCTTTACCATTGATTGTAGTTTTTTGTTTGTGTTCTTGGACATACATAACTTAACATGTCCTACAAAATAAACAAAATCTAAATCATAATCACAATCATGATTATAATGATTGCGTGCCTCCCAATTTACTCTTTGTTTGTTGATATCATAAAATCAAGCCGAATTCCAACCCAATTTGGATCAAAAGTCCATTCTCTGGCCCAAAGAACCCCAATACCTGAGCCCTAAAGAGCATTGTGGAGGATGCAAATTAGGAGTTCAACGTCTTCATAGGTTGGGTGAGGACTTACGCAGTAGCCCACACAAGTTGTCCCTCCGCAAACTAGGCTTGCGATCTGGCAGCAGTGAAACACCCACACTGTGCGTATTTCTGGAATTGAACTCTTGATCTTTTGAAGCAAATCCTAACGCGAGTATTAATTGAGCTATGTCCTTGGTGCAATTCCAACCCAGTTTCTTTCTTTTTGTGCTCATTCATGCCCCCAACCTCTCCCCTCCCCCCCTCTTATTTAGCTGCTCAAAACCCTTGATGTTGATTTAAAGTCGGAAGATTATGTAGGATAATGTTACAATTAAAAAAAGGAACTTATAGCAATGAGGTTCTTCAGTTCTTTTTCTCTGTATGTACGTGTAATGAACAAATAAGTTTTTGATCTTCGACAAAAATTAATAAATTGTGTGATTTTCAATTTGAATATAAGAACATTCTATAAATTTTTCTTATTAGTATTTGATTCATATCATTTCTTCCTTTATTTCTCTTTCATTATGTGTCTATGTAGGTATATTGTTACTTTGAGAAAAATATTTTTTCTTGTGCATTCAATCAGTATCTTATGCATCCTACATATACACTTACATAGCTACATTAACAAGGAAACTATATTTAGAAGAAAAGAAATCAAATCATCAAATCTCCTATCAAATCATCAATCAAATGTACACTTATACATGTAATTCCTAAATTAACGTAATGAGAATATTCATACTGAGGCAACTTTCTAACATGGAAAGAAATCAAATCATCAAATCTACTATCAAATCATCCATCATACACTTATACATGTAATCCCTAAATTAACGTAATGAGAATCTTCATACTGAAGCAACTTTCTAGCACTCCCCCCTCAAGTTGAATAGTGGGATCCCCAGTATTCAACTTGGCCAGTACATTTTCAAACACCTGTACACTCACAGTCTTGGTTAGTATGTCAGCTAACTGATCCTCAGAGCGTACGAACAGAAGTTCCATTAGTCCACCCTCAAGCTTTTCTTTGATGAAATGACGATCAACTTCTACATGTTTGGTCCGATCATGTTGAACCGGTTTTGCTGAAATACTGATCGAGGCTTTGTTATCACACTTTAATTTGATCGAACATTGTACTTGAAAACCGAGGTCAGTCATTAACTTGTGTAACTATAACACTTCAGTTATACCCTTTACTATTCCTTGAAACTCATCCTCTGCACTTGATAACAAGGCGACCTTCTGCTTCTTGCTTTTCCGTGTAACGACGTTCCCTCCAACCAATGCAAAATAGCCCGATGTAGACCTTCGATCACTCTGACTGTCAGCCCAGTCAGCATCAGTATATGCCGCTATATCTAGATGTCCATGATTTCGAAATACAAACCATTGCCCTGGAGCGCCTTTCAAATATCGAAGAATTCTCATAACAGCATCTAAGTGATGTTTTTGAGGACAGTGCATGAACTGACTAACTACACTCACCGAATATGCTATGTCGAGTCTGGTATGAGACAAATAAATTAACTTTCTGACTAACTTCTGATATTGCGCCTTATTTGTACTGGGTGCCCCTTTTACGATTGCTAGCTTATGGTTTAAAACCATTGGTGTAGTAGACGACTTGTAGTCCAATATTCCGACTTTAGTTAACAAATCCAAGATGTACTTTTTTGAGCAATATAAATACCGGACGATGATCGTAACACTTCAATTCCCAGAAAATACTTCAATCCTCCTAAGTCTTTCATTTCGAATTTCGTGAATAAATATCCTCGAAGTCTGGCAATCTCTTCTTTGTCACTTTCTGTGATAATCATGTCATCAACATAAATGATTAAACATGTCACTAGATCTTCATTTTGTTTGATAAACAGAGTATGATCTGTATTGCTTTGTTGATACCCATCTTGTTTCATTACAGCGATAAACCGACCAAACGACGCATGAGGAGACTGCTTAAGTCCATACAGTGCCTTATGCAGTATGCACACTTCTCTGTTACGAAACTCTGTCGAGAAACCTGGAGGAGGGCCCATATATACTTCTTCTACTAAATCTCCGTGTAGAAGAAGTATTTTTAACATCAAATTGATGCAGTGGCCAGTCTTTGGCGGCTACAATTGAGAGTAACACTCTGATTGTATCAATTCGTGCTACGAGAGAGAAAGTTTCAGAGTAGTCGATTACATAGGTTTGCGTATATCCTTTGGCGACAAGTCTGGCTTTACGTCTCTCGATGCTTCCATCTGCTTTGTACTTTATTGTGAACACCTATCTGCATCATACCGCTCTGTTTCCTGGAGGAAGAACGCACTTTTCCCATGTCTTATTCTTTTTCAATGCATCCATTTCAATGTCCATAGCAGCTTTCCATTGCGGTCGGTGGGCTACCTCGTCCGCAGTTTTAGGTAACACTTCTGAATATAATGAGACCAATAACGCCTTCGCCTTCTTAGAGACACTCCCCCAGGTTGGTTGAAGCGGATACATGGAGGCTTTTACAATCTTGGTGGGTGAATATCTGTTTGGTGGTATCCCTCGGTTTGTTCTGAGTGGCAATACCCGCATTGGTTCCTGCACAATATTTTTAGAGTCGTCTTCCACAGTATCAGTAATAGGTTCAGACAAAGGATAGTCACGAATCATATATGTGGGTTTAGTAGTAAGTAAATCAGATGAATCAGTAGTTGCATTATTATTATCAACATATTGTTGAGGAGTATTCATAGAGGGATCATCATTACGGGTACTTGAGAAGTGATCTGTACGTCCGTTGACTGAGTAGTACAAAAGGTGTAGGACTGATATATGCGTTTGTGGAATTATCAGGGACTTGGGTTGTAATTTTCTGGACTAAAGGGGGTAAGTCTAGATTTACTGGTAATTTTGGGGACAGTTTCGAACTCCTCTCCTTTTTGGGGGGGCTGATCCGGAATTAATGATACTAGGGAGGACCTGTTAACAATATTATGAAGAAAAGGGGGTATATGAGGTTATATTGATTGATAAAAAAGAGAAAGGGGGTAGGGTTTTCACCCTCCCTGTTTCTACCTCCTTGGAGCCTGCTATTCTCTGGAATCTTCTTCTGGCATTCCAGATCTTCTCCTTCTCCGCCTCTATGGCTGCCATCCTTTCCCTGTTCACCGCAGGCCTTTGTGATGGCTGTTTTCTTTTTATCCTACAGTTTTATCGTTGCTTTGTGTGTTTCCCACCAATCTGGAAACCCATGGAGCTGGAAACATTGCTCCACCGTGTGCCGCTGCTGTCCACAGTGACTACAAATTAGGTGATTTTTCTCCTCTCGGGGTGATGGAATACCTAACTGAGAAATTGTCCATTGTCCCTCCAGTGTCCTTCGTCCCTCTGTCTTTCCACGATCTGGAGGGGGTTTGGTAGTATCTCCTTGTCCCTTGCTACGGTGGGCTGGTCCTTTGATGGCCAGTCCATAACCCACTCCATGTGATGTAATAACTGAGGGAAGATGTTCCAACAGTACACCATCCATCACGTCCGACCTTCGTATCTCATTATATGCTACCACTGCTGATGGCAGAGGATCCCATTTCAATAGATCTCGTTTGAGAGTTGAATATTTTTCATTTATTGCAGTAAGTAACTGATACAACCTGTGTTCTTGCACTCTTTTGTTGAACACACTGATATCCTTTTCGCACTCCATAGGATTTGGTTCCTTGATATCGATAAGCATCCATAAATCTTGCAATTTTCGCCAGCATTCATCAAGTAGCTGGTCCCTTTGTCTGATAGAGTTGGCCTGACGGTGAAGGTCAAAAATTTGAATGTTATCGATGCCTGAATCATAAGTAATGGCCAGACCATCCCATAGTCTTTTTGTAGTCAGTATCTTGATGCGTTGCTGACTAAGCTGTCCTCTATGTTGTCAATCAGCCAGGTGAACACTTGCTTATCTTTTTGTTCCCATTTGGGATAAGCAGTATCCGTTGGTACTGGGATTGGAGATGTCCGTGTTATGTGGGCACTCATCCCTCTGTCCAGAAGTGCTCTTTTTATCAGGTTGCTCCACAGGGGATAGTTATTACTGTTTAATTTCACCTTTATTACCAGATTGTCCATCTTGGGCACTGGTGGACTTGGATTCATCCTACTCTGTAAAAAAGGAGCAAATTGCTCACTGAGTTCAAAACATTCGGGCAAGGTAACTGTAGGTTTTGATTGTTCTGTGACAGATTCTGCACTTGTTGACATGATGTGTCATGTTTTGCAGATTTCGGCTAGTATGAACAGGATATGATTATACTGGTTACGGGTACATTTGTGTCAAAGGTCTGAGACATGTACGTTGGCAGTGATGATTCTTTCTGAGCCAAACAACAAATATTGTTTTGATATGTCAAAGGTTGAGAAAGGTATGGTGGCAATGATGATGATATTTTGAGCCAAAGATATCACATAAAAAAACGGTTTACTGAATCAAAGATCACTCTGATACCATGTTACTTTGAGAAAAATACTTTTTCTTGTGTATTCAATCGGTATCTTCTGCATCCTACATATACATTTACAGAGCTACATTTACAAGGAAGGAAATCAATTTATCAAATCTCCTATCAGATCATCTATCAAAAATACACTTATACATGTAATCCCTAAATTAACGTAATCTTCATACTGAGGCAACTTTCTAACATGGAAAGAATTCAAATCATCAAATCTCCTATCAAATCATCTATCAAATATACACTTATACATGTAATCCCTAAATTAACGTAATGAGAATCTTCATACTGAGGCAACTTTCTAACATACATAGAGCTGGAGGTCTCACTGGAACCGAACTCTCTATCTTTTAGGATAGATGCATTGTTTGTCTGCCTTCACCCTATCCAGACTTTAACAATAACTTTTGTTGTCGTTAGAATATATTGAGTATGTGTCCAGACTGTAGCGATAGCTTTTGTTGTTGGTTGGAATATACTGAGTATGTGTTGTTGTATCATTTCTTACTTTAAAGGGTAATTGATGTCGATTTTGGGAAACTAAGCTAGATCGCCTGGAGCTAAAAACGAATTTGAAAACAATTGGTGTAATGGGTCTTTATCTCTTCTTTGAACTATTTCAAACTGTATGTCTGTCTTGACGTGAACCGCTTATATTTTGGGCTCCAGAATCTTATGCATTTTTTCCAAAAAAGGAACGATTTTATATATGAATATCAAAGAAAAACATTACAACGACTTACACAACCCAACCAGTATGCAACCAGTCACCATATAAAAAAGAGCGCCAAATCTACATTGTGCACCAAAATAAGCAGCCTAACTCTAGTCATAGCATCCTTCACAAAAATCGACGGAGGCAAAAGTGTATCCAAACAACTTGGTTCCGCCAAAATCACCCACCGTGCGCCACCTCGTACTTCCTACCACAAGGAAAAAAATTGAAATCTCAAATTCAAGTATTCAGCCTACATGCCACATTGCCACTTGTTGGGAAAGGAAAAAGAAGGTGAAACACACACGGGGCACGGTTGAGTAAGGTGCACTATAATTCCGAGTTTGTGTAAGGTTCGGAAAGAGACTAGATCGCTTCGCGATTTGATGTACGTAGCCATATCTTATACTTGATGTACGTAGCCATATCTTATACTTTGTACAAGAGGCTGTTTCTGCGACTCGAACCCGTGACCTCAAAGTCACAAAACACTAACCTTACCAGTTGTTGTAATGCCTGTCCTCTTAGTAAAAATGTATAATGGTATTAAAATCACGTCACAATTTGGATTTGTGCCGATTGGAATCATGTTAATGATTTATTTAGATTTGGATTCTATATAGTCTTAGTAGATATCGAAAACATCGAAAACTTCGTAAACTGCTTTTGAAGTATATCTTGTGATTTACATCATTTATAAATTGATCTACGATTCAACATTTTTTGAATTAGAAGTCCGTGGAACATGACAAAACTCTCTCATAGACACGAAGATAACACCTAAACCATCCTTGTGGTCCTTTCATGGGGTTGAGATCTCTTCACCCACACTTTCCTCACTCCTTTTATGACTATGCGACATGTGACAGCAAGGGAGGGTGGTGAGGCTAGATGAGGGTCACCTGCATCTAGCCTCACCACACCCTTGCTGCCACGTGTCGCGCGGTCACGCGTCACCGCATCCCCTTGCGGTGAGGGTATCCTATCCCCCTTTCATGTTGCACTGATTAACCTTAATAAAACTGTTGGGGTGACTTTCGCAAAGGTTGATTGACCCTCGGCAAGGGGACACCCTACAAGCATTTCTAGAAAATTATTTTAGAGTGTGACAAATTTTAGAGCGTAGCTTTAGTCGGATCTTCTGTGTCCAAAACAAAATGTTACATCTAACCTGTAAAGAAAATGATTTGTCATTATTTTATGTTCATAAAAAAAATATCCAATTCCGGAAAGTAGAGGCATTTTCATTAAGTCCCATACAAATTAATTGTACGTTAGCAATATTTTCAAAGAGAAAATGCACTTTTTTTTATTTAACAAACCAGATAGTAATAGTAAATAAATATTTTTTATAAGCATGTATGCATTAGAATATTGTAGAGCTACCATAATGTGTTTTATCACATTAGAAGGGAAATCTAATCTCCGGATGAGTACATAAGGCCCTAAACAGGTAAACTATAAACAAATATTAACATATTGAATTCTTAGAGTTTTTTTTCTTTTCCTTTTTATATTGTTTCGAGTTTGTGTTTGAATTAGTTTGAAAAAGAAAATCAAATTAGAATTTATTTTTGCTTAAATCTGGCTTAATACTCGAATTCAACAAAGTCTTTTAGAAAAACCAACAAATAACTCAAGAATTTATTTATTTTTTACATTTTTCCAAAACCTACGCACATTACCAATTATACGTATGTCAATTCTTTGTACAGGTACATATAGAACGTGTGTTTCACTGGAAGAAAACTATCTATCCTTTGGGATGGAGGTATTGTTTGTCTGCCTCTCATCTTCCTCAAACCCTAACAATAATTTTTGCTGCCGTTGGGATATACTGGATATGACTGATTCATGAGTCGGACTCATAAACTCTTGCATCAAAATATGATTATTCAGGCATGATTGTTTTGACTTATCGAGTCTATGACCATACTGGAATAAAATTTAATCTCTGTTTAATTAATTAGACTTCAATCAAGTTTAAACCAGTTGAAATTCGAATAGTTCGTTTTGAAACTCGATTTCTTGGCATGCCTTACAATTCCCATCACTAGAGAAAAAAAGAAGTTTACTCGAACTCTGCATGAATAATCTAATTAAATTCTTTAACTTTCATAATCTAATATCCACGTTGTAGCATGAATTATAATATACAATAATAAATATATACAACGAGGACGAGCTTTGGAGCAAATAATAAAGTTATTGCTTTGTGACTTAAGGTCACAGATTCGAGCCATCCAAACAGCCTCTTGCATAAAAAAAATGTAAAGTAAGGCTACGTACATGAAATTAATATACAATAATAAATACAACCCGGAATGGATTCTAGGGGAAGGGCATAGCAACAAGGACGGGCTTTGGAGCAACTATTAAAGTTACTGCTTTGTGACCTTGAAATTAGGGGTTCGAGCCACAGAAACAGCCTCTTGCACAAAAAAATGTAGGGTAAGACTGCGCACATCAGATCGCAAAGTGATCTGGCTCTTCCTCGGACTATGCACAGACGTGGGAACCTAGTGCACAGGAAACGGCTCCTCCCTGGATCCTGCACAGATGCGGGAGCCTAGTGCACAGAAAACGGCTCATCCCCATATCCTGCACAGACGCGGGAGCCTAGTGCACAGAGAACGATCTTTTAACAATAAATACAACAAAACACTGTATGACGCGTTTATTAGAATAACAACGATATATATATGATTGATGAAATCAATAATGGAGAATGAAAAGTTATAAATACATTCAACGATCTTTAGGAGTAGTTATACAAACAGGATATTCAACATAATTAGTGTTTGGTTCCATTCAGCTCAATACTAGACCGGCGCTCTTCTTCATCAACCCAAACTCGACTCTTGTACTTGTATCTAGGAGCAATGATCATAAAATACACCAAATTTAGCACCCCCATGCCTGCCAAAATGTAGTAAAAATTCTCCAATCTCCCTTGGTTTATGTTCTTGGTTAACCAATCTGGATGCCCATTTTTGGCTGTGGTCTTGTGTACCAAATTAACAATAATAATGCTAAGATAATTAGCCCCTGCTCCCGATATCGAAAAAACCGAATTAGCCACACTAATCATACTCTCAGGAAATTCTTTGTTATAAAACTCGATTTGTCCAATTGCATTCATTGCCTCGCATAATCCCATTAGTATAAGTTGTGGTGCTAGCCACATAACCGAAATCGGGGCAATTCCGTCCGGTCTAGCATGAGCCAGAGCCGAATGTCTTCTTTTTACCTCGACCAGAGCAGCTACGACCATAGAAAGGATGGAAAAGCCCAAACCGATACCGATTCGTTGAAGAAGAGTGATTCCTCCTTCTATTTTTGTTCTTTTTCTGAGTAATGGGACGAAAACTCGGTCATATAACGGGAGAAAAATGCCAATTGTGATCATGGAAATGATCGAGAGCGAACCGGGTGGTATTTGGAATTTTGGTCCAATGTGGCGGTCCATTTTTAGAGCTTGAGACAAGGTGAATGTGCCCTGCTGTCCGATTACAGTGAAACATATGATGCCAGCAGCCCAAACCGGAACTATTCTAAATATGCATTTGACTTCTTCAATTCGTTGGATGCTACTTAATCTCCATTTTTCTGCTCGAGTTCCATCTGGGTTCAATTCACCTTCTTGGATAATCGCAGCTTTATTTAAGAACCTACAACCAAATCATCATGTTAATTATAGCTCAAAACTGTAATTAATAATGTCATTTAGTAGTTGTAACGAACTAGTGCACTAGACTCTCACGTTTGTACAGGGTTCAAGGAGGGGTTGAATCGCTTCGCGATCTGATGTACGCAACCTTGTTAGCAAAAGTTTGAACCCCAACGCTAAGGCCCACCCACACCCTGGCCCGGCGAGGCAGCTGGGAGGATGTAAATCAGGTACTCAGCGGCTCACTAAGCGGGAGGAGCAGAACACGCAGACCCACACTAGGGGCCCACTCTCAAGACACACATTTGAGTCTGAAGATAAGGCACCCACAATGCAGGCTACGGGATTCGAACCTTGCACCTTGTTAGCAAATCTGTCCCTCCCGAACCAACTGAGCTATGTCCTGCGGGTGATGTACGCAAACTTATCATACACTTTGTGCAAGAAGCTGTTTCCGCGGCTCGAACCTGTGAGCTTAAGATCACAATACAACAACCTTGCCAATTTCTCCAAAGCCCGTCTCAGAGTCTATCATGATTAAAGTTATATAATCACTAAGGGGTCTTACTTGAAGAGTTGTACTAGATCTCAAGTTTTACTAAAATGTCATATGGGCAATATTTCAATCATTAAAAACAAGAACACACATCAATTATTTGAGGGCTAGAGGATAGAGTTAGAAGTCGTACAAAATTAGAACTTCTGCTTTCCTTTTCGGTTCCTAGAAAGGACATAATACAAGACCAAGCACTATAAATTTTGTGGCCCACACGACACAAACTTTAGGAAGCAATTTCATGGTGCCCTCACATCGTTGAAATTTATGGTCCCTCCTTTCCTTTGATTGGTCAATTAAATATCTTATGTAGATGTGAAAATAACAGGTGCGATCTATAAAAGTGTTCCTGATGCACTAGGTTCCTGCGTTTCTGCAGGGTGCAGAGAGAGGCCAGATAGCAAAAGCGATCTGATGTACACAGCCTTACCATACATTTTGTGTAAGAGGCTGTTTCTGCGATTCGTATCATGACCTTAAGATGCGATCTATAGATGCATGAATGAAATATACATGTTACTTTTTATTAGCTATGGAAATAAACATATATATGACACATGGGTTTCTAAATGAAATGTAATCTATTATTTGAATACCCATAAGAATTTATTCAACCCAAGTTTGACCATGCCATTGTTCTAAAGGAAAACTCTCTAGATCTAATAATCATTGTTCAATTGATCATCGTTCACTATCGGAAAAACTGATTAAATATGCCATATGGGTCCATAAATGAGAACTATTCAACTAAAGTTTGACCAATTACTATTCCTTAAAACAAATATTTTCCTAATAACCATCGTCTAAATGACCATTAAAAAACGATTAAACAACAACAACGCATGCCCATCATATCTCAACAAGAACAAAAGCTATCGCTAGGGTATGTAATTATACGCAATTAAATTAAATGATAAAAATAAAGTTACCTGAACTCGTTACTTAGAGGGATTTTCCTTATTGTTGCTCCAGTCAAAGGTGGATCATAATAAGCCCCTTCAATTTCTTCACCGGCCGGAAACTCAAGCTTTCTTTTCTTATAAGCAGCAACTAGTGACTGGGCTAAATCAGTAAAAATACTCCCTTCCGGTTTAACGTATATATAAATTCTCGTACCCAAAAAGAAAAGGATAATTCCACAAAACATTAAAATAGAAGGGATTGCAAAACCAAGGACCCAGCTCACACTGTCTTGAATGTAGACCACAAGGGTTAATGCAATAATCACAATGACAGTAAATGACATATAATACCAATTGAAGAAGCTATTAATGCCTTTTCTGCCTTCTTCTGTGGTCGGATCGAATTGGTCCACCCCAAATGGGATGTTGCATGGTCGGATTCCGGCCGAACCGATCGATAGAAAACCGAGGGCTAAGATTAGGACACCCATTTGGGTAGATGTAGGACCTTTGCATGTTTCTGGATGTGATTGGAAGTCACAAGAGGGTGGGTGAAGGGTTGGGAGCCATGGTATTAGTGTCAGTGTCACCATCCCCTGCAATTGTATTCATGATTTTGATAAGGTGTTAAATATCATCCCCATTCCTTTACCTTATCCATTATTGATTGCATGCACCTTCTCTCATTACAACAACAACATGATCCATTACCTTAGAGACTCATGCTTATGACGGGGTATGGAAGGTCGGATATATGCAATTCTACACATGTGTTAGAAACACACAGATGTTGTTTCCCGATGACCCATAATGATGTGTCATACTGTTACTTCACAATATAAGAAGCAGAGTAATTTAGTGAGTCATTTTGCTTTATTCCATCATATTTTAAAATCAAGAAAGTGTGTGTCATTGACTTTATTGGAAATGGAAATTAATAGGTTTAAAAGGAAAAAAAAAGGCAAATTATATTAAAAGAAAATATCATCAATGAATTACCCTTGAACATCTCACTAATTAATAAATATTAATGAAATATAACAGTTATAAGCGAAGACGTACCATGTGTTAAACAAGAAGAAGTATCTTGTACCTTATATGGTGTCACCTCATATGTCGATGACTAATTGAACATAATGGGTTATATGGTGTCATCTTATATTGTAAAATAACAATTGATTAATGCAACTTGACGTAATTTTCATTATGGGTCATCGGGAAATAATCCATGTGTATTTCTAACACATGTGTATGGTTGCGTACATCCAACCCCACCATACCTCGCCATAGACGAAAGCCTCTAAGACAAAAGGGTAATGTTGTTGTTGTTGTATGTCTCAAAATATAAGTCTTTTTTGACTTTTCTAACATAATATAGTTTACATTGTTCTGAAAAGTCAAAGATAACTTATATTTTATGACTGAAAAGAGTAAATGAACTAATTAGAAATTTACATGTTTCAAGAATACTTCTATTATGCTATATGAGCAACTAACTATTCATCCTAATAATTACTCACAAATGAACATAAATGTCACATCAACATAATTGTATCTATTTGTTTATATGTCTTATTAATTAAGTAGTAATACTCTTGCGACACTTATAAAATTTGCAGTTGTTACATTACATGTAAGTATTCTCAACAAATGTCGTATCTGCGACATATTTCATATTCAATGATAGTGAAAATAGACGTTGGCTCCCCCCCCCCCCCCTCCCTCTTAGTAAAAAAATTATGTAGTGTACATTATTATTAGTGTGAACAAGGTTAGAAACTTTAGAAACAAAACAAAACGACCTGTCAGAAGATAAAACAAAAGATAGGTCAAGTATAGACGGCGTATTTGTGGCATGCATGAAAATGAGTCTTTTGTTCGGTTATATTTGTACATTTACTATCTAGACTATATAGAAAGTGGAAAATTGGACCATTTATTCAAAAATGACAAGTGATGTCACATACCATAGTTTTTGTACATTTATTTTTTGTTAATAGACAATTTTAGTGGTTGCTATCTTACAGCTGGAAATGCTTAATTTGGAAAGTAAATAAACTAATGACTTAATCGAATGGAAGAGGATACTTATATGATAATTGGAGTAATGGCAAAATCTGAGGGTCCTCATTGCCTCAGTCTCAATGAGCATTGTGGAGGATGCAAATGAGAAGCTCAGTGACCTCCTACGTCGGGTGAGAACTTACGCAGTGACCCACACAAGGTGTCCTCTACAAACTAGACATTCGGTCTAGCAACAGTAGAACACACTGTACGTGTCTATAGAATCGAACTCTTCACCTCTATGATAATCTTGTAAAAAGTATTTCCTTGAAGAAGAGTTTCGAAACTCGTAGGAGATGCCGACAAAGAGCAATAATGCTTAATCAATGAAGCAGCAAATATTATAATTGAAATCAACCTAAAAAGTGACTAATTATTAGCTTGAAAAATATTAGGAAATAAAAACATACCAACGTTAAAAATGGGAAAGTCATTCTGTTTTTTTATTGTTTAAATATAACTCTGATTAAAGTAACATATGTTTATCTAAATTTATAGTATCAAGTGTTTTATTCCAGGTAATTTGTTGGTCAAAGCAACAATAAGTTACGTAATTCTGCAGTTCAAAGAAAAAATAAGTTGATGAAAAATAATCTGATTACAAAAGATAAAACTAATCAATTAATTTTCATGTATTATGTCTATTTGTTTCATTTATGTGTAAAAACTTTTAAGTCATTTTTACGATGAGTTATCTGCATATGGAAAGTAATACTTTAGTTGATTGGATTTATCTACCCTTTTCTTTTTATTTTATATATTTTTAATCGATATTTACAAGATGCTTTGATAAATCTTATCATGATTAATGACTAATTACTTGATATTCTAACAATTTATCATAAAAAGATCAAATAATGTTATCATGAGTAAAGACTAATTACTTGATAAATCTCAGAGTTGTTCTATCATATTAATTTGGGTTAGGATCCCCACACCACTTTTCTCTCACCCCATTTGTCAACACACGACACGTGACAGCAGGGATGGGTGGTGAGGCTAGATGAGAGTCATCCGCATCTAGCCTCACCACCCACCCTTGCTGTCACGTGTCGCGTGGTGACGAGTGAGGTGAGAGGAAAGTGGATCAGGAGATCTTATCCATATTAATTTGCTATACTTTCTTTTGCATGTCATTCATTAATAACATACCTGTAAAATTGGTGAATAAACAGACTCTTGCACGAAGTATGAAGTAAAACTACGTATTTCATATCGCAAAGCGATCCGATATCGTAAAGAAGGAAACTTAATAAACCAAGAACGCTTTTTTTTTACATTTATTGCGGATCCTAGGAACTCCTTTAATATTTGATTGGACCACCGAAGAAAGTTGGTGGTTGTCTATGTATCTAATCCAAAACCGAGACCACATGATTCACATGTTGTACTTTCTATCAATTCTAGAATCCAATGATTGTTAGCCATCAAATTACCGGACGGGATCTCCTGATCTCCCTGCTGGAGTGCTAACAAAGTACTCCTGCCACGTGACAGCAGGGAGATGATGAGGCTGAGTGCGGATGAATCCATCCAACCTTACTATGCTGCCACGTGGCAAACGATCACGTAGAGGGTGAGATGGGCGGCGCTCAAGAGATCTGACTCCTCAAATTACGTGGCTACATAAAATAGGTTTCTTGGCAAATGCATCAAGGGGAGAATTAGTTACACGACATCTATCATTCAATAATTTTATATTTGTACTCAAAAATGACAACGGGACTAAATTGAAAATGCTGGTCGTTCTAGTAGTTGCCTCTTATCTTCTCCAATCCAAAAATATTGTCATAACTGGTTAAAAAGTAGTTAGTCAAATATTAATAATAACTAATACATATTTCAATTATTGTGATATCTATACAGGTACATATAGAGTCGGTGATCTCACTGGAAACAAACTCTCAATCTCTTGAGATGGAGATATTGTTTGCTTGTCTCTCACCTCCTCAGATCTTAGCAATAGATTTTGCTATGATTGTGATGTACTGTGTATGATTATGATGGTTGTTGTAGTCATTTAACACAATAGTTTGTCAAAATAATTTTTACAACATACAAGGTCAATTTCTAATGAATAACGTACAAACTTTTTTAGTTTCAATTTCCAACGGAGTCAATTACACACTTTCCTTGACTTTAGAATATGATGGAATAAAGCAAAATGACTCACTAAATTGGCTGCACTTCTTATATTGTGAAGTAACAGTTGATCGACATATAGCTTGACGCATCATTATGGGTCATTGAGAAACATCTGTGAGTTTCTAACGCATAAGTATGGTTGCGTACATCCGACCTCCCATACCCTGCTATAAGCGGAAGCCTCTAAGGCAATGTGGTAATGTTGTTGCTGTTTGTAGCATACAAACTCTTTTAGTAATTTGATTTTTAAATAATTATACATTTGACCAACTACCACAATATTTTATAGAACAGAAGAAGTATCTAGTAAAACAAAATAAACATATAAGGTAATTGAGGTACCAGAAAAGAAGAGACGGTGGCGAAAGAGAGGGTGAGAAATCTGCCCAGATAAGCGTCGCAAATAAAAGCACCAAGCAATGGGAGAAAACTAGTAGAACCAGACCACACACTAAGCACATTGGAAGCAGAAACTTGGTCCAAGTGAAATTGTGTCATCAAAAACATCATAAAATTCGCCATCAATCCTACACCTGCCAATCTCTCAAACGATTCATTCCCTGCCATTACAACCACAAAACCACCAAAATATTCATCAGTCCTCTCTCTTTCATGAGCTCTAAGATTTCATAACGCATTATTTGAACATGATATAGATTAAGTCATTAGTTGGTTAATGAAAAAACTACCCGTTCAGATCAGAAGAGGTAAAAAGATAAGCAAAATATGAGGTCTTCAATCACACGACGCCAAGTGTACAAACTATTTTTCAAAAAAAGCGAAAAATTTTAGCCTTTTTGTACACACGACGGTGTGTGATTGGAGACTTCATATTTTGCCTATCTTTTTACCTCATGATTTGAACCCAAAAACTACATGAGATATGATAAAGACTGCTTGACAGTAATATATGATACTCTCCGTCCAAAAAAATATTATCATAATTGACTTTTTAACGTAAGGAGTTATACGGTGTCAGGTTCTCATTGGAAGCAAACTCTCTATCCTTTGAAATGGAGGTATTGTTTGTCTGTCTCTCACCCTCTTCAGACTCTAACGATAGCTTTTGTTGTCATTGAGATATACTGCGTATGCGTTGTTATCAATTGTTTTGGGATGCGAGAAGTATATGGTAAGAAAGTTCCATGTTGATATATGGAGCAATCTTATGTTATACGATAAAATATGCACTATTAACTAATCAAAGTAAGGAGAAAAGGGAAATGAGAGAAAAGACGGACCTAAGACATAGGGCATGGCCTTCCAACCGCCAGGTTTTCTTTGTTTAGTGATCTTTTCTTCTGGTGGTGAAGTCTGCTTTTCCTCATCTTCTTCGTCGCGATATTCGTTCTTAGGCGAAGAAGAAGAGGAGACAGGAAAGCCTTTGAAACAGCAAACGAGCCAAGAAGAACTTAGTAGCTTCTTAGCTTCTTGCGACTCCATTTTTCTGCTTAGTGTTATTAGGTATCATCTTGCTAGAAGCCTTCCCTATTTATATTGGCTACCTTATCATTGTGGTTGTGGGCTCTACATGTTGTGATTAATGTTACACATGATGACCTCCTATAAACAACAACAAACATACTCAGTATATCTTAACAACAATAAAAGTTATCGCTAGGGTCTGAGGAGAGTGAGAGTCATGCAAACGATACTTCCATTAATTCCAAGAGATAGATAGTTTGCTTCCAGTAAGACCCCTAGCTCTATATGTACCTGCATAGATGACATAATAATAGACATATGGTGTGGTAATGTACTAAAGAATGAATGTAGTAAACACAAACAAAAAGCTATTAAAATACATAATCATATATATGCACATATAATGAAATACAAAGACAAAGACATGATGACATGCTATGCGTTATGTAAAACGTTAACTTGTTAACGGGTATGTCACGTTATTTAGCTAAACTAGGTGATCCGCCGTATTTGATTACTATATGTGTCTATTTCACCGTCTTAAATTGGCACCAACAGTCCGGACGTGCCTTTTTCTTTTTTATGAAGAGCCTGTTCTAACGGTACATGCTAATTAGGATAACAGGTGAGGGTCATGGCTTCATGGGTATATCACACACCATACTATTTGGTCGACAAGTTGTACTTATACAAACAATAACTTAAAATGTATCTCCCCATACATTGTTTCCATTTCCAATGGAGTCAAATATACACTCTTTATTGACTTTAGAATACGATGTAATAAATCAAAATGACTCACTAAATTGGCTCCTCTTCTTATATTGTGAAGTAGCAGTTGATCGATATAGCTTGACGCAATTTTCATTATGGGTCATCGGGAAACAATCTCTGTGTATTTCTAACACATGGGTACGGTTACGTACATCCGACCCTTTATACCTTGCTATAGACAAGAGCCTCTAAGGCAATGAGGTAATGTTGTTGTTGTATCTCTCTATATATTCATACACACACGTGTGTGTCTATATATATATATATATATTTATTACGCATTATATGTAACTTTATATCTATGTATCTGTATATTTATTTATGCATGTGCTATGCAGACTATACGCACAATGGTGGCCACACAAACTGACAAAGGGTTTAATTCATAATATATACCAAGACTTACACGTGAGAAAAAGTAAAAATGATTTAAAATTACCACAGTAAAGGAGAGAGAAGGTCAAACTTATGCTAAGCGACAATGTTTTCGGGTAAAAGGAGACAAAACGTCACTGAATGCAGTTAATTTTGAATAGTATCTGTATTCAGGTATGGTTCCGTAGGGGTGGGATCACCTCATCCCCTTACCCTTCAACCCTCGCTCCACCGTCCACTAAGTGGCAACAGAGGGATTTGTGAGGCTAAATAAGAAGTAACCAGCAAGAGGTGTATGAGAGAGAGTAGAAGACATGTGGCGCACGCTGAGAAGGGAGGTGAGAGAGAAAGGGGTGAAGTGATCTCATCCCGGGTTCCGTAGCCTTTAAGTGCCAAATTTTCTTGTATATGAAAATAGCCTACTATTCGTCAAAGAGTATCCTCTATTTATTTTATTTTTTGTGCGGAAGTGTTTTATTTTAGTATTTCACAGCATTTACGTACTATCTTACACCCCGGTGGCAAATGTTAGAACCTTACAGAAATTTCTATCAATTGTAAACCTATAAGTCAAGCCAATGATGGCCACTGCCAAACTGCGCATTGTGTACTTTTGCCAGTTTCAGCGCCCACAAGTATACATGCATACACACATATACAATCACATTACGTGTACGGATTGAAAATATAGTCACACATCATCCACTTTAAAAAAAATACAGGTTATATGAGAATGAGGTACAAACACTCATTGCATTCAGATTTTGAGTGGATATGAGCATCACCTCATGTAAGTCCATGTCTCAATATGGTATCAGAACATGTTTAAGATATGGACTCACACCTTGCCTGACACATGGTTGACTATTCATTGTGTCACATTATCTAAGTCTAGATGTTCATGTCTTGCTTGTGATTTGTAATTGAGGGCGAGTTCTACCAATGTTTGGTCATTCGTCTAGATGTTCATGTTTGACTTGTAGTTTGTGATTAAGGACGGGTTCTAAGATGAATGTGTATGTCAAGTCATGTTGCATTGTGAACGTGGGTATTAAGAATATAGTCACACATCGTCCACTTTGAGAAATATATATAGGTTTTGAGAATGGGTTAGGCGAATGTCAAGACACGTTGCCACGTGGGGGCGGATATTGAGAATATAATCTCATGTAGTCCACTTTGAGAAAAATATATGAGTTATATGAGAATGATGTACTATCATCCATTGCCTTAGGATTTTGAATGGATATGTGTCTCACCTCATGTTAACTCAAGTTTCAACAATATGTCATATACATTGTGTGCGTAAGCGTATATCCACATACATATATAAATAAAATAAATTTATATAAATGTATATATATTTATATATGTAAGTATGTGTCTATATATACACACATATATATTTGTATATATGCATCCAGTATTTATTATGTATACCTGTATATGCATTTGAAGTGGGAAATAGAGGACGAGCGCCACCCAGCTAATGGCCCTAGTTCCACCTCTTCGACAATGTTTTAAAATATATAGTTAATTGACCGTGACCCGATTATGCTTTGATAGAAACGGGAAAGGATCCTCTGGCCGCCGAATGTCTCATCTCCTTCGCGATCCTTTGTCACATGGCAGCAGGGGAATGGTGAGACTGGGTGGAGGTCCCACCCAGCCTCACCATTCCCCCTGCTGCCACGTGACGGGCGGTCAAGGGGAGGGGGGTCAGGTGATTCCAATCGGATAGAAACACATGAGTAGCTTGTTGTTTATGTTTTTTAGTTATTAAGGCATAAACAATCAGTTGTTTATGTGTTAGTCAACTATGTTAGTGAATTATCGGTCAGCGGATCTGAATCTCTTTTCAACAATGTTTTGATTTTGCGTCCGTTATTATTTTGTATTTGATAGACAGTCAAAGTATGGCCGAAAATATTAGGGACATATAGGAGTGTTAAGCGAACCGAACAGTTCACAAATTGTTCGAGTTTGATTCGTATTTGGTTCGAGTTTATTCGTTAATTTTACTTAAACGAGCTGAATTCGAATACCTAGTTGGGTTCATTTAGTTAAACGAGCCAAACTGTTCTGTTCATTTAAACAGTTGTAGTGTTATCGAGCCAAGCTCGAATCAATTTTAAAGCTCGCTTTGCTAAACAAATCGAGCCGCACAGTTCGTTTAGTTAAACGAATCCGAATTTAAAAATCTAGTATTCAACTCTGCTCAGTTCGTTAACACCCCTAGAGACCTATAACTATTTTGGGAGATATTTTGTTCACTAAACTTATTTTTATATAATTTTAACTATTTTTCTTTTAAATAAATAGTAATATGGTATGTCGGGCAAATTTTTCTGACAAGTAAGCCAGCTTGAGGGTATTTTCGTCACAATAAGTCGCCAATATTTATGTTACGTTTTTGAAACATAAGAGGCGAAAATATTCTTTTAGAAATAGTTTAGTAGTATCGAGTATTCTGTCTTTTGAGTATGTTCATTTTGATGATGACAAACCAATAGCTAAAACATATAAATAATTATTTTTGTTTTAAAAAAATATCTTATCAATCTAATAGATTTTTAGTTTACTAATTTATATCATTCACAAAACTCTTTAAGATTCAGGATAAGACATTTTCCTACCAGAAATAGGGCCTTTATGGAGTCTTTTGCATTCAGGAGCTTGATAAATATTTGTTATATGACGACATTTATGACTTACAAAGCACATACAAAAGCAAAAGATTTAACCAAATGATACTTGCCCATATGTGTATATTTTTATTTCCTAGCTTATGGCCTGTAACTGCAGCGATATGTTTGACCTACAGATTTTTTTAATTATTATAAAAGATAAGATTAATTCCTTCCGTAACTTCAAATCTAATATGTTGTCCTTCTCTATTGTTTTGTTCGATAACATTTTCTACGTCAGTATAGCGTAGGAATAATTTACAAGTAATTTTGATACTGCAAATTTGTTTTGAAAGCACATAAAGTCGATGGAACTCGACCCATAATTAAAAAACAATTATAATAGAGAATGAATAGCACCTTTTTTTCCTTCTTATTTGCGGGAGCAAAATGCTTTCCATTTCTAATGTACTGAATTACACACTCTACCTTGCTTTTGGAATGTGATGGAATAAAACAAAATGACTCATTGAATTAGATGCGTTTCTTATATTGTGAAGTAGCAGTTGATCGACATAGATTGACGCTCATTATCGGCCATCGGAAAACAACCTCTATGTGTTTCTAACACGTGGGTATAGTTGCGTACATCCGACCCCCCATACCCTGCTATAGACGGGAACCTCTAAGGTAATGTGATAATGTTGTTGTTGTATTTGTTGGAGTAAAATGCCAAATCTCTGGCTCCGGAAGTCTCTACTGTATCAACCCATAGAGCTGCACAGAGGATGCAAATGAGGAGCTCAGCGGCCTCCTAAGTTGGTAAGATATTGCCAGAACGTATATAAGGTGTATACTGTAAACTGAGTCAGCAATCTTTAACCCAATTGAGCCGAATACAATGTCATATCTGTTACTGGCCCAGATAACAATATTGCACCTACAATGCGCCTGTCCTAGTTCGAACCTACGTCCTTTGTTGGAGTAATTTTTTAACTTGAATACCAACTGAGTTATGCTTTAAGAACTTTTTTCCTTCTTATTTGAATGGCTGGTTGGGGAGACTCCTTGGTAAGTCACATGCATAATTCACATATTTGTCTTTGTTTTTTGTTTTCAAGGGGAAGCGTTAAAAGCTATCTCATTACCCCCATGAAAAGGCTATTGCTATCAGCAAAATCTTACACGGCAGGTTAGTTTACTTTATTTTTATTTTTAATAAATTAGAAGACTCAAACCCGAATACACGATACGTTATAATCAAACCCGCGTACACGATACGTTATAAGATATTAGAGATCTTCTTTAATCTTATACAAATCGCATTGATTAATCTAATACAAATAAAAGTTCCTCAAACACAAACTTTCATTTGTTTTGATTTTTTGGTTACGTTGACAAAGACACTAATAATAGAAATTTTGAATCTTTTGAAGTTAATTTATTCGCGTTCCTAAGGATAGCTGTGAAAAACCCCAGTGTGGTATGTGCATTAATTTCCATATCTTTGAATCGTAGCTAAAGTTTCCATTAATTGATTAAACAGACAGCAGCTACTATACACTCTGAGTTAAACGATGTGCGTCTCCAGTACATATCCCAGTTGTTCCAGGTGGAGTTTCGAAAGAAACATCAGAGGTTCGAATCTTGCCGAAGCCAAGAATGTTTGAACCCCTCCAGACTACTTACATAGTATGGGAGCATTATTGGCCCGTGGAATGACCTGATAGGCTGACTGACCAGTCAGTCGGTTGTTCCTTCGGTGCCAAATGGGCTCCTTGTGCTGTCCATGTCCTATGACAAACTCCTACTAGTAGGTTCTGGAAACTTGATTTACATCTTTACACATTCAGTAGAACTGGAGGTGGTAAGAACCTTTACTGGGTGAGATTCAACTTTTTTTCTGAGTTAAACGATATGGATAATTGGAAAAACTCTTTTCACATATGTTGGCTGCTTTTGGATGAACTCTTTTCATTCGCTACTTTTGGGCGAAATGTGGCCTAGTTATGAAAGATAACTTATGAACCACTAGTATTTATACACAAGTCAAATAATATTACTAAAACTACATATATCCAACTAGTATCTGGTATGTTAGAGACCCCTTAATTTATTAATGTCGAAAACAGTTTTTTGTTTTATTTATCTTATATGATCCTGCAACAACAACTACCTTATCCCATTGCCTTAGAGTTTTCCGTCTATAACAGGGTACAGGAGGATCGGATATACGCAACCATACCCATGTATTAGAAACACATGGAGATTATTGTTCGATAGGCACATAGAGGAATGAAAGAAATTGTTTTTCATTCTTACTTGCAAAGATTGATACAATGCCCTATTTATCTTTACATCTCGTCCCTAAGTATGGTATATACTAATGATGATTGATCGTAATTGATCGTAATTGATTTCTTTCCTTTTTCTATACAAGGTAACGTATATTTTGCTTTTATGTCACAAATATTCTAACTATGGTAATATGGTAATACAATCTCAACACTCCCCCTCAAGTTGAATCGTGGGATCGCCAATATT
Source organism: Eustoma russellianum (assembly GCA_036186865.1). NCBI lineage: Eukaryota > Viridiplantae > Streptophyta > Magnoliopsida > Gentianales > Gentianaceae > Eustoma > Eustoma russellianum. The sequence continues at coordinate 5,990,695 of AP025062.1, read as the reverse complement.
CAACTTGCACAGCGCATCTTCAAATATTCGTCCATTCACCGCCTTAGTTAAGATGTCCGCAAGTGGATCTTCAGAACGTACATGTGGAAGCGTAATAATCATTTTGTCAAGTTTTTCTCTGATGAAATGCCTATCAATCTCAACATGTTTGGTACGATCATGTTGTACGGGATTCTCTGAGATACTGATTGCCGCCTTGTTATCACACTTTAACTTTATTGGTTCAGACCCTTGAAAACCGAGTTCACCAAGTAGCTTTCGAATCCAAAGTATCTCTGTGATGCCTTTTACGATGCCTCGAAACTCTGCTTCTGCGCTAGACAGTGCCACAACCTTTCGTTTCTTGCTCCTCCATGTTACCACATTGCCGCCTACCAACGTGAAGTACCCGGATGTCGACCGACGATTAACATGACTTCCTGCCCAATCAGCATCTGTGTATGCCTCGATCTTGAGATGTCCGTTGTCCTTAAAGAGTAGCCCAGTGCCTGGAGTCTTCTTTAGATACCTTAAGATTCTGAATACTGCGTCTAGATGATGTTTCTGGGGATTGTGCATAAACTGACTGACTACCCCAACAGCATAAGCAATGTCTGGTCTGGTATGAGATAAGTAGATTAACTTGCCCATTAGTCGCTGGTATCTCTCTCGATCAGTTGTAAGTCCTCCTGGTATAGCCTCCAACTTATGGTTCTGAATTATTGGAGTGTCCGCTGGTTTGGCATCAAGCATACCTACCTCTGTCAGTAGATCGAGCACATATTTTCTTTGACATATATATATGCCTGCCTGTGACCGCAGCACCTCGATTCCCAAGAAGTATTTTAGTCCTCCCAAGTCTTTCATCTCGAATTGAGTGAATAGATGTTTCCTAAGATGAGAGATTTCATTAGTGTCATTTCCAGTAATAATCATATCATCAACATATATAATAAGACAAGTAACAAGACTTCCCTGTTTCTTGATGAATAAGGTATGATCGGCATTGCTTTGTCTATATCCGTCCTTTTTCATGACTGAGGTGAATCTACCAAACCATGCTCGAGGAGATTGCTTGAGCCCGTATAATGCTTTCCTTAGTCTGCACACCTGTCCTGGTTTAAAGTCATTGTCAAACCCTGGTGGAGGCTCCATATACACTTCTTCTTTTAGGTCGCTATGTAAAAAGGCATTCTTTACGTCGAACTGCTGTAGTGGCCAATTCTTAGTTGCTGCAATGGAGAATAAGACCCTGATAGTGTCAATTCTCGCGACCGGAGAGAACGTTTCAGAATAGTCTACCCCATAGGTTTGAGTGAACCCCTTTGCCACCAGCCTTGCTTTATATCGTTCAACACTCCCGTTGGACTTGTATTTAATGGTGAAGACCCACTTACATCCTACTGGTTTTTTTCCGGTTGGTAATTCACACATTTCCCATGTATCATTCTTCTTGAGTGCGTTCATTTCAATTCTCATAGCTTCCTTCCATGATTGATTTTTACATGCCTCCTCTACATTTTGGGGAATCTCCTCTGAGCATATGGTGGTCAGGAAACTCCTCGCGGTACCACTGAGACTTTGGTTTTGGATAGGATATTTGGATGCACGAGCGATTTTTGTGGGTGAATATCTGTCAGGTGGGACTCCTCTGGTTTTTCTTGGTGGCAAGACACGTCCCTGTTCTCCTGTTACAATACCAGTATGGTCCAACTCAAGTTGTCCAGGGGTTTCGGTTAGAATATCAGAGGGTAAATTAACAGGTTCAATAACATGTGGATTTTCAGGAGATTGTGGAATAAAAAGATTACCAGTGTCATATGTAGACTCGTTTTGTTGTTGCATTCCATTCACCTCGAGATCACCATTGTCGGATTCTGGTGCTGTATTTGTATTATCATAGGGAGCTATAGCACAGTCGGAGCCATCTACTTGCCGTGTTGGCTCAATCATCGGCCAGTATAGGCTAGACAACCAATCGAGTGGGTCACCATCATTACCTGTTATCTCCCCCTGAGACCGAGATTGGGTGGCAAAGAAATATTCGGTTTCGACAAAGGTGCAGTTCATAGTGATATGGATTCGGTTGGTACGAGGATTATAGCATCTATAACCCTTTTGGGTGGAAGCGTAACCAACAAAAGCGCATTTCTCGGCACAGGGTTCAAATTTAGTCCGATGGGATTTAGGGATATGGATAAACACGGTGCAACCAAAGACTTTGGGTGGTAGGGTCAACATGGAAGGAATCTCTGTTTGGGTAGACAGGGTTTGTAGAGGGGTTTGATGGTTCAGGATAGTAGTGGGTAGGCGGTTGCAAAGGTATGTGGCTGTGGACACTGCCTCTGGCCAAAAACCTCGAGGGACACCGGAGTCAAGCATCATGGCACGAGTCATTTCTAGTATGGTACGATGTTTTCTTTCGGCAACCCTATTTTGTTCAGGGGTTTCGGGACAAGTAGTTTGATGTACTATGCCTTTTTCACAGAGGAAGTCTTTTAGTGCCCCATCAAGATATTCCCCCCATTATCAGATCGCAGTATTTGGATATCCTTTTTATACTGGGTATGGATCATATTATAGAATTCAACAAATTTGCTGGTAACATCTGATTTTTGTTTGAGAATATATAGCCAGGTCATTCGAGAACAATCATCGACAAAAATAACAAAGTAACGAAAACCAAGTGATGTAGGGTGTGGGGATGGTCCCCAAACATCTGTATGTATAAGGGAAAAAATATGACTCGCACGAGTATTATTAGAGCGGTAAGTCGCGCGAGGTAATTTAGCCCGGAGGCAAGTGTCACAAGTCAAACTAGGTAATTTATTGGAAAACAGATGAGGAAAAAGTTTCTGAAGATAACCAAATGATGGATGTCCCAGCCGACGGTGCCATAACCACAACTGGCGCGAGACCGTACCGGTGGCAAGATTAGACTTACCCTGTTGCGCCACCGCATCTACGTAATACAAACCGCCGCACTCAGTACCACGCCCAATGATTTCCCGAGTATGAATGTCCTGCAACACACAAAACGAGGGATACATAAGAACTATGCAATCTAATTGTTTAGTGAGTTGGCTGATGGACAATAATTTAGTTGAAAGTGAAGGAACGAACAAACAATGTTTAAGTGTGACACCTGGTGTAATTTGGATTGAGCCACCCCCACATACTGGAATGCTCTCACCACTGGCTGTCTCAACATGAGTTTTGTGTGTGGAAGAGTGCGTAACAAATTCATTTGGGTCGAAGGTCATGGTGTCGGTAGCACCGCAATCGAAGATCCAAAGGGACTTATCTGTAGTATTTAAAGGATGTTCTGGACTGGATTGGATTTTTTTGGGATTAAAGGGGTCTGTTTTGGCCTGATGAGTAAAAGCCGGGGGCATTTGTAAATATGGGAATTTGGTGGGGTAGATTCGGGCATTTGAGAGACTGCAGGGGTGAGATTGTGGGGTCTGGAATCTTGAGGGACCAGACTGGTATTATCTTCTGAGTGGAGGACTTGCCCTGCAAATATCTGAGGGGGTAATGGGGTAATTTCGGGGGCTATTAAAGGATGGGGGTTAGGGTTTCCACCTAACCCCCATTTACCTGAGTGCTGCTGCCCGCTATTTTCTCCGCCGCTGTTTGGTTCTTTGCTCTCCCCTCTTTCTTCGATGCTCTGAATCATGGCTGCCTTGCCTCCAGTTCCTGCAACTAGAGTCTTTCTCCCTCCCACCAGTTTAGGTATCCCAGTATCTGAAAGCAACTCTCTTTTTTGTGCCCTTTTTTTCCACAATGTTCGCATATAAGGTTGTTTTTGTCAATCTTCGTGGCTGAGCATTGTGGCTGCCCAGGGTGCAGTCCTTTATCCCCCTGGTCTCTTCCTCTTCCTCGGCCCTGTGATGTTTTAGAGACCAAACCTTGTCCGATACCCTGTGAAGAAATCAGATCTGAGGGCCCATGCTGGATCATTCCGGATCGGGCTTCTGCCCGTTTAATTTCTGAGAACGCCGCCTCTACGGATGGTAACGGTGTTCTCTTTAACAATTCCTTTTTCTCTGTTTCATACTTGTCACTGATGGCGGTGAGAAACTGGTAAAGTCTAAATTCTTGCATTTTTCGGTTGTATAGACTGATATCCTCGGTGCATTTCATCGGATTTAGGTCTAGGGTATCAATTGATACCCATATATCTTGAAGTGCGTTCCAGCATGCTTCAAGTGAGCCATCCCCCTGTCGAAGACTTGCAAGGAATCCCCCCTGAACCATATGTTAAAGCTAGCCCATCCCAAAGGGCTTTAGCTGTTGGGTAGCGAGAAACGTTATTTATCATGCTTGGTTCTACATTCTGTAGAATCCAGGTAAAGACGGAATTATCATCCTGTTCCCATTGCTGGAACTGTGGATCAGTCTGTGGTGGTGGAGGAGGCACCCCCGTAAGGTGGGAACTGCGTCCTCTTCCCAGAATAGCTCTATAGATAACTCTGGACCAAAGTGCGAAATTGCTGCCGTTTAATTTTACAGCAATATGTAGATTTTCTGGCAAAGATGTATGTGATGATGGTGATGAATGAAGGCTGTTCTTGAGGATCTGAGCCACTTGAATGGCCAGATCCCCAGGACTAGGCATGTGCGTGGCTTCTGGTTTGGTGGTTTCGGATGATGATGGATTGTCTGACATGTTGGTGTGTTGTTTGCAGGTCGGAATATGGGTTGATCAGCAGTGAAGATAGGTTTTCTGTCTGAGCAATGGCTTGGGATCAGTAATCTGGATGGCTGATAAATTTCAGCAACCGGTTAACTGGTAAGGTGGCCGGATATTGGCCGGGAAAGGTTTAATTTTGGCTGTGATGAATATATATTTCTGAGCCTATGTTGAAAGAACCACACATCCTCAAGGATTGTGCCGCTCTGATACCATGTTCGATAGGCACATATAGGAATGAAAGAAATTGTTTTTCATTCTTACTTGCAAAGATTGATACAATGCCCTATTTATCTTTACATCTCGTCCCTAAGTATGGTATATACTAATGATGATTGATCGTAATTGATCGTAATTGATTTCTTTCATTTTTCTATACAAGGTAACGTATATTTTGCTTTTATGTCACAAATATTCTAACTATGGTAATATGGTAATACAATCTCAACAGTTATCTTATATGATCATGTCATGTCTAAAAAAGGACATTCCCGGTACACCAGGCTCTCGCATTTGCGCAGGATCTGGGAAGAGGCCGGATCGCTTCGCTATTTAATGTACGCAGCCTTACCCTACACTTCGTGCAAGAGGCTGTTTCCACGGCTCCAACATGTGACTTCAAGGTCACAAACCACCACACTTACCAGTTACTTCAATATCAGCCCTCCAACCTTGTCATGTCTACAGATAAGCTATTTTCACACGATGATTAAAATTCTATATTAAACCAGATTAATACATCTTATGCCATGATTGTTGTCTCTAAGATATCTGCCTAAGAAATTAGCTACCTGAAACTTGCTCGCAGCCGACGTGAAAGAGAGGAGGCACAATTTAGCGGAAAATGATCTTTTATTTCATCATCTATATTATTTTTAATCAAACTAGATGAAATCATATAAATTTGAAATTAATTACACGTGACATGATCTCACGAGTGAGATAGAGAATAAAATAGAGATTGAGATGAAATATATATATTTTCCTCATTTTACAGTCAAGAATAGAAACAAAATTTATGAAGTGACCCTGTAGCATAGTCTAGTTGATATTTAGGTTGAGATTTGCTTCAAGTGTTCAAGAGTTTGGATCCAGAAACACGCACATCTGGGTGTTCCATTGGTGGCTGGTTTGCAGGGGGACACCTTGTATGCGTCACTGCGTAAGTCTTCACCCAACTGCTAGGCTTCTGATTTGCATCCTCCATAATGCTCCTTAAAGCTGGAGCGGTGAAGACTCACACGACGAGGGATTTCGCCTTTTACTCCAAAATTTATGGAGTAACATGTATACTAATGTACACTGATTTTGTCTACGAGCATGTAATATTGAGACCACCAAACTATTTTTATAGAAGCATTTTGTCTACTAAATTTATTTTTAATATATTTTAAATGCGTAACATGAAGATCACTTTTGGCAATTTTTTTCGGTAAGTAGCACAGAATTGAGAAGTGCTTTTGTCATTTTAAGTAACTAGTGACCATTATGTTACATTTTTTTTTTTAACACGAGTGGCTAAAACCTTCCATTCTGAATAATTTAATGATATCGAGTATTGTTTACACTTTACGCTTAAGGTAATATTCGTTTTATTGATAGTAATATATTAATTCTCTTGCATTCGTTAATTGTCTGATGTTTTTTTTAAAAAAAATAAGAATTTACCTAATCTCTTGATGTCAACTTCTATTTTCGTTTAGTAACCTACTAAGTTAGTTAATTAACTAATTAAACTGAATTAATTATTTTAATTATCTTTAAAACGATCATCTTCATTAAGATTGTAAAAAGTTTATATAATACAACTAAATCATCTTTTAAATCCAATTAAGAAAATAAAATGCTTAAAATGAATTTCAATTAGGTAACGGAAACCATAAAATATTCATTAAATTCAATTACATCATTTTGGTTTGAAGAAGTATATATGTTTTGAGATCTTTTATATTTCTTTTACAACAGCTGATGCTCTGGTGATATACAGACGCCAAAGATAGTACCCCTTTTATTTTAAACTGAAAACTATTTTCAAGTCTTTTAATTTAGCATAAAGAATATCATCGGTCATTAACCTATTCTTACAAAAACATTTTGTCCACTGAATTTTCTTTTATAATATTTTGGCTATTATTATTTTTAAATACAAAACATTAAGGTCACTTGACAGTTAAAAAGACCATGAAAACCTCTCTATTCAGGCTTACTTGTCGGAAAAATTTTCCATAGTGTTTTTAAGGTTAAGTATGTAAAAAAAAAAAGTGATCAAAATATTACAACAATAAGCTTAGTGGACAAAATTCTTTCATGAAAATAGTTTAGTGAACTTTAATATTTTTCGCCCTTTTGTCTAATTGCTTAAACACTAAACTTATCACGTTATACATGCACATGCTTCAAAATCTGAAAATTTAAATACAATGATTAAGTAAAATAATATGTTTCTTTAACAAATTGTCACCTAATGGCTATTATATATTACCTAATCATGAGACTTGTCGTGTATTGATAATCCGCTTCACAAAAAAAAATAAAATAGCTATGAGTTTACAGTTTTCCATAGTCAACATATTGGTCCACCATCTGCGAAACTCCAGGCATTTTTCCTTCTCCTTTTTGTTCTGAAACGCCACCAACTTCCATGTATGTTGATATCATTGCATTAGTTGGAGGGCAAAATGCTAAATTTTTAACCGGGCTTCAACCGTCCTAGTCTTATAAAGTTATATAAATGTTGTAAGTCAGGAAATTCAACGGCCTCCTAAGTTGAGTAGTTATTGACAGAGGTGTCCACGACAAACTAGATTAGCATCCCTGTTCTAATTGGATCAGAAATCTCTGGCCTGGATATCAGTGTAACTCACAATGTGGTTGTCTTCATATTTAAACCTACACTGTGTAAAGGGCAATCCGTAACTCGAACACTAACTAAAGTATGGTTTGGGAACTATCACTGCATTAGTTGGTTTATATCATCAAAGTGGATGGGATGACCAATTGAATTCAACTTGGAGTGTCTCCTAGGAGAAATAATAAATTCAAGCTTTGGCCTTCTTCAGATTCCATGTTATGCCAGCCTGTCTCTCCTTCTCATTTTATGTTTCTTTTTTCCCCCAAATCCAATGATGCAAAGATAATCTCTAACCAAAAAATACAATATCCTTTTCTTGATGGCTGTGTAAGGAATCCAAGCAAAATAAATAACTACAAAAAGTTGGTAAAGAGATTAAAAGCACGTCAATACATTTAAGGAGATAGAAAAACAAAATTTATTGTAGTTTTAATAAGAAAATTTTATTTTATTTCACATTTGGGAGTAAACCTCCATTTATTATGTACAGTTTTGTTAAAACCCTAGTGTAGTATGTAACACAGTTTTGTCAAAATCGTACTTTGTGTCATACCACGATTTTGACAAAACCTTATTTTGCTTTATTCCAGCATATTCCAAAGTCAATGAAGAGTGTGTCAATTTGTGAGTCATCAACAATGACATCCATTAATGATAACAATCAATGTTCCGGCAGAGTTGCAGCAACATATACACACGCATGTTTCATAGGCCGACTTTGCCATCCACCAGAAGACCTAGGTAATATGTTGGCTAGTCTTCTTTTGAAAGAATTGTAGAAAATTGAAAAGGCGATACAGAGCCATTGACGGCCTTAAACAATTGATAAATTGATGGAAATTTCAGAAGAAAAAAAAAAGCATTCGAAAATCTTGAACATTTATAAAGTCAAAAGCGTTGATATCAATATATATACACACACATATGTCAATATATAGTGTGTGTATATATGTATATGTGTGTGTATGTATAAGCTATCATGAAAGTTGTTTATAAAGTGAATATATAACCTATCACGAAAGGTGATCATAAAGTGAAAGATTGACGATTTTAACACTAATATGATATATATTTATTTATTTTTTATGTTTCACTCGTAAGTTTATAACTACAGTACCAAGTTGATTATTTTGAAGGGAGAGCGTGTATCAACAATAAAAAAGTAGTTTTACTTTATCATAGATAATGCTAACTAAATGTTGTTTCACGTGTAAGTATAAAATCAACGACCTCGTGACGACTTGAGTCTTCCAACCATAATCATTTAACCAAACAACAACATTACTCTATTGTCTTAGAGGCTCCAGTCTATAAATTATTTGACCAAAGATTACTCTAAGTTCTCCTTTTACAGATGTTATTTGAGTGTTTCCATACAGATTAAGAAAGTTCATGGACGATTGAGTTATTTGATGAAAAACACTAAAGTACCCTGAAATAAATATTGATATATTGGTTGAATTACGTGAGTGAATAATAAAGAATTAGTGACTGTAACGCACGGGTCAGGCGACTGTGATATTTTGTCCTATCGTGCAATGAAACTTCTTAAATCTTACCATCTTTATGGGCATACTAATAAATAATGTATGATATGTATATTTAGAATACGTTTCTTCAAAAATATGAAATTATCTCAAACGTGATTCTAGTCTAAGTACATAAAATTCTCATTTTAATCTTATATTTTCTACATGACATCGACTACATGAATCAAATGTCCCTATTGTGCTCTATCACTTTACTATGTTTTGCAATTGTCATAGAATTTAGTCATATCCATATGGTCTCTCTCGATGTCTTCTTTATTCTCCCTCTCACGCATTTAAGATACACGTCATTCATTGTGTTGCACCGCCTAGCAGATGCATCTGCAAGACGCCTGTGCACATGCACATATCATCTTTGTCTTTACTCTCTCATGTTCTTTCATCTATAGGAGTCACCTTAACCTTTTTCCTTGCATGTCCATTTCTCATTTTATCTTTCCTTTTATTTCTACATATCTATCCTAACATTCCTATTCCGTCACTTGTATTATTTTTTCATACTCATAATTGACTGCTTCAGACTTGTATGACATCACAAGTCTTAGTATCACCCATTTAAACTTTAAAGGTACTTTTCTATCAAACAAACTTCTCTACTTTAACCACCTTGCATGTACTATGTGATTCACACCCTTGTCAATTTCCCAATCTTTCTGTAGTATACATTCTAAAACCTAAAACTGTCACTCATGTGAATCTTTTGGCCTTTTAGTTTCACACAAGGTTCCATGTTTATTCTTTTGTTGCCAAAATTAAATTTTATATACTTTGTCTTCTTGCTTATCAATTTGAAGCCTTTTTTCTCTAATGTCTTCTGCTAGTATTCTAGCTTAGCATTGGTTTCTTCATCAATCTTATTCACCAACACAATATCATCTGTAAATAACATGCTCTATGAAACTCTATCTTGATTGTGACGAGTGAGTTACATTTAATTAAAACAAATAAGTATGGACTCTAATGCAAATCCTTGGCATAAACCCACTGTAATAGGAAACTTTGGGCTTATTTCTTCATGAGTCTCTGCGCATGTTATCATGGTCTTATACATGTCTTTAATAATTTCTATATATGCTGCTTTAACATCTTTCTTTTCAAGCACCTTTTATGGTATCTCTTATGAGACTTTATAAGTCTTTTCTAGGTCAATGAAAACCATATGCAAATCTTGTTTCTTCTCTTGATATCTCTTTATTAATCTTCTTAAGAGATGAATAGCTTCTATCGTTGACATTTCCGGTATAAAATCCAAATTGATTTTCTGATATACTATTTTTTTTGTAGCAAAATCTTTTCACAATCATTCGCTCCCAGAGCTTCATTGTGTGGGCATTAACTTAATTTTTTTTTATAATTTGCACAATCCTATGTATCTCCTTTGTTGTTAAAAGGATCTATGACCCACATAATACCTTATGTCTTCCAAGCCTCAATTAGAACAACGTCGTGTCCAATCACTTTACCTTTTTTATCCTTTTTAAAGCAACTTCTACCTCTGACAATTGAACTTTCATACCATATGTTAAGTTTATATCCTCTTCCAAATTATGTAACGTGTCTTTTACAAGTTCATCTCCTACGAATTTATTGAAGAAATTCTCAAACTATCTTCTTCATCTATCTTTTATTGTCTTTTTTCTCTGCTAAAATTTTGCTATCTTCGTTTTTAATACATTTAACTTGAGTCAAATCTCTTTCATGTCTCCCTTTCTAGCAATTTGATACTTATCCGTTCATCTTCTTTCCTGTCTTACTGCTTATAAAAATCTTTAAATGCAGTTGATTTGATTTCACTTACGGCATGTTTAGCTTCTTTCTTACCAAGTCTAATTTTTTCAAATTCTTTTGATTGCAAAGTTGAAGTATCTAATAAGTACTTATCTTGGTTTGTACTATGTCTTGTACTTCTTTTTTCCACCATCAAGGTTGCTTATTTGCAGATGCTTGATCTTTTAACTCGTCAAGTAAGTTTCTTGTTATTTTCGTATCTTTACGCGACATCTTTCCACACTTCATTGACATCACCAATTGAATTCCTTATGAATTTTTGATATGATAATACTTTTCCAAAATCTACTTGCTTAGCTTCCTTCAAGTTCCATTATTTTATCTTGGGTTCTATAGGCCTTTATTTTCTCAAACTTCTATGTCGGGTACAAACATCAAATACTACAAGACGTGTTGCATTGTTTAACTTTCTCATCGGATCATCCCGCAGTTCTTATAGGCTCTTCTATTTCTCTTACAAGTCATGAAATAATCTACCTATGGCTTATTTGGTCTACTGGTGAATGTAATCAAATGTTTACCTCTTTTTTGAAAAGAAATTGTATTAGACACTATAATGTCATTAGATATTATGAAATCTAAAATTGATCGTCATTTATCGTTTATGTTTCCAAGGCCAAACTAACCATGTAGGGCAGTGTAATCCTTATTCTATTTACCTATATGTCCATTTAAATCTTTTCATATAAAGATCTTTTCACCTAGTAGAATCCCATGCACTATCTTTCTAAAATTGAACTTTTGTAGCCTCTTCAGACCCACTTGAGACGCATATACACTAATATTGTTTTTTTTTCAAGCACTAACTTAAGGGTTATAATTCCATTACACTTTCTAATAACACCTATTACTTCGTCCCTTAATGAGGCAACCATATTCTATTTCTTGGCTTATTTTGTTTACCTTTGTAGCAGAGTTTGCATCCTGGCTTGTTCAACATCATAGTTTTATCACATATCCACACTCTATTGCAAGCATAAAATATTTATTTTTCTTTTTATATCGTGTCAACTATCTCCATTACCTTTCTCATTAGAGTTCTACTGTTCTATTTTTCTAGTCTGATACTCCTATCTAACCTAGTATTTTCTCTCTTAGTATCTAACTTATGGTATAACAATTCTTCCTTATTTTTCACTACATCTGAATTCTCTAGGAGATGCAATGCCTCTAGGTCAATTGTCGTTGCATCAGACTATGCAAAGGGACCCTTGCTTATTTGACACTACATTTAAGTCCATCAGACACAGTGGTCCTTGCTAAAACACCGCATTTAGACCATGCGGTGTGTTCTATATGGGGAACATCATATCATTAGCACAATTTCTTGTTTGATCTACAATCATGTTTAGTGATATAATTTTATACTGCTGTTAACCCAACACGACCCTATTTTTTTAAATGAGTTTGAGACCGCTAGATAAAAAACTCAACCTGACAGAGTTTCATATGGTGCATGTCCATGTTCTAAAAGGACAAAGCGCACAAAACATTTGCAAGTGGGTAGTGTTCCAAGTAATCAACCAATTAATGATAGAATATGTATAATGTCTATGATAATTTGATTTCTTTAAATTATCATCAAATCAAGTTATGGTAATATTGTTGGGATAGAAGAGTAATAGTTATAATAAAGTTTCTCGACACATCCATATAGAACATAGATTCTAGGGATAAGTCAATTTGGGAGAGTTGGAAATTATGATTGGGTGAGTTGGGTTTATCTCCAAATCTCCACCGTCCCATTATGGTTGCCCTTTGTCTCTTTAAGACAGCTTTCCATGGTTCAAGTTTGAAACGAAACTGCACACTGGGGTGCGGGGATCTTAATGAAAGCCACGTTTAACGAAAGACAGACGCTAAAACGAAAGCAAAGGGCATTTGTGGATGTCAACTTCTCCTACTATTATCATTTTCCTTTTGCATATATTCACTTTTAACGTTGTAAAAAACAAGTTGTTCTTTGAATCATAATGAATCATAACCCTAAAATGAAAACAGTCGAGTCATATTAGATCATGCGTGACGTGTATAGTCAAACGATTATAGTGTGTTGAATTAGTTTATTTGATCGTATGATGAGGACGGGGTAATGTCGTTTATGTGTAGCTCTCTCCTTGTTTAGTGTAATCTTCAATAGAACAACACATACCCATTATATCCCAACAACAACAAAAGATATTGCTAGGGTCTAGGGAGGGTGAGAGGCAGACATATCTTTATCACAAAGGATAGAGGATTTGCTTCTAGTGAGATCCCGGCTTTATATGTATCTGTATAGATGACACACTAATAGAGATATTGTGTGTTAGTGTGTTTTGATGGCAGAGCTAAATAAATAAATAAAAAGGATAGCAAGAAACCACAACAAAATAGTGATTTCAATAGAGAAGTATAATTATTCAACACGTAGCTTAACAAGAGACCGATATATAACTGCAATATTCTATCTCAGAAGGTCTCATTACTCAAATTATAAAATGTATGGCGTGTGACACACAATAAAACTTAGACACTCATTTATATATCTTGAAATTCTAAGTTGACTTATATATTAGGACGGACACTCATTTATACTATCTTGAAATTCGAAGTTGACTTATACCACAAAAAGAATTTCGATTACCGATGAAAACATCACCGACGAAACAAGGTACGTCGGTCTTTCGTCATTAATTTGCGATTTAAAAACAGTTTCGTCGTTAATTACGACGAAACTACGATGAAATACATGGTCGCTAACAAAAAGTAGTCAGGTTAATCCTTTCGTTACAATTTCGTCGGTGTTTTGTCGGTGGTTCGTCGCTACTCTGTGTCTTTTGTTCGTCGCTATTTAGTTTGTAGCGTTTCGTCGCTATATCGTCGCTAATGTGTTGCTAAAATTTCAGAAACATAAACACGGATAAACAAGGAAATAAATTCGTCGGTTAGTAGGTTCTCGGTGTTGTATTAAGTTTCGTCGGTATATCGTCGGTGTTTAGTCAATGAATTAGTCGTCGCAAATGTTTCGTTTTACTTTTCATTCGTATTTCATTCCGATTCGTCGCTGTATCGTCACAGATTCGTCGAGGATTAAACACGTGTATGAATTAAGAAAAAAAGAAAGCGATGATTGGGAAAAAAATTTATTCATTTAGAAATAAAAATTTGCATTATAAAGACGAAAAATTAACAAAGAAATATAAAAGAGAAGCATAGAGGGGTCGTTCACTCTTCGTCATCGGAAGAGTCATCGGAAGAAAGAGTGGCCGCCACATTCTCCGCGAACTCTTTGAGGAGGTACTTCAGATTGTAATATCTGGCTTTCAACTTGCGCAGCCTTCTGTTCACGCTGTGCAGTTGCCTCGACTCCTGCTGCATGTTTGCTATAAGCGTACGGTAGTTGATCTGCGGTTCCGGCATTTCTTGTTGAGGATCCTCTGGCGGCATTAGGCCATGCATAGATATTGAATCCTCTCGCTCAACCGATGGTTGTGGTTGAGGAGGATGCCGTTGTGGAGATGCACTGTTTGCCCCTCCACGCCTTGGGGTTCTTCTATAACGACGGGGCATACTTTGTATTTTGTTTAAGAAGTTTTATAACTTTGTTTATGTGAAATGTAAGGCTGTGGGGTTATATATTGGTAAAATTAGCGAGGACATAGCGACGAATCTGCGACGAATTTATCGTCCGTTACTCAACATCGGAAGATGTGCGGGCGTGGCCCTTCGTTTGAACAAGCGACGAATTAGCGAGAAAATAGCGACGACTTAGCGACGTCTATAGTCGTCGGTATTTCGTCGGTAAGCGATGAATGCAGACATTAATACACACACACCATACGACGTGTTTCACGCTCAAAGCGTCGCTAATGGGCTTTGTAAGCGTCGGTATTTGTGTTTCTTTGTTCGTCGCTATTGCGTCGCTAAGGAGTCGGTAAAGTTGCAGGCACAGAACCATAAAACCATCTTTCTTCTTCCACTCTTCTCCCACTCTTCTCCCATTTCAAACACATAAATCATCACCTTTCAACGAAAATGTAAAAGGAAGATATCTTATTGTGTGGGATTTTGAGGTTTTCCACACCAAGAAAAGATAGCTGCTGTTATTTTAAAGGTATATCGAGAAAATGGATCCGAGGAGGAGCGATAGAAAGTCGATGTACGAGAGAATAAATAACGAGGAGTGGAATCTTAGATTTGTTGGAGGTCTCGAAGAATTTGTGGATTTTGTGATGAGTAATGAAAGTGGAACGCAGATTAGATGTCCGTGTAAGAAATGCAAGAACCGTAAATATATGGATCCGGGTGACGTGAGGGTTCACTTATTGAAACAAGGTTTCGTGCACAATTACCATACATGGTACTGCCATGGCGAATATGCGGGGGCGTCTACATCTGCAACTGTTCACGTCGAAGGGGCAAGGGCCGTCAGGAAATTTGAAGGCACGACTTGATATGCGCGACCTCAAAATGCGACCGGAATTGCATCCCGTTGGCACATCCTACAAGCCGAAGTCCTCATACACGATGACTGCGGAGCAGGTCAGTGCGTTGTTAGCGTGGCTGGAGACGGCTAGATTTCCTGACGGCCATGTTTCGAACCTGCCGAAGAACATCGACGTGAATAATCACGGTTTGTACGGGATGAAGAGCCACGACTGTCACGTGTTCATGCAACGGTTGATGCCCATTGCATTCCGCGAGCTGTTTCCAACCAATGTATGGGAAGCACTTACCGAGATGAGTCTGTTCTTCAGATGTCTTACATCCACGAGACTCAGGGCGGATGATATGCCAAGGCTGTAGGGCGAAATCCCAGTGATCCTATGCAAGCTGGAAACTGTATTTCCTCTTGCCTTCTTTGATTCAATGGAACACCTGCTAGTTCATCTACCATACGAGGCACGCATTGGTGGTCCTGTTCAGTACAGGTGGATGTATCCGTTCGAGAGGTACTCTTATTTATTACGTGACGTTCTTATGTGTCTAAGCGCGAGCATGCTTACCAATTTGTTTCATCATGTGACGTTGGAGTATTCACTATATGAACAGATATCTCAAGCATTTGAAGCTGAACATCAGGAACAAGGCGAAAGTCGAGGCCTTGAAGTGCAATGCCTACCTGACGGAGGAAGCCTCGACCTTCGTGTCTCATTACTTCGAGCCAGATGTCCCGTCGAGGTGCAAAGATGTTCCCCGGAACAACGACGGCATTTCCAGATCCGGTGTCCTCCCGATATTCACACATCCGATCAGATTTCACGGACAGGGAAAGGAAATGATATTGGGGGACAGCGATCTGAAGATTGCTCATTCTTATGTTTTGCGTAACTGCCGTCAAGTTGTCCGTTTCCAGAGGTATAAACGATATCCAATTTTAATTTGTAAATACCTTGCGCTACTCTATCCATTATATTACAAAGGTATACAGGGTACTCATTCGTAATTTGCTTCAGCTTGTTCGTTGATTTATTGCAAGAACATTCACCGGGTATATCGAGCGATGCAATAAACAATGAGTTAGATGCCAAGTTTGCTGATTGGTTCAGGTGGCATGTAAGTTTACATATTTGCTGGTTACGTGTACGTCATGTTATACGCATTTATTGCCCCGCTGATGTATACTTGTCGTTTTACAGGCGAGCAAAGGTCATCTGGCTAACGAAGAGTACGGTTACATTCTGACACCAGTAGCCGAGGGTCCATTGAACAGTGTCACGCGCTATGACATGTGTTTTGTGAACGGTTATAGATTCCACACAGTCTCCCATGCCAGCCGAAAATCGTCAGAAAACAGCGGAGTGTGTGTCAAGCGGTATGACAATAGCCCGGACGAGGATGACTTCTACGGCTACCTTATTGACATCATTGAGCTCAAATATCCCGCATTGCTTATAAAGCGGGTGGTGCTATTCAAATGCGAATGGAACAATCCAACTCGAGAAGGTTATCGTGCTGGCACAAAGGTTCACGATCGATATAAGTTGGTAGACATACACCAAGGGCGACGGTACAGAAAGTACGATCCATTCGTTTTGGCTAGTCAAGCGTCTCAGGTGTACTATCTATCGTATCCGACGACGAGGATGAATGCGAGCTCAAAAGACTGGCGAGCCGTGTGCAAAATGAAATTGAGCACGTTTGATGTCAGTATCCAGCCAGGTTCAGATGGCATGGATGCTGCATCTCAAGAACAAAACCCGCGCGTTGTGGATACGACACATGTTGAAGTGCATAATCTTCCTTTAAATGACCTGAACGACGATTTCATCGAAATTCATCTGAACATACAACCGGCTGACAATATTGAAGATGTAGGCGAAGATGAATACGAGGATAAAGAGGACGACGAGCATGTAGATGAAGATGAAAATGAAGATGCGTATGAGGATGCGGATGAAAATGAAGATTGACGTTAGTCAAAATTTTTATGTACCTCTTTATGTGAAAGTGTGTATGTGTTGATGTACTTATACACATGTATATACATAATGTGTGTCTGTAAGTACTTTATATTTTCTATTTTTTTTAAATACTAAAGAGCGTCGACAATTTACCGACGAAACGTGTCGTCGCACGTTTGGAATAACGACGACACAAGAAATAGCAACGAACACCCGTCGCTATTTCGTCGCAAAATGTCGAAATTAAATCAGAAATCCCCCTTCTTCGTCCCCATTTCAGCAAAATCTCTGCTCTCCTACGGTGCTCTCCCCGCCCGGTGACTCCCCCACCGGTGACTCCCCCCCTCTGCTCTCCTACGGTGCTCTCATCCCTCTCCACCGCCGCTCCTCCTGCGCCGCCATTCTCCGGTGAACTCATTCCCCGGTTAGTTTTTCTTCCTATTTCGTTTTTAATGCTTTTAATTAGTTATAGATTCAATTCTTTGTTTTGGGTTTGGGTTGTGGGTGTTGGTGGTGGGTTAGGGACTATGGGGAGGGCTGTGGGGCGGTTGGGGTGGTGAATGGCGGGGCAGTGGTGGTTGAGGGTGGCTGTGGGTAGGGCTGTGATGCTGGGTGGGGCTGGGTGGGGCTGGGTGGGGCGGGGTGTGGCTGGGTGGTGCTGGGCAGGTGCTAGGCAAGTGTTGGGCAGGTGCTGGGTGGGGCTGGGTGGTGCTGGATGCGGCTGGGTGGTGCTGGGTGGTGTTGGGGTGGGTAAGGCAGTGGGGTGGTGTAGGGCAGTGGGGTGGCGGCGCTGGGTTGGGTTTCCATGTCCGACGACATATGAAGTAAGCATGTTGGTGATCATGTGGCTAAGGTATGTTTGGGCAGCCTTTGGGCAGCCCCTAATGCTTTTAAATTCTCAATTTTTATGCCTATTTTATGTTACAAGTGATGTATTAAGTAGCTTTTATTTATTTTTCAAGTTTGAAGCTCAAATGATGTATATTATTGAAGCCATGTATTTTGTTTAGCTAGTTTATGGTTGAAGCCTGTTTGTTGTTAAACTGAATTGTGTTTACTTTGGGCATCCCATAATTCTCTTAAATTTACCATTTTTATGCATAATTCATGTTACAAGTGATGTCTCATAAGGATGTAGAGGTGATGTATATTTTTAAGTATAACTTGTTTAGAGGTGATACATATTTATGCTTTAAGTTTCAAGTTCAAGTGATGTATACTTTGAAGTGTAATTTGATGATCAAGTTTGATTATGTAGTTTGGTTAAGCATGTCATGTTGTTTGGATTTGGATTTGTCTTGGGAGAGGCCATTAAGGCCAAGAAACCTCCGATAAAAGAATAGGTCATGCCGAAATTTTCAAAATTATTAATATCTTGCATTAAATATATTAAACACTTGTCATTTTTTGGACATCTTATTTGTTTGGCCAACCAACCCTAAACTTGTTGAATGTGCCTTTTAATTTTTTCACCCTTGCAAATCTGATGGCTAGTGAGGGTTTACCTACTCGACCCACTTACCCACCAGCCAGATAGGCCCTCTCAGGACAGTTCGATCTGTTCGTTTCTCAGCATGAGCTGCTTGGTACGGTGTCGACCGCCGCTCTGGCTGCGGACGCAGACCTTTTAGGGCATGCCGATAGGTCCGCACCCCCCAGATCTCTGACGCCACTCACACCCACCGGTTCAGCATCATCCGGCGTCTGATGCGGCATCGGACGAGGGTGTCATACCAGGGCGTCGTGCCCTCCCTTGGTCACAGGCTACTCATACGTAAGTAATGATTTATTTTTTTAACACGTTTTCAAATCTATTTCACGAGTTATTTTTTCCTAACAACTTCACCTCTTTCAGGTTTGCATCGGACTCGTGCCAGATTTCCGGTTGCATCACTCGGTCCTTCACCTGAGGCAGGACCCTGCTGGATATGCCTGGTCCCGTGTCACCCCGCAGACACGTATGTTCTACTGGGATGAGTTTCAGGTATTCAAATTTGATGAATTTCGCTTTTTGATGTGTAATCGATCATTACTTTTCTAACGACATTTTTATTTTTCCTCCGTATAATAATTGCAGAAGGCGTACAGCTGACCAGCCGACATCGCCCATGACGTGGAGCAGGCCTGGCGCCAGAGAGCCGTCAAACGCTATAGGGACTTCGTCAACTCGCTCAAGACCAAGTGGGAGCGTGACCCCATTTCTGTGAGGCCTCCCTACGTATCCGAGGCCACCTGGGCGGGGTGGATAGAAGGGTGGCTGGGCCATGCTAACCAAGCCCCGCAGCGCCCGGAATGCGGCGAACCAGCACAGCGGCAATCTACAGGCCCCAGCACCTGCCACACACTCAGGTGGTTCGGTTGCCCACGCCACTATGATGCGTGCTATGATAAGTATTTTAATATTGGATTATTTAGATTCATTGATTTCATTGGATTATTTAGATTCATTGACTTAAGTAGATTATTTAGATTCATTGATTTCTTATGTTCCGTTGTTGTTTTTTTTGTATTCGTATATGGTTAATGTAAGTAGTATATGTGTTCATTTGCCTTTTTCTTTTTATTTTTGATTTGACTTGGGAGAGACCTTTAAGGCCGGGATACCTCCGATAAACGAATAGGTCATGCAAAAATTTTTAAAATTCTGGATTTCACTAACATATTTTATTTCATTCTTTCAGCACGCGGAGACGGGGGAGTGGCCAGCCTCCTACGATCTTTTCTACAAGACGCATCGGAAGAAAGCCTCCGACGGGATGGAGGACTGGATCACGGCGAAGGCCCGCGACATCAGTGTAAGTAGTCTACGATATCATTGTTTTTTCCTTAGTTTGTTTTATTTCTAAACCCTAAACCCTAACAATTCTTATTCTCATTTCAGGACGAGTACAACAGATTAATGGCAGAGAGGGGAGAAGAGGCCGACAAGAACCGTGCTAATTGGGATACGGTTCGGACCATCGACCCTCAGAATAAGAAGAAGAGGGAGGTGTACGGGGTTGGATCAGCAGCGCCGCGATTCTTCCCTGAAGTTCTGCATCCAGGTGCTTCCTCCGAGGCCAGCACCTCCGCGCCTTCTGCAACGCCAGAGGATATTTCGCGCCTGGACGCAGATCATGCGACGCTGCAGCATGAGATGGAGACCATCAGGGCGCATCATGAGGAGAGTGTACAGGCACTGCGGTCGCAGCTCACTCAGACCTAGCAGGCGCTGCAGCAGTCGGTTCAGCAGGCGCAGCAGGAGACGAAGCAAGAACTCTCGCAGCTATCGCAGATCCTCCGCTCTTTCCTTTCCAGCTCCTCGCAGCCTCAGCCTCGCCCTCAGGAGTGTCAGCCTTCTCCGCATGATCCCCCTCCACCTTCCTCTGCATAGTATTTCATTTTTTGATTTTTCGTACTGACTATTTCATTTATTGTATTGACATATTCTTTGTTCTTTTATATTTTATCTGACATTTATATGGATTCCATTTCATTTGTGTTGTTTAATTATACGAATTTCAATACGCAAATACCGTATTTCTGTATAATATTCATAAAAATGATTTTATATACAAAATAAAATATATTATAAAAATTAAATAATAATAAAACTATTTAATTAATAATATATTGATATTATTAATAAATTATAAATATTCAATTTTTAATATTTAATATTTAATATTAATTTAATATTTAATATTAATTTAAATAATAGCGACGAACTTGCGACGGAAGCCAAAGGTCGCAGAAGGGACATATAAAAATAATTAAAAATAAAAAATACCGACAAAAAAGTATTACCGATGAACTTGCGACGAAACATAAATGTCGCAGACCGGGCATATAAAAAAATCAAAAATTTTAAAATAGCGACGAAAAAGATATACCGACGAACGACGACGGAAAAAACAGGTCGCAGACCTGACAGATTTACGTTGCAATTTTACGATGAACCGGCGACGACCTTGCTCTCGTCGCAATATAACGACGCCGTACCGACGAAAATCACTTTGCGACAAGCCATATAGCGACATACATATTTCGTCGTATTTCGTCGATAAATACCGTTAGCGACGAAATGGCGACGAAATATGTCTGTCGCTATATGACTGGTTTTTTGTAGTTAGTCTATGATACAAGTGAGACAGCTTTTTAGATAAAGATTGACAAACCAAACCCTTAAAATATATAAAAAAACAACTTCTCACTCACGATACCCGAAAATACATCTCTGTTCATTGATCACGTCTGATGAACAAATTACAAATGTTGTTGATCCTCCAACAAAGATGGAATCAAATACTCAGGTGGAAGATTAATCCACACTTTCTTCTGAGAGCAATAGCAAAGGATGCCAGCGTTTGAACTACCTTATTCATACTCCAAGGAATCATTGAACTTTAATAGAAAGCTCGCCAATACTAGCTTTACCTTTCCCAATGAAGACCCATCATGCCCTTTGATTTATTGAATTCCTGCTGATCAAACATTTTTACCACCAACAATGACTCCTTTTCTAATATCATTGATGAATGATTTTTCTTAATGCACCATCCACAAGATTCTTTTATTGCAAAGGCATCAAATACATCAACATCATCCAGTACATAATCCTCTGGGCTACTGTTTCAACAAATTGAGTCGGTAATTTCGACCAACAGTCGGTAATTAGCAGCCACGAAACAGTCCGTAAGTTGCGACTGCTTAATTTATGACTATCAAAGTTGTCGGTAAATTGCGACCGTCAAAACCATTGCTAATTTGCAACAACATAAGTGGTAAGTAATTTGTGACCGGACAGTCTCTAAATCTGTCACCATTTTACGAGCGATTTCAGACCGTAGCAAATTTCGTTTACCAACTACTGTTTACCGACAAGCATTTAACGACCACATATTGGTCGCTATTTGGTTTACCGACTGTTTTTTAGAGTTCATCAATCGTTCCAGACAGTCGCTAATTAGGCTTTTTTTGTAGTGACTGTGATTTCGAACCTCAAAACCAATCATGTTAACGCTATTTTTCCACAATGAAGCACCCACAAATTGTTAAGTTTGATGGAAGTGAAGTCAGCTGCTGAGATGAATTTAAGCTGACCTGGATAGAACTTAAAGAAGTGAACTACTGCCGTGCTGAGCTGGATGGGGTTGAGTTGAATAGTGACGAGCTGAATATGCATAGCAAAGGTTGTTTTGGACAGAAGCATTGTCATGCCAAGCTGGACAGCAGCGATGCCGAGCAGAGCATTGACCTCAGCTCGGCAGCACATCAAAAGTTTATAGGATGTAATATTCCTTGATTGGAGATTTGATTGAAGATAATCATGTTCTGAATCAAACTCTCCATATTTATCTATTATAAGAATTATCTGATAGAGTCCTAGTCATGGTAATGTAGCGATGTAAAAGGAAAACTCCATAAATCGTTTTTATCCTTTCTTCTATATAAACTCCCCAGTTGGGTGCAGATTTGATGTAACCGTAACCTCAATTGGTCGATAGTGAATTTTTTGGCTTGCCGCCGCCGTGAGTTTTTCTTCTTCTTAAGGGTTTTTCCACGTAAAAATTGTGTGTTCTTTATCTATTGTTTTATTTGATTATTGTTCATTACGTTTGTATCGCAACACTGCGATTGTGCGTTATTGTTAACAAATCGTTGTGGTTGTTTCTGCTATTCCGCAAACCCCAACAACTGGTATTAGAGCGAGGTTCTTTATTCAAGTGAGAGCAATGGCCGATGATGGAAAATCAAGGATTGAGAGATTTGATGGATCAAACTTTGGTTTTAGGAAGATGCAGGTTGAAGATTATCTATATCAGAGAGATCTATATCTGCCTCTTGAAGGGAAGGAGGTGAAGCTTACTGACATGACGGATCGAGAATAGGAAATTCTGGATCGTAAAGCACTTGGTGCCATTAGGCTGTCCCTAACGCAAACTGTAGCATTCAACATCTCAAAAGAGAAGGCCACAAAGGACGTAATGAATGCTTTGAAAAGGATGTATGAAATGTCATATGCCTCTAACAAGGTGCATCTGATGAAGATACTTTTCTACATGAAGAAATCTGAAAGCAAAACAATGCAGGAACACTTGGGTGAGTTCAACGCGATTACTAGCCAACTTGAGTCGGTTGGTATTGTCTTTGACAATGAAATTCTAGCCTTAGTGATACTGTCAAGCCTGCCTGACAGTTGGGACGGAGTTGTCATAACTGTGAGCAACTCATCTGGAGAATGTTCGTTGAAACTTGAGTATGTGGTAGATGTGCTACTTGATGATGATTCAAGGAGGAGAAATAGTGGCAGTGCTGAAAGTTCTGGAGTCGTGCTGAACACATAGGAGCGCAGCAGACCTGCCAAGAGGGACAATTACAGAGGTGGAACATCTCACTCCAGGAAGAACAAGTCAAAAGGCTCAAATCTGACCTGCTGGAATTGCAAGAAGAAATGTCACCTCAAACGCGATTAGAGAGTTAAGAAGAAGGCTGATCAGATTGCCAAGAACGGAAACGAAATTCATGTCGCTCAAGTGTCCGTGTCTGACAGTGATGGTTTGATTTTGAGTTGTGAAAGTCAAGCTGACGCTCTCTGGATCTTTGACACTGAGGCCTCTTTTCATGCCACATCCAACCGAGAATATTTCATAAATTATAAAGGTGGAAACTTTGGAAAGGTATATCTCGGGGATGATGACTCTTGTGATATCATTGGCAAGGAGATATCATATTGACTCTACTAGATGGAAGGTAGCTGGAGCTGCTGCAAGCAAGACACATACTTCGACTGACTAAGAACTTGATATCAATTACTCAATTGGCAGATGACGCTGACCTGGAAGGAAGGTTTAGCACGACGCACTGGAAGTTAGTCAAGGGATCCCTAATTGTGGCATAAGGATTAAGAGCTGGGACCCTTTACAAATTCACGAATAAGAGCTCTGTAAATGTAGTCACCTCGACAAGTGACGCCGAGCTCTGGCACTAAAGACTTAGACACATGAGCGTCAAGAGGATGAGGGTAATGGCGTCCAAAGGAAAGCTGGAGGGTATGTCAAATTTTGACATGCCACTGTGTGAATCTTGTGTGCTTGGGAAACAGAAAGCTGTAAGCTTTTCTAAGCATAAGAGAAGTCTTGTAGCTGAAAATTTGGATCTTGTACAGACAGATGTTTGGGGGCCTTCAGGTGTGCCTGCACTGAATGTCTCTCGTTATTATTGTTACCTTCATTGATGACTCAACTAGGAAGCCGTGGGTATGCTTTATCAAGCACAAATTTGGCGTATTCGAAGTCTTCAAGAGATGGAAGAGTCTTGTTGAGAACGAAACAGAGCTGAAGTTGAAGTGCTTGAGGTCAGATAATGGTGGAGAGTACTGCAGCAAGGAGTTTGAGGATTATTGTGCCGAGAACAGGATTAGAAGAGAAAAGATTATGTCGAAAGCACCTCAACATAATGGTGTTGCAGAAAGGATGAACAGAACCATCTATGAAAGAGCAAGAAGTATGAGGATACATGCAGATCTGCCAAAATCCTTTTGGGCCGAGGTGGTGAATACTATCGTTTATTTGATCAATAGGGGTCCGTCTACCGCAATTGACTATAAAATTCCTGAAAAAGAGTGGACTGGCAAGGAGATCTCACTTGTCCATGTCAAAGTTTTTGGCTGCACTGCCTACGCACTGCTGAAGTCGGATGAGAGATCAAAACTCTACCCCAAGTCCAAGGTATATTCTTTAATTGGCTATGGAGGTGACAATTTTGGATACAGACTGTGGGATCATGTAGGAAAGAAGGTGATCAGAATCAAGGACGTGGTCTTCAATGAAAACGTGCTTTTCAAGGACAGAGTAAAGGAAAAGAAGCAACCTGTAAAGCCGAAGTACTTTTAGCACAGTGATCTTGGTAATGCCGAGTTGAGCAAACCTGCAGATCAGACTGTTGAGGTGCCCACCTCAGGAGATAAAGCTCCGGAAGAGCAAGTTACACCACCTATTGCTGTTCGGAGAGAGAGGAGAACGATTAATGCCCCACCAGGTTCTCACCTTCACTTTATTATTTGCTTCTTACTGAATGCGATGAGCCGACCTACTATGAAGAAGCAATGAGCTTTGACAAAAGTGAAGACTAGAGGGCATCCGTGGAAGATGAGATGAACTCTCTGTAGAGCAACTTCGCATGGAATCTTGTAAAGAAGCCACCATAGAAGAAAGTCATTCAAAACAAATAGGTGTACAGGTTGAAGCAAGAAGCTGACGACACTCAAAGGTACAAAGCAAGACTTGTTGTGAAGGGCTTCCAACAGAAAGCTGGGTTGACTTCACTGAAACCTTTTCACAAGTTGTCAAGCTGTCTACAATCAGAACCGCCCTGAGTATCACAGTTGCAGAAGATCTGTACTTAGAACAGCTTGATGTTAAAACATCCTTTCTCCACAGATACTTAGAAGAAGATATCTACATGATGCAGTCACAGGGCTATGAAGTACATGGCAAAGAAGACCTGGTATGCAAATTGCAGAAGAGCTTGTACGATTTGAAGCAAGCTCTGAGGCAGTGGTACAAGAAGTTTGACAACTTCATGACAGAGGTCGTCTACAAGCGCTGTCATAGTGATCACTGCTGTTACTTCAAGAAATTCGAAGTTCATATATTATCCTGCTACTTTATGTAGATGACATGTTAATAGCAGGAGAAAACAATGATGAGATCAATAAGCTGAAGGAGCAATTGGCCAAGAAATTCTCCATAAAGGACCTCGGTCCGGCAAAGAAAATACTGGGACTCAGTATTGAAAAAGACAGAAAGAATCAAGTGTCGAGGCTGAGCCAAAGAGAATATATCTCTAAGGTACTGAATTGATTCAATATGGAGAATGGAAAATCGGTGTCAACACATCTGGCAAGGCAGTTCAAAAATTTATCAAGAAAACAATGTCCTAGGACGAAGGATGAGCTTGAACAGATGAAGAAGGTATCCTGCGCCTTAGCCGTGGGTAGCTTGATGTATGCCATTGTGTGCATCCGGCCAGACATAGCCCATGAAGTGGAAGTTGTAAGCAGATTCATATCTAATCCAGGTCCTGAGCATTGGACCGCAGTGAACTAGATACTAAGGTACTTAGTTGGAACACAAGACTTGACACTGTAGTTCGGCAACGATGACCTGGAGCTGCTCGGCTTTGTAGACTCTGATATGGTTGGACACGTTGATGAACACAAGAGTACTACTGGGTATGTTTTTAAGCTCGGCAGTGCTGCAATTACTTGGGTATTAAGCTTGCAGAAGATTGTAGCACTGTCAACAACTGAAGCTGAGTACGTGGCAGCCGTTAAAGCTACCAAGGAACTGGTGTGGCTGAAGAGTTTACTAAATGAGTTGCAGCATTCTCAGGTCACCTGCAAGCTATTTATTGACAGTCAGAGTGCAATTCACTTGGCCAAAAACTCTGCTTATCACGTAAGAACGAAGCATATCGACATTAGATATCACTACATAAGGGGTATGCTTGAAAGGAAACAGTTCGACTTGGAGAAGATTCATACCAGCCAAAATCCAGCAGACATGATGACAAAGATTGTTCCAAAAGAGAAGCTTGAATTCCGCAAAGCTTCTCTGGGTCTTATTACTTGATAAAAGTGTTAATGGGCGGCAGTCAGAAAAGAGAAAATTCAAAACTCGTCGAAGTTAAAGTCAGTTCCAAGTGGGAGATTTTGTTAAGTTTGGTGGAACTGAAGTCAGCAGCCGAGCTGAGCTGCTGAGATGAACTTAAGCTGACCTGGATATAACTTGGAGAAGTGAACTACTGCCGTGTTGAGCTGGATGAGGCAGAGCTAAATAGTGCCAAGCTGAATATGCACAACAAAGGTTGTTTTGGACAGAAGCATTGCCGTGCCAAGCTGGACAACATCGATGCTGAGCAGAGCTAAACTGCAGAGCATTGACCTCAGCTCGACATCACATCAGAATTTTACGGGATGGAATATTCCTTAATTGGAGATTCGATTGAAGAGAATCATGTTCTGAATCAAACTCTCCATATTTATCTTTTACAAAGAATATCTGATAGAATCCTATTAATGATAATGTAGCGATGTAAAAGGAAAACTCCTTTTACATCACCTATTCAATAGAAGGCATTTCTTGCTCGGCATTCATCACATACACCGGAAATCATTCATCCTCTTTTCTCAGTGCTTTGTGAGCCTGTGCTGCTGTCAGATAGCTGTTTTGGGGCAACTTTTTCAGTTTAGTGTTCCCCTACAAAGTAAACTCCTGCTTAGTCGGGTGTTTAAACTCCACTTTCTTCTGATGGCAAACAATATATGCATGGTATCTGGCTAACCAATCCATTCTCAGTATGATGTCGAAATCACTCATCTGGATCGATATTAACATGGCATCGAAGGTACGGTCCTCCATTTCTAGTTCGTAGTCCTTGTACAGATGATACGAGATTATTACCTGGTCTCCGGCTGCTAAGACACGATAAATGGTGTCTAGCCATTCAGGGCAGCTCTTAAGGTTATTGACAAACCTCTTGGCAACAAATGAGTAGCTCACGCCACTATCAAACAGTACATTGGCTAGAATTTTATTCACTAGTATGGCGCATAAAATGTTAGGGGTTCAAATATCAGATCTCTTTTTGGAGGCATCTTGGTGTGCCCATTGCAATTTATTTGATTAAATAACATATCGTACAGTTAAGGGTTATAATGACTGTGTTTAAGGGAATGTGCAAAAGAGTTATGCTCAAAACTTAAATAATGTAAATAATCAAAGTCGTATAGAAATAGGTATGACCCAGGTATCCATATCCCCCAACCAATCATCCCTCAAGTTTGAGGTCATTTTTTATTTCTAGGATTATTGCTTAGTATATAATCATCACTTATGTCTAAGATCGTCACTTACGTTCAGGATCGTCACTTATGTTCAGGATCATTATTTAATTTTAAGATCATGGCTTAAATTTACGTTTTCGCCGTGTATCTAGAGTCATGCTCTGATACCACCTGTAGCGACCTTCTCCCTTCCCGAGCCCTAGTACTCGAAACGGTTCACTCGCCGTATTATACAAAGAGAAATATAAGGCGTCGATACCAATCAAATACACGTCATCAAAGTGACGTAAAATAATGTTATTGGAAGTCATAAAATTAAAATCCTCAAATAATCATTATTATATATATCTAGGCAAATTCTAGGACCCAATACAAAATCGCAACTTATTAAAAATATCTCTAACGTTTCAACTAATAAATCTCTAGTCCAAAAAGCATAAACCTCAAATCCATAAAATAAATGTCTCAACATAAATGACATAATGATCTATTTGTTCAGTTGATACTCGGGTTGAGGAATTGCTTTAAAAAAGGTCGTATGTTCAAATCAGGACACATGTAGAGTGGAAAAAATACTGTCATCTAGGCCTGAATGGCCAAAGGCCTGAATCTGCTCCAATTGGATACAGAACTACAGGGTCAGTTTGCAGTAGACTCTTTGTGTAGATTTTTACAGCACCTTACCTATATAAGAAGCCGTTTAACTTCTGATTTGCATGCTCGACAAAGTTACATCAAGGTGGACGAAACATGAATTTGACTTTTTGTTCAAAGAAAGAAAAAAAAAATCTATGAGCGCAGAAAACGGGACAAAAAAGAACGGAAAAACCGAACCGAAACATCCCACAGGGCCACAGCCGACCGTAGCAAATCGGCACAGTGACATCACTACTACTCTTTGCGTGATGTATTCTCATTGAGGTTAACAAACTTAATGAAATGTTGAATTGAAGTTCCTCTTCACTGATCTGAATTTAAATCAGATCGGATTCTGATTCCCCCCCGACCACATTCAAAGGTAGCTCCTCACCGTTTTTGATCCGACTTTCACATCGCTCTTCTACATTTCCTCCGTCTTTGTTCTTCTCTAATCTCCAATCAGGTAATAATAGCTTTAATCAAACTGTTTCTTCTTGTTATACAATTTCTCTGAGTTGATTTTGTTTGCTTAGTGTTTTGTGACTTAATTGTCCGTTGATACTCTGTGGTATCGAATGCTCACCTTGTACTCGAATTGTGTAAAGTTTGAAGGTTTGTTAGTTTAATTTATGGGGCAGGGCCGGCAGTTTAGTTTGAAGTAACATTTTGGTGGAAGTATGAACTTTTGGGGGCTGCGGTCGAATCAGACTGCAGCTTCCGAGCAGTCAGTTGCTCCAGAAGTCGCGCCTACGGTGCCGAATCGCGTTTTGAAGCAATCAACAACCCTTGAAGGTCTTATTTCTGAAGATTCGTCTTCAGGAATTGTTTCTACTTCAAATCAGAATGGCTATATTGATTATGAGAGTTTTACTTCTGGTACCAATGATGAGAGTCCACCTGTCGATGGCATAAATCATCTTGACGTCCTTGAGGATGAGGGATGGATCTCCATACCACAAAGTATGATGCCTTCTTTTTAGTGTTCTTTACTTCTTTCTTTTCTTTTTTTTTTTTGTAATTTAAATTTTCATAAAAATACCCGAAGGCACATAAAGATAATTACATGTAATGTTGCACCAAGAGGCAACAAGTAGCAATTACTGTGACTAGCCTAAACAAGGTGGCCAAGTAGAATCTAACAAAACCAACCGCCAACCTTTACAAAAGGTGCCTAATGAATAAACGGAGGCCAGACTGACTAGCAAAAATAACATAAGATTGTAGTTCATAATTACAAAATATCCCAAATTGAGGGCAAGTAGGTTCAGCCACAAAATTGCACCCCAATTGGCCTTCAAGGATTTGGCATGGAGAAGGCACTTGATGGGAACTATCATTCCCCCATAGCTTGCAACTGAAAACACAACGTTTTTGCCCAAGTTCCGCTTCAAAGGCCAATAATGCAAATGATACTTCTCCAGCTGCATACAAAATCTACATTCCATATCCACAAGCCCAAACAAACAGTGGAGGGTATCCAGTTGGAGTATTCGCAAAACAGTCGAGCTAAAGTGATCGGAGCCCACTCCAATAACCCAGAACCTCAAAAAGGCCAGACAGCGAACCTTCCTGCACTCCATCCCCAGCTGCACAAAATAGTCCCAAGCCAACACCGAGATGTAGAGAAAGCAGAAATTCAGTGGATCCAAAGCCACCACCACCCAGCAGCATAGCGGCAAGACATATCTACAGAAGGAGAAAATAGTAGCAGTATCCCATCTAAAAGGCCATGCATCAAAATCCCACAAATGCAAATGGAGAGTAGGATAGACAAAAAACAATAAATGCAGCATATATATGAGAAAATAGCTATGAACAGAAAATGGACATAGGGAGTCCCAGGTTGATCGCAATGTGCCAATTGTTTTGGGTTTTCCGATACTTCCTCCATGAGGAAGCAGTCATTCGAACATTCTGTAGAATATCCCCCGTGATTGTTTGGGGGTTTCTACTCAAGGCAGTGTGGATTCTTTGGTTTCTTTCTTTCCAGATGCCATAAACAGCTGCAGAGAGACCAAGGCGAACTAAATCCAGCTGCAACTTAAAATGCCAATGGTTAGATAGCAACCACTCTTGGATAGCATCCAGTGAAAAGACAAAGTTTGCACAATTTAGTTTCCCAAGCACACATGACCAAATCCCCTTTGAGAAATGACAGTAGAAAAACAAATGCTCTTGTGTTTCCTGATGACAGAAACACAATTTGCACCGATCTGAGTCAGCAATACCCCAAGCAGCAAGCTTTTGAAGAGTAGGTAACCTCTTCCAAAATGCAAACCAGAGAATGATTGCATATCTAGGAAGAACGGACCTACTCCAGACAATTTTTGTCCATGGAATGGGGGTATATGTGGGAGTTAAAGCATTCACTGCGCTATGTACAGAGAACTGCTTACTGGGTTTCCATTCCCAGCGGTCAGAACAAGAAAGGATAGGGATCCTGACACACTCATGCAGGAACGCTATAACCTGACTATCCCAACCTCTCCTAAAAGGAAGACTCCACCGTTGGTTTTGAATGACGTCAGAAACCTTTGCCTCAAGGCAGAGGTTAAGTTTGGACCTAAGCTGTGGGTGATATTTGATTAGTATGCCCCAGGGATGCCAGGGATCATACCAAAAATAGGTAGAGGAACCATTTCCAATTACACGAGTGATGTGCTTTTCAAAAATGTCTCTCACCAAAATCAGTTTCTTCCACAACCAAGAATCCTGCTGCTTAGGTGCAGCCATCCAGATTGACTTACCTTTTAGAATGACTGAATGGACCCATTTGACCCAAAGGGATTCCTTTCCCTCACAGATAAACCAAACCTGTTTCATAAGGAAGGCATTGTTTGTTTGTGCAAGGTTTGGAATGCCAAGCCCCCCAGCATCCTTGGGCAAACAGACATCCCGCCAATTCACTCTGGCTTTCCTTGGGCTGCCCCAAAGAAACGAACGCAGGAGCCGTTCAATTTCCCTAATGACCTTCCTAGGGAGGAAGAAAGCAGCAGTCCAGTAGCGGACGATAGCTAACAGGACAGAATTTATCAGCTGGAATCTACCACCATAGGACAGCTTTGAAGAAGTCCAGCTGGTGGTTTTTGTTTTTAGCTTCTCTATGAGAGGCAAACAGTCAGCGTATGAAAGTTTTTTATTCACGAGCGGGAGCCCCAAGTATTTAATAGGCAGAGTGCCTATAGGAATACCAAGGATTGTAGAAAGGGTTTGCATTTTGGTGGTAGAAGTACCAGAGAAATAGATTTCACATTTAGCAAGATTTGGAGTGAGTCCAGACTGTGTAGCAAAGGAGTTTAGGGTGTCCTTGATTGTTCTGATGGAGTCCTCATCAGCCTTTGACAGAATGAACAAGTCATCCGCAAAGGCTAAAGAGCTAATGTTCAAGATCCCACATCTAGGGTGGAACTTGAAAGGATGGAATTGTGAATTTGTTTTGAGGAGCTGGGTAAAACCTTCCATTGTGAGAATAAAAAGAGCAGGGGATAAGGGGTCACCTTGTCTTAGCCCTCTTGTGGATGTGAAATTGCCTGTGAGAGACCCATTGAGATTAATTGAGAAAGAAGCAGTAGAAATACAGAGGTAAATCCAATGCCTAAATCTCTCAGGAATACGCATGAGTGTGAGGATGTTTAGCAGATAATCCCAATTGACGGTGTCAAATGCTTTCATGATATCAACCTTAATGGCACATCCACTAGGGCCCCCAGGTTTATGGTAGGACTTAACCAGGTCATGCATGAGCAGGATATTATCCTGGATGCAGCGCCTGTGAACAAATGCAGATTGGTTTTCATCAACCAATAGTGGAAGTATGGGTTTGATTCTGTTTGCAAGGATTTTGGAAATTATTTTATAAGAAACATTGCAGCAAGAGATTGGTCTAAACTCCTTCATATTGACTGGGCTCACAGTTTTTGGAATGAGGGAGATGGCAGTGGTGTTAATGGGATAGTAGAGGTAATCATGTGTAAAGAAATACTCAACAGCCTGGGTGAGCTCATTACCAACCAAATCCCAATTTTCTTTAAAAAACTCAACAGTGAAGCCATCAGGACCAGGGGCACTGTCGGTTTTCATGGAAAACAGTGTCTTTAATTTCTTTTGGGGTGACACCAGCAGTCATAGTAATAGCTTGCTCCTCACTAAGAATTTTACCAGACCAGATATCATTCTGAGGTTGTGGTGAGTTAACATTATTGAAAAGATTTTCAAAGAAATTAACAGCCAGGCTTTTGACCTCATCATAGTCAGAGGTCCACCTGCCACTGTCATCCTGAAGCCGAAGAATTTTATTCCTGGCAGTGTGGACTTTAACAGAACGATGGAAGAACTGGGTGTTTTTGTCCCCATTCTTCATCCATCGAATCCTAGCCTTTTCTTTGAGGAAAGATTCCTCAAAGTTAGATAGCTTAACATATTCCTCCAGGGCATTCTTTTCGAGCTGGGCAGCAAGAGGATTGGAATCCTCTTCCATGGCTTTCAGTTGAGCCAATTCCAAAACATGCCTAGCGTTTTGCACTTTTGAGGAAATATTGCCATAATATTTTTGGTTCAGTTTTTTGAGCGGCCCCATGAGCCTTTTTAATTTCTTAAAAAGACGGATCTGGGGATTTCCATGAATAGGGGTGGACCAACTACTAACTAGAGTATCCTTGAAGAGCGGGTGCTTCATCCAGCCTTTGATGAATTTAAAAGGTTTTGGTCCAAAGTTCTTTGACATCTTAATGGAAAGGATCCCAGGAGAGTGGTCGGATATAAGAGGAGCTTCATAATCTAGTTGATAGTTAGGGAAAATATTATTCCATTCCTCATTCACAAACATATGATCAATTTTGGTAGAGATTCTATTCGACAAGTCCCTTTTGTTGGACCAAGTAAACTCAAACCCCCTAGAGGGGATAGACATAACATCAATTGACTGAAGACAATCCTTAAATTCCATGATTGCATTCTTGTCAAACTTCTTGTTGCCCTTTTTACCACCGGTGTCAAGAATGGTGTTGAAGTCTCCCATTAAAATCCATGGAAGTTGACCATAGATGGTATTGAGGTACCTAAGGCAAGAGCAGAGATCCCTACGCCTACTACGCTCATTATAGCCGTAAATAGCGGAGACAATGAAAGATTCTTGGTCACAGGTTTTGGCCGTGATCCTGCAAGTGATGCATAGGTCATCAAAATGCAGGACCTGTGCGTGAAACAGGTCCGGGTTAATACCCAACCAGATTCGTGCCACGGAGTTAGGTTGTGTATTATGGAAAACCTCCCAATGCCTAAGAGTACGTTTGGAAAAGGCATCAAGATTGTTATGTCTAACTTTGACCTCAAGGAGACCAATAATACTTATGTCTTTACTAGTAATATATGATTTAATTTCTTTTTGCTTTAAAGGGGAGTTGAATCCCCTTATATTCCAACATGCTATTTTAATCATCGTTTTGATCTTCCACCCCTTGGCCTACCCCTTCGCCCATTGTTATGTCTACTAAAGGGGGAGCGGCTAGAGGACTCAGAATGGTGGTTGGCTTTTGGCAGAGCGTTTGAAGTATTCTCGTCTTTGGTCCTAGAGTTACTGCCCTTGGTTATGATAGATTTCATTCTTGAAGTAGGGCCATGGATAGGAGGGGTAGCCCTGGGAGAGGAATCTCTAATAATTTCAGTAGGAGTGTTCTCATCATTTTCCTCATCTGAGCTAGTAAGGTACCAACTTGAGTCATTATGTTTCTTATCAAGTGTGGTATTTATGTTTTTTATGTGTTCAGCTAAAGTTTGGGTGTATTCAACATCCAAGAGGTCATCATCCTCCTCTTCAGAGTCTAGCTCCTCATGTGAGGAACCTTTGTCAAACTGATCCTTCGGGACATTTTGTTTGTCACCCGCAGAATCATGTGTTGGGCTGACTAGGTGATCATTTCCATCACTCATCAAGTCAGTTAGAGGAGCAAAGGTGTTGTGAGAACTCTTCCCAGGTTTTAATGAACCTGGGCCTTGATTTGGAAGTTGGGTTCTGCGTTTAAGGTTGTTGTGATGGTTTTCCTTGAGGGGTACTTTGGTGGTAAGTGCTTGATCTATAGTGTTGTTTAGTGTTTGTGTAGGAACGTTCGAATGCCCAGGATTGGGGGACCTGGCCATTGGGGGTTTCCTACTGTTTCTCTGTTTTTTCAGATTTGGTGGCTTTTGTCTGTTGGTGTTAAGTGGGGGCTGACCAGTTCCAAAACCACCAGAACCACCAGCAGTTTTGGGGATCAACTGGGTACAGCTGTGACCAAAGGTCCTGCAGGAAGGACATTGAATGGGCATCCATTCATACACTATTTCTTGGGGGCATTCCAAACCATTTTCATCCCGATAGTGCACCATTTTTGGGAGCTCAGCCCCGCCTTAATTTCAACGCAAATACGAGCAAAAGAAACGCGTGTTTGTGCAGTAGTGGGTTTATCCATGAACAAAGGCTTCCCCACCAGGGAACCAATGCCACTAAGCACGTGTGGAAGGAAATGGTGCAATCTAAGATCAAGGAGTTTAATCCACACTGGAACAGAGTCCAGGCTTAGCCTTTGAATAGGTTTTTCCGGCGACCAAGGCCAAAGAAACAAAACCCTATTCCCAAAAGGGAGGGGAGAAAGATCTAAGATGGACTGTTTCGATTCCTCAGATTGGAAACGAAAAATAAAAAGATCTTCATCTTTCCTTTGGACTTCCAAAAGTCCTTTAGATAGCCATCGCTCTTCAGCGAATTTTTTCATATTAAAGAAGGAAGAGGAGTTACCCATAACATGTCCAATAATAGCAGAGCTCCATTTGTTCTTTGATGCAATAACCTCCTCCGGATTCACCACGAACGACTTCTTGCCATCAATCGTTTGTAAATCAACCTGCGTGAGAGTAGATGAAGCTTCCGGAGCAAAATCAGGCTTGAGCAAAGATGCCCAGGCCGATTTTGCCCTAACCAGTTGCTGCATGTTGGAAATTAGGGCTGAAAATGGAAGATTCCAGCCATTAGTTACAGGAAAGAGTCGAAAAGACCTTCTCCGACCGCTTACACCGGCGGTCGGAGGAAATCGGAGCAAAGCACTTTGAAGCTTTGACTTTGGTTATCGCAGGAAGGGGAGGTAGGAGAAGGATGTGAATAATAAGTTAAAAGAGGAAAATAGAAGGCGGAGAAGAAGAGGGGAGATGACCGTTAGTGGTGGAGATAAGAACGTTGGGGTGGAAGAATAGGGAAGAAAGAGGAGGAGGATGGAGGAGAGAGAAAAGTGGTAAGGGAAAAGACGATATCGGGGAAAAATTTTTAGAGAGAAGGCGGAGAATCCCTTTTTTAGAGAGAAGGTGCCAAAGATTTTTTGCTTTTCAGTACCCGTAGTTGTTAATGCAGACATAAATGCTCGCTTCCTCAAATGGTTTAGATAATTGCAGCTATGATCAACTAGCCTTTTTTATATTCATCATATCTATTGCACCAGTGTTAACTACAAGCTTGTGAACTTAAAACTGCTTTACGTATCAGATTAGGCATTTTGATCTCTTTAGTGAACATCATTGTCTAATATAGACATAAATGCTTCCTCAATGGTTTACGTGACTGCAGCTTGGACCAGCTACCTCTTTTTATGTTCAAGATATTTATTGCATTTGCACCAATGTGGACTACAAGAGACTGAATGTTGTTGTCCTATTAAGGCGAGACCTATGTGATACGTATCCGGTTGCGACAGTCAGATATGGGTTTGCAAGCCACGTATATAAACTATGTGTAGACACAATTTAAGGTACAGGAATACCACTTAAATGACGCGTAGGAAGAACCATGCACTAAAAAATGTATGTCTAGCAACTTATTCGATAATTTAGTATGCTGACCTATAGATGTTTACAGTGGCATGGCTCCTGTGTAAAGCGTGGAAAAAGCGGATGGACTGAAATCTTGATCGTGCTTGGACTTGGACAGTTATCAGGAGTTACTCTTGTTACTTCAAGCACACATTAATGAGTCGAGCAGAAAAAGGATTGGTACGGGTGCAAATGGGAAGAAGTATCATATTTTTCAATGAAGTAAACAATCTTATCAGATAACTTGTCTAATTATCTTTTATTCCACGTCATGGGACAACTGGGATTTGTTTACCACATATTTTCCCCTCCTTTTTTTAAAGAAAATTTATCCAGTGGAGTCTTTTTATTGATCAGAGAGTTCTTTTGTTACTTCATCTTGTTTTTATGTGTGTAGATGTTGGCGGCATCACCGCAGAAGTAACTTTTTAAGTATTTTACGACTCTCTATCTCTTGAGATAGAGGTATTGTCTGCCTACCACTTACCCTCTCCAGACCCTAATGATAGCTTTTGCTGTCGTTGGGATATACTGGATACGGATGCCGATGATGATGACCTTTTTTGCTTTTAGTATGCGTCACAATCATATTTAACTATTTTGAGCTTATCTTTGTTTTTAAAAATAAATATATAAATAAAGAACAAGAGAAATGATTGGTCCATATAGCCGACCCCACATAGTAGGAAAAAAACTTGAGTGTTGTTTGTTTCTCATCTGCTTTTCCCTCTAGCTTGTTCAAAGTCAGTCAATCTTTCTGTGAGAGGATATGGAAAACATTTCAGTTTAATTTAAAATCTGTTTGTGTTACTTCATGATCTATTCAGTTTTCTCTCTGTGCTTTTTACACATCAACTCTAAGCCATAATCCTTTATGATTTTTTATCCTTATAAGTGAACTTATAATTCTTGTGGAATGATTTTTTGCTTATTAGGGTGCGGTCTATCAAGTTTAGTAGTACTAAAACTGGTGTATGCCTTCAGCTAGGATTTCTGGTGCACTAAAACTGGTGTATGTCTTAACATGTATCCTAAATTTATCTTCAGCTAAGTATTTTTGGTACACTTTTAAATTCTAGCTCTGCCGCCAGCAGGATAGTTGTGGATCTATCCCATAGTGTAAGAATGATAGAAGCTAGGACATGCATGATGCCTTTTTGTTTGTTTGCATATACTTACAGAAATAATTTCATGGACCACTTACATGAGGTTAAAGAAACTTTGATTATCTTCCGATTCTTCATTATGTCTGATGATTTATCTGTCTACCGCTGCAGAGGAACTTCCAGAGGATTGGAGTGATTCCCCGGATACAGGCTTACTTCGATATTTGGACCGCTCTTTTGTTTTTCAAGGTGGCTACTTTTATTATAAATTTCCAGTTACACAGTCTCAGTTTCTTTTTGGCAAGGAAGTTTGATAAGGCTCATTTTCAATATGTGTATTTGTGCGCGTATTACAGCCTGTCTGTGTATTGTTATTATTTAGGTGAACAACTTCATGTATTAGCATGCTTGTCGGCTAGTACACAGGATACAGAAGTTATTACGCCATTTAAAGTTGCTGAACTGATGACTAAGAATGGGATCGGTCTTAGTAGCAATAACCAGAATGGAAATGTTGGAAGTGGACGACATCCTGTTTCAGAAAACATTGCAGAATGGGGTCCTGATGGTCAAGACATAGATCAGAATAGCCCAGATAGAAGAAGAAATGATTCACGTCAGCGTGCTGTATCTGGTGAATCTCTCCTTAAATTGGAACACCATAAAAGACAGATGGAAACATTATTACAGAGATTCTGCAATTCCCATTTTTTTGTGCTCATTGCGGAGTCGGAGGAGTCACTATGGTCAAAAAAGGGAGCTCCAGATGGTGATGAGAATATCTCTGACAAGAGTGAAAAATTTAAGGTTGATGGTTCAGAAAGCAGTAAGACTGCAAGAAAGAAGCATTCTCTCAGTGCAACCATTGATAGAGGAGATTTCAACTCCAACATCACTGGTGGAATGGCAAGAAATTCCGTCAAGTGTTATTCTCTTTCAAATGGAGAAATAGTGGTAAGTTTTGCAGAACGTAGTTGTCATTTTGTTGGACAAGTCATTGGTCTGACCTTTTGTGAATTATTATAGATATACCAATTTGAGCTTAGTGTCTTATCAGGATTTTTGCGTTTTGCTTCTGGGTTAGGGTGCTGAAAGCATCAGAAGCAGAATTTTAGGATGAAATTTTGAGCAGGGGTTTTGTGCACGAGGTTCTCCAGAATTTTTCTCATGCTTGTGTTACTTTTGTGCGTTTTGAACGCGTTCTTATGGTTGTTGTGGTTGTTTTTGTTGTTGTTGTTATTGTTATTATTGTTGTTTTCCTTGTCGTTGTTGTTTTTGTTGTTGTTGTTATTGTTATTATTATTGGTTTCCTTCTTGTTGTTCTTCTTATTCTTCTTGTGGTGGTTGCTGTCTTAAATATTAGTTTGAAGTGCCTTTGCTCATAATTTGCTACCATTTTCTGACATAGTTCTTAGGTTTTGGCTTGGAATCTACTTATTTATCCTTGTAACCCTACCTTATTGGGTTATGATTTGTACACAAATTATGCGACCTGCGTGATCTTACAAGCTGGATTCTAGGGTGTGGTATAAAATAGATATAGTGATATTTCTTGCTCTTATGGTCTGGAAAGTCTTGCTGAATGTGTGTGTGTATATATATATATCTATAATTGAGTGGAGGGTATCTTATAGCCTTGGCTATTAAGTTGCATTGGGATAGGCTCTGATTTCTCAAAGTCTTGTATCTGTGCTGAAGAAATAACACCGTGGCTCTCTACTATGTATTGGGTGAAAGGGACTTTAATAACACTAGCTGCTGTTAAAGGTTCGTGCTTAATTGCTTCACTGAGTGATGCGTGCGTAGGAAGACACACCAACCCAAGATCTCTTAAAGGCAAGAATTCACAAAAAAAGCTACACAAGACACACGGCTGAAAATTAAAGATAGAAGACAAAGAACCTCGTTGGACCCTTTGTATAAAACATAACTACGTGAAGGACCTTGTTAGACCCCCTTGCTTGACCAACGTTGAGCAGCCCTTGGTTAGCTCAATCTCCTTAGATCCAATAACCTTGGCAAACCCTTAGGAAAATATCTTGAACTCGCCTAGGTCAGATTTCAGATCGCAATACTTACTCAAAGTATTGATTGAATGCATAAGAGAGAAACTTGAATAAACAAGCTATTGGTAAGTAAGTGTTCGTTTTCTGAAGTTTTATTGATGCACAAGTCTTATCTGACAAAAGAGACACACCTATTTATAGGGCTAAAGGAGTGGCTAAAGAGCCATATTATTCCTGCTCCCCAAGACAAATCCCTAATTTCCATCTAGAAACTTAACAAAAAAGAAATAGCTTTATTAAGTAACATCTTACTAAAACGACGTAGTTTTGGCTCAAATTGAAAAGAAGATTTCTAACCCTAATTTTGACTCCACATAATAAAATAAAATAAAATGCCGGACAATTTAGTCCATCCCTCTCACCACCCATGCTCTTTCAATCTTTTCAAATGTCCTGACTTCCAAAACCTGAACCCATTTGATCTCCACGCGTTCATCTTCATCCTCCACATGCTTTGTATCCATCTTGGCAATAATGGTTTGGATTTTACTCTGAATCTCCTTGGTCTACTGCATGTGGTTGGAGCATCATCATGAAAAACACATACTTGATGCCCTTGGATCTCATTACCGAGGTAGACAGTACACACGGGAATAATGACTTAATTAGATTGTTTATTCTGTTTATTATGCAAAGTCTTATGTTTTGATCTTCTCAATAATACAGAAAACAACTGCTACTGTAGACTTATTTCCTGTGGCGGGGTTGGTCAAATGGATTATTTTTAGCTTTTGTCTGTATCAAACACTTATCAGCTCCTTTTGTTAATCAATAAATTAAATCAGATATATAATTGCACTGAATATTCTGCATCCAAGTGATTATTGGCTCAAAAAAAGCATTCGAGTGTTTAAAGAAACTATGATCCAGCTTTTGCTTTTGATTTGTCTCGTTTAATTCCGCCAGAGAAAATTCTGGAGGTGGTTAGTTGACAAGAGTGTGTGTGTCTTTTCTTTTTACTTGATTTCAAACACGTTTTAGTCTTGGATATTTGTGGCATTCTTATCATGTACGTGTTGTTTTCTTTCCCTCTTTTCTTGATTTATTTTTTCAAGCATTGCAGGTGTAATCAGGAAAGCTATTGATATGCATTATATTTTCCTGTTTAGAAGGATGCAGGTGCTTTTGCAGATAAATGTTGGTTCTGGTGCGTTGAGAGATCCTGTTTTGGAAATTCTTCAATTTGATAAGTATCATGAAAAAGGATTGACTGCAGAAGACGGAGATCAGTTTATTCGTGCAGAGCCGGATCCTTGCAGGGAATTGTTAAGGTGGTTGCTTCCTTTAGATAATTCCATTTCCCCTCTTGCGCGTCCTATATCGCCTCCTCAATTGAGTACCAGTGTAAGCATTCGGAGCACATCCATAAACCCCACTTCAATATGACCGTCTAGTTCTCAGCTTTTCTCTTTTGGAAACTTCAGAAGTTATTCCATGTCTTCCCTTCCTCAAAGTAGTACACCACCTACTCCTGTTACAGCCCGTCACTCTAGAGGAAGCTTTGATGTTGATGATAGAGATCAGTTCTCATTCCAAAAGGCCATTAGGTATGAGAAAAGCAGGTGCGAAAAACTTTTATCTTTTCGAGGTGTGCCATTGGAGCCTCAAAGGTTTTCTGTTCGTTGTGGTCTGGAAGGCATTTACGTACCGGGAAGAAGATGGAGGAGGAGAATTGAAATCATTCAACCTTTGGAGATCCGTTCGTTTGCTACGAATTGCAATACAGAGGACCTTCTTTGTGTTCAAATAAAAGTATGCTCGACTGTTCTCTGATTTTCTTCATCTTTATTCTTCTTTATAGTAGATCCATTTATCATTTACGTATAGAAAATTTTAAAACTTGAGTTGCGGATTTATCATGCACCTTTGACATGAAAAATGAAGGCTTTGAATTGCATTTTTTTTTTTTTTTTGCAGAACATTTGCCCAGTTCATTCACTGGACATTGTGGTATATATAGATGCAGTGACAATTATCTGTGAAGATGCTTCAAATGGGGGGCCACCTCTGAGTTTCCCAATTGCAAGTATCGAAGCTGGAAAATACCATAATTTACCCAGTCTTGGCCTCAGGTTGACATCACTTAAAAGGAAAATTTTACTACATGAAACACACATGCAACCACAATGTGTACATGTATGTATATATCTGTGTACATGGAGAGGTAGGTAGGTAGGTAGGCTGTACAATCAATAGTTGCTGCATTTTCTAGCTGTGGTTATTTCTGTACTTTTTAGGTTTGTTCTCCTTGTTGGCATGTAGATACATTTTTGTAATGCTTTCTTTTCAGGAGAGGAGAGTGTATATATTGTATGTATATGTATATGCATATATCCGTGTACATGGAGGGAGGGAGGGTATACGATCAATAGTTGCTGCATTTTCTGGTTGTGCTTATTTCTGAACTTTTCTGATTGGTTCCCCTTGTTGGCATGTAAGTAGATATTTGTAATGCTTTCCTTTCAGGAGAGGAGAAGAGCATTCATTCATTTTAAAGCCAGCAACCTCACAATGGAAAATTTCTGAAAGTCAAAGTGCAAGAAGTTCAAAATCATTGAATGTAGCTGCTGGTAACTCATCATCATCTTGGCGTCATTCTAGCTACTGTGCTGATGGACACCACAATGGTGAACCCGTGACTCTCCTCTAGTAAAAATCTCATGTCTGTAAGAGCGCAAAAAAGGCGCATCTTGCTTGAATTTTGATTCAGAAATGGTTGAAATCAAATAATACAACTGTCTTTATCAAATTCCATGTTTTTTTTTTTAAAAAAAATTCGAAATTCAAAAATGGTTAAAATCGATGGATCTTCTTTGCCCAAAAGCAGGAGCTAAAAAACACAGACTTGATGAATTTTTCTACAGTAAAGATAAACTTTAATTTCGTCAAATCAAATTTTGGAAGCAAAGGTTTTGATTTTGACAACTGTATTGGAAAAGGCATCAATCAATATGATCTACTTTTCTTTCTCTAGCGGATTCCATCAGTTCAAAGAACCATAAACATTGCCCATCTCCACTTCCACCATCATAAACCGTCTCCACCTTCGGACATGACCGGAAACAAGGTAAGAGTTTCATATTTATTGCTACTCTAAACAAAGCTAATGGCAAGAAGCAAATGATTACTAAAAGAATCTCCAATAAAGACAGGCATAAATTAGTAAGTGGAAGAATAAGGATGTCGCTTTCTGCAGCCAGAAATATTTAAGGAGAAAAGATTTTCAATTGGGGGAAAGAAGACGAGTCGGTAATAAGAGCGAAAGGTGAGATAAATTTTTATTTCCTCTGACTAAGTTCCAGTGGGAATTGACGTGGCCTATTACACACACATATATATACATACAAAAACACACACACACATATATATATATATACATACATACATATATATACACACACATATAACATTCGTGTGACACGCTCTAGACTACGTGTCTTTTGGACCTTAGTATGTTAGTTTCATGGAGACGCGTGTTAAAGATACTGTGAATTCAAACCACGTGTTTTTTGGACCTTCCTCAGTTTCATGGAGGAACTTCTTGAAGTAATGGAAGAGGCTATGTATTCATACAGTAAACTTTCCAATAACTATAGAAGTATAGGGTAGCAGATTGTACTTGAAGAGATTGTAGTAGATGATGAATAACACTTCAATATTGAGAAAACATTTTCATTCCTCAATCCTCTCCTATACAAGTGCTTATATGAACAATTTATACACAATGAATACAAGAATGTTCCTAACGGCTATCTCAACCAACGGCTATCTAAGCCTGTTACATAACGGCTATAACAGAGTTTTAATACTTATTTTCAACACTCCTCCTCAAGCTTGGAGTATATGTTAATGCATCCAAGCTTGGATAATAATTTGTGAAATATGCTAGAGGAAACAGTAAGAATATCAGCTAGTTGTCCCGTTGATGGAATATGTCTAAGTTGAAGCGAACCATCTTCTAATTTTTCACAAATGAAATGTCGATCAATTTCCCATGCTTCGTTTTATCATGATGAACTGGATTTTCCACCATATGAATAGCTGAAATGTTATCACAATGTGCAAAGATAGAAGAAGAACTCAGGATATCTAGATGTAAGTCCTTTAATACGCGTTTAATCCACAATCCTTCACAGATTCTTAGTGCTAATGCCCGTAATTCAGCTTCAGCGCTGCTTCTGGAAACTACCGTTTGCTTTTTGCTCCTCCAAGTAACAGGATTACCCCAAACGAAAGTTCCATATTCTGAAGTAGACCTCATATCAACTTTTGATCCGCCCCAGTCAGCATCAGTATAAACTTGAATGGTTCTGTCTTTATGCTTTCCAAAAAATAACCCTTGACCTGGAGCACCTTTAAGATATCTCAAGATTCGCATGACTGCCTGAAAATGAACATCAGTAGGCGCATGCATAAACTGACTAACATAGCTAACTGAATAGCATATATCTGGACGGGTATGTGATAAGTAAATCAGTTTTCCAACTAGTTTTTGATATGAATGTATATCAGATAAAGCCTTACCAGATACAGAATGAGAAGTGTTACTGACCTCAATAGGCGTTGGTGCAGATTTGCACCATAGCATCCCCGTGTCCTTTAACAAATCTAAAATGTATTTCCTCTGTGAAATACTCATACCATTTTTATTCCTACCAACCTCCATTCCAAGGAAGTACCGTAATGTTCCTAAGTCTTTAACTTCAAATACTGTGGATAAATAGCCTTTCAGGCTAATGGTATTAGAAATGCAATTTCCCGTCAGAATAATATCATCAACATAGACAATAAGTATGGTGATATCCTTACCAGACCCAAGAATGAAAAGTGTGTGATCACTTTGTGCTTGTTTAAACCCATATTGAAGTAATACCTGGGCAAATCTTGAGAACCATGCTCTTGGAGACTGTTTCAAGCCATAAATGGATTTCTTGAGTTTACAAACTTTACCTGCATTCTCTTCAGTTTCATAGCCAGGAGGTATACGCATAAAAACTTGTTCTTTTAGCTCCCCGTTGAGGAAAGCATTTTTAATGTCTAGCTGGAACAACTCCCAATCTAAATTTACAGCAATAGAGAAAATTATTCTGACTGTATTTAGTTTAGCAACAGGAGCAAAAGTTTCCAAATAATCTATTCCATAAGACTGTGTATAACCCTTTGCTAGAAGTCTAGCCTTATGTCTATTTAAGGTTCCATCTGAATTATACTTAAGGGAAAAAACCCACTTGCAACCCACTGGTTTGCAATCAGCAGTCATGG
Source organism: Eustoma russellianum (assembly GCA_036186865.1). NCBI lineage: Eukaryota > Viridiplantae > Streptophyta > Magnoliopsida > Gentianales > Gentianaceae > Eustoma > Eustoma russellianum. The sequence continues at coordinate 5,945,711 of AP025062.1, read as the reverse complement.
GTACAAGTTCCCAAGTGTCATTTTTAATCAAGGCTAACATTTCCTCATCAACTGCTTGTTTCCACTCCTTTTGACTCATAGCTTCATAAATATTAGCAGGAATGCAGTGATCATCCAAACTTACAGTAAACGTTTTGAAGTTATCACACAATCTATCATAGGTGAGCACATTACTCAAGGGGTGGTTAGTTGAAGAAATCTCAGATTTTAACAACCTATGAAATGGAGTTTTTGTACATTCACGAGTTCCCTTCCTAAGAGCAATAGGCAAGAAATCTGATTCAGAAGACATAGTCTCCTCCTCAACCTGAATATGATCAGTATTAGTCTCAAACGGGGTAGATTGAATGAAGTTTTGATCACTTGTTACCTGAGACCTCTTCTTCCTGGAATATACCTGAGTAATTTCTCTCCCAGTGGTCTGATCTGGTGCTCTTCCTGTTTCTGTTGCGTGCTCATTACCTGGTTCCCCTGTAGCATTTATTCTGTCTTCGCCAGGAACAAGTTCTTCTTTTTCAGAAGGGTGGCCTCCCATAGTTGAAATATCAATAACACTCCAGTAATCCCCTGAATCTTTGCTATGCAGACTAGAATTTGAGTTAGATAGATAATAAGGAATATCTTCATCAAAAGAAACGTTAAGGGTAGTGTAAATTTTTTTAGAGATGGGACAAAAACACTTATATCCCTTTTGAGTTCCTGAGTATCCTATAAACATGCATTTAACAGACCTCCTGTCCAGTTTACCTCTTTGTGTAGACTGAAGATAGACAAACGCAGTACAACCGAAAATTCTGAAAGGAAGTTCAGACATAAGTAAACAATTAGGATAGCTCTTAAGCAGTAGTTGTCTAGGAGTAGTATACCCAAGCACTCTAGAGGGCATCCTATTTATCAAATAGGTTGCTGTGAGTACAGCCTCCTCCCAGAGATACTTAGGCACATTACTAGCGAACATGATGGATCTGGCAACACCAAGAATGTGCCTATGCTTCCTTTCAGCAAGGCCATTTTGTTGAGGAGTATAAACATTAGAGGTTTGATGGTGGATACCTCTTTCATTCAGAAAAGCCCTTACCTCTCTGTCCATATATTCACTACCATTATCAGACCTAAAGGTCTTGATAATCTTGTGAAACTGATTCTGGATCAGTGTGACAAACATCTTGAATATACCTGCAAGCTCAAATTTTTGTTTCATTAAGTATATCCAAGTAATGCGCGTGTGATCATCAATGAAGATGACAAACCACCTACAGCCATTTACATTGAGAACCTTTGAAGGTCCCCATATATCCGAATGAACCAAATTGAAAGGTTCACTTTTTTTATATATCTTAGCTGGATAAGATGCTCTGGTTTGTCTTGCATACATACGTGTTTCACACTTAAGACAATTCTCATTAACACCAGTAAACAATTCAGGTTTCAGTTTTTTAAGGTACAAAAAATTGGGATGCCCCAACCGTCTATGCCAAAGCAAAATGAGACCAATTCTAGATTCAGTCTTATCTATTCTAGAGACAACAACCTTGTTCTGAGAAGAATAGATACTAGAACTGTCTGCAAAATATCCTGGTGTCATGTTTTCCAAAAGAAATAGTTCATCATGTTGTTTAGCAAATCCAATCCCCTCCTCCTTCATGTCCTTCCCCTTCAGCACTTTCTCCTGGAAGCAAGAAGAAGAGGGAAGAAAGAAGCACTCAGAAGGAGAAAATACTGCAAGACACTTATTGTCAATCATTAGTTTTCTCACAAAGATTAAATTACAATCTAATTTAGGAACAAACAAAACATCTTTCAGTACTAATTTATCTGAGATTCTAATATTTCCACAGCCTACAATGTCTATACTTTGACCATTAGCAACTCTTACTTTCCTAGATTCACGACAGAAACGCAATAGTGTAAATAATGTAGAGTCAAAGGTCATATGATGAGTAGCACCAGAGTCAATAATCCAAGGTTTAGTTTTACCTTCACTACCTGATCTAGCCATAGTAGCCATGATTTGTCCTGTGGAGACTTGGCTTCTCTGGCTCCCAAGTATTCTCAACACTGCCTCCAACTGATCCTGAGTAAATGGAGCATCTGAAACACTCGATGTTTCAGTTGCCTTGGCCTTTTCTTCAGCTACTGCTGCCCTTGGAGGCTTCCAAGTGTCAGAATTTGATTTCCACGATCCACTAGAGTCAGACCTCCCAGAAGAGCCTTGTCTATAGTTATTCTGCCTGTAGAAGGATGCAGGAGGTTTGACAGTACTCCCCGGCCTTCTGTAACATTCTTCAAATGTGTGTCCATTCCTGTGACACCACCTGCAATACTTTTTCACAAAGTCAGTTGTTCCAGATTTTTTGGATGCAAAAGATGCACTTTTGTCTTTGTCACTACTACTCTGAGAACTGAGAGCTGAAGTTTCAGATGATAAACCAGATCCAGCTCCCAGCATTACTTTCATTCTACTTTCTTCCTGTCTAATTTCAGAAAAAGCAGTATTAATGCTAGGTAATGGTTTAGTTCCTAGAATACGACTTCTAGCAGCATCATAGTCTTTATGTAGGCCTGAGAGAAAGCTAAATATCCTTCTTGTATCTTTAATCGTCCTAAACAACTGGTCATCCTGAGAGCACCGCCATTGATAGGTCTCCAAAGAATCAATCTGTTGCCAGATTTGAGACAAACAACTGAAATACTTACTAACCGACTGCTCGCCTTGTTTTACATCTTTAAGCAGAGACTCCAACTCATAGAGTTCGGAGATATTATCTCTTTTGGAGTACATCTCCTTTGTTGCTTTCCAAATGCTTGCTGCTGTTTGATGAAGCATGAAGGTATTACTGACCTCCGGTGTCATTGAGCCAAGTAACCAGGACATTATCATCGAATTTTCAGCTTCCCAGGTTGCATATTTCTTATCTGTCTCAGCAGGAATAACCATGGTTTCAGACAAATATTCCTTCTTTCCTCTTCCGATAATAAAGAGTTCTACAGCACGACTCCAAGGTAAGAAATTATTTCCATTGAGTTTTTGATTTGTGATGGAAACAGGAGTAGAATCAACCACAGAGCCCATAGACCCTGATAATTGATTCGCTCCTGTATCATCAGAGGTAATTTCACTCCCTTGGTCTGCCATGCAAGCAAAGATTTGTGGAGAACAAAAGTGTAGACTGAAAAAAAAGTTTGAACACGAGCAGAAAGGAAGAGGATGAAGGAGGAGTTCAAAGAGAGAGGATTTGTAATAAAGAGATTGAATGACCCGCAGTAAATGCAGAGTACACACAAAAGCAGAAATGCGTCTGATGTAAAATTTGAGGTGACAAAAGGAAGAAATGAATGGGTGATATTTTCGATACCCACTTGACGGAGAAACAATTCTTTATTGTTTTTGTGTAAGAAATTTAATGTCTCTGTGGAAAGCCAGGTGGTGATGTGCATATAACATTCACGTGTGTTGGCACAAGGAACAATAGACAGCTGGCTGTCATGAGAGATGTGTTGGCACGTCAATTTTAACCAGCTGGCAGCAATCCGGAAAAATTTCTCCTTTTTTTCCGAAATAAACACTATCGTGTAAAGACCCCGGTATCTTGTAAATCCGTTTGTCCTTTCTTTTCCCTTTTAGGACGTCTTTGCCCCTGCCTTTTTCCTGTTAGGACGTCTTTGCCCTTGTCGTCCTCAGACTCGTCTTCTTCAAATTCCGAGTCTTGTCTGTAAATTTCAGGCCAACCTTTTTCTTGTGATTTTATGGTGTTCGACCTTCGTATTACTTGACGAGACTTTTGTTGTGGGTTTCAGAATTGGCAGTCTTGTGCGAATTCAGACAAGAAACAATGGACAGCAGAAAGTTTGTGTCCTTCTAAGAAATATGGATAAATATGGATGAATTGAATCTTTTCCTTTCTTTCCAGGCTCTGATACCATATATAAGTATAGGGTAGCAGATTGTAGTTGAAGAGATTGTACTAAATGATGAATAACACTTCAATATTGAGAAAACATTTTCATTCCTCAATCCTCTCCTATACAAGTGCTTATATGAACAATTTATACACAATGAATACAAGAATGTTCCTAACGGCTATCTCAACCAACGGCTATCTAAGCCTGTTACATAACGGCTATAACAGAGTTTTAATACTTATTTTCAACAATAACATTTCAGGGCGCGGAGGTTTACGGTGAGACCTTTGACAATCGGCGAAGTGCAAGACTTGTCCGGAACAACAAGAATCCTTAACTAGAATGGGATTCCAATTCATCACTTTTTTTTAGTGAGATTTTGAGAATAGCTGCTCATTGAAAAACACAGTCGATGAAATTTGTAAGCTGTGTTTGGAAGTGAATTATTATCTATCGTTGGCCCCAAAGAATTACCGATTTCTATAGCGTAACTGAAAACGAAACTCTTCAACTAACTCCTCTCTCTGGCAGCTTATGAAAGAATCCTTGTTAGTATCAGTTTCTTGGTTACAACTGAAATAGCAAAGGTTTCAAGTGCTTATAATGCCAGCAGGAAGCCGTTGGACTCTCATTGTTTAAACTAAGCATGTTGAAGGGCTCCAATTTTGGTTACAAACTGGGTTTCATTTATTTTACAGTAAGACTTCCATATCACCAAATGAAGAGGACACACACCCAAAAAAAAAACCCATAAACTTTGTAAAAAATTTGGACAGGATTCTCGTTTTATCAATCAATCATTCCCAGTACATCTCAACATCATCAAAAGCTATCATTAAGGTCTGGAGAGAGTGAGGGGTAGAAGAGTTTGCTTCCAATGAGACCCCCGACTCTATATGTACCTGCATAAATTACACAATAATAGGGATCTGATATGCTAGTGTGTTAGTGATGAAATGCACTAAACATAAATATGTAGTTTCTGTTATGAAAATAGCTATAAACGTGTATATGCACATATAATACAAAACAAAGACAAAAACAAAAAAAAAGTGCAAATATGATGAAAGCCTATCGTATCTATACTTCCCTTTATCCCAAAACACAGACCCAAAGCCTCAACCTGTAAAAGGAAATGAAGATAACAAAGGGATCAAACAATGACAAGCTGTAAGATAGTCCCACCATTCTTGTAATTTTATCTTCCATTACTCGGGGACTTAAGGTGAGAAGGCAAAGGAGATCCAGATGGCCGCGCGTGCATCGGCGAACGATGTTGTCGATGCAGCGAGTGATGTGCAGGACTAGGAGAAGATCCATGTCCTGATCCCCTATGGTTTGAACTTCTGGGAGAAGGGAGTTCTTCTAGAGCAGCTAAAACATCTCCAATTCTTGGCCGTTGTTTCGGATCAGTGCTTAGGCACTGCTGAGCAAGTGTAGCAGCTGTAAATGCTCCTTTCTGAGAATACTGGCCTTCCAACTTTGTGTCCATTAAGCGAAACAACTTCCTTTTATCACCTAAGTATGGTTTCGCCCAGTCTACAAGATTTTGTTCCAGACCGACCTTCGTTTTATCAACTGCACGACGGCCTGATAATAGTTCGAGCAGAACAACACCGAAGCTGTATACATCGCTTTTTGCTGACAGTCTACCTGTTAATGAAAACAATGAAGGAATCTCACTTAGTAGCCAAACGTTTGGCACATTACTCAATTAACAGTTAGACGTTGATAAAACTCACTTAACAGTCTTTGTGGGTAATGGCTCACTTACAGCCGATGGCTTACACATTTCAGCAAAAAACATATTAAAAAATGTTTCCATTAACAGGTTTACACATTTCAGTCAACAATGTCATAGGACTATGATGAGATCGACGTTCCATTTTCTTGATAGATTCAGGTTTAATGGAACGGCAAAGACTAATGTACCTGTAGCAACATATTCTGGTGCAGCATAACCTTGTGTACCCATAACTTGAGTGGATACATGAGTTCTATCACCAGTTGGACCTGCCTTAGCCAGACCAAAGTCCGATAATTTTGAATTAAATTCCTGCGATTTGCAGACATTATGGACAAATCAACCTCAAGAGTAAAGAAGAGAAACGATCTACCCACATTTCTTTCAAGGGCACGAAAATAAGGGAATCTCACTTATTAGCCTAACGTTTGGCACATTACGCAGTTAGCAGTTAAAAGTTGATAAAACTCACATAACACCCAGTCTTTGTCGATAATGTCTCACTTACAGCTGTGCAACCGGAAGAAAATTGTTGACCCATTAAGATTACCGTTGACTCTCATATCTCACCCTACTTTATTATTTATTTATTGTGGAGGGATATAAAAAAGACAAAAGATGTCCACCTTTTCCCCTACTTCTTCCTCCATTCGAAAATCACTACTGCTGAAGCAACGGTTTTTTTCGCCCTTGAAGAAGACAACATAGGCTGATAAAAAGAAGACATTTTTTGTGAAAAATTGCTTAGAGCTGTTGGATATATCGATCCTTCGTCCCGGATTAGTTTCTGTCCATGAAGTTTCTTTTGCAGCTACTAATCCGTATCTACACCTTCGTTGGGGAAGTCTCCTACGATTTACAGACCTTGAATTTTGTGAAGACATCAACAGTGAAGAGGGTGAAGTCTCCTGCTATTTGGAGATGTCTCATGCTTGATTGAAGAATGATGTGAACCGAATTGGAGGGAAAGTGATGTGGAGGAAAGGGAAGACACATTATACGGCTTGTGAAGGGAGGAAAGGGACGACAGATTATACGGCTTGTGAAAGAGTGAATTTGGGAAAGAATTGGAGTGACAGTGCTGTTGGGAAAGGGCAGCAACGACAATTATAGGGGCTTGCAAGTTTTGGAGGGAAAGGTTTGTTGGAGGAAGGAGGGAATTACCGTGGCATTCAACTTTCAGCTAAAACTCATTTAAAAAATGGTTTTTTCCCGCCAAAACAGGCTACAGTAGGTCATCTTCGGATGACCGGCTGTAAGTGAGTCATTATCGACAAAGACTGGGTGATAAGTGAGTTTCATCAACGTTTAACTGCTAACTGAGTAATGTACGTTAGGCTAATAAGTGAGATTCCCTCGAACAAAAATGTATGTAAACTTACAGCATCCAAAAGGATGTTAGAAGCCTTGAAATCTCTGTATATTACATCGGCCTGGTGGAGGAAAGAAAGTCCTCTAGCTGCACCAACTGCCACTTTTATTCTGGTTGTCCAAGAAAGAGGCTGGGGTCCTCCTGCTAATCAAAATTTATCCATATGTGATCATTATTATACATAACAATAACTTGGAAAATAAGACGAGTTGTGCATCAAAGAATTTCATATCACTTAGGAGACATACTTCTGAATAAATGATTCTCCAAGCTTCCTCTAGGCATGAACTCATAAACCAAAAGCCGGTTGTCACCTTCGATGCAATACCCAATAAGCTTAACAAGATTTGGGTGGCGAAGTTGCCCAAGGTAATTTACTTCTGTCTGCAAATAAATTTTTGTCAAGGGACTTAATGTGCACCATAGTCTTAATGTGAACAAGTAGGAAACTCACCAACCACTCTTTGTGCCCTTGGTAACCCTCAGACTTAAGCCTCTTCACAGCAATAACTAACCCGGAGCCAGGTTTTACAGCAGTAAGACTATGCTCATCGATCCATCCTTTAAACACATAACCGAATCCCCCTTCTCCAAGCAGACTGTCTGGTCGGAAATTTCTCGTTGCATTCTTCAGCTCATTGAATGAAAAGGACTTCACATGGGGAGATGACAATATCTCACTTTCAGATCTAGGAGTTGGAAGGCTATCACCATTGCTTTTGGCACCATAAGATGGAATGCTCAGACTGGAAAGAGCTGAAGAGTTCTTGCCAGAATATCTTATGACCTCTGAAAATGGAGATAAAAGAGAGAGTTTCGAACTTTGTAATATAAAATAAACCAGCTGAGGCTCGAGTAAAACAACTTTAAAAATTGATCATACACCCCCCCAAAAAAAATTCAAGCCAAGAAAAGAACAAAGATTGTTATTAACCCATAGCAACATAATAGGAAATCCTACAGTACAACAACATTACTCATTGCGTTAGAGGCTCGTGCCTATGGTAGAGTACAGGGGGTCGGATGTACGCAACCATACACATATGTTAGAAGCATACAGAGGTTGTTTTCTGATGACCTATAATGAAAATTGCGACAAATTGTGTCGACCAAGCGCTACTTCACAATATATAAAGCGCAACCAGTTTAGTGAGTCATTTTGATTTATTACATCATATTCCAAAGTCAAAGAAGATAGTGTCCTTGACTCCATTAGAAATGGAAAGGAATATGAAATCCTACACTAATCAGAGCAAATATATAGGGGAAAGAGGGGGGGGGGGACTAGCATTCATGACCACACAAGCTTTTGTGCACAAAGTCCACCATGAATCAAGTCTATTTATCAAATCATCCACTACCAAAGCTTCTTCATGAATAGATAATTCACTTTCACATATACAAGATTTAAAACTTGGACTCAATAAATGGATAAAACAGATCCACAAAATAAGAAGACAGAGGCCCAGAGCAGAGCAGAGATTCTGTTCAAAAATCAAGAACATGGAGCAACATAACCATCTTGGTATACCCAATCCTTCATCTAGTAACATCTCACAGAAATAAGCAGCTCATCAAAATAATAACCAGAAATCAGAGTCGAGATGAGGGCCACGAAAAAGAGAAATAGGAAAGCAGAGGAATAGTCTCAAAACCAGAAGCTCAAGGGAAAACAAGAAAAGAAGAAAAACGAAAATATATCCAAAGTATAAAACTTTATCCTAAAGGCCAAGAATTCTGGTGATAATAAAACCATCTTGCTTTTTAACCAAAAAGATTCAAAGTTTTTCACAAACCCAGAAAAAAATAATCTCATGGAAACAAGTCAAACATGTAAATATGAAGAACAAAATCATCAGTGAACAAGAAAGACAAACAAGAAAGTACCTGAACTTTGAGAGGCATCAACCTTAGCTGAAGTACCAAAGCAATTGCCCATCTGATGACAAAATCACAGGGCAATCAAGTTTTCTTTGACAAAGTTCAGCTAATTTCTCTTTAAAGTCAAGTACTTTTTGATAAAGAACAGAGGATAACTATCGAAGGAATGATGACTTGAGAGTAATCCCAGCTGCAATCGATGCCTGGAAGAATTGCTTGTACTGGTGGAAAGTGAAATGGAAGTTCTGAAAACGGCTTTCACATCAGAATTTAGAATTGATGGAAGATGCCAAAAGGAGGGGTAATTAAAAAAATGCATTTTAAATAATTAATTACATTTATGGTAGCTTTTAGAGATATTGCGAAAATATTGTCCAATTGTTTTTTAAAAAAAACGAAAATGTATTCCGAAAAAAAAAGAGTGCGTTTCGGTGAGCCTCTCATGTTTCAGAGAATCTAAGGAAGGGCCGTATCTTTTCTTTTTTTTTTTTTTGGAAAAGGATCCGTATATATATTCATAAAAGTTGGCAAAAGACAAATGTACATGATAGGCTACTTGCTACACATATACACCCGTATGACTACGTAATTGCATCATCCACATCTGTGACGTGAGCTTTTAGCAAAATATCTACTCGTTGCACCGTTAGCTTCGCAAAGGATGTATGATGTACATCCGGTAAAGTGTCCCTGTGTTTTTTCCGATTCCAAAGGTACCACATGTCATACGTCGCTTCTCGAAAAATATATCTCCAATGATAAGTACTATCTGTATGCCCCATCTCTTGGGTCATGTTCATATCAACCCAATCCGCCATCTTGGAGGGATTCCAAAATATGTGTCATTTGCTTTGATCCACCAGCACCTGCCAAGCTCTCCGCGACCAAGAGCAATCCCTCAATTCGTGCAGCTCGCCAGCATTGCGCATACCACATGACCCACACACACTTTCTGGACTAATATGCCTTTTGTGGAGAAAGAAAATTGTGGGCAAAACTCCGCGACGCACACGCCATAGAAACATATTCAAACGCAATGGACCCTTTATATCCCAGATCCGTCCCCAGGCTCGTTCCTCAGAGTTATCCACCTGCACACACTGCAGATCATACGCATTCTTCACCACATTCTTCCTTGCCTTGTCCGCCTTCCCCATAGAATTCGGTTCCACCCGATCTCCATCGTGCAGGTGGTTGGAGCTTTCCAAACCGCGTTTAAGGAGATCCACACATCGTACAATACTCTTCCAAGTCCTCGACGCGTTTGTCTTTTTCTGTTGAGCTAGTGGTGAGCCATACTTCGCCCACAACATCCGCACCCAAACTCTATCCCTCTCCGCAAACATTTGCCATCCAAGCTTCACTAGAAATGCAAGATTCATCTTTCTTAGGTTCTTGAACCCAAGCCCCCCTTGGTCTTTTGGTGCACAGAGCTTGTCCCAAGCTAGATAGTGAAGGTTTTTCGCACCATCCAGCTCGTCCCAGAAGAATTTACGGATATGCTTCTCCATATTTTTTATAACCGACATCAGAAGCTCTACCGTCTGCATTATGTACGAGGGCATGGCATTCAGGACAGACTGAACCAGGATCCCTCTGGAGGCTTGTGACAATTGGCGGGCCTTCCAAGCACAAATTCTACTCCTAAGATTGTCCAACAAAAAATCATATGTAGAAGCAGTGGTTCTTCGATGTAGAACAGGAATCCCCAAATACTTCCCAAGGTTCTCTGTCCTCTTAATTTTCAGCCGATGCGCAATAGCGGCCTTCACATCCTCAGGTGTGTTGCTGGATGTAAAGAACACACTTTTAGATAAGCTGACTTTCTGGCTCGATAGCCTGCAGAAGTCATCCAGCACTGTCTCCATAATCCCGGCTTGTTCTAGCGTAGCTTCACTAAATAATAATAAGTCATCTGCAAAAAAGATATGAGAGATTTCTGGACCACCTCTTGAGGCTTTCACCGGTCTCCATTTTCTAGTTTCCACAGCGTTATTGATCATCTGGCTTAGTATGTCCATACATAGGAGAAACAAATAGGGGGCAAGTGGATCGCCCTGCCTAATACCACGTGTTGGCTGAAAGGGGTTCAGCCGCTGTCCGTTCCAAAAGATGGATAGTGTGGGTGACATAACGCAGAACATGATCAACTCGACAAGATCATTTCCAAATCCAGCTGCCTCAACGACCGTCCTCAGAAACGACCAATTGACTCGGTCATAAGCTTTCTCTAAATCAACTTTAATCACCATGAGTTTCTTATTCCCCCTCTTATTTCGCATAGTATGGATTAGTTCTTGGGCCATGATAACATTTTCCGAGGCTTGCCTCCCCGCCGTAAACGCACATTGCATCGGATTCACCAGCTTAAGAATTAATGATTTCACCCTGTTAGCGATGATCTTTGTAATCAGCTTGGTTGTGACATTGGCCAACGCAATTGGACGAAACTGAGATATACATTCCGGATGCTTGATCTTAGGGATAAGAGAAACAGTCGTTTCGCTCATGTGAACCGGAAACATCTTATCTTTAAAAGCTTTAATCACAAACTGTGTTAGCGCTGACCCTACCACAATCCAATTCCGTTGATAAAATCCCGGAGGGAGTCCATCCGGCCCAGGGGCTTTGAAGACACCCATTTGAAACAAAGCACTTTCAACCTCCTTCTCCGAGACCACTCTATTCAAAAAACGCTTATCCCCTTTAGAAAGGGTTGGAAAGGAAATGTTCCAACGGGAAGCTTGCCGATTATTATCCTCCGTATAAAGCTCCACAATACTTTCTAACCATGCATCTTAGTTCCTCCGCATCCTCAATCCAGTGACCACTGCCATCTTTCAGAGTGGTACAATGGGTTTTGGCTTGTGATTTCCCCAACGACTTGTGAAAGAAATTAGAATTTCTTTCACCCTTGGCCAGCCAGTTCAAGCGTGCCTTCTGCTGCCAAAATGTTTCTTCATGCCTCAGAATATCGCCATACTCATGGATTAGTTTAGCCTCCAGATTAACAAGAAAGCTGGAAGGCCTGCTTTCCAATGCCTTTTGGATTCCCACCAATATGGCTTCACATTGTTTCTTGGTATGGAAAAGATTGCCATAGGTATCCCGGCTCCAAATCCTCAGTTTCTCCCAGAAAAGAACAATGGCTTTGCTAAGGTTATTTGAAGAAGGGGGCCACGCGGTCTTAACAAAGCCTTTAAATTCTTTGTGTTCCATCCAATTAGCTTGAAATCTACTGCTCGCTGAACCGACAGTGGCATTTTTATTACTCAAACAGTCGAGTAGAAGTGGGTTATGGTCGGAATGAGTACGTGGGAGATGACGAAGAGAAGCATCAGGGAAAGCTTCGCGCCATCTATCGTTACCCCAACACTGATCCAGCCTTTGTTGAATGTTTCGGTCTCCATGATGTTTATTAGTCCAGGTAAATCTTGGACCAAAGAAATTGAGATCGGTGAATCCACAAGAGTCCATAACCTTTCTCATTCTTTCCACAGGATATCCCGCTACTCTCCTCCCTCCTTTTTTATCCTCTTGACTAATCACTTGATTCAGATCGCCAATAAGGGCCCAAGGAAATTTGACATATTGGTTCAGGTGCTCAACATAATCACAAAAAGCATCACGAACCGCAGCAATCGGTGAAGCATACACAAGGGATAAAAGCCATTTCGTTTTATTCAATTCTAAAATTCCCAGTGTCATCATTTGTGCCGTATAGTCCCAAACTTTTATTCCTACTTTGTTCCCATCCCAGAAGCACCACAGCCCGCCTGCGAAACCTCTTGTTTCCACCACAACAAACTTAGTGTAATGAAATCTATCCAAGATCCAATTTCCATGGCTACTGTGTACCCTGGTCTCGCAAAGAAATAACAAATCAGGTTTATACTGTTTCACCAAGTCACTTACTGCCCTACGAAACTCCTGTGACGCCGCCTCTACAATTCCACGCGAGGACACTAACCATTGATTACACAGTCAATCAGTTTGGATGGTGTCATCCCCCATCCCAGGGTTCTCTCCCGTGATCAAGTCGTTCATATCTTCCCTTGGTACATGATTCCTGGGCTCCTCACCCGAGTCAGCAACCACTGATATCATTTGCTCATCAAAAATTTGTTGGTCCGGGGGCTGTTGTTTAGTGTTGTCCCCCATCTGATCCTGTTTTAAGGCGTTTTGTTTGGGGGCTAAGGCCGGCCACTCGATCCCGTACCTTGTCTGTTCAATCGATTGTGGAAATGAACCTGTGAGCTCATTTGTTATATCACGCAATGACGATGACATTACGCCACCACCTCTCATCCGTGAATATGCCCCTCGACCCCTTGAAGGACCCCTTCTGCTGCTAAAGTCCATTGTGCTATCACAGTGTGTTTGCCCATCTATTTCATTCCTTGTTTTTTGTTGTATACTCACACGACCCTTTGAATTATTCCTTATTTGAATGCCTTTCTTCTGCCTACCCTGGATATTCAATTTTGCTGTTCTCTCTGTCGCTTGGAAAACTGGTGCAGGACCCTTGTCATGGATATTTTGTAGTCCTCTTTGCAATTCATCTTCAGGGGTTTCTTCATTATTGTTATCCGGGTCCAAATCACATAGGATCCTGAAACCTGATCCACGATTATTTCCCTTACTACTACTCGGTGGTCGTACCTGTCTTGAACTTTCCACGTGCCCTCTAGAATCCTCATCGGTTACACCCGCATTGGCCGCAAAACCAAATTGGTCTGCCAAGATGTTAGTACGTCGTCTTCTACTATTGCTAGCTACCATCCATGGTCCAAACGGTTCAGATTTGCTTGACTCCTTCTCACGCATCGTGTTAGTCCCTGCCCTGCCTACTTCTTCCATCGTATCCTTTCCGCAATCCTCAGAATGATGCCCATACCGGCCGCATTTAAAGCATATCGTATTTAATCCCTCATACTCGACAGTAAATGAAATACCATTGAGATTGATTCTTGATGCCAATGGTTTCATTAGATCGATTTCGACACACACTCTTGCATATTTTCCTCTTTCCACATTCATTGTTGTGTTATCAACTTTGATCGCCTTCCCAAGCCGACTACCAAGCTGCAGCAGCACAGTCTCATCAAAATACTCAAGTGGCAGCATGGGAATTCTTATCCAGGCTAAGGTACTGGAGATGGAATCCTGTGCAGGTGAAAATAGGGGTTGCCACTTCCTCACAGTGATATAATGTCCTTGGATCATCCAAGGACCATTTCCTAAGGCGTTCCAGTAATGGATAGCTGAATAAAATCGTACAACAAAATAACCATTGGGTAGATCAATAATATCCAGTTGACCCCCAAAAGCCCACAGCTCAGTCAGACGCTTCTCTAACAGTTTATAGGAAAAATGTTTGCCTAGTACCTTCACAATAAGAGCCCTGCGCCATGGCCGCCAAAGCTTCTTGCATTGTTCGAGTGGAATGTCCATGGTTATGCAGCCCACCTCCGTCTCAGCATTCGCATCCATTGTGGCAACATCATACTGCTCTAGATGTTCCTCCACCGTCTGGTCGTCTTCGTCCTCGCCACAGTAGATTTCAGCAGTTACAGGGGTTTTTCGGATAAGGGAGGCCCAACTTCCCCCTCCACCCATCGTTCCTTCCGACCCACCTTCGAATCCGTTCATCTGTAAATCTTCCTCTGCTGGTCTTTTGAATTTCTTTACACTTCGTTGAAGTTGGTCTGCTTCCTCACTTGATTTTCCCAGGATTGCACCTTCCATCGCTGGAAGGAGGTTCGAAATCGAGCTGCGATGAAACCCTAGGAAGTCACTTGGTCCAGACCAATTTGTATGTCCTGCGATTAGAATAGGGCCGTATCTTTTCTGATATATGCATTATTTCACAAAATCTAAGAGATTGTTTTCACAGTTGTAATTTTAAAATCACAAAACAGTAATTTTACTAGTTCCTCCGAGACACGTTCTTAGAACAACTTCTCCAAATTTTACCTATAAACTATCTTCTGTCCTTCCCGCTAATTCGAAGGAGGGGAAACGTTCCCGTCGAGTTAATGACGAGATGTATATTCCCAACTTTTTGTTTGTTTTTTATTTGTATTTTTAATGTAAAATTTTATATCCTATTTTAAATACTTTACTTTCATATATTCCATAATGTTTATTTATTTTAATTCTTTACTTTTTATTATTGATCATTTTTCTGCTGTGTTCTTTTCATTTATTTTTCAGATTATTTAATTATTATTTTTCTTCTTCTATCTTATTTGTTATTTTTATTGTGACATAAAAAATGTTATCACGTTTTTCTTAGTGTTTATGTAGCGTTTATGCTGTAATGTTTTTCATAGTGTCTATGTACCGTTTGTATAGATTTTTGTCATAATTTTTTTGGTTTTTTTATCTTTTCTTGATGACATAAAGAAAACATGCTATAAAGCTATAATGTTTTTTCTTGTGTAACATTTGTGTTTTTCTTCGTGTTTGTCCTTTTAGTAAGTCGATAAACATGTATTCTTTAAAATCTATGTTTTTTAAAATGTTTGTATTGTTTATATTCCAATATATGTATATTTTCTAAGTGATGTGTAGTTTGTAATCCAATAAACTTGTACTTTGTAGCATTATAGCATTTTTTATTTATGTCATTAAGAAAAGTAAGAAATAATATAAGAAAAAGAATAATTACAGAATCTAAAAAAAATGAAAAAGACAAAGCAGAAAAATGATTAATATTAAAAAACAAAGAGTTAAAATAAAGAAACATGAATAAAACATATACATATGAAAGTAAATAGAGTATTTAAAATAGGATATAAAAATTTTATGTTAAAAATATAAGTAAAAAAGGGACGAAAGAAGTAACACTGTGAGACACTTTCCCGTCCTTTGATTTGGGGGGGGAAGGGCAGGAATTTGTTTTTCTAATATAAACCTTTAAAAGTTTATATTAAAAAAAATCTGATTTTCCTGAAAACAGAAACTATATTTTTACAATATCTTCAAAGTTACTATAAAAATATAAGTAACAAATAAAAAATACAGTGTTTTTATAATTACCCCCTAAAAGGAAGGAGTTGAGAAAGTGCAACCGCAGCAGGCTGCTATCTTTTTATTTTTCTTATTCTTTTCCTTTAATTTTAATATTACTATGATTAACCTTTTCAATGAGTCGGGATGAGATTTTCTGCTCCTCAATCTCCTCACATCACTCATGACCACGCGACATATGGCAGCAGGGTGGTGTGGTGAAGCTAGATACATGTGACTCTCATCTAGTCTCACCATCCCTCTTGTTGCCACGTGTCGTGCGGTGACGCGTGAGGTGAGGAAAAATGGATAAGAGGATCATATAGCCAAAGAGTTGGGGGGGGGGGGGGGGGGGGGTTAATGTTTCGTTTGAGATGGAAACTTGTGGAGGAGGCCCCATAGGGCAACTACAAAAGTTGCACTGATTTTGTAATCTTTGCTGAAAAGGACAATTGCGTGTATGTTAAAAACCACATGTTGATATAAACTATGTGGATTAACCTAATCATATGAGCTTTCCCAACCACAAAAAAAAAAAAAGGAACATATGAGATTGAGCCATTGAGGTAATATAATTAATGTTTTCTTAAAATATGTAATTTTATTTTAAAGAGATAATTACTTCACACTTGTGTTTAGGCATAATTATTTTTAATTTTTTCTAGTTTTAGACTTGATATTTCCATCTGTTATGGTTTTGGATTAAACTGAGAACTATTTATGGTCATAACTAGCGAAAATGATCATAATATAGATCCTTTTGGTTTGACATATGATTCTTGATATTCTTTTTCAGAGTTAATTGCACCTGCTATCTATTCTTTTCCACCAAGTTTTAAGTAGCATCCAATGTTTCATGAAACACACTTGGCATCCAGACTTATAAGGTTAATAGACATCTGGCATCCATGCTGACGTCATAAAGGCAATTTTCATTTATTTTTTAAAAATTTATAGAAAAAATAATTCAAAAATAAAAAAAACCCCACCCCCACCCCACCACACACTCCCACCCCCACAATCGACCTCCCCCTTCCTCCTCATCTTCCTCTTCTTCCTCCATCTTCCTCTTCTTCCTCCATCTTCCTCTTCATCTTTAAGTGCAGAATCCTCTTTTTTATTAGCAAACAAGAAATTCTCATATGCAGGTCTGCAAATTGAATGCATCTGAAATGTCTGCTCATTCCTCGTTCCTCCCCATTTCTCTTCTTCTACTCTGCCTGCTGTGTTTCTTTTTGATTCTTTCTGTTGCAAAGAGACCCTTTTTGGTACTAATTATAAATCACTTTTTTCTTTCTGGAAAAAGATCCTATTTATAAATCTTTAGTAGCCCAAATTAATATTTAAATCGTAAAATTGAAGACCAATGTATAATGTATCTTCCTTTGAACTGTAAAGTAGCCGGGTCTGATTTCGGCCATTATTGTAACGGATGACATTCTGAAGAGGTCCTCTGTCTTTGAAACCCCAAGTTACTCACATGGGCTGACAGTAATTCCTCTATGTACTTGGCCGTGATCTGTGGAAAGTTATTTCATAACCCATAAGTGCTGATTTTGATTTCAAAAGAAAATCACAAAAATTTTATTTGATAAGCATGCTGTTGGATTTAATTTAATAAACCCCTGAATAGGACCGTTTAATCGAATCAATGGACAAAGTAACAAAATGCGGAAAAGTATACCTTGCTCCATTGCTGTTGTTAATCTGAACACGTACGCTGCAACTGCTCCGGCTGATGAAGAATCTGGCGTGATCCAAGGATTCACGACCTCCCACCAATTGTTGATATGCCCCTTGAACCGGAATCAACAATTCACTGCTTTACCCGATGGAGAGGTTAGACAGTGTGGACTTTATAGAAAATTTGGCACACCCTCCCTTTTGCTTCTCTGTAACCGATTTTTGCCTCTTACGATATGAGGAGATGAAGCGTTCTTCATATAGAGGGGATGGGAAGGATCTGATAGGTATAAGGTTTTAAATTTAATCTTAAATTTAAAACTCAACCTTATCTTCCCATTAAATATTATCCAATATTTAATTATTGTACCAATAATTATCTACAAGCCACACGTGGGTTGTCGCCCCTCGGGGACCAGATGTCGTAACTTTATGGTCGTTGCACTTTGAGCCCATCCATCGCGGTCTCTGACCATATGACTGTCTACATATTCGGGGTTTCCATTCAGACCACACTATACATCCACGAGTATACCCGATGATCACTTAACATGTGGATGTTTTACGTAACAATTAATATTATTACGTGACATATGTGACATATAATATTATCATACATAACGTCCACCTTATGATTAATTCGTATAAACTTTATCAACGTGCTGCGCATCACACGTATCTCGAATTAATCCCAACAATCTCCCACTTGGACTATGTATGCAACTTAAAGATTATGTCACCCTTTTGAGCTCATATACCTTATGTCCTTTAGTGTGTCTTTCCTTTTCCGGTCCATCAGCAAATGTTAGCAAAAGACTTAAGCCGCACGCCGCCACATTGAATTAGTGACTTGTCCCTCTTAAATCATGATACTAACATTCTACTGAATGACATGGATACTGAAATGGATATGTAGTGTGGAATTAATATGTTAGGTGATCATACATATCTAATTCTAACTTGGCCCTCTTTAGCGAGATCAATAGAATTCAGAATGTATGCCGTAACTGCTTAATGTACATTACTTCTGCAGAAAAAACTTTAATATAACCGGAATGTACATTATACTGTATGTCTGAAATAAACAACTTTATTGAACACAAGAAAAAACCTTACAGACTCCCACTAGGATAAAACATCCTCAACTGGACTAAGACCCATACGGCTAACATGCTTGTGAAACACAACCGGTTCCACGGCCAGTCCTGCAACAGAGCACCCAGAAACTATAATCATGGCAAAAACTTCTGCAGGTGTTGCAATTACCCATAGGTGGTTGCTGGTTGGGAGTTGGAGAATTTTGAGAGTGGAGAGAGAATACGCATGGGTTCAGTTGAGTGGATGGAGGAAGAAGAGGAAGATGGGGAGGATGGGGGGAGGTCGATTGTGGGGGTGGGAGTGTGTGGTGGGGTGGGGGTGGGGTTTTTTTTTTATTTTTGAATTATTTTTTCTATAAACTTTTAAAAAATAAATGAAAATTGCCTTTATGACGTCAGCATGTATGCCAGGTGTCTATTAACCCTATAAGTCTGGATGCCAAGTGTGTTTCATGAAACATTGGATGCTACTTAAAACTTGGTGGAAAAGAATGGATATCAGGTGCAATTAACCCTTCTTTTTCGTTTACAAAGTTTTATCTTTACATTCTTTGTGGTTTTTGTTCGAAAAGTATAATTTCAGTTAAATTTTATCAGAAACTCTTGTTTTTAGCTTAATCCAACTATACATAGGTGTAAAGATCAAATTTTAAATTAGAAAGTATATAGATTCTTATGCCTAAACATAGTAGGTGTGAAGGTATTATCTTTATTTTAAACATGTAAGATTAACAAAGGTTAAGAATGAATATTTTTCCCTAACCGCTAATAAAACCTTTATTTTGATAGTAGTTCACAACTTCTAATTAATTAAATACTACCTTAAAGACGTTTGGAAAGGACAGTTGAAAAGCAGATAGATCTGAGGAGGCCTTATATGAGGTCTAATATGAGTCCTCCAATCACGCGACGCTACGTGTACTAAAGGGCCCGTTATTTATTTTTTTTCTTTTCTAAAAAAGACTCTTTTGTACACGTACCGTCACGTGATTAGAAGGCTCATATTTTGAGAGGCCTCCTCAGATCTCATCCGGTTGAAAGGATATCCTTGCAATATCGTTGCGGTTGCCGCGATTCAAAGAAAGAAAAGTTCGAAAACTTTACATCCGAGTTTGTATTTTATTCTGAAGAAAAGGTGTCTTTAAATGAATTGTTGCTAATTTTTTATTTCTTTGTTTCTTCATTTTCTTATTTTTGGTGTCTAGCTTTAACCTTTTCATCTGCCTGCATTAGAAACTCCATGAATTTTATACTATGCCCCTGGTGTACTTTATTTTTCATTTACAATAGAGTCAAGGACATATTCTTCTTTGGTTTTGGAATATGATGCAATAAAACAAAATGACTCATTAAATTGGCTGCGATTCTTATATTGTGGAATAACAGTTGATCAATACAGCTTGACGCAATTTTCATTTATACGTCATCGGAAAACCTCTGTATGTTTGTAACACATGGATATTGTTATGTACATCCGACCTCCTATATCTCGCCATAAACGAAAGCATATAAAACAATGAGGTAATGTTGTTGTTGTTTCTTTACTTTAGGTTTAATAGACAAACGTCTTTAGGTTTAAACGTTAAGACATAACTTCCAAATTGAGGAAAATTAAAAAAAAAAAAACTCCGAATAACTGAGGACAAGGTTTTGCCTTAAACTCTTTTAGTTTTCCCCTTGTCATCTTATGCCTAAATAAAAAGATACTAAAAAACTGCTGCGCTTATAGGTACGCGCGCACACATGAACATACGTATATAAATGTAATATCATGTAATGTAACATCTATGTAAATATATATACACATATATTCACATACATATATACGTGTGTGCGCGCTCGCATGATGTTTTCTATTATTGTGCCATTTATGCAGGTGCATATAAAGACATGGGTCTCACTAGAAACAAACTCTCTATCCCATGGGATGGAGGTATTGTTTGTGTGACTCTCACACTCTCCAGACTCTGGCGGCAACTTTTGCTGTCGTTGAGATATACTAGGTATGGTTGTTGTTGTATATTTGCGTGATATAGGTATGTATGTGTTAGTGTATATATATATGTACATGTGTGTCTATATATGTTTATAGATATATGTGTGTGTGTATGTGTGTGCGCGTGTTTGTGGGGGGGGGGGGCGTGTTCACGTGGATGGTACAAGATGCTTTTGGACCGGAATGCAAAATCCCTCGTCCTGGGGGTCTTTCACCGTCCCAGTCCCAAGGAGCATTGTGGAGGATGCAAATCAGGAGCCCGACGACCTCCTAGGTTAGGTGATAACTTACGCAGTGACCCACACAAGGTGTCCCCCGACAAATCAGATATTCAGCCTAGCAGCAGAGGAACATCCACACTGTGCGTGTCCCTATGATCGAACTCTTGATCTTTTGGAACAAATCTCAACCCGAATACCAATTGGACTATGTTCTGGAGGCGCTACAAAGTGCTTTTGACAACATTTTTGTTCGGAGTTACATCCATTGAGACCGTTTGATTAGTGTTGTCTACGTATTGATTTTTCTTTTGCTAGACGAGATGGGAACTATCCTGCCCAACTCTTGGCTAAATGAGGATTATACTCTCCCTAAGTAGTCTTTAGTCGTAATTAAATTTTCACTTATGTAATTACCGCAATTTGCGAGGATGCTACTTGAATAAAATTCCAGGTTGGGTTAAAAAAAAATCCCTTAAAATTACAAGTGATTAAAATCAAAAAAGTTACTTGTACCATTTTTAACTTTGTAAAAATAGTAATTAGTAGACTATATCCACTTAAAACTTCATTTTCTTTCTCACTCGTTATAAATATTTCTCCATGTAGGTGGAGAGTAATATCCCAAGCACGCACGTAGATTTTTTTCCCTCAATATTTTAAACGTAATATCTACTGATGAAGATTTTTTTTCCTCGATTGTTCATATTGGGTTTAAAAAGATACTCCTATTATAGAAATATTATTATAGTTAAATTTTTAATCATGTTACATTTAAAATTTTCGTATAATAATATTTTTAAGACGAAATAAACAACCATTCATAAACACCTGTGACATAGTAAAAACACGGGCAGTCTAATAAATTCTAAATAAAACTATGTCAACGCCAAAAAAAAAAAAAAAAACTACAAACACCTCCTTTTGTTCGTCGTTTCTTTTCCGTTTATTCATATTCTGATTCTGACGTATTCAGTCTGATTTATTCTTCTAATTTTGTTGTGTCTTCTCGATGATTCCATGCGTTGTTACCAATCTTTTATTTCTGAAAATATGAAAGGTAGATAAAAGATTCCACTATAAACACGTATTCAGATTGAGACATTACAACTAAACATTGGGGTATAATTCTGTTATCTAAGTCAATAATAGTTTAAGCTATGATATCCGGTCCAATTGAGTTAAAAATTTGCTGTTTCATTTTGTAGTACCATTTTATTTGGATTGTCAGGTGAAAAGCCTTAACAAACTGCTGAGTTCTTAATTTACATCTTCTACAAAACTCTTTAGAACTGAGACAATGTGAGACATTCGAAGTCAAAGTATAACCTTTTGCAACTAAAAATAAAAGCTTGTCTATCTTTTACAGAAAGATGAATAAAAAATATTTTAGTGAACAGTTTTTTTTAAAAACTTGACTTATTTGCAAATCCCATTAACACTATTTAAAACTTACACTGGATATCGTTTATCTAGTTATTATTATAGCACTATGGTACTCTTTTGCACTAGCCAAATTTCGGTGTAATTATTTAAGGATGTCTTTGTCTTTTTAAGCTTAATTTCAAACTCTTGGATTTAAAGAAAATATTATGATTTTATATAATCCAATCCATAAGCGGACAAATAAGATGAAATTATTTGAGAATAACTAAAGAGCATAACTTTCCATGCCAGATCATTACTTGGATTGATAATGGACAAAAGCGTACGTCAAAATATTTTTATAGTGACAAACCTTATATTTTTAGGTTGATGACATATTTAACATTATGTAAATATTTTTTTATGAACGAAGACGTAATAAATAATGCCGAGTTTCAACTTCCACTTTTGTCTTTTCTATTTCTATTCCATTTATGATACTTCTATTTCGTTTCATTTGTTTTCTTTTGAAATCACAAGGTATTTTTTTTTTCTTTGTTTACGTCAACCTTGTTTTTAATGGAGTATTTTTGCTTCGGTGGTGATATCTATGTGAAAGAGATTTCTAAAGGAGGCAATGACACACTCTTTCTAACTTTAAAATATATTGGAATAAAGCAAAATGACTTGCTAAATTGGTTGTGCTTCTTATATTGTGAAGTAGCAGTTTATCGACACAGCTTGACGCAATTTTCGTTATAGATCATCGAGAAACAATCTCTCTATGTTTCTAACACATGAGTATGGTTGTGTATACCTGACCGCCCATATCCCGTTTCCATTGGAATCAATGACACACTCTTTCTTAACCTTGGAATTATTAGAATAAAGCAAAATGATTCACTAAATTGGTTGTGCTTCTTATATTGTGAAACAGCAGTTGATCGACACAACTTGATGCAATTTTCATTAGGGGTCATCGTGAAACAATCTTTTTGTTTTTCTAACACATATGTATGATTGCGTATATCCGATCTCCCATTTCCTACCATAGGCGAAAGCTGTAAGACAATGCAGTAATGTTGTTGTATTAGGTCCTAAGATTTCCCGGAAATGTAGACACATTTAAAGCTACAATGTTCTGTAATTTAAAATTTTCGACTGCGAGATTGAACTTATTTTAAGACAAAATTATCCAAATTTTCGTGCTAGCAGTTAAATGAAATTTTCTTATAAGATAGAGTGTCACTACTTTAGAATGCAACCTTATAAAATGGAAAGTAATAAGATAGCTAGTCAATGCTTATAACCCACAGATAGACAACTAACTTTAGATTATTAGAAACTCAGTTAGATTCAATTTGATAATCAATGAATGTAAGATGAAAGCTGGAGAGAAATGAAAGATGCTTGTTTGGAAAAGAATGGGTCATTTTATTGCTAACTATAAAAGAATTACATCAATACTATGTAGCTAACTCGCTCGTATGTATAAACGTCGCGTTTGTTGACTTCAAAATAGTCTTTGGAGCAAAAGGTCATTCTTTGGTTCTGAGGGCCTACACAGCCTCAGTCTCAATGAGCATTCTGGAGGATGTAAATCAGGAGCTCATCGGCCTTCTAGGTTGGGTGAGGACTTACGCAGTGATCCACACAAGGTGTCCCCTGTAAACCAAGCATTCGGCCTAGCAACCGTACTGAAACATCTACATTGCGTGTATCCCTCGAATCGAACTCTTGACCTTTTGGAGCAAATCTTAACCCGATTACCAACTGAGCTATGTCCTGAGGACAATGATAGCAATATCTTCACTCTATGTTAGAACATACTCTAAGACATTGATCCTTGAAATATTTTTCGTTGTCTTGAATTTGATGGACAAAGTGACAAAGTTGAGTCTCACTTTAACTCAGTCGGTCCTATAAGATAGCCTCTATTAATCGTATGATGTTTACATTGTCAACGCTTGTAGATTTTCATGTTTATTAAACCCCAAATAGATGATATGAAATTGAGATATAAACACATGAATACATGATCTGCATTCATATATAGAAGCATTATTGTATTGCAAACAATGCATTTGTTCTACTTCTTTGATTTTACGCATACTGTTTCTGCAAATGAAAAAAGAAAAGGCATGTAAGATATTCTGGTGAAGCTTTTTTTTTAATCATAAATAAAAGGTATAAAAAAATCCCAGAATCTGCATGAACTTTTGCTCTTCAAGAAAAGGTTAAAAAAAAACAAATAAACTGAACCCAAAAAAAAGTATTTTATAGGGTTGACAATGGATTGCATGCTTATCCAGCTGACCGACAAGACGCAGACGCCCACATCACACCCACCGAATGGAATACGTGTGTGATGGACAGCCCAAAAGGCACCAAGAAATACGTCAATATGAATAGACTATTGCTACTTTTATAATTATGGCCGGCAAGTTGGTTGAGGGCAGCAAGACTTATGTTAAAATAATTAAAAGAAATGGAAGTCCACGTAGTTTAATTGGTGTTCGGATTGAAACATTATTCCAAAATAGTGCAGCTTCGAGTCAGGACATGCACAACGTATAGAAATATCGCTATTTAGGTCTGAATGTCAAATGTCTGAATTCGACCTAATTGAATGTCCTGTTACAACCCCAGTTTACAATGAACTCCTAACATGAGTTGTCTGGTAACACCTTATCAAACTATTAGACCGCTAAATTCCTGATTTATATCCTCCACTAACTTCATAGGACCAGAACAATAAAGACTTCCGGAGCCATGCATTTGGTCTTTTGCTCTCGAATAAAAAGAATGGAACCCTCAACGTCTTTTTACTGTTTCGCTTGTTAAATTTAATAGAATATTTGACTTAAGATATATGTAATAGTAACGATCATGGAAGCTTGGCTTACTCAAAATTTATAAGGAATTTCAATACAAACAAATAACGGGTAATATTAGGACCTTTATAGTGCGAATTTATACAATATTATGATATTCTTTTATTAAGTTATTTTCCGCGCCAAAAGATATGAAAACTAATTAATGACACTTTATGTCTAAAACTTGACTATATTTTCCAAATTCGAGTATACATCAACATATCTCCTAAAGCATTCCTCTGCACAAGATTAAGACAAGAGACCAAACTTCACATGTTAGGATAAGACAAGACTTTTAAGTTAGTCAATAACGGTCAGCATAACTCAAACTCAGCTAGTTTACTGATCAACCTCGACCCAACTTAAGGGCTGTCTCGGTCATAAGTTTGCTCGACCAGAGGCCGAAATCACTAGAAGGTGGCCATCCTCGAAATGGCTCGAAGTACACAGGACTTAACCTGATCCGGTCAGCCCATGCAGCTCGGCTCAGCCAGACACTGGGCCCTAGTCAGTATGGATATCACCTTATCCGATCAGTGCTAAAGACCAAAAGACCATGGCCGAACTGCTTTGCTTATCTCGGCCAACTGCTCTCATCATATTCTCAGCCAAACTACACATGCCCACCCCGCTAAGAGTACGCTTCGACAGACTCAGCTCGGCCACAGTATGCCTAAGCAGTGTCTTGCCACGCAGCAAACTTGGCCTCTCAGCCCAACATGTGGCGCCACTTAGCCCTCATGCAGACTAAGACTAACAATGACTCAGCCACTTACTTCCACATGTCAAGAGTGTAAAGGAGAATTGCCAGCACCGCAACCCTTAGCTGCCACGTGGCTATCATGCAAGCTAGAGCTGCCACCTAGGCAGTCAGGTGTCATCACAACTCCCATTCAGGGACACGCAGCTCTCAGCTTCAACAACTATAAATAAGAGCCTCAACAACAAAAGTATAACCAAGCCCTTTTTAAATCAAAACCAAGTCTAAATGACACCCCGGACTCAATAGTCCTCAGCTCGGCCGGCATTACGTTATAGTAGACCCACAAACAGCCATCCTCTCGGAAAGAGACTCTTAATCAGGTTCATTACAACCTTTGGTTCCAGCATAAACTACACACTAAAATGACCACAACTGACTTTAGCGTCGGAGGATTTTCCCCAAGTCATTCACCATGGCCTCTAACGTTACCTTTCCTTCTCTGGTTCCAGAGACGGACTCAAACGGAGAGTTGACGTCATATCACAATGATCGCTTCCGATCCACCTAGTGAAGATCCGACTTTATCGGACAAGTATTGTTTATTTTAACTTACAATTGCATTAATCCATTTCTTATACAAGGCGAATGAACGTATTTACAAATGAATGAATCATTGTGTGTAGAGAAAATTATTGTCTTTGTAGCCGCGATGTAATAGCTTGGACATTGTTTTTATGTATAAGCATGGGCTTTCAATAAGTGCAAATGCAATCTTTCTTCTAATTAATAAAACATTAAATATATAATTTGCATCATTCACGATTTTCTATAAAATTAGAGCACCGGTTGTCTGTCTTAAAGGCATACTCGGATTGAGAGTTGTTCTAAGAGGTACATGTTCACTTCTAGAGACACGAACAGTGGTGTTTCACTGCTGACTTGACCAAATGCCAGTTTCCAATGGACATCTTGTGTGGGTTCTTTGCGTATGATCTCCCCAATCTAAGAAGCCGCCAAGTTTCTGATTTACATCATCTAATATTCTCTTTAGAAATGAGACGATAGAGACTCTCACGCCTAGGGTAAGACTTTTTGCTCCACCAAAGTGATCTTAATCTTTTTGCATGTAAACATAAAATTGTTGTGTGTGTATAGAATGAAAAAGAGAAAGTAAGAGAGAGAAGGGGAGAGAAGACACCAAACAGATTCCGGCGTTCATGTCAGGGAATGTCTGACTGATTCTCAGTCTCAGTCAGGTTGACTTCACTTTGTTTCAGAAAATTCTTTATTCCTTCTAGAAAGCTTTTCTTTCTTTAATTTTTATTTTCGGTTATTTATTTTCCCATTGCACTTAGAGGCTTGTTCCAACACTACAACTAAAAGGAAAAAGAAAAAAGAAAAAATAACGGAAATGTGAACATTAAATTAAACAACAACAACAACATTACCCTATTGCCTTAGAGGCTTCCACCTATGGTGGGGTATAGGAAGGTCGGATATATACAACCATACATATATGTTAAAAACACACAGACGTTGTTTTCCCGATGACCCATAATGAAAATTAAATTAAACGGTAACATTAATATTAACTCTAAATTTCAGCTGCTCTTCCTTACAATACAACCTTACACATGCAAATATAAATTATATAGTACTTATTTGAAATTATCATAAAGTACTATTCATTACAATACAACCTTACATATCTTATCTTAAAGAATCCATAACTTAACACACTCTCGTGTACAAATGCAAAGTTTATGATCATCTTATATCGTAGGTTGTAGTGAATACTTTATCCCACAATCTCGTGTAAAAATGCAAAGTTTAGCCTTCTAGAATACAAAAACGCCGAAGCATGTTCAACCACACCATTAGTCTACTAAAGTCACACAATGTCTAATGGTCTTATGCCATAGACTTTATTTCAATCAATAGTCCTACAGATGACCCATAAAACTCTCTAAATGTAGCCGCAATCAGGACCAATTAAACACATATTAAATAATAACAACATCGTCGTTTAAGAAAGTCATGAATTAGCATGATCTACCTTAGAAATTCAAAACTGGGCATTCTACAATTCCATAATGTATTATAAGTTAAGGAAATCATATTTGAACATAATTCAGAGTTTAAACATTGTTGAGAATCCCACATTGGTTAATTTGAGAAAAAAATACATGACTTATATGAGGATGAGGTAACACCACCCATTGCCTTAAGGTTTTGTGTGGATATGGGTCTCACCTCATGTAAGCCCAACTTTCAACATGGTATCAGAGCAGGTTTAAAAATATGGACTAACCTCTTGCCTGGCCCATGGTTGGCCACTTAATGTTTCCCCTCACCTAAGTCCAGATGTTCATGCCTGGCTTAGGGTTTGTGAAAGTCCAGATGTTCATGCCTGGCTTAGGGTTTGTGATTGAAGACGGGTTGTAAGACGCGTGTGTATCAAGCCACGTTGCCACGTGAGGGTGGGTGTTGAGAATCCCACATTGGCTAATTTGAGAAAAAATACATGGCTTATATGAGGATGAGGTACCACCACCCATTGCCTTAAGGTTTTGAGTGGATATGGACCTCATCTCATGTAAGCCAAGTTTCAACAAACATCTCAAAGCCTAAGGAAACCATAAACTTCTAATGATCCAACCTACGTTCAATGACTAAGATAGGTTAAGATGCCGCAATTGTCATGACTCGTGTCCTAAGACAAGGATATCACCGACTATGACTCAAAATAAAACATTCAAAGAGTACAAAAAGACATCAATGCAATGACATAAATATGGAAAATATATCATAAGTCATGAACCTTCTTCATAAAAGTCTTCCCAAATACAATCCATCCAGCATCATCTACAACCCATAAATCACATGTAACATAAATGAAATTATTCATTAAAAATCAATTCCATCAAACTTTCAATCTTATTCAGAAAGCTGTAAACGTCGTCTCCTGCTCTTTAAATTGAAAATGATGAGAAACAAAGGGGAGCTCATGTATGTACTGTAAGAGAATTCATCATATGATAAATAAACAACATTCTTATGTTCTTCCTAATGACCCGAGGCAAGGTACAAATAAGGTTCTACATGATCGTTTCTCATTTCATATCATTAACACAAAGAAATCTTAGTATTTCTTAGTCATGTCATGTCATATATTAGTTCACTGATAAATCATGTCGTAGGTCCATTTATATCATTTAATCATAATCATGTGACTTGCTTCATTAATGTATCTTTTATTACATGACATGTTTCGTTGCTGTGATTTTTTCGTCATATAACATGTTTCACGTGATTATCTTTCATCACGTATTGTGCTTCAACCAATCGAATCATTATTTATCATCGCATGCCTTACTTCATACATCTTATATCGTGTAAGCTGATGAAGCCGGATCTTCACCAAGGGCACAGGTGACCTCAATTAAACTTCGTCAGTTAACACAAAGAATTCCTTTTCTCCCCTCGGCCTTCCAGCCGAATCTTAACAGAGCACATTTCCTGCGATGATGCTTTGCCCTTGTTTTCACTTTTCCTGCCATGTTTGAAAGGCAGAGAAACCTTTTGATTATATCTCGAGGTTTGGTGGCTAAGCTTTTGTTCTAGCCACTTCTTTTTGGCCATAGACCTTCCCTGGCGCCTGGGACAATAACCAGGCCGAGTAGGAGAATACTCCATGTGATCCGGTGGCAGGGAGTTTTTGAGATAGGGTCTGCTGGACTTTTCTACATATGCCTTCCCTTTCATCTCCCTTACCACGGCTTGGAAGACCTCCGGATTTTGAGCCACATAGCGAATGGCTCGCATGTGTTCTTTATATGTGAAAGCGACGGGTGTTGATGATTCCCCCAGCTCTGTAGAGCATTGATCAGTTTGTTATTGAGAAGATCTTTGACTCCTCCTAGATGCCATGGGTTGTTTGGCCCCTTGACTATCTCTGTTACTCATCTTTCTCTCAATAGCTTCCTAAGATGATTAGAAAGGCCTCTGAACAATCGTTAGAGAAATTTTGAGTGGCTGTTTTCTGGGTTAAAGGACTAAAGGGGCCCTCCTTCTAGCGCCAAATGATGAAGCCGGATCTTCACCAAGGGCCCAGATGACCTCAATTAAACTTCGTCAGTTAACACAAAGAATTTGTCAGCTGGAATTGATAATGCGTAGCTGGAATAGCGCCAAATATCCTGCACAAAGTAGCACAGGTCAGAGGTCCCGGGGGGTTGGTCCCGGGAAAAACCCTCCGACGCTCAAGTCAGTTTGGATCATATCTCAATGAGATTATAATGTAGAGGGATGAGTTAAGATGTTCTCACAGTGCTTGCCGAGGAGCAGAAGATATGGATAGAAAAGAAGTCTGAACTCCTCAGTTGGCTCTCTTTCTTTGTTTTGGTTGCCTTGCTTTTATAGACTTTTTCCCGCTCTTAGCTCCTGATAGTAAGTAGTGAAAAGAA
This sequence comes from Eustoma russellianum, assembly GCA_036186865.1. Taxonomy (NCBI): domain Eukaryota; kingdom Viridiplantae; phylum Streptophyta; class Magnoliopsida; order Gentianales; family Gentianaceae; genus Eustoma; species Eustoma russellianum. Next base: position 5,915,393 of record AP025062.1, on the reverse strand, counting down.
CGTTTGCCTGGTGCAGAGAGCCTAGGACATGGTAGGTCTGCTGATATGATTAGTAATCTGACTGATGTGATTGACAAGCTGGCTGTTTTACCGCTAGAGTGTTCAGGAAGGAAATCCAGTTGTAACCATGATATTTGAATTCCTTTTCTGTCTGAGGACCCTGTGAGGTGCTTATCATTCCTAGCTCAGCTACGGTAGTATGAGGCTAAATCTTGCTGAAGTGCATAACTTAGCTTTGTCCTGCTGTGGTGGTCGTTGGAATATATACTTTAATGCCGAGGTGCATACCTCAATGGATTTTTCAATTTTGTGTTGTCGTGCCAGGGTTCGGCCCGGAATTGAACTGTCATATTTTGGCGCAGATCTGTTGGACAGCTGAACCGTAGCATTCCAAATGCTGAGCTTACTGAAGTTGACTGTTGTTGACTAATAGATGGTCCGGGTATGGTTTATCATTTGCCCCCAGATTTTGTGTGGCTGAGCTGAACTATGAAGGCAGATAAATCTTGTTCCAGTGACGTGGCCGTTCTTTATTAAACGCGCGGTTATTCCTTTAATCCCGCCTCCAAAGTAAGCGGTCATTCCAATGATATGTCATTACTTTTTTCGGCGGTTTCTTTCTTCTATGGAGGGAAATGTGTGAAATTTTACCTCTTTGTATTTCTAATAAAAAGTTGTGGTTTTTTGTCTTCTTTCTCTTATAAATAGAAGCAGCCCCTTGATTCATTCTTTTCTTCTTTCTTTATTCTGCTCAGCTGGTCATTTCATCGTACTTGAATTGTCCTGCTTTATCTTCCTTCAACTCCTTCGACCTTACGCACTTGAGATCTTGTAAGCTTTCTCACTTATGGCTTCGTCTTTGAAATCTGTAGTTCCTTCCACCTTGGTGTATGATTCAGTTTGCTCCTTGAAAGATAACGACCTTTTGGAACTTTGTCAGCATTACAAGGTTGACAGGAGTACCTTTGCTCCTATTTTACCCCTTCCTTACCAAACTGCTAATGACCCTCCAACTGGTTATGAGGCAGTTTATGAGGAGTTTTTTAGGTCTGGTTTCCATTTGCCCATTCTGGCCCCTTTGCTCCAAATATTGGTATGTTACAAACTTAGACTTCCTCAAATAACTCCACATGGGCTGAGGGTTATTCTCAGTTTTCTGCTGTATCTAAGAGCATCTGGGAAGAAATTCTCTTTTGCAGTTTTTAGGGAGATATTTGTATTTAATCAAGAGGGCGGCTGGTACAATTTTGGTAGGAGATCTCTGGATAGCGGGAGATCTTTTGTTATAAACCTTCTCCCTTCTTTTCGAGATTGGAAAAGGAGCTTCTTTTTTGTTAGGAATGTAGGGTTGCCCGAAGGAATCCCTTGGAATACTAGCAGTATCAATAACAGGAGGCCGAGTGGACCATTTCGCGATGAAGCCTCCCAAATGTTTCGTTCTTCCTGGGTCGTAGACTGGAAGAAAGTTGATAGGCAGATTGTACAGGTCGCTGACCTGGAATATTTGTGTCAGGAAGACACTTTTCGACCTCTCCATACTATTGCTTTATGGGCAGTTAGGGGTAAATAGCAATGTTTTTCTTGAAAATTTTTGCCTAGTTTTGATGTTGTCCCTAGGCGTTGACTGTTTTTGTTCCTTGGATTTTGCAGGAATCATGGTACGCGGTGCTCTTGAAAGGCTGAAGAATTTGGTCCCCCAAAAGAGAACATGGTCAGAGTGCCAGCCCTCTACTTCAGAACCTGGTTCTGCTGGCTCATCATCCGAAGTGCAGACTCGTCCAGGTAAAACTTATTCTTGTATTAGTCTTGAATGTGCTTAATCTGGATTATAATTATCCGGATATTTGCTCCTTTTTACCTGAAACTCCAGCCAATCCTCCCCAAACCGGAGTTCAGGCTCCTGTTTCATCCCATGCTCAACCTGGGGACGGGAATGGAGGAATAGATGCCCCCATCCTAATTCCTTCATCCTCTGTGGACGAGGAGATGAATGTACCTCCCCCACGTCGGGCCATTGATGAGGCTGTACCCTTCTTCGAGCTTTTAAATGAGACTCCTGAAATAAAAGCTCCTGAACCTTCTGAGGGAACATCGTTGGGAGAAAAAATCTTCGGAGCAAAGGACCTTGGGAAGGGGCCTTCTGGGGTGAATGCACCTGAGGGGGAGCCCTCTGTGAAGAACTTAATGGAGGGGGAGCCTTCTTCTTGTCCCCAACGGGAAAAAAGGATGGTTGAGTTTAGTAGTGACAACTCTGCTGAAGATCCTGGAGTAGCCAGGAAGTTGACGGAGTTGACAATACTCCCCAGAGATTGGCAGACATACGATGGTCTGGACTGGAATGACTCCTTCAACTTATTTGTAAAAAATATGGCCCTGGTATGGCCTTCCTCTGTTTCTCACTTTTCCTTTTGCCCCTTTATGCTTCTCTTAACTGGTTTTGATTTTTGCAGTATCGGGTTCAAGAATATAACATACTTAGACGAGCTGAAAGGCTCCATTCCAGGTTCCTAAAGATGTGTGATATTAATGCCCACCTCAAGAAGTCCTGTGAGGAGTTAAAGGAGGCGGTCAAGCCTAATAACACGAAGTTGTCCGGGCTGGAGGCTGAGGTGAGTAATCTGAAGTCCCAGATCTCGGCCCTTGCTGAAGATAATTCTAAGCTTCAAAAGCTAAAGCGGGACTCAGACTCCAGACTGACCTCTCTTATGGAGGAGCACTATAAGCTTCAGGCTGAGAAGAAGGATTTTGATGCTAAGCTGGCTGATGTTAGGTTCCAAGTGACAGGTTTGGAAGAAAAATTGGCCAGCTCTGCGTTAGCTTATTCCAAGGCTCAAGCCGAACTAGAGTTCTATCAAAAGGAACTCAGTTCTTTTGACCAGGTGTTATCCAACAGCAGAGTTGAGCTGACCCAGCAATTGGAAGCTGAGAAGAGCAGCAAAGCCGATCTCATTCGTCAATTTGAGATTCAAGCTGAGGAGATCAAGAAGAAAGCTGTTGCTGAGTTCAGACAGTCCGAACTTTTCACTGGAAATTTTCTGAAGATTCAGGGTTCGGCCATTGCTGTTAGGCAGACTTGGGCAATTGACGCTTGTTCCGAAATTTGCCCCAGTCTGGACAATAATCATACCCGAATTGCCAAGATGTATAATCCTGATGCTGGAACTTTACTTGAGAACTAGATAGATCAATTTCAGAATGGAGCTGACCTCAGGAGGGGGAAGAAGTTGTAGAATAGTATCTCTTTCTGCAAATGTTCGTAGTTGTAATTGTCTGTTCCCTCAATAGAAAGTCATTTTTTCTCCACTTTTGCTTTTCAGCTTTGTTTTTTTGTCTTTAATATGTGAAGTTTTATCTTTATGCTGATACTTACCTTGCAAGTATTTGTCTTCAGCTTTTACTTGCCCTTTTTTAATAGTTTGCAAGTTTTTGTCTTCATCTTCGCCAAAAAGTATCTCTTGTATGCCGGTTCCTTTATCAGAGTATTAAGCTTCTGCTTTCATACTTGGCTCTTCAGCTTTGCTGAGTTGGAACATAGGCAGACTTGTTTCATTGCTGAGATTTTGACGATCCTCTTAATTATGCTGAAGGGGTAGTATAAGGAACTTACCCCGTTTATCGAGTCCTGCCTAACCTTCTCAATCCTGCTGAGGTAGAAATGTAGGGAACTTATCTTGTTCCGCTGAGACCTGCTCAGCCTCCCAGACCTGCTGGGGTAGAAATGTAGGGAACTTATCTTGTTCTGCTGAGACCTGCTCAGCCTCCCACACCTGCTGGGGTAGGAATGTAGGGAACTTATCTTGTTCCGCTGAAACCTGCTCAGCCTCCCAGACCCGCTGGGGTAGAAATGCAGGGAACTTATCTTGTTCCACTAAGACCCGCTCATCCTCCTAGACCTGCTGGGGTAATAATATCGGGAAACCTGTCCCATCCTGCTGAGACCTGCTCAGCCTTCCAGACCTGCTGGGGTATGCCCCCACTTTCGTTATGGGTGATATATAGGCATAGATTATAGGTCCATGAACCATATGGTGACTTAACTTTCCTGGCTGAATGCCAAATATGAATGTCTAGTTGAATACAAGAAACTGACCCCTTGATAACATAAGGTTTGGGCCGGAGGGTACCGGATAAAAACAAGAAGAAACTAACCGTGATTGGATTGGATCAGGATCTATGGCCATTAGATTAGCCTTATGTGCTCAGAAATCCATGTCCCTCCTTTATCGAAATCCAAATCTTCATCACCTAGAAAACCATGGTGATATCCGGGCTTACAACTCTCCTCAGGAGGGGGTTTGCCAAAATCCAGCCTGTTGTGAAGCCTAGACCTGGGATTATAGAAGCGCTGTAGGTGACCTAGCTCAATAAGACGCCCAATCTCTTGCCCAAGCTGTCTATAATCTTCTGTATCATGTCCAATATCATGATGATAGAGGCAGTACAGTTGATGGTTTCTTTTACGGATTGGTCCAGCGAGAGGCTGGGGTTCTTTTGCCAGAGATTTTTTCCTCATATAAGAAAGGATATGAGCCTTAGAGGCTAGTAGAGAATTCCTTTTCTCCCCTCGGCCTCCCAGCCGAATCTTAACAGAGCACATTTCCTGCGATGATGCTTTGCCCTTGTTTTCACTTTTCCTGCCATGTTTGAAAGGCAGAGAAACCTTTTGATTATATCTCGAGGTTTGGTGGCTAGGCTTTTGTTCTAGTCACTTCTTTTTGGCCATAGACCTTCCCTGGCGCCTGGGACAATAACCAGGCCGAGTAAGAGAATACTCCATGTGATCCAGTGGCAGGGAGTTTTTGAGATGGGGTCTGCTGGACTTTTCTACATATGCCTTCCCTTTCATCTCCCTTACCACGGCTTGGAAGACCTCCGGATTTTGAGCCACATAGCGAATGGCTCGCATGTGTTCTTTATATGTGAAAGCGACGGGTGTTGATGATTCCCCCAGCTCTGTAGAGCATTGATCAGTTTGTTATTGAGAAGATCTTTGACTCCTCCTAGATGCCATGGGTTGTTTGGCCCCTTGACTATCTCTGTTACTCATCTTTCTCTCAATAGCTTCCTAAGATGATTAGAAAGGCCTCTGAACAATCGTTAGAGAAACTTTGAGTGGCTGTTTTCTAGGTTAAAGGACTAAAGGGGCCCTCCTTCTAGCGCCAAATGATGAAGTCGGATCTTCACCAAGGGCCCAGATGACCTCAATTAAACTTCGTCAGTTAACACAAAGAATTTGTCAGCTGGAATTGATAATGCGTAGCTGGAATAGCGCCAAATATCCTGCACAAAGTAGCACAGGTCAGAGGTCCCGGGGGGTTGGTCCCGGGAAAAACCCTCCGACGCTCAAGTCAGTTTGGATCATATCTCAATGAGATTATAATGTAGAGGGATGAGTTAAGATGTTCTCACAGTGCTTGCCGAGGAGCAGAAGATATGGATAGAAAAGAAGTCTGAACTCCTCAGTTGGCTCTCCTTCTTTGTTTTGGTTGCCTTGCTTTTATAGACTTTTTCCCGCTCTTAGCTCCTGATAGTAAGTAGTGAAAAGAACGTTTGCCTGGTGCAGAGAGCCTAGGACATGGTAGGTCTGCTGATATGATTAGTAATCTGACTGATGTGATTGACAAGCTGGCTGTTTTACCGCTAGAGTGTTCAGGAAGGAAATCCAGTTGTAACCATGATATTTGAATTCCTTTTCTGTCTGAGGACCCTGTGAGGTGCTTATCATTCCTAGCTCAGCTACGGTAGTATGAGGCTAAATCTTGCTGAAGTGCATAACTTAGCTTTGTCCTGCTGTGGTGGTCGTTGGAATATATACTTTAATGCCGAGGTGCATACCTCAATGGATTTTTCAATTTTGTGTTGTCGTGCCGGGGTTCGGCCTGGAATTGAACTGTCATATTTTGGTGCAGATCTGTTGGACAGCTGAACCGTAGCATTCCAAATGCTGAGCTTACTGAAGTTGACTGTTGTTGACTAATAGATGATCCGGGTATGGTTTATCATTTGCCCCCCCGATTTTGTGTGGCTGAGCTGAACTGTGAAGGCAGATAAATCTTGTTCCAGTGACGTGGCCGTTCCTTATTAAACGCGCGGTTATTCCTTTAATCCCGCCTCCAAAGTAAGCTGTCATTCCAATGCTATGTCATTACTTTTTTCGGCGGTTTCTTTCTTCTAGGGCGGGAAATGTGTGAAATTTTGCCTCTTTGTATTTCTAATAAAAAGTTGTGGCTTTTTGTCTTCTTTCTCTTATAAATAGAAGCAGCTCCCTTGATTCATTCTTTTCTTCTTTCTTTATTCTGCTCAGCTGGTCATTTCATCGTACTTGAATTGTCCTGCTTTATCTTCCTTCAACTCCTTCGACCTTACGCACTTGAGATCTTGTAAGGTTTCTCACTTATGGCTTCGTCTTTGAAATCTGTAGTTCCTTCCCCCTCGGTGTATGATTCAGTTTGCTCCTTGAAAGATAACGACTTTTTGGAACTTTGTCAGCATTACAAGGTTGACAGGAGTACCTTTGCTCCTATTTTACCCCTTCCTTACCAAACTGCTATTGACCCTCCAACTAGTTATGAGGCAGTTTATGAGGAGTTTTTTAGGTCTGGTTTCCATTTGTCTATTTCGGCCCCTTTGCTCCAAATATTGGTCTATTACAAACTTAAGCTTCCTTAAATAACTCTCCATGGGCTGAGGGTTATTCTCAGAATCTACGTCAGTCGATTGAGCATCTCATGGTCAACCATCTCAGTCGACATAAGACGTTTATGTGAATTTCAAGGTGCTGTTCATCCTTAAAACTCTCTAAATCAAGCATGATCAAACACATTCTCAATCATTACCACATAAATAATAATCAATCACAAGATGCATAGAGGCAAGTCAAGAATCATACGAATAAAATCCTCTTACCTTTCTCCTTTTTGCTGCAAACACCAATCAAGCTCCAAAAGCAAGCTCTTTTTTATAACCCCACAACCTATCAATCCACAAGAGGGTCTAACGATCAAAAACCATTCAATTTAATTAACTTTAACCCTACTTCCCCCTCCTTCAATCACTCATCATCATCATCATCATCATTACCCCATTGCCTTAATGGCTCCTATTTATGACGGGTATAGGGTGTCGGATGTACGCAACCATACCCATGTGTTAGAAACGGTTGTTTCCCGATGACCCAGAATGAAAATTGCGTGTCGATAAATTGATGCTTCATAATATAAGAAGTGCAATCAATTTAGTGAGTCATTTTACTTTATTCCATCACTAAAAACACAGGTGAATCTAATCTTAGTCAAACTCTATAAGGTTGCCTTTAAAGAATCGTTATGATTCACTAGTTCCAAATCCACCTTCAGATCGTGATTTTGCAGCGGTTGATTTTTTAGAAATTATTGAAGTATAAGATCATACTCTGATTCTGAGGGTCTCCACCGTTCCCTAGCCACAACGAGCATCGTGGAGGGTGGGGGAATTCTTGAAGATGAGAGTGAAATTCTTGTCATTGCTGGGAAGACTTTATGTAATGTAAGAAATAAATATTGATGAAAGTTAATTACGAGACGAAAAGACTAAATTGCCCCATGATTACAATAAAACTTTCATATCACACCTCTAGTTATAGCTGCGTGCGAATTTTTTTACAAAAGAAACGAACAAACTTTTTCCGAAATAAAGTGTAAATTAATAAGCTGTCACAAATATACCATCACGAGATAAATTCATATAGCAAAAATTAAAACACCGTTGAAATGGTTACTACACATTTATACCTTATACGGACTATTTAGGTTTTCTATTTGAGTGCATACATATATTCTTTCAATCAAGAAAACATAAAACTATACAGAAAATCTTAACATGACCTTCTATGTCATTCTCCTAAGCCGTACATATCATCCTTTCTTAGAGCATTTTTCAATCCGAGTACCAACAAAGCTATATTCGGAGGCATACATATCATCCTTTCACTACCTTCTATTTGTGATTTTGTGGGGCAACATGGTGGACCAGCAAGCAATCCTAACAATTGTTCAAGAATTTTTCAGACAATAATGGTAGATCTGATCTTTAACATGTTGAGCCATTAGTTATTGTGCCGTTTGAAGATGACTAAATTTACTTGATTAGCCATCTAATACCAACAAAAGAAAGTGATCAATGAGGTCATATAAGTCTTTACATAAACCTTTCAGGTGGGATTTGAATAACAATGCTTCTGCCATGCTTTTTTAACTTTAATTTGCAAAGAATTCCCTCCTTCCTTTTACCTTCAACTTTTGCTTTTGGTAATGATTAATTTGTATTCCACCACCAAATGCTGACCAACTTATATACTACAAGACTTCCAAGAATGTCTCACTCCCTACCCCCTACCCCCCCCCCCCAACCTTCTTTAAAATCCTCACCATCACCAGAGATCCTAAACATTCTTGAAGACTTCCATAAAGAAACAAGATGTGAAGAAATAACATTCAGTAAGATGTTCTTTCATCTCAAGCTTTTCTGTCTATACTTCTTTTCTTTAGTCCCCCCCCCCCCCCCACCCCCAAAAAAAAAAAAAAAAAAAAAACACCTCATAATGCTGTTAAAAAAACAAAATCATGCCCTTTCTTTTCTTATGAACAATTGCTTAACTTTTGCAGCAATGTTGCTGAGAGAGAAGCAGCAGGACAAGAACATGTCTGGATAATAGAGTGTTGTTTATACACCAGTATGCATCACATGACATTAGACAAAAAAAAAAAAAAAAAAAGGAATGCTGAAGGAAGAGGAGAAATGTAAACCAATACAAACAAAATCTTTGTGTATATCATTCCCTGCACACCATGGGCAACAAACAGGAGACAAACTTCACAACTGGTTTGTCCTCCTTTGGTCCTATCCTTTCTTTTTCTCTACTTACTTTTCAAGCTTCTCTATAAAGAGTAATTCAGGCGATATGCCGGTATGTACTTACACTCGTAAACACTAATTGGTTATACTGTATGCCCTGTACAATTGGCACTCCATGGCCAAAGCTAATTGGAATCTTGAATATTCCAATATTCAAGTCCCATAACACACCAAAGAATTAGATTTAGTTACCTACTACACACAAGCTGTGTGGACTAGGCAGGTAACAGGTAGAAAACTCTAGAATGTGCCATAAAATTCTAGAAGCCAAAAGCAGATTCCTTCGTAGGCATTATGCGAAGAAAAAAAGGTCAAACTGACTGCTTTCCCTGATATGAGCTGAAAAAAGTCAAGGCAGAAAAAGCTCCACAAATGCTTAAAACTCCATATAAGCACCCTGTGTTGGGGACCTTACACCCATGATGATTCAAAATCCCACAGAATTCAAGAGTGATCTTGATAAGAGATGGCGATCATAAGCTTTGAAGAAGAGCCCTTTTGCAAGCAGGGGGTTGTGAAAGATTGCTGCTTGGATTTGTTATTGTTGACTCCATTCCCAGTGCTCTCATTAGGAAGTGCCTCTCCTGCAAAACACATAATGGAAACTTATCTTCCACCCATCAACACTCTTTCATGTAGACAGTTTCCAAGGTTTATGATCGAGAGTTGAACATACTAAATTACTCTCACAGAATAAATATATAACAAGAACAGAAAAATGACAAATTCGCTCAGACAGCGAACCTTTACTCTCCAGTTGGTAGTAACTACTTGTAAAGTTCACACGTCTGGACTGCAAGTCTTTTGAGATCCATGTACTTCTATACTTTTGTGCTATATTCTGATTTTTACATCTGTTACGTCTTACATACACAAACACATTGTGGACACAAAGACAAGGAATTATTGGCGCCTTTAGATAGCGTGCACAATCAAAAGACACTTCGATACTAGAGACAAGTGCATAATTAGCTTTCCTTTTTCGGGGGGCGGGGGTAGCGGGTGGGGTAGGGGTGAAGAGTATTGGGAGAGGAGAGGGGTGATTCCATATATGCTAAACCAAATATTGGGAGATAAACAGACAAGCACAGCGGGTTAAGCATCTCAGACATTATGATCTACTATATGTGGGGTGATACGTCATAACTAGAGGCAATACTCTTCAACTAACTAGCTGCCATACTCTGCAGCTGATCATATAATGAAAGTAATTACAAGATTTACTAATCCACAAGTTCAGAGGACGGACCCTGTAGCAACTGGTAAGGTTGCTGCTTTGTGACTTTGAGGTCACAGATTCGAGCTGCGGAAACAGCCTCTTGCACGAAGTGTAGGGTAAGACCGCATACATCAAATCGCGAAATGATCCGACCCCTCCTCGGATCCAGCACAAACGCGGGAGTCTAGTGCACCAAGAACGCTCTTTTTACTAATCCACAAGTCCACTAGATAAAGGTCCTACCTCGATCAGTCATGGTGTGCAATGTTTTTCAGTATGATGTGCTTCTATTTCATTATTCTCTATGCTAGACTCTAACAAATAAAATGAAAAGAACTATGTTCGATAATTATTGTCATTATTATTCTTTTAAGAAACTTTTTGAAGCAAAACTTTAGAATTATTGAGATTGGATTAGACTTCAGTTCTCTCTAGGACTGCTAAAGTATATATAGTTTGTCTTGTACTTATCCATTTCAGTCTCCTGATGAGATATAAGGTGTTGCAGTAGTGATTACTAGTTTATGTTTTGATCAAAACAGGGCCACTGCTAATGGACAGTTAATCAAGTTTGTAACTGTCCTTTTGGAAGTTGAAAATAATCATTACCACCCAGTTTAGTAGCCAACAATACTATCCTTGGCAAAGGAAATTCATATGTACTCACACTTTCTGTAAATTTTGGGCTGGGAATAGCTGCTGCCATGGTCCTGAACATAGGAGTCTCTTGTATAGGGGAACTGAATTCCACATTTGTATCTCCACATGTAGCAGCAATACTATCAATTTTTGTTTCATCAAAAGCTGGAACAATATGTGCTGCAACAGATAGAAAATCAAAGCCTATAATGTCACATCAGGAGAATAAGAAGAAAGCACGCGAAGTCCAGTTAAGTAGCAAATTTATGTACCTTGGCTTGTAAACTCACTGCCAGATATTTCTTCTGCACCTTCTGCGAGAACATGCTGATTGCTTGAATGAGTTGACTGTATATCTGGTACAGAACCCTGAAATCGTTCACATAAGACAAAACTGATCGGTTCTGCTTGGCCATGTGGTGCATTGTCTGGCAGGCTTGATCCACTACTATACTCGGAGCTTGTTGAGGAGTCATCGTACAAGTCAGGTTGTCTGCACAGTCAAAAGTCAGATATTGAACGGTGATAATCAAGGTACAAAGTAAACTCGGAAAGTGTGCTTTACCTCCAGGATTGTTCATTGGCCTCATTACTACATTTTAGCTCCCCTACCAGATCCTTCACATGCTCAAGATAAGAATTCATTTCAGAACTTTTGAAGCTGAGGTCCTCATTCTCTTTGGTTTGGTTAAAAGATTCTTGAAAAATCTGAAAGATAAGGCAGATGATGTCAGAATAACTTGAGTTTCAGTTTTGCCAAATGAAAATTTGGTCAACTATACAATAACCTCATCCCCACCCCCGCAACACACACAAAATCACCATCCCTCAAACTGGGCCTTCCTAGCAGATACAACCAATGAGTCCCAAATGTATAACAACATAAACTCTCCCCCTCTGCAACAATGAGGCCTGGCCCAATATTTTTTTTAAAGAAAAAAGATGTTTTCAATCATGTCATGATACTTCACATGGATCATTTGGATAAGCATATAATGCTTCTGACAACAACAACAACATTACTCCATTGCCTTAGAGGTTGTCGCCTATGGCAGGGTAGGGGGTCAGATATACACAACCATACACATGTGTAGAAACACACAGAGATTATTTTCTGGCAATCCATAATGATGCGTCAAGCTATGTCGATCAACTGCTAATTCACAATATAAGAAGCGCAATCAATTTAGTAAGTCATTTTGCTTTATTCAATCATGTAATGCTTCTGAGTTTTCTTGAAAATGTTGCCTTGCGTAAGGCGTGTGGCAGAAAGATGGTTACTTTTGCAAATTCCCGCTGATGATTGTGCAGAACTTAAACATGATAATGATTCCTCAAAGACAAAACTAACATATAATTCAGATTACATAAACGCAAACCTGACTAGACATTAGATACACAAAATGGTTTTTTGTTTTACCTTCCAAGCATTTTCAATACTTTGGTCTGTGTTTTCAGAGTTAGCTTTGGCAGCAAGTGAAGTGAGCAACTCTGCTTGTTGCATTAATGCTAGAATCTTTGGATCATCCTTCTTGAGAAATGTTCCTTTACTATTGTTATTGATTGCTGCTAAAAAGAATGAATTCACAACATTATATCAAGTAACAAACTACAAATTACTCATTGATTACACATTCTTGGCTTTCAGATATTAATTGGAGATCCAATACATTCGCTAATGCAAAAGAATTTCTTCAATATACCATCACTAGGAGCCTCCTTGATGCCTTTGGCGAGCTGCTGACCACCTGAGAAATTGCTTGCAAGCTGCTGACTTGAGAAATTTTGACCTATAATCACAAATGGAGCTCTATGTAATCGAGTTGTTCCACATTCACCATGCGACTTTGCTTTGTGACTAGGATTCTCGGATGGATTTTCAATGTTCGTCCTCCTAAAACACGAGATCTTGTTTTCAATTTGTATTCTTTGTATCTGGTGTATGTCTATCAATAACTAAACAGACCCTTGAATTAGATTTACCTCATCCTTTTAAGAGGTCTTTCTGTTTCTGAAATGCCATGTGGAAATATGACACTTTTATTGCTCAAATTGATTGATGAAGTGCTGTTCTCTTTTGCCAATGCATCATGCTTTGCTCTCTTCTTACACAGAGTAGTGAACCGATTCTTCACTGCATTGTCCGTTCTATTGTCGAATCAAGATTAGAAAACACCAGTATACACAGAAAATTTCTGGATGATATAACTTCCTACAGGAAGCAGGAAAAATTATCATCAATCTTTACCTGCCGGAAACGACCTTTGCAATTTCAGTCCATCGGTTTCCAAACACCTTCTGTGCCTGCATTCAGTCCATAATCATTAGATGACTTAATCATCAATTAACTATATGAAGGGAATATGCAGCCACCATTCAATGATTTCATTGAATTAGAACTGAAAAGAATGTAATTTCTCTCAGATTTAAAGGGAATCCACATAAGATGGAATCATCATATACTATGTCAAGGAAACACATGCGAATGCTTTAATTACCTCACATAGGAGCATATCTTCTTCTTCAGACCATCCGCCTTTCTTGAAATCGGAATTCAAATAAGTGAACCACCTGTAAATATTATTGATATTACTGTCAGATTACTGGGGAAAATAATCGGAAATCCCATATGAATACACCATTAATCAGCTGTTTCAGATTCAATCCAATCAACCTTCTTCGGCACTGCCTTGTTGTCTTATCCTTGAAATTGGATGCTATAATCGCCCAACTGCACACAAAACCAAACAAAACATTCAAATAAAATAAAAATAACAAAAAGAGGACACATCAAATTCCTTTTGAAGCTAAATCCTATCCAAAAATCCATCACCCATTTTACACAAAGAAAGATTAAAATCAGAAAATCATTACTTTTCTGTCCCATGAATCCGAATTCTCTCTCTTAGTATATCATCCTCCTGCAAAACCCAGAACAATCCAATCAACGAAACTAAGTAATCCAATCAAATAAAGAAAAATCAATAGAAACTTTTACAAATTAGAATTTGAAAGCAAACCTCTTGAGACCATGAAACTATATGTCTTTCCTTGAGCTTTGGCACTTGTTGACCATTATTCTCGTTAGCTTTTCTGTTGGTGCTCTGCATTTTGTTATAATTTTCTTGACACCCAATCCACCCCCGCTCTCCCATGCTAAAGTAAGTCTTCTGGGAGCCTCTAATATATATATTAAAAAAATTGTTTAAAAAAAAGGAAAAAAAGGATCCGCACTGTTTCCCTCTCTTTTCTATTTCATCCTTACAGATTACTATTACAACCTAAACCTCAAAAAACCAGAAAACCCAAAAAAAAAAAAATCGAAGAGAAACGTCTACAGAAGAGTTAATAAGAATTGACTGATTAATAGACAAAAAAACTGATAATGTTATGGAAGTTTGAAGTTCAAGAAAACGCTGTTATCCACATGATGCAGTAAGAGAGAACTTTGACTCTGTCTCGAAATTTGGAGCTGGAATGTATATGTAATTTACCATCGTGGATCAAAGACACCTTTCTTTGCTAAAATTGAAGAATCAAAAGAGATGGGGTTGTGTAAAAATTGTTTCTTTTTGTAATGGGTGCCGTTTTGGACTAGAGAAAAAGAAGAAGGGTTGCTTTCTGTATATGAAAAGTGGTGGTTTTCGGAGTAGTAGTATATACTGTGTAGAAAATGTAAAAGAGAAAAAAAAAAAAAAGTTGGAAAACAAGAAACAGAAATGGAAAAAACAACGGATACTCACTTTTGAGGGCGGGTATGGAGGAGAAGTTTGAAAAACAACGCTGAAATCTACGAGACTAAAACGATTAATAGCTGAGGAGATTACACCACTGTCACTCTGTTTTTTTCCTTCTTTTTTTAAGCTCTTTCAATTCATAAATTGCATCCAAAATACACCACTATCACTCTGTTTAGTGATTCAAATGAATCGAATTTGAACGAACTTATCTGGGCTCGAGTTCGGTTCATTAGGATCGAGCTTGAGCTCGTGACGAGCTTTAAATACAGATCGAGTTTGAATTTGAAACACTTGGAAAAGATTCGAGCTTGATTCGTAAGCTCGAATGTGTCTTGCGAGCTTGGCTCGACTCGTAAACTCGAATCTAACTCACGAGCTGAATAGATGGTGGGAATTACGTGGTTACGGATAGACGGTGGGGCTTAATAAGAGAGAATATATATGGGCATATTCGAACCTATTATCGAGCCTATGTCGAGCTCATGAACCGAATACTAGAGTGCTTGAATTCAGCTCGCTAAATATTTCGAGCGCAAAATGTGATTGGATTCGAATTAGAGCTCGCAAAAAAAAAAAACTCGAGCCGAGCCTTTAACGAACCAAACCCGAATAGCTCGTTTTGGGTCGGTTCGTTTGCCGGCCTAACTCAGTTTTTAGAAGCTCTTTCAATTCATAAATCGCATCTAAAATGACTAGGTGGTATATTAATACATAGAACACAACTGTAGCTAGTATATCCCAACGACAACAAAAGTTATCGCTAGAGTCAGATGATATATTAATAATTACTTTTTAACTAACTAGAAACTGACGTATAGAAAAGAAATATATGTTGTTTGTGAAATTGTGTAAAATTTTGAATGATTGTGCGAAATGCATGTCTCTATATGTCTATCTTTTATTTTTTATGGATTAACTACTCAAATGTAATGTAATTCTTCGATAGAGTATTTTAAAATTAGTGCATATTATGTGTGTCCTTTTGATTTCTTTTTCTTTACTTAAGTTATTAATTCTTTCCTCCTTTTGTTTGGAGGGGGCTGGGGCTTTTATTTTTATTTTTCAAAATCTTTTGAATGATGCATCAGAAAGTTCGTGAGCTAACTGTTGCAATATCACAAGGATTGGTTTCAAGTTTCAGATACAGATTTTGGTTTCCTTTTGAGTTTTTGTGTGTCAAGAATGTTGATAATATCTCAACCTACTAAGTTATTCACATCACATTATTTGTCTCGTCATTATTAAATACATAGGCTCCCGTTACATGTTATGACACGCACACATAAAAACTCAAAATTTTCTTTGAGTTTGTGTGTGTCTCATGAAATGTAGCGGGAGCCCATGTAATTAATAATGACGAGACAAATAATGTGAATAACTTAGTAGGTTGAGATATTATCGTCAAATTGTTAAGATTAATATTGCAATTAGATTTCTGATTTTGAGATATTGTGATTAAAATTCATTTACTGAGCATATGTGATAATTAACTCTTCACTAATCTTGATTATGCATCGCTACAAACAAACAATAAGAATGTGGTATAATTTGAAATAAAAGAGTTGACTCTATAATAAGTTTCAAAATGTTGCAATTAAATTGTTATTCTTTCTAAAACTGTAATAACATTCATTCGGCGTATAGGCAATATGTGTGTGTGTGTGTATTATTGAAATTGAGTCTAGTAATAAAAGGAATTTTAGTATTTGGTATCAACCATTAATCCTCCTTCCGTACAACAAAAACAGACAAATAAAAAGTGCATAGACAATGATACCTTGTAAATATTGAAACGTTAAATATTATATGTAAAGTGAAATTTCAATCGATAAAATTAAATAGATTTTACTGCCACTTATAAAATGACAGTTTATACTTAAAATCTCGTATAATGAAACAACCAAGTATAAACACAGATGAAGCCACCAGTATAAACGGAAGGTTAATATTTACAATCTCGTAATAAATGAAATTTTTAATAACTGAAAAAGATGAAGTCGCCACTTATAAACGGGCAGTTAGTATAGATAATCTTATAGCAAGTATTAACAAGCGATTTCATATGTTAAAAAAAAAAAGCAATTTCGTTAAAAAAGAAAAACAAAAAGTATTAACAAGCAATAGTTAGTAGAATAATCAAATTTTAACTTTTTTTTATAATCAAAATCCCTCTATGTATGTCATTGTTCGATAAAATTGATCCTATAATAATGACGTAGTGCCATCATATGTGATATATGGAAGTCTCAAACATGTCGTGTTTCGTGTTTTTTGGTTTTCATGTATCAAAGTGTCATACACATACCTTATCAGTTTGCTTCGCATGTATGGATGTAGATACCCAAATCTGTACATGTCAGGTTTCGTATCGTGTATCATGTGTACCCACGAACTTGAGAAGTACAAATATGTCAAATCGTGTACAGGTCGTTTTATGTATTTTTCAGATATTTTCAGGTTTCGTATATTTTTCAGGTTTCATGTACTTAAACGATCACAAAACTATTGTCGTAATCTAATAACAAAAAAAAAAAAGAAAGAAATTGCCGTAATCTATCAACAAAAAAAAAAGAAATTGCCGTAATCCAAATTCTATAACTCAAAATATCAATGACGCATGTTCAACCGTCACTTTGAATTTTCTTTACAAATTCTGAAGAAAACGTATGTTTACGTTGTATATTTTCTTGTCAATAATGGTTACAGTGTAGTGCGTATGTATAGGAAACCTCTCCAACTAATTCCTAGGATAAAGTGTGTATCCTATCTACAAGATGTCTACAAGATAATAACAAATACAAGATAATAACAAATTATCTACAACTAATGTATCATATCTAAGATAGTGAGTCTCAATACTCCCCCTCAAGTTGACGCATGAATGTCAAGTATGCCCAACTTGCCCAAAAACTGCCGAAACATTTCAGGTCCAAGAGCTTTGGTGAAGCCGTCAGCTAATTGATGTGGTCCTGGAACCTTGCACGGAAGAATGAGGCCGGCGGCATAGTGCTGACGAACAAAATGACAATCAATCTCAATGTGCTTCGTGCGCTCATGAAAAACAGGATTAGCCACAATATGCAGTGCCGCTTGATTGTCACAATGAAGAGCAACAGGCTGAGTAATAGATACCCCAAGATCAGTGAGAAGCTGACGTAACCAAATAATCTCACTAGCAGCATATGCCATAGCGCGATACTCAGCTTCAGCAGAAGAACGAGAAACAACAGGTTGCTTCTTGGAACGCCAAGAGATTAGGGCGCTACCAAGAAAAACCATATAGCCAGTGGTGGAACGACGGGTAATAGGACAACCAGCCCAATCAGCATCACAATAAGCTTGAAGATGCAAGGTAGACGCAGTAGGAAAGAATAGACCCTGACCTGGAGCACGCTTAAGATATCGCAGCAAATAAAAAACAGCATCTAAATGACACTTGCGTGGAGTATGCATATACTGACTCAGTGTGTTAACCGCAAAACAAATATCGGGCCGTGTAACTGTGAGATAAAGTAAGCGACTAACAATGCGACGATAAAATGCGGGATCGGCTAAAAGAGGATCAGTCTCTGAAAACTTTCCTTTTTGATCCATAGGAGTAGAGGTAGGTCGACTACCAAGAAGGCCACATTCCTTGAGAATGTCAAGAACATACTTACGTTGGTTTAAAACCATACCAGCAGGTGAACGAGCAACCTCAATCCCAAGAAAATATTTGAGAGGACCCAGATTCTTGATCTTAAATTTGTGATCAAGATAAGCCTTTAAAGCAGTAATACGAGAAAGATCATTGCCAGCAACAATGACATCATCAACATAAATCAAAACAACAACAATCGAAGACGAGGCGCTCAAAAGGAACAAAGACGGATCCGCATTAGACTGAGAATAACCAAGCGCAAGTAAAGAAGCAGTAAACTTGGCGTACCAATTACGAGATGCCTGTCTCAAACCATATAAAGACTTTTGTAGCTTAAAAACGTGATGCTCCCCCTGACGGGAAAAACCAGGTGGAATACGCATATATACATCCTCAGTGAGATCACCATGCAAAAAAGCATTATTCACGTCTAGCTGATGAACATGCCAACCACGGACTATAGCCACTGCTAAGAGACACCGAACTGTGACCAATTTAGCCACGGGAGCAAAAGTTTCATGAAAATCCACACCCTCAATCTGTGTATACCCACGCGCCACTAAGCGAGCCTTATAACGTTCGACAGTACCATCCGAATTATACTTTATTTTATAAACCCATTTGGAATCAATAGTACGTTTCCCTGGAGGCAAAGGGACAACAGTCCAAGTACGATTAGCTTCAAGCGCTGCAATTTCACGTTGCATCGCTTCGTGCCAATGGGCATGTTTGACCGCCTGCTTAAAAGAAACCGGCTCATCGCCATCGGTGATGGCCGCAACCAAACCATAGTAAGTAGATGATAAGCGAGCATACGAAAGATAACTGGATAAGGGAAATACTGTGGAGTTCGCTGTGGGAGGGGATGGCGCAGCAGATGGCACAAGAGAAGGAGGCAAGGCAATGTCAAAATCCGTAAGACGACGCGACAACTGACGAGACCTCATGCTACGAGAAGGAGGTAGCAAGTCAGACGGAGGAGGGGGCGCAACAGCCGCCGACGGCGAAGAGGAAGCCGTCGGCTGGGAGACTTCCGAAGGCATTGACTGAGAGGCTGCCGAAGGTTCAGTAGCAGGAGACGAAGAACCGACGGCAGGTGGGTCTTGGGGTGCGACATCCCAGCAAGGCGAGTGTGGAGAAACCGAAACTGTATCTTGGATATTATCAAAACGGGAAGACAAGGAAAAAGGAAATATATCTTCATAAAAGGTGACATCACGACTAACGTAGACCTTGCGGCTAGATAGATCAAAAATCTTGTAACCCTTTTGAGAATGAGGATAACCAAGAAAAATACCTGGCGCAGAGCGCGGTGCAAACTTATCATGAGTGCCATGGTAAGTGTAGCCATAACATAGACAACCAAAGACACGAAGATGTGTATAAGAAGACAAATGACCCATCAAAATTTCATATGGAGTTCTATTTTTAAGAGTAGCAGCAGGCATGAGATTAATAAGATACACAGCAGTGAGAACACATTCCCCCCAAAACGACACAGGTAAACCAGCATGAAAACGAAGAGCACGAGCAACTTCTAAAAGATGTCTATGTTTACGTTCAACCACACCATTTTGTTGTGGCGTGTGAACACAAGAAGTCTGAGCATCAATTCCCTGTTCTGCATAATAAGTGAGAATGGTAGCACTAGTGAACTCTAACCCGTTATCACTACGAACCCTCTGGACTGGGCGTCCAAACTGTGTATGAACCCAACGCAAGAAATGCAACAGAAAACGACCAGTGTCAGATTTAGCTTTCATCAAATAGACCCAAGTGCTACGACTGTAATCATCAACAATGGTTAAAAAATAACGTGTCCCAGACAAGCTAGGTGTTTTATATGGCCCCCAAATGTCACAATGGATTAATTCAAAAACGTGACTAGTAACACTAGTACTAACAGGAAACGGCAAACGAGTCTGCTTAGCTCGATTACAAGCATCACAAAAAACATCTTTATTGACAACTAGAATGGACGGAAGAAAACGAAACTTAGACAATGGAAGATGACCCATACGACGATGCCAAAGAGACTCAGTGGATTGAATGGCGGCATGCATTGCACCAGCCGAATGTGACACGAGGTGGTAGAGACCATCATGTTGCCTACCCACTCCAATCAGCTTCCTCGAGGGCATCTCCTGCACAACACAAAACTCCGGACCAAACATCAGTGCACATTTCGAATCTTTCACTAATCGACTAACAGAAATGAGATTGAAAGCAAACTCTGGAACTCCTAAAACATCATGAAGAACCAATGTGTCAGATAACCGGACGGTGCCGACAGCACGAACTGCCACATGCGTACCATCCAGAATTTGGACGGTGGCGGCTAACTTGTCAGTAATGATAGACGTAAACATAGATAAATCATTAACAATATGAGCATTAGCGCCACTATCAAATATCCAACCGGACCTCGAAGCAGGGGAAAAAGGAACAATACCCGATTCCGTCTTGCCTGTGAGCTGTGAGTTGGACCCACAGTTACCTCCATTCAGATGTTCAATAAACTGTGCTAATTGGTGTTGTTGGGCGAGAGTGAGTCCGGCAAACGTGGGAGGTGAGGCGGCCGCTGACTCTGAAACAGCGGAAGATTGTGCCGCCATGACAATGACTTGCAATTAATCGGATGGTAGAAATGCAAACTGACAAAAGAAATGCAAAAGGAAATGCAAACTGACAAAAAGGCTGCTTGGGTTTGCAAAAATATAAACAAACGGTGATGAATATTATTGAAATCCGCCGACAAAACAAAAAATAATAATAAATGGCTATCGCAAGAACAGCGAAGGAAGCGACGATCAATGTAAACTATCGACTTTGATAGCACTACAAGAAACAACACAGACCAAAGAGTGAGCAATACAAACTTCCACCGGAAGAAGACGATCAATATAACTGGATCGAAAATGCTCTGATACCATGAAGAAAACGTATGTTTACGTTGTATATTTTCTTGTCAATAATGGTTACAGTGTAGTGCGTATGTATAGGAAACCTCTCCAACTAATTCCTAGGATAAAGTGTGTATCCTATCTACAAGATATCTACAAGATAATAACAAATACAAGATAATAACAAATTATCTACAACTAATGTATCATATCTAATATAGTGAGTCTCAATAAATTCCAAAGAAATAATACCTATAAAAATGTATTCTAAACGTTTTCCCCTCACAATTTCTATTTTTTCTCCTTTTACTCTTATCCGTTTTGATGCTATAGCTCAAAGGAAAAAGGCTAAAGAAGAAAAATGCAAACAATGAAACCAAAAATCGTGATAATTGGTGCAGGAATGGCTGGCATCACAGCAGCCTTAGGAATTCATGCATGGATGTTTGTAGCAGGGTAGCTGGAGGTGGATTTGAGCTGAATCCGTTTTTTTGAAAAGAAATCACCATTGCTAAATAATCATCAGAAATTTTATGAAAATAGAAAAGATAACAAGTAATCATCTGCTCGTAAAGAAGAAGTTGTCAAGATACTCACCTAAAATGTAGATCTGGCGGCAGACGGGCGGAGATTGGAGAAGAAGAGAGATAGAGAGATGGCTGGCTGGTGGATGCGGGCGGCAGGGCAGGAGATTGGAGAGGGAAAATGGGATTTAGATTTGGGAATGGGGATTGGGATTTTGGGAATGGCAGAAGGGGGGATCGGAGAAGGGATCAGTGATTAGGTTAGTATTTTTTTTGGAAAATTTATTTATTTTACTTTATTAATTATAAATTTTGATTTAAAATATATTTTTAAATTTTTGGGTATTCCGGGTATAAACGGTAACCCGCGGGTATACCCGGACACGACACGCCCTTAGCGGATATCTTTCAGGTCTTACCCGATTTGCACACGAAACCTGTCAAGGTCATACCCATACCTGCGAAAATCGTGTCAGGTTGGGGTCGTGTTTTCGTGTCGTGTCTGAAATTACCACCCCTAGTGATATAGCTTACATCTATAATCTTGTACTAGTACTCATTAAGAAACAATACAACAACCATATCCAGTAATATTCCAACGAAATCAAAAGTTATCGCTCGAATATTCCACAAGGTTTAGATGAAACGAGTGAGTAATATCTTTTTACATAGAATACTCGAGTTGGAATTTTTTTTAGTGTAAAAAAATAATAATGATAATAATTATGGACAATTACCATCTCTAAATTCCACAAGGTAAAATTCATCTATTATGTTAAAGAAATCCATTAGTGCCAAGTTCAAATCCAAACATATCTGAGGGTCTAGGTAGATGCCATTTTTACCCCGGGGGGAGATGGGGGCGGGCGGGGGAGTTTGTTTTGTTTTGAATGAGAGACATATTTGTAAGGGTGTGAATCACGGGATAGGATCCCCTCAACGCAAAAAAGATGCGGTGACGTGTGACCGCACGACACGTGACAGGGGGTGGTGAGGCTAGATGAGGGTCATCCGTATCTAGCATTATCACCTTCCTTTGCTGCTACGTGTTGCGCAGTCACAAAGAAGTGAAGAAAGTGGGGTTAGAAGATCCTAACACGTAAATCACATGACAAGTCATTTGACAGAGCCAAATTTGTGTCGTCAGGATTGAAGGGTGCACTCTCACGTGACAAAGGGGATGGTATGCGATGCGATGCGATGCCATTTTTGTTATCCAGCCTGGCTTATCATACACTAGTCAGAGAAGCATAAATGATAACGCCCGATTACCTAGTCTAGTTGGTATTCCGGTTAGTATTTGTTCTAAGAGGTCAATAGTTCGATTCCAGATACACGTACAGTATGAGGCCTGGTTTGCAGGAGGACATCTTGTATGAGTTGTTGCGTAAGATCTCATCCAATCTAGGAGGTCGTTGGACTCCTAATTTGCATCTTACACCCATGTTCTTTAGGGCTGGGCGGTGGAAACCTGGGGTGAACGATTTTACCTTTTGCTCCAAGCATAAGTGATAACTTTTCCAAATTTAAAAATATTACGTATGGTATTAAATTCCAGGAGAAGTTTAAATCTTGCACACTTTGACTCCTGGAATATAACAACCGGTCACTTTGGGGCGTTTCTTGCATTTTTATGCAATAAAGTTAATACCCTGACTTAAAAGTCTCGTATCGTTCCGTTCTGTGAAAGAGTTAAATCAAGTTTTCCAGTGAAAGGTAGATGACTTGTGTCCAAAACGTGTCTGAATTCAAACCCGCTTCGGTATAAGAAGCTGAGCTAAGATTTAAACTGACAACTTGGATACAATCCATCACCCGAATACCAAGTGAGACATGTAATGAGGTTATGACGTTTCTTTCATTTTTCTTGATATTAAAAGTTGTTACTTAAAACATGTAATGTCACATTCCACTTCTAGTGTTACATTTTTTCTATTAATATACTTACTTTTGTCTGTGATAAATTCTTTTCTATATATCGTAAATAGTCAAATAAAGTTCATTACAGTTTACTTGTCCTCGTTCATTGTATAAATTTTGTAACCAAAAATTAATTTAATGATAAATAGAGAAACACACGTATTGCATAACTACTTGAAGAACTATTTTTTTAAAAACCCATATATTGTAGACAAACAATTTGGTACAAATGAATAAAGACTTGAGCATAGGAGTTATTAGAATTCCGGAAATAGCCTCGTTACTTGGCCGGTCTTTCTGGAGATTTGCTTGAGACATTCTGCTGGATAGATTCTCAAATGAGTGAATGGACCTTAGAATTTCAGGTTTCTTTAATTAAAAAAAGTTAAGGCGAATCCCATGCAAATAATTTAACTGAAATCGGCATAGAAATGTCCAACGATGTACATAAAACACGTTGAAACATTAGATTTTATTCCAAATAGAAACCAAAAAAAGTCGTTCTATTTTTCCAAACTAAAATTTTAGGATAAACATCTTATGTTATATTGGTATATTGGACGATTCTTACTCAATACATATAGAATTTTATTGCTTAAATTTTGTGTGCACATACACAACATGCATATATATTAGACAATTTTTTTGTCCCAGAGCATAGTACAGTTGGTACTCGGGTTGAGATTTGCTCCAAGAGGTCAAGAGTTCGATTCTAGAAACACGCACAATGTGGGTGTTCAACTGCTGTTAGGCCGAAAACCTGGCTTGCAGGGACACCTTGTGTGAATCACTGTGCAAGTCCTCACCCAATCTAGGAGGCCGCTAGACTCCTGATTTACATCCTTTATAATTCTTCTTAGGAGGAATCTATCGCCGCCTTTATGCTCCAAGACAATTCTTACTTCATAGACGTATGACATTGTGCACTTGCTGACTATCGTGACACCGTTCAACTAATTACCCATCAGCATTATTTACGCATCTAGTGATTAATTTTTTCATAAATATAGGAATGAAAAAAATCGTGCTCTCTTCAAAGTTCGTTATCAGAAAACATCGTAATAAAATAAAAAGATGGAAACGATAGTCACAGCCAAACATGCGTATATTTGCTTTTCAAAATTTGAAGATGACACTTGATAAATTAGATAGAGGCGGGTCTTGAAACAACTGGTAAATTTTCTGTTTTGTGATCTTGAGGTTACAGATTCGAATCGCGGAAATAGCCTCTTGTACGAAGTGTAAGGTAATGCTGCTTCTCTGAGTCCTACGCAGACGCGTGCACCATAAACGTCCTTTTATTCGATAAATTAGATAGGGGAAAAATGTTCATAAAATCTCCATAAAGTCAACATTTTTGTCTAACGCGTATTTGTCTAAGGCAATTACTTTGGAGTACTACATAAATAAGGGAAATATGTCCGGGATAAACTTTATTTAATCATGGGCGATAATAAAATATAGGAATAACTACAAATACTCTATATGGATTAAAATATAAGTTACAAAATGTCCCACACACTATTCATTTAAGCATTCAGCTCCAACCCCCCCCCCCCCTCTCCCCCCAACCCAATGAAGCATTATGGATTGAAAAGAAAATGTCTAAAAAAATAATTCATCAGGGTGTTTGCGACTTTTGTTTACTTCATGTGGTTATTTGTAAGAGACGAGTCATAGAACAACTGATAATTAAGGTTGTTGTTTTGTGATCTTGAAGTCATATATTCAAGTCGTGGAAATAGCCTGTATAAGGTAATGCTGCATATATCATATCACAAAGGGTTCCGGCTCCTTTCCAAACACTGCGTAAATACGAAAAACTAGTGCACCAAGAACGTTTTTATGTGGTTGTTTACAAATACTGCTAAGTATATTTTGGTGGGTGGACAATAGCATATGTAAAATGTATTTCGTTACCACTGAAAATTTTACCCAATAAGGAAAAGAGATCTAAGCTAATTGATATTTTAATTCTTGAAAAAAATTTCAATTACAAATTAGAATCTTCTTATGATCATCGTATTCTCTTGATCGTTTTATTTAAGAGAAAATCTCACTTATTAGCCTAAGGTTTGGTCCATTACTCAGTTAGCAGCCTAACGTTGATGAAACTCACTTAACAACAACTCTTTTGCCGAAATGTCTCACTTGTAACCAGGTGACCGTTGACCAACCGTTGACTTTCTCAGACCAACCAGAATTTGACACGTGGCGACCCTTTTTTAATTAAAAAAATAAAATTGTATTTTTGAATAAACTGATTTTGGTGGGTAATTTTTTATTATTTTTATTTTTTTCCTAATTTTTTGATTTTTAAAATGTTTTTTAATTAATTTTTACAATTTTTTAGAATTTTTAAATTCTTTTTAAATCAATTTATTCAAAAATAAAATTTTAATTTTTTTAATTAAAAAGGGTCGCCACGTGTCAAATTCTGGTTAGTCTGAGAAAGTCAACGACTGGTCAACGGTTGGTCAACGGTCACCTGGCTACAAGTGAGACATTTCGGCAAAAGAGTTGTTGTTAAGTGAGTTTCATCAACGTTAGGATGCTAACTGAGTAATGGGCCAAACCTTAGGCTAATAAGTGAGATTTTCTCTTTTATTTAAAGTCTTTCAAATACATGAATGGAAACGGAAAAGAATCTCGTCAAGATATGGGATAACCACAACCCTATATGATAAACCATAAATAAGTCGTCTGTTAGTCAACAACATCAACAGTTCAACTCCAGTGGCTCAACACTCGAAGTACTGCAGTTCAGCGCCCAAGTATGGTTGTTCAGCCTCGGCTACACCTCATCAGGGCATCATGACGCCCTTATAACATCGAAGAATATGCCAAGGTTTGCACCTCGGCAACAACTTCAGTTTATGTTCAAATGACGCACTTCAGACCACTTCAGCGGGATAAGGCCAAGTCATTCACTTCAGCAAGGCCAAGTCATGCACTTCGGCAAGTCCTAGTCATGCGCTTCGGCAGAGTTCTGCTGTGTACCACAACAAATGGACCAAGTACGAGACTACTTCGTGGGACCCTCAAACAGAGGTGCAACTCAGATATACTGACTACAGCTGGGTATTCTTCCTGAACACGCCAAGGTCACAACAGCCGGCCTTCTAGTTACATCAACCAGGCCAGCCTATTAGTCACATCAGTCAGACTACTGATCACATCAGCAGACCTACGGCGCCTTAGGCTTTCTGCCCCAAGCAAACGTCCTCCCCACAATCCACTATCAGGGGCTTAAAACGGGAAAAAGGTCTATAAAGGCAAGCTAACCAAGACAAAGAAAGGGACCAAGATCCAAATCCGGATTTCAAACATCCATACTCTAAAGCGAGCTCATACCCTTTGCTCCTCGATATACACTGTGAGAAATTTCTAACTCACCTTTTACATTATAATCTCAGTGAGATATGGGCCAAACTGACTTGAACGTCAGAGGGTTTTTTTCGGGGCCAACCCCCCGGGACCTCTGACCTGTGCTTAGTTGTGCAGGGTATATTTGGTGCTATTCCAGCTACACACTTTCAATCCCAGTTAACAACTCTTCAAGTAAACTGACGGAGCTAATTTGAAGTCGTCTAGACCCTTGGTGAAGATCCGGCTTCATCATTTGGCGCTAGAGGAAGGGCCTCTTAGTCCCTTAATCCAGAAAACAGTTGCTCAACGCTTTTCTAACGACTACTGAGAGCTTTTCTAATTATCTTAGGAAGCTATTGAGAGAAAGATGAGTAAAAAAGATAGTCAAGGGTCCAAACAACCAATGACATCCAGGAGGAGCCAAAGGTCTTCTCAACAACAGACTGATCAATGCTCTACGAAGCCAGGAGAATCCTCAACTCCCATTGCTTTCACATATGAAGAGTACATGCGATCCATTCGCTATGTGGCTCAGAACTCAGAGGTCTTCCAAGCAGTAGTGAGGGAGATGAAGGGGAAGGTCTCTGCAGCAAAGTCTAGTGGGTCCAATTCCAGTAACTCTCATCCACTGGAACATCTGGAGTATTCTTCCACTCGGCCTGGTTATTCCCCCAAACGTCAGGCCGAATTTATGGCCGAGACAAGACGGCCAGAACAAAAGTCCAGCTACCAGAGTTTAAAATGTACTCAGAAAGCCTCCTTGTCATTTAAACATGGCAGAAAAGTTGACAATAAAGGCAAAGCACCGTTACAGGAAAGGTGCTCTGTCAAGATTCGGTTAGGAGGCCGAGGAAAGGAAAGGAACTCTCTGATGGCTACAAAAACCCATATTCTTTCCTACATAAGGAAAAAATCTCTGGAAAAGAACCCCAGTCCCTGGCTGGACCAGTCCATAAAAGAAACCATCAACTGTACTGTCTTTATCATCATGATATCGGGCATGATACAAAAGATTGTAGGCAGCTCGGGTAAGAGGCCGTCTTATCAAGTTGGGTTATCTGCAGCATTTTTATAATCCAAGGTCTAGGCTCCACAACATGCTAGACTTTGGGGGATCCCCTCCAGATGAAAGTTGTAAACCTGGGTCTCATCAAGGTTTTCTAAGTGATGAGGATTCAGATCCTAATGAGAGGGGGTTACGGGTTCCTGATCATATAAGGCTGACATAACAACAACAGTCCCTGATTCAATCGAATCATGGTTTATCTCTTCTTGTGGTCATCCGGTATCTTTTGGCTCATCCTTATGTTATCAAGGGATCAATTTCTTATATTCAACTGGATATTCTTATTTGGCATTCAGCCAGAAAACTTAAGTCACCTTATGGTGCATGGAGCAATAATTTATGCCTATCTATCACACACAACGAGAGTGGGGCATACCCCAGCAGGACTGGGAGGTTGAGCAGGTCTCAACATTATCTTTACCCCAGTAGGTCTGGGAGGTTGAGCAGGTCTCAACAGGATGGGACAGGTTTCCCGATATTTTTACCCCAGCAGGTCTGGGAGGTTAAGCAGGTCTCAACATTATCTTTACCCCAAAGGTCTGGAAGGTTGAGCAGGTCTCAACATCATTTTTACCCCAGCAGGTCTGGGAGGTTGAGCAGGTCTCAACATTATCTTTACCCCAGCAGGTCTGGGAGGTTGAGCAGGTCTCAATAGGATGGGACAGGTTTCCCGATATTCTTACCCCAGCAGGTCTGGGAGATTGAGCAGATCTCAACAGGATGGGACATGTTTCCCGATATTCTTACCCCAGCAGGTCTGGGAGATTGAGCAGGTCTCAACATTATCTTTACCCCAGCAAGTTTGGGAGATTGAGCAGGTCTCAACATTATCTTTACCCCAGCAGGTCTGGGAGGTTGAGCAGGTCTCAACAGGATGGGACAGGTTTCCCGATATTCTTACCCCAGCAGGTCTGGGAGGTTGAGCAGGTCTCAACAATATCTTTACCCCAGCAGGTCTGGGAGGTTGAGTAGGTCTCAACAGGATGGTACAGGTTTCTCGATATTCTTACCCCAGCAGGTCTGGGAGGTTGAGCAGGTCTCAACATTATCTTTACCCCATCAGGTCTGGGAGGTTGAGCATGTCTCAATATTATATTTACCCCAGCAGGTCTGGGAGGTTGAGTAGTTCTCAACATGATCTTTACCCCAGCAGGTCTGGGAGGTTGAGCAGGTCTCAACATTATCTTTACCCCAGCAGGTCTGTGAGGTTGAGCAGGTCTCAACATTATCTTTACCCCAGCAGGTCTGGGAGGTTGAGCAGGTCTCAACATTATCTTTACCCCAGCAGGTCTAGGAGGTTGAGCAGGTGTCAACATCATCTTTACCCCAGCAGGTCTGGGAGGTTGAGCATGTCTCAACAATATCTTTTACCCCAGCAGGTCTGGGAGGTTGAGCAGGTCTCAACAATATCTTTACCCCAGCAGGTCTGGGAGGTTGAGCAGGTCTCAATAGCGGGATAAGTTCCCTACATCTTTACCCCAGCAGGTCTGGGAGGTTGAGCAGGTCTCAACAGCGGGATAAGTTCCCTACATTTTCACTTCAGCAGGTCTGAGAGGTTGAGCAGGTCTCCATAGCGGGATAAGTTCCCTATATTTTCACCTCAGCAGGTCTGAGAGGTTGAGCAGGTCTCAACAGCGGGATAAGTTCCCTACATTTTCACTTCAGCAGGTCTGAGAGGTTGAGCAGGTCTCAACAGCGGGATAAGTTCTCTATATCTTCACCTCAGCAGGTCTGAGAGGTTGAGCAGGTCTCCATAGCGGGATAAGTTCCCTATATTTTCACATCAGCAGGTCTGAGAGGTTGAGCAGGTCTCAACAGCGGGATAAGTTTCCTGTATCTTCACCTCAGCAGGTCTGAGAGGTTGAGAAGGTCTCAACAGCGGGATATGTTCCCAATATCTTCACCTCAGCAGAACTGAGGGATTCAACAAGTCTCAACAATGAGACAAGTTTACCTATATTCTAAATCAGCATAGCTGAGGAGCCAAGGATAAAAGCTCTTAAAATTCATCAAGGCACAGCAGAGCTGAAGAGCCAAGGATAAAAGCTAAAGCTTAGTACTTATGCAGAGAGCCAGCATGCAAAAGATACTCTTTTGGCAAAGCTGAAGACAAATACTTGCAAACTATCAAAATAGAACGAGTTAAGTTTCTTAAGCTGAAGACAAATACTTGCAAACTATCAGCATATAGCAAGTTGAAGACAAATATTTGCATAAATCGAATAAAACTTTGCAGTGCTGGAACACTTGCAACTATGGAAAAAAGAGCAAGGCTTTGCAGAGCCGAGGATAAATATTTGTACTCACAATGGAGACAAAGCAAATACAACTTCACATGCTGAAGACAAAGACAGTTAAAGAAGCTGAAGGAAGCCGAAGAGCAAAAAGTTGGGAAAAATGGATTTTCATTGAAGTACAAAATCTATTACAACTACAACTATCTACAGGAAAAATCCTATTCTACTATGCAAATCTCTTCCTCCTCTCGGAGGTCAACTCCAATTTGAACTAGGCACTTTGCTTTTCAAATACTGCTTCAGTCTTAGGATTATGGAAGTCAGCAAAGCCCAGAATGTTCCTTATCCAGATCTGAATAGACTTCTTGGCAGGTATCAATTGCGCAAATCCCTCTTCTTCCAGTGAAGCAAGAAACAATTGCGATTACACTCTTCGCAGTCCATCTTCAAGACATGGTGGTAGCAAAATAAACTCCGAAAAAGTTGGTCAACCACTTAAAAAAGCAAGGCTTAGCATAAATAAAGCACAGGCAAGGACTATGTTGGATCTGATTGATGAGGATCATCAATTCGACGCCAGTACAACAAAGTTCAAAGCACTGCAATTCCAACATATATAAACTTGGAAAATGATTTCAACCATCCTTCGGAGGGTGATTCTTTGAAACCTAACTTCTGCAGTAAAGTTTTGCTCTGCCATGTTACCATGGATCGGGATGCTTTTTTTGCAGAAAGTAAAAAGAGGACTGATTTATTTGACTTATCCATGTTTGAAGTGCAGCAAAATGAATCCTTTGCTGGAAAGGAATGTGTTGAAGGAGAATCCCTATCAAGAAATGGCAGGGGTTCTAAGGCAGAGGATATGGCAGTAATTGAAGAAATTCCGCCAGTAAGGCGTATCCTTCTTGAAGGACGGTTGTCCCCATCAGAATCAAATTTTTTGTGAATGGACAGAACCTTACGGTCACCCTCCAGATCCTCTGGGTAAGAGGGAGTATACATATTTTGGGAATGTTTACATAAAAATGAAGGGCTAGATTGAAAGGAAGAGCGCTGTAGAAGACAAGGATAAGCTTCAAAGACGAGGAAGATAAATAGAGAATGCAGAATGAATGGAAGAAATCGTCTCTATTTATAAGTGAGAGAAAGCGAAAAGTTGCTCCTTTTCGTTTGAAATTCAAAAAGGCAGAGGCTCACGCATTTTCCTCCCCCGGGGAATGGAATCGTTGAAAAAGTAATGATAAGGCATCAGAATTAGCGCTTACATTAAAAGTGGGAATTATTGCGCAAGTAAAAGGATAACCGCGCAGTTAATGAAGGACTGCCACGTCACTGGTCCATTAAAACAAGATTTGTCTGCCTTCGTAGTTCAGCTCAGCCACACAAAAGCTGGAGGCAAATGATAAACCATAAATAAGTCGTCTGTTAGTCAACAGCAGTCAACAGTTCAACTCCAGTGGCTCAACACTCGAAGTACTGCAGTTCAGCAGTTCAGCGCCCAAGCATGGCTGTTCAGCCTCGGCTGCACCTCAGCAGGGCATCATGATGCCCTTATAACATCGAAGAATATGCCAAGGTTTGCACCTCGGCAACAAATTCAGTTTATGTTCAAATGCCGCACTTCGGACCACTTCAGCGGGATAAGGCCAAGTCATGCACTTCAGTAAGGCCGAGTCATGCACTTCGGCAAGGCCTAGTCATGCGTTTTGGCAGAGTTCAGCTGTGTACCGCAACAAATGAACCAAGTACGAGACTACTTTGTGGGACCCTCAAACAGAGGTGCAACTCAGATATACTGACTACAACTGGGTATTCTTCCTGAACACGCCAAGGTCACAACAGCCGGCCTTCTAGTTACATCAACCAGGCCAGCCTATTAGTCACATCAGTCAGACTACTGATCACATCAGCAGACCTACGGCGCCTTAGGCTTTCTGCCCCAAGCAAACGTCCTCTCCACAATCCACTATCAGGGGCTTAAAACGGAAAAAAGGTCTATAAAGGCAAGCCAACCAAGACAAAGAAAGGGACCAAGATCCAAATCCGGATTTCAAACATCCATACTCTAAAGCGAGCTCATACCCTTTGCTCCTCGGCATACACTGTGAGAAATTCCTAACTCACCTTTTACATTATAATCTCAGTGAGATATGGGCCAAACTGACTTGAACGTCGAAGGGTTTTTTCCGGGGCCAACCCCCCGGGACCTCTGGCCTGTGCTTAGTTGTGCATAGTATATTTGGTGCTATTTCAGCTACACACTTTCAATCCCAGTTAACAACTCTTCAAGTAAACTTACGGAGCTAATTTGAAGTCGTCTAGACCCTTGGTGAAGATCCGGCTTCCACTACAAAAAAAAGAGCTTATAGCGACAGACAAAAAACGTCGCTATTTCGTCGCTACAGGCATATAGCGACGAAATAGCGACGAAAAAAGAATGTCGTTATACGGCTTGTCGCAAAGCAAATTTCGTCGGCAATGCGTCGCTGTATTGCGACGAAACAAAATTGCGTCGGTGTATCGTCGCAAAACTGCGACGAGAAAATGTCAGGTCTGCGACCTTTATTCTGTTGTCGCTGTTTCGTCGGTAAATTATTTCGTCGCTATTTCGTATTTTTTATTTTTTTATTAATGTTCTGCGACAAATAATTTCGTCGCAAACTTTCGTCGGTATATGTTTTACCGTCGCTATTTATTATTTTTTTATTTTTTGTTTCCGTTTTATTTCGTCGCAAAATGTCGTCGTTAATATGTCTTGTCGTCGCTAATTTTAAATTTTTGTTTTTTTATTTCCGATCTGCGACAGACCAATTTCGTCGCTGGTTCGTCGGTATTTTTTATTTTTAAAAATATTAAATTTACTAATAATTATTTTAAATACATTATTTAATATTAAATTTTAAATTTTTTTTGATTTATTAATAATATTAATACATTAGTAATTAAAAAGTTTTTATTATTATTATTTAATTTCTATAATATATTTTATTTTGTATATTAAATCATTTGTACAAATATTATACAGTAATACGGTATTTGCGCATTCAAGTTCGTATAATTAAACAACACAAACGAAATAGAATCCGTAAAATTGTCAGATAGAATATATAAAAATACAAAGAAAATGTCAATACAACAAATGAAATAGACTGTACAAACAATGAAAAAATAAAAAACTATGAAGAGGAAGATGGAGGGGGATCATGCGGAGAAGAGTGACCATCAGGAGGGCGGGGCTGAGGCTGAGGCTGAGGCTGAGGCTGAGGCTGAGGCTGAGGCTGAGGCTGCGATGAGTTGGAACTGAAAGTCATGACGACCTGCGACAGCTGGAAGATTTGTTGGTTCGTTGCCTGCTGCACCTGCATCGTCTGATGCTGCGCCTGCTCAAACGCATGCTGAAGCGCCTGCTGAAGCGCCTGCTGCATCGCCTGCTGCTGCGACTGCAGTGCCTGTAAACTCTCCTCTTGCCTCGTCCTGATGGACTCTATCTCACGCTGCAGCGCCGCATTATCTGCTTCCAGGCGCGAAATATCCTCTGGCGTCGCAGAAGGCGCGGAGGTGCTGGCCTCAGAGGAAGCACCTGGATGCAGAACTTCGGGAAAGAATCGCGGCGCTGCTGATCCAACCCCGTACACCTCCTTCTTCTTCTTATTCTGAGGGCCGACGGTCCGAACCGCATCCCAATAAGCGCGGTTCTTGTCGGCCTGTTCGCCCCTATCTGCGAGTAATCTGTTGTACTCGTCCTGAAATGAGAATATGAATTGTTATGGTTTAGCAATAAAACAAACTAAGGAAAAAAACAAATGAAATCGTAGTCTACTTACACTGATGTCGCGGGCCTTCGTCGTGATCCAGTCCTCCGTTCCGTCGGAGGCTCTCTTCCGATGCGTCTTGTAGAAGAGATCGTAGGAGGCTGGCCACTCCCCCGTCTCCTGTTGCTGAAAGAATGAAATAAAATATGTTAGTGATATGCAGAATTTTTAAAAATTTCGGCATGACCTATTCGTTTATCGGAGGTATCCCGGCCTTAAAGGCCTCTCCCAAGTCAAATCACATGTACCAACTTAAAGTAACCATATACGAATACCAAAAAAACAACAGCGCAACATAAGTAATCAACGAATATAGATAATCCACTTAACTCACTGAATGTAAATAATCCAATTAAGTCGATGAATGTAAATAATCCAATGAAATCAATGAAGGTCGTTATAATCCAATATTAAAATACTCACCATAGAACGCATCGTGGTGGCGTGGGAAACCGAACCACCTGAGTGTGTGGCAGGTGCTGGGCCCTGTATGTTGCCGCTGCGCCGGTTCGCCGCGTTCCGGGCGCTGCGGGCTTGGTAAGCAGGGTCCCTCCACCCTGCTACCCACGCCGCCCAGACGGCCTCGGATACGTAGGCAGGCCTTACCCACGTGGGGTCACGCTCCGACTTGGTCTTGAGGGAGTTGACGAAGTCCCCGTAGCGTTTGGCGGCCCTATGCCGCCAGGCCTGCTCCACGTCGCGGGCGATGTCGGCTGGCCAGCTGTACGACTTCTGCAATTATCATACGGAGGAATAATAAAAGTGTGGTTAGAAAAGTAATGATTGATTACGCATCAAAAAGTGAAATTCATCAAATTTGAATACCTGAAACTCATCCCAGTAGAAGCTACGTGTCTCCGGGGTGACACGGCCCCAGGTATATCCAGATGGGTCAAGCCTCAGGTGGAAGGACCGGGTGATGCAACCGGAAAGCGCGCCATTGTCCGATCCAAACCTGAAAGAGTTTAAGTTGTTAGGAAAAAATAACGCGTGAAATATATTTGAAAACATGTTAAATAAATTAATCATCACTTACGTATGGGTATCATTTGACCAAGGGAGGGGACGACGTCCTGATATGACACCCTGGTCCGATGCCGCATCAGACGCCGGATGAGGTGCTGAAACGCTGGGTGTGGGTGGCGTCGTATGTCTGGGGGGTGCGGACATGTCGGCAGACCGTAAAAGGTCTGAGTCCGCAGCCAGAGCGGCGGTCGAAACCGAGGCATACGTATCATGCTGAGAAATGAAAGCATCGAACTCTCCTTGAAGGTCCTGTGCAGATGGTGGGTATGTGGATCTCGTCGGTAAACCGTCACTAGCCATCAGATCTGAGAGGAACATATTAATAATTTTTAAACGGAGGGCACAAAAAAATAAATCATTTATATATACCGTATATACATATATATACCATATATACCATATATACCCGTATATACCTGTACATACATATATATACCATATACATATATACCCGTATATACATATATATACCCGTATATGCATATATATATATATACACCGTATATACATATATATACCATATACATATATGTACCAAAAATAGATTATATAATTATAAATATATTTAAATAGGAAAAATATATATACATACATAATTCTACCAAAAAAAACAGTTTGTAATAATTTTACATATATTTATATACAAACATTACAAAAGATATATTACAAATCTATTAAAAACAGTTTTTACAAATTTAACTATATTTAAATACGAAATTAAATATATGTACCGTATATATGTATTTGTGCGTGTATATATGTATTAAAAACATATACATACATATACTTATACATATACATACATATACATACATATACATATATATACATACATTTACAAATCTATTAAAAACATATACATACATATACCGTATATATGTATATGTGCGTGTACCGTATATATGTATATGTGCGTGTATATATGTATGTATATATACCGTATATACATACATATACCGTATATACATATATGTATATATATATACCGTATATACATACATATATATATATATATACCGTATATACATATATATATACCGTATATACATATATGTATATATATACCGTATATACATACATACATATATATATACCATATATACATATATATATATACCGTATATACATATATATACTATATACATATATATGCCACCCACAGCCACCCAAGCCCACCCACACCCAGGCACCACCGCCGCACCACCACCCAGCCCCCACCCCCGACCACAACCAGCTCCAGGCCCCCACCCCCGCACAACCCAGCCCCCACCCCGACCACAATCAGCCCACCCACACCCAGGCACCACCGCCGCACCACCACCCAGCCCCCACCCCCGACCACAACCAGCTCCAGGCCCCCACCCCCGCACAACCCAGCCCCCACCCCGACCACAATCAGCCCCAGCCCACACCCAGCACCACCGCCGCACCACCACCCAACCCCCACCCCCGACCACAACCAGCTCCAGGCCCCCACCCTCGCACAATGTGAAAACATACCCCATAGCCACCCAGCCCCATCCACAGCCAGGCAGCCCCACCCACAACCACCCTCCGCCGTCCCATCCAACACCCAGTCCCACACCGCCCCACCCAGCCCGAATCCCTCCACCCCAGCACAATCCCTCCACCCCCGCCCACAACCCACCACCAACACCCACAACAAAGAATTCAATCTATACCTACTTAAAATCATTTAAAAAGAAATAGGAAGAAAAACTAACCGTTGCAGGGAGGAGATTTTGCCGGGGGTCCTCAGAGCGAAGTTCGCCGGTGGGAGGGGGGAGAGTTTTTGCGGGGGAGGCCGGGGGGAGATTTTTTGCGGGGGAGGGAAATGGGGAAGAAGAAGGGGGAGTTCAGTTTATCTTCGAAATTTTGCGACGAAATAGCGACGGAACGTCCGTCGCTATTTAGTTTCGTCGCTATTTTTCATGGGTCGTCGTTATTTCAAATTTGGCGACGAAACATTTCGTCGGTAACTCGTCGGTGTTATCATTTTCGAAAAAAAAATAATACAAAATATAAAGTAGTATATACATGAATATAAGTGCATCAACACATACACACTTTCATATAAAGAGGTACATAAAAAATTTTGGCTAACGTCAATCTTCCTGGTCATCTGCATCCTCATACGCATCTTCATCTTCGTCTTCATCTTCATCTTCATCTACATGCTCGTCGTCCTCTTCATCCTCGTATTCGTCTTCGACTACGTCTTCAATATTGTCAGGCGGTTGTATGTTGAGATGAATTTCGATAAAACCGCCGTTGGGGTCATTTAGAGGGAGGTCGTGCAGTTCAACATGTGTCGTATCTAGAACGGACGGGTTTTCTTCTTGAAATGCGGCGTCCATACCATCTGAAACTGTCTGTATACTCACATCAAACTTGCTCGATTTCACTTTGCACACAGCTCGCCAGTCTTTTGAGCTCGCATTCATCCTCGTTGTTGGATACGATAGATAGTACACCTGGGACGCTTGACTAGCCAAAACGTATGGATCGTATTTTCTGTACCGTCGCCCTTGGTGTATGTCTACCAACTTATATTGGTCGTGGACCTTTGTGCCAACGCGATAACCTTCTCGAGTTGGATCGTACCATTCGCATTTGAATAAGACCACCCGCTTTATAGGCAATGCGGGATATTCGAGCTCAATGATGTCAGTAAGGTAGCCGTAGAAGTCATCCTCGTCCGGGCTATTGTCATAACGCTTGACACACACACCGCTGTTCTCCGATGATTTTCGGCTGGCATGGGAGACTGTGTGGAATCTATACCCGTTGACAAAACACATGTCGTGTCGCGTGACTCTGTTCAATGGACCCTCGGCTACTGGCGTCAGAATGTAACCGTACTCATCGTCAGCCAGATGACCTTTGCTCGCCTGTAAAAGGACAAGTAAATATACATCAACGGGGCAATAAATGTGTATCACATATCGTACACGTAACAGGCAAATACTAAACTTACATGCCACCTGAACCAATCAGCAAACTTGGAATCTAACTCATTGTTTATTGCATCGCTCGATATACCCGGTGAACGGTGTTGCAATAAATCAACGAACAAGCTGAAGCAAATTACGAATGAGTACCCTGTATATATTTGTAACATAATGGATAGAGTATCGCAAGGTATTTACAAAATAAAATGGGAAATCGTTTATACCTCTGGAAACGGTCGACTTGACGGCAGTTGCGCAGAACATAAGAATGAGCAATCTTCAGCTCGCTGTCCCCCAATATCATTTCCTTTCCCTGTCCGTGAAATCTGATCGGATGTGTGAATATTGGGAGGACACCGGATCTGGAAATGCCGTCGTCGTTCCGGGGAACATCTCTGCACCTCGACGGGACATCTGGCTCGAAGTAATGAGACACGAAGGTCGATGCTTCCTCCGTCAGATAGGCATTGCACATAGAGGCCTCGACTTTCGCCTTGTTCTTGATGTTCAGCTTCAAATGCCTGAGATATCTGTTCATATAGTGAATATATGTTCAAATGCATATCGCTTAGACACATAAGAATGTCATGCACATAAAAAAGAGTACCTCTCGAAAGGATACATCCACCTGTACTGAACAGGACCACCAACACGTGCCTCGTATGGTAGATGAACTGGCAGGTGTTCCATTGAATCAAAGAAGGCCGGAGGGAATATAGTTTCCAGCTTGCATATGATCACTGGGATTTCGCCCTCCAGCCTTGACATATCATCCGCCCTGAGTCTCGTGGCTGTAAGACATCTGAAGAACTGACTCATCTCGGTAATTGCTTCCCATACATTGGTTGGAAGCAGCTCGCGGAATGCAATGGGCATCAACCGTTGCATGAACACGTGACAGTCGTGGCTCTTCATCCCGTGCAAACCGCGTTTATTCACGTCGATGTTCTTCGACAGGTTCGAAACATGGCCATCAGGAAATCTAGCCGTCCCTAGCCACGATAACAACGCACTGACCTGCTCCGCATTCAGCGTGTACGAGGACTTCGGCATGTATGATGTGCCAACGGGATGCAGCTCCGGTCGCATGTTGAGGTCGCGCATATCAAGTCGTGCCTTCGAATTGTCTTTTGTTTTTCCTGGCACATTCAGCACTGTATTGAAAATGTTGTCAAACACGTTCTTCTCAATATGCATGACATCCAGGTTATGTCGGATCATATTGCTCTTCCAGTACGGAAGCTCCCAGAATATGCTTCTCTTCTTCCACCCGATACAGTAACGAGCCAGGTCTTCGTTGTGACTGCCGTCCGGATCATCAGCGACCCCCACGAATCCACAACTGTCTATCTCCTGCAGCACCTCTGCACCCGTGAGGAGCTCGGGCTTTGTGTCCTTAACGACAATGCCAGGCATGAACGCCGTCACGTTCCTTCTGTACGAATGACGTCTGGGCAGGAACTTCCTATGGCTGTCGAACCAGCTTATCTTACGTCCATGTTTCAAGGACATCGTCTTCGCTTGCTTCATGCAGCAAGGGCAAGCGTATTTCCCCGCTGTGCTCCACCCCGACAACATAGAATAAGCCGGGAAGTCACTGATCGTCCACATCAGCGCGGCGCGTAGCTGGAAGTTTTGTTTAGTCGATACATCGAACGTCTCCACGCCAAACTCCCATAACCACTTCAGCTCCTGTATCAACGGCTGCAGGTATAGGTCGATCTTCTGTTTCGGATTCCTAGGACCTGGTGCGATCACAGTCAAGAACATGTAAGGCTTCTTCATGCACATCCAAGGCGGTAGATTGTACGGCGTCACGATTACAGGCCACGACGAATACTGCTCTCCCGACTGTCCAAACGGGTTGAACCCGTCGGTGCATAAACCCAACCTAACGTTCCTTGTCTCCGACGAAAAACCCGGATGCGTCGCATCGAACGTCCTCCAAGCTTCGCCGTCAGATGGATGGCACATCTCACCGTCTTTCGTGTAGTGCTCCGCGTGCCACCTCATCTGGCTAGCTGTGGCACCGGATGCGTATAGCCTCTGCAGTCTAGGGGCGAGAGGTAAATAGTAAAATTGTTTTCTTGGCACGTTCCGGTTTCTTTTGTTCGTTCTCCACCTGCTTGTCCCACAGACCCTGCACATGTCTTTATCCTCGTTGATGCCCCAGTATATGATGCACCCCTCTGAACAACAATCGATTTTCTGAACCGGCAGTCCCAACGCCTGCAGCTGTTTCTTCGTCGAATAAAAACTGTCGACCATTGTGTTCCCTTCAGGAAGAGATTCCCTCATCAGCTGACACATCCCATCGTACAATCTCTCCGTCATGCGGTGTTCCGTCTTCATGCTCGTCATCCGACCGATCATGGACATCTGTGTGTGACTACCGCAACCAGGATACAGCGGCGTGTTGGCGGCGTTCAGCATCTCAAAAAACTGTCTCGCCTGAGGGTTCGGATCTTCCTCCACGAATGTACGCGGCTGTTCATCCGGATCCTGCATTTGTAACAACTGCTCTCCGGTAAATGCGCCAGCGGCTGCGTCTGTCACCATCTGCATGTATGGGTTGTGAGATCCCTCGCCTATTTCTTCGGCATTAACCTGACCGGGTCCCCCTTCGACGTGTACAGTTGCAGATGTAGACGCCCCCTCATATTCGCCGTGACAGTACCATGTATGGTAATTGTGGACGAAACCTTGTTTCAATATGTGAACCCTCACGTCACCCGGATCCTTATATTTACGGTTCTTGCATTTCTTGCACGGACATCTAATCTGCGTTCCACTTTCATTACTCGTCGCAAAATCAATAAATTCTTCGAGACCTTCAACAAATCTAAAACACCACTCCCCGTTGTTTACTCTCTGGTACATCCACTTTCTATCGCTTCTCCTCGGATCCATTTTCTCGCTACACCTTGAAACTAACAGCAGCTATCTTTTTTCGTGTGTAGAAAAAATCAAAATTCCACACTTCTGTATTTTCGTTCAAAATTGATGATTGATG
The DNA here is from genome assembly GCA_036186865.1 of Eustoma russellianum. Lineage (NCBI taxonomy): Eukaryota > Viridiplantae > Streptophyta > Magnoliopsida > Gentianales > Gentianaceae > Eustoma > Eustoma russellianum. The sequence continues at coordinate 5,874,442 of AP025062.1, read as the reverse complement.
TGTTTGAAATGAGAGAAGAATGGGAGAAGAGAAGAAGAGAAGAAGAAATACAATGGTTTTATCGTTCCCAGTATAAGACAATACCGACGACTTAGCGACGAACGGCGACGAACAAGAAACACAAATCCCGGAGACAAACAAACACATATACCGACGACTTAGCGACGAACATCGACGAACAAGAAACACAAATCCCGGAGACAAACAAACACATATACCGACGACGTACCGACGACCAGCGACGAAACACGTCGTTTGATATGCAAAACGTCTCTTCATTCCGTACGACGTGTTTCGTCGCTAAGTCGTCGGTACGTCGTCGGTAAAAGACAGTCCGTCCAGTTCCCCATGCTTACAACTTACGATGTTTTGCGTCGCTAATTCGTCGCTATGTCGTCGCTGATTTCACTATATAAACAGTGGATCAGCGTGTGCCCACAACAACATATAAAACAACTATTTTATAATCCAAAATGGTTCGTACTAAAGCGCAAGCACGACGTGGTGGACGTGGTGGTAGGGCGGCAACACCGCCAACTGAAGTGCCTTCTTCTTCAACTGTTCCTCCCCCACCTCCTCCCCCACCAGAGACCTCTGATCGCCGGGATCGACAAATTGTCGAACTCCAAACAGAAGTACGAGATCTGTGGAAAATGTTAGATGAGGTGAAGGCCCATGTCACGGTTCAGGAAGAGCGTCTCGACTGCATAGATAAAAGGCAGATGCGGATTAAATCCAAATCTGCACAGTTGAGACGCCAACTGAAGGCGTGTGCGGAGAGTATAGCTTCTCTCTGTTCGGATGACGAACAGTGAGTGGCTACTCTTCGCTATTTAGCTTTTTTTAAATATTTCTTATTATATTTTGTAATTTTTAATTTTATTATATTAATGAAGTTTGTTTTTTTAATATCGTATTTGTTTTCTTAATAATTATAACACGTGTTTAATCTCTTACGAATCCTGACGACGCACCTGTATACGCGAAATGTGGTTAAGAAAAATTTGTTCCGACTAATTCACCGACTAAACATCAACTATATACCGACGAAACCTAATACAACAACGAAAACCTACTAACTATATATATCTTCGACGAAACTTAATAGAACGACAAAAACCTATTAACCGTATCGTCGAAACCTAACTATATCTCCGACGAAACTTAATAGAACGACAAAAACCTACTAACCGTATCGACGAAAAAGGGAAAAACTAAATACGATGAGAAGAACGGGCTTCGCGGGTTTTTTTTTTGAATTTACCGACGCTTTACCGACGAGACAGCGACGGAAAACGTCTCTTCACATTATTCGACGCGTTTCGTCGCTATTCCGTCGCCAAGTTGTCGCTATTCGGCAGTGTCAGTTCAGTTCCCAACGGTTGCATCGTACGATAAACTTACGTCGCTAATTCGTCGCTACGTCGTCGCTATAACATCCGAAAGGTCATCACTGCACATTCACTGCACACACTGCACATTCACTGCACATTCCCAACGGTTGACAAATGCGTCGCTATGTCGTCGCTATGTCGTCGCTCATTTCACTATTTATACCCCAAACATCCGCTGTTATACATACACACATAGAACGTTATAAATAATCAAAATATGCCGCGTCGTTTTAAAAGAACCCCAAGGCGTGGTGGACGGGCAAACAGTGCCCCTCCAGAAGGGCCTCCTCCTCAACCACCATCGGTTGAGCGAGAGGGTTCTGTATCTGTCTATGGCTCACCGCCGCATCAGGATGATCAAGAACAAATGCCGGTGCAGGACGCCGACTTCCGTATGCTGATGGCAAACATGCATCAGCAGTCGCGGCAACTGCACTACATGACTAGAAGGCTGCGGAAGATGAAATTTAGATACTACAAGCTCAAGCGCCTTCTCAAAGAGTTTGCGCAGAATGTCGCGGTCACTCTTTCGTCCGATGACGAAGAGTGAACGGCCCATCTCCGCATCTCTTTTTAGATTTTTTTTTATTTTTTCGTTTGATAATGTAACTTCTTATTATTAAATGAATGAGTATTTTTCCCAATTGCCGCTTTCTTTTTCCTTAATCAATACACGTGTTTAATTCTCGATGTATCTGCGACGACACAACGACAAACCGAATTACGAACGGAAAGCCATTCAAACCATTTGCCACATACGGGTTTCATTGACAAAAAAACGACGATACACAACTCCAAGAACTTGTTTAGACGAATTTATTTTATACTTTTTGCGACACATTTGCGACGACATAGCGACGAACCGTTATAAACTAAATAGCGACGAACAAAAACACGCAGAATAGCGACGAGACACCGACAAATCACCGACGTAATTCACCTGACTGACTATTTTTCTTTTAGCGACAACGAATTTCATCGTACTTTCGTCGCAATTAGCGACTACATTATTTTGGTCGCAGAGTCGTCGCTATTACCGACGAAACAACGACTATACGTTGTTCGTCGGTGATTTTTTCGTCGGTAAACAACAATTTTTTTGTGGTGTTCATCACTATATGTACAGATAATTTAAAAACATATCTAATAATAGAAATATTCATTCCCTTGTGATATTAAATGTTATGTAAAAGTTAAAAACTCGAGCCAATCAGCCATAGTATTTATTTCTTGAAGTATTTAACAAGCAACAGACATAGACTAATTTTTGTTAAAAAATAATTGTAACATACATCTACTGTTGACCCGCTTTCATTTTTAATCCTGTACTAACAGTTGTAGTATCTGGATCGAGATGCATTTGGTTGTAACTGAACATACACGCCAAAGTTTTTCAATTATACAAATAGAATTTTCTCCATGAAGGTGACATCCAACTAATTAAATGTGTCTCCATCTAATATAAAAAACAGCACACTCTGTTCATTCATTTTTAAATAATTACATTATTTCAGTGTATTAAATCCCTCCACTAGTGCACTAACACAATATATTCTTATTATTGTGATATCTATTCATATACATATAGATAGGAGGCCTCACTAAAAGCAAGCTCTCTATCTGTTTGGGATAGAGGTATTGTTCGCATGCCTCTCGTTCCTATATCCTAAACATAGCTTTTGATGTTAGTAGAATATACTGAATATGGTTGTTATTGTATTATTTCGTGGAGCATAGCTTACAGCATGGCCGGCTGTTGATGATATCATCTCGGAAATTCGAGAAAGGAAGTTAAAAAAAAGAAGGGAGAAATGCTTTGTACAAGGTTTTTCTTTTCTTCATGTTGCTTAATCAGGAGAATCCGCATTTGGTACACTAAAGTACTAACACTCCAAAAACGCACATTGACATTTAAAACACACATAACATACAAACTAAAATAATAATAAAACATAAAGAAGACATACAAAATAAATAAAACTGAAAATATAACATTGACGTGCACTGAATAAAAATTAGCATTTAACGATTTGAAGGGAACCCTTTTTCTACCCCCATTCAAGCAGAACTATGATACTACTAAGTATGAAGGCATTAGGTTATCATATTTAAATATGAAAGATCATGCATATGATCAATGGCGGATGTATCCCTAAATAAGAATAAAGTTTAGAAAATTTTAGTAAAGGTATAGTAATATAGTATAAGTGCATAATTTACAAAAATAAGTTAGTTTATAGACTTGTAAAAAGTAGCCGTATAAATTTCTTTTATTTTTCCCCTCTCCCACAACACAACTATTTAATGACTGCAGATTAGTCTGTTGTTATAGATAGCTAGTTTATCTATTTCTTTTTGTTTTAAGTAATGAATATAATGCCCAAGTGAGTTTTAACACTCCCTAACACAAGCTTCTGTACTCCGTTATACATGTGTTGCTAGAGTTCTAATGTTTAGAATTATGATGGTTTATTATCTGCACTTATTTCTTGTTAGATACTCGATTAATGTCTTATTTTATATTTTGTATGTAAATGAAAAGTAAGCATTTCTAGAATGATTACTGTTATGGGAATTGAACCTGAATATATATATATATATATATATATATATATATATATATATCAATCAATCAATCATATCAAGTACATCTCAACGACAATATATATATATATATATATATATATATATATATATATATATATATATATACACATATATACATACATGTGTGTGTATATATATCCTCCCCAGAAAACTTATATCCGCCGGTGCGTATGATGTAAATGCATATGCATGACATAACCCTTGTGCCACAATTCAATTACATAATCTTCTTGAAATCACAACGAGGCTATGTATAATTGTACTGGTGTCACATTTTCAGTTTTTTTTCTGTCCATTGTCGTTTCGAGTATTGGACATATTGTCTCAGGGCATAGTCCAGTTGATACTCGGGTTGAGATTTGCTCGTAGAGATCAAGAGTTCGATTCCAAGGACACGCACAGTGTGAGTGTTCCACTGCTGCTATGCCGAATATCTGGTTTGCAGGAGACACCTTGTGTGGGTCACTGCTTAAATCCTCATCCAACTTAAGAGGCCGATGAGTTCTTGATTTGTATCCTTCACAATGCTCTTTAAGGCTGGAGCGGTGAAGGCCAAGAACAAAGGATTTTGCCTTTTGCTCCAAGTATTTGACATCTTTATAGAAAATTTAATAATTAGGGTGCGTGTGATGGGAATGGTGGACCTCATTTGCTAAGGGCTTATCTGTCAATGAAACGGTTTTTCTTGTTTTCTGGCCAATTGGGATGGCTAGCATTGCATCTTTTTGAATCAAATGGCAAGGGTGGAGCCCTTGAAAATGAACCAACAAATTGCACTAGCCGTCTCCTTCGTCTCTTTCTTGACAGTGAAGTTTCCCGCCAAAACTAGATATTAATTCAAGTTACGAAGCTATTAAAACTGTAACATTATTCAAAGACCATGTTGAAGCTTAAACAGATCCACTAGAGAGTAGAAACCAACATATATATTTTTTTTTTGATAAATATGAACATTTTTGTTTAATCAATGGTCAAATGAATTATGAGATGAAATAAACAGTATAAAAATAACAAAGATGTGTATTTATTAAAAAAAATGTATATTTTATCATTGGTTTATATCTTACTAGTTCGTATAGATTAGCTTACTCAACAAGAATTTTGAGTTCTACTTTATATCTTTGAATCTAATAACCGAAAGGGTAAATGTTATGCTCCGCACACTCCGTTGAAATAATTAAAGGATAAAAAGAGATTAAATGGGATTAATGGCAATAAGTGATAATGAAATAAGAATTAAGTATTAGAATTAATTCAAATTTATTGAGAGGATTAAATATAGAATTAAGTAGTATTTAATTTAGAATTTAATTATTTAAGATAAATAGGATAATAGGATATGATTAAGAAACTCCAAATTTCACCCTTCCCATATTAAAACTGACAGAACGTCAGTTTTCTCATTCATTCAGAGAAAACCGACGCCTCCTCCCCTCCCTTAGGCGATTTTCCTCTTCATTGCAACCCTAGGTGAAGAATTCTTCAAGATCTTCAATCCGAGCCTCTTCCGTTCTTCGATTCTTCTTCGAGTAATCACAGGCAAGTAATCTACTTATAAGTTCCTATGATTTGCGAAAGATAAATGCCTATTTTTGATATCAAAATTGGATCACCATGCAGTAGTTTCTCTCCGTGATTTTATATGTGCCTTATGTGTTTTGTTTTCGAGATTTGGCCACTATATGTTGAAAATCATTTGTTGTCGTTGTTGATTTTGTGAAATCCTGTAAATCCCAATCCCTTGAGCCCTACTTTGTTGCTAATTGCGGTTGAAGGGAAGGGAGAGTAAAAAGATAGGATCTTTGGGTTTGATTTGATGAATATTTTGAGTGGTAGGCTTGAATCCTTGGTTTGTTTGTTAAAGGTGTTGATTTTGGTGAATTAAGGATGGATTGATAGTGAGGATTGGGCTTGGAATGGTTTGGAAGGAAGATGGGATCAAATTGGGGGTTATTTCTGCAGTTTCTGCAGAAAACTGCAGAATGGAATTCTGGGAACGAGGACGTCGATCAATACATCAGAGTATGACGTACGTCGATCGATCGATGTATAGTAAGTGAGGGGCTGAAGTGTTTCAGATGTACATGGATCGATCGACGTAGGATGAGTGAGAGATCGATGTGTCTCAGATGAACGTCGATCGATCGACGTAGGTTGGGTGAGAGATCGACGTCCCTCAGATGGACGTCGATCGATCGACGTCAGGGTATGACGTACGTCGATCGATCGACGTCAGGGTATGACGTCCACCTGTTTTGTGGAAAATTAAGGGAAGAAAGAGGGAAGTTAGGGGATCCTTTGGGGTGACCTTAGTGACTTCTTAGGACCTGATTGAGGCTAGTTTAAGGCTTGGGAACACGACTTAGGATGGTGAATCAACGGGGGAGACTTTGTAATGTATTTGAATCGGACTTTAAGGTGTATGATCTAAGGGGTTAAGAATGAACGTCTGAAGCTTCGATAGGGTTCAAATGGAACGTGTGAGAAGAGTTACTTCATTCCTCGTATCCTTAGTGTGAAAGCTTATGTGAGGTAGGTTTAAGCTTGTGAAGATACGATGCAAGTGAGAATGTGATTCGAAGTATGTGATTGAAGAACGTGATTGATATGTGAACGTGCATTCTTGCATCATAGCACTTGCATTTGCATTATAATTTGATAAGAGCTGTGCCTCGGCACAGGGTATAAAGTTTGCGAAATGAGCTGTGATGCGTTACAGGGTATAAAGACAAGCTGTAACCATCACAGGGTATAAAGTGAGCTACAATGTGTCATAGGGTATAAAGACAAACTGTGGCACATTACAGGATATGAAGTTGAGCTGTGGTGTGTCATAGGGTATAAAGACAAGCTGTGGCCCACCACATGGTATAAAGTTATGTGACCGGACATTGTGACATGCATTGCACTGTTTTGAAAAGAATTGCATAAGCATTTGTGACTGTGTAGTGTAGTGCATATTTTGTCATGCATCACGTGAGTCGTTACAGTATAATTGATTTGTAACTTGATTGTTATTGAACTGTTGAATGTTTATGAGTTACTGCTCTTATGTTGTTATGCTATTAATCTATGCTCTTGAAAGTATATAAGACATGTGCCCCATCACCCCTTGGTTTAAATATTACTCATGTCTTGCCATGCGTTGATCCCGTATGTCTTATAAATGGGTTACTTGCTAGCATTTTTGCTAAGGGTACTACTGTTGTGTTACAGGTGAGCCCGAGTACGATATGGTTTTCATGGAGGATGACGACGAGTTGGCTGAATGGGATGCTTAGAGATCATGATGGGAATCGTTCTAGACTGTCTTTTAATATTCCAGGATTTAGATGGCTGCGTCCATAAACAACCCTTGATGGTTACGTTGTCTTTTGATATACGGATTGATGGTTTAGAATTATTTTACATGTGTTTCTGTGCTTATTTCTCTTACGTCATTGATGATGTGTATTCGAGAGATGAGACGTCTTGTAGTCTTCTCAGTAAGCTACGACGGATGCACCGGTTCGGATCCGCTGTCTGGGTCGGGGCGCTACAGTAAAAATCATTAGTGTTGTGTTGTTGGTCTTTTGTATTCTCATTTTGCAATATATTTACGTTTGTACACTTACGTACGTAAACATACATATGTATATTATACATGCATACATACGTATATAGAGAAAGGATCACTACCCATATATAGGTAAGACATAAGGGACAACAGTTTAGGTCGGACCCTTTAATTTAAAGACATCACTAGAGCCCCCTGATAAGAAGCATAGAGCAAGAATTTGTTAATTTCATTCCTTGACAAATTTGTGTTCACCTAGATTATATACACGTATTGGGTTAGTAATATATGGAAAGAACATTACTACTATTCCCTAATTTGCTAAACTTCCATATACACTCCTCTGCTCATATCCCGTGAATGGTGCTAATTGATTCTTAGTCAATCTTTTATACATGGTAAGAATTATTTTCTAACACTCCTCCTCAAGTTGGCCAGTGGGGTCACCAACTCCCAACTTGTCCAACACTGATGTGAACTGGATATCTGTCTGTCCTAGACTGTTTTTCGGGTGAATACTTGTTCGGTGGTACTCCTCGAGTACTCCTGGGAGGCAGCAAACGTTTCTGTGGCATACCTGAAAAATTAATTCTATCCATACCAGTGTCAGATATGTCAGGCAGTCTGGGACACACAGGTTGGATATTAAGGTCAATATTATGGTCAATAGTATCAAGTTCAGTAGTATCATTATTTGTAATCTCATGTATCTGTTCTGGGACATTTGCCTGAGAATCATCATTGGGTGGTGGATCAAGGTTTGCTATGGAAGGTGTACCTGAGATGTAGTACCTGCGGTATCAACTACTGGCTATGTTGGACCAGTCGACAACCCATTGTGATTCTGACACCAGTTCAAGGCCTCATGACTCGTCTCCCCCTGAGGTCGTGACTGGTAATAGTATTCATGTTCAAGAAAGGTGCAACCCATAGTAACATAGATGCGTTTCGTCTCCGGATGATAACATCTATAGTCCTTTTGATGTGGGGCATATCCGAAGAAAACACCTTTTTTAGCACACGCATCAAGTTTAGTACGGCTCTATTTAGGGATATGGATGTAGACAGAACACCCAAAGACTCAGGGCTGCAGTGTGAGCATAGATGGAAGTTCAGTGTGTTGAGCTAGGGTGTATAAGGGAGTTTGATGGTTTAGGATTTGGGTAGGAAGGCGATTAGATAGATATGTGGCGGTGGATATAACTTCAGGCCATAGAAAGGATGGGACATGGGATTCGAGCATCATTGCACGTGCTTTTTCGATGAGGGTCCGATTTTTTCATTCTGCTACCCTGTTTTGTTGTGGGTTGTTAACACAGGTGGTTTGGTATAGGAGCCCATGTGTGGTAAGAAAGGTCCGGAGAGAACTATCAGTATACTCGCCACCATTGTCGGATTGGAGAATTTTGATTTGTGTATGAAACTGAGTTTGTACCATATGATAAAAATCAACAAAGGACTGATAAACTTCAGATTTATGACGCAAAAAAAGATCTAGGTCATGCGAGTAAAGTCATCGACAAATATTATGAAGTAATGAAAACCAAAAATTCCAGTTACGGAGGCTGGGCCCCACACATCAGTGTGAACAATATCAAACATATGATGGGTACGGGTGTTGGTGGGGCTGTAGGTGGCCCGATGGTGTTTAGCTTGGATACATGTTTCACACGGAGTATGGCTGCTAGACAATTGTAAATGAGAGAATAACATTTGCATATACCGAAATGAGGGTTGACCTAATCTCTAGTGCCACAGCCACATGAGTTGGTCCGTTCCGGTAGCCAGATTTGATTTTCCATGTGATGTCACCTCATCCACATACTACAGTCCTCCCCGTTCAGTACCACGTCCAATGATTTTTCTCGTGGTGATGTCCTGCAATAGGCAAAAAGTGGGGTACATGAGTACAACACAATTTAATGACTTGGTGATTTGACTGATAGATAATAACTTGGTTGTAATGGATGGTACATTGAGACAATTGGGTATTTTCAGATTAGGAGTCAAGGTGATAGTGCCACCATTTTCAACTGTCATCAGTTGGCCATTGGCTGTTTCGATATGCGTTTTGGTGGGTGGGGTGATGTGGTCAAAGTCTCGTTTGTCATTGGTTATAGAGTCGGTTGCACCACAGTCAAAGATCCATGTTGTATTATGGAGGGCAATATGGGTAATATAGGTATTTCCAAGGTTTAGGTTGGTCCTTTTCTGATTAAGGGTACTTTGGTAATTCTGGGGACCATCTGGGGTCAATTTGGTGGAATTGGATAAGTTGAGGGTTTCTTGGGTGTTTTTGGGAAACGGGGGGTCTGCTGGTGGACTTTCTGAGGAATAACGGACTTCGGTTAGCGTTTCTAGGGAATTAGGGACTGCATATGACATATCTGAAAAGTTAATGACCGAAGTAATATTTGCAGTTAAACCATAAGGACCAAAGGAGAAATTTGGGTTGGAGTTCTACCTGCGTCTTGTTTAGGGTTGGGGTTATTCCGCGCTGCTATCTGTTCGTCCCCTTCCTGGTTGCCTCCGCCCTTTTCTTCCTCCTTGATGGAGGTTCCTTCCTTATGCCCGATTGCTGCTGCCCCTTTTCCTACAACCCGTTTTTCTTCCCACCATTCTGGATAGCCAACAAGTTGAAAGAATTTTTCTCTTGTGTGTCCTTTTTTTTTGCAATGAGAACATCGTATGGTGCTCTTATCTCCTTCGATGGATTCAGTTCCAGGAGAACTTCGTAGAGTAATGGAGGACCCCTTTTGTGGTGTAGTGTATCCATTGCCTCGTCCCCTGCCCCTTCCAGTGGCTTTCAGACCGGTTCCCAGTGATGTTTTGACTGAGGGAGCCGGTAGCCTGCTAATCCGTGCCTCTTCCCATCTGATTTCGTTGTATGCGGCTTCAGCAGAAGGTAATGGGTCTCTTTTTAGGATGTCTCTTTTTATCTGGTCGTATTTCAGATCTGCTTTCTTGAGTAGTTGGAACAGTCTTTGTTCTTGGACTTTGCGTTGGTAAACAGCAATGTCCCTTGCGCATTCCATTGGGTTTGGGTCACGTTCATCTACTAGGAGCCACGGTTTTTGAAACTTTGCCCACATCTGCTCTAGCTTGCCTGTCCCTTGTCTGATTGAGTTTATTTGATCATGTAGGTCAAAAATTTAGAAATTGTCGATGCAAGCACCGTATGTGGTGGCTAGGGCATCCCACAGTGCTTTTGTCGTAGGGTAACGAGAGAAATTCCCTACTAGCGCAGGTGCTAGATTCTGTAAAATCCAAGTACTGACCATCTGGTCTTCTTGTAGCCATTTTGAGTAGCCTTCGTCAGTGGGTAGGGGGTTGAGGATTCTCAGTCAGATGAGAGCTCCTCCCCCAGCCACCTATGCTTTCAATACTACACTGGTCCAGAGGGCATAATTATCTTCGTTTAATTTTATCTCAATAATCAGATTCTCTGGGCATGATGGAGGGGTTGGTGGAGCTACGTTGACTGGTGGTACCGGCTGGGGTACTAGGCTATTCCTAAATAGCTCCATAAACCGCATGAATTCCTCTGAGAAGCCTTTTAAGTCTGATCATTGTGGGCCCGTCATGTTGACAATGATGTCTTTGACCGAGTTGAGATATCAGTGGTTGCTGATTAAGGACAGATATGTTTGGATAGGAGAAATGTATGTGAGGCGATGAAGATTCAGATTATGATCTGAGCCTTCTTGATGGTAGTATGTTGCTGGTGACTGCACCAGACAGTATTTTTCAATTGGAACGATGAAGAGAACAAGAAATCTGAGTTCCCTATTTCATACAACCATGCTCTCATACCATGATAAGAAGCATAGAGCAGGAATTTGTTATTTTCATTCCTTGACAAATTTGTGTTACATCACCTAGATTATATACACGTATTGCGTTAATAATATATGGAAAGAACATTACTACTATTCCCTAACTTGCTAAACTGCCATATACACTCCTCTCTCATATCCCGTGAATGGTGCTAATTGATTCTTAATCAATCTTTTATACATGGTAAGAATTATTTATTAACACCCCCTTCCACCGCCTTTCCCCCGCTTGCCCTCTCGCCCCAAAAAAAAAAGAAAGAAAAAAGACAGAGAAAAGTATTAGCTAGGAGATAGAATGTTAAAACATAATCTTTTTAGGGAAAAAAATCTAAATAAGATTGGACATTAAAAGGATAAAAGTAAGAATGATAAAAAATGAATGGAGAAAACATAAGAAGTGGCAACAAATCATAACTCATTTAATACTCGAGATAAATTTGATATCAAGAGGTTCAGAGTCTGATTCCAGAGACACACTGTGGGTGTTTTACTGCTGCTATACCGATAGCCTAGTTTGCAGGGAGACATCTTGTGTGGATCCTTACGTAAAGTCCTCATCAAGCCAAGAGTCTGCTGAACTCCTGATTTGCATAATTTACAATGCTTCTTAAGACTGAGACGGTAGATGTCCTCAGAACCAGGGTGTAGTCTTCGTCACGAAGAAAACATAAGAAGTAAAGGTCGGTGATGTTTGTCCCACAAGCAGCCATCAAGTTCAACCCGTTCAATTGAAACCAAAAATGACCCATCCTACGGGACCTTTATCAAAACCTTTGTTCCATACTCTGTCCAAAGTTGAACTTGTGTTTTGAACAACCTTTTTTTCTTCTTCTGAAGTGAAAATATTTTTACCTTAAAATAAGTTAATAAGTTCACTGAGTAGTCTTACTTGTGCAGATAAATCCTTGTTGGAGCCAATAAGCTAGATCCACAATCACCATACAGCCTAGAAAAGAAAGATACAAAGTTAGCGCAGTATCATATAATCTAGATAAGAAATAAGAACAACAACAATCATATCCATTATATCCCAACGACAACAAAAGCTATTGCTAGGATCTAGGAATCTAAATAAAAAAGATCGAATGTTAATACCAAAGAAAACTATACTTTATAAAAACTCTTTGATACTTAATAAATTTAAATAAGATGACAACGGTTGCAAAGTATACACTTGTAGAGAGTACCTTGAACAATAAAATGATTTTTGCTTGTATAGACTTGTATGGATTCCTCCAAAGGTCGTAATTGAATATGATTTTTGGAGGGTTGAGATTACCCAAAATCCTTCCAACTATGTCATCATTATGCATACCATTAACCAAAAATGATATTTTCTATTTAAGCTTGTTATAATTTAGCGCTATTTTCTCATCCATTTGTAACATGGGACAAAAGATATTGCAATAGAACACTTTTCTTTTCTTTCTTAAACAGAACAGGAATGAAAGAACATTATTCAAATCTATTGATCTTTGACTCGTTTCAATTTAGTTTGAGATTTCCATGCATTTTTTTTATGTAATTGAAAAACGTTTATGCATCCGGATAAGGTACGAGGTATGTGCAGTTTCGAGTGTTTAGATGGTGAAGATTTTCTTTCTGTCTTTTAGGTAAGGGGCTCTAATTGTCTTTGTTCAAATATAATTGGATTTATTCACTAAATTATATATCGGGCGTGGTTTGAGGGCCTTGGCAAAGTGGTGTTGGGATCCTCGTATAAAATTCCCGGTGCATTAGGTTTTTTACGTTTACGTATAGTCTGAAAGAGACCGAATCACTTCGCGATCTGATTTACGCAGTCTTACTTTACACTTTATGTAACGGTTCGAACCTGTAACCTCAAAATCATAACACAACAACCTTACAAGTTGTTGCAAAGTCTGCCCTCCTTTCACTTAACTTACGCTGAAAAGATTGTCTTGAGTTTAAAGGGTTTTGTTTAATGAATGGAAGACTGTTTCTTTATGGTCTATGTAGGTTCTAACAAGCTGATTAGATTTATGTTTTTCAGTCAGCAGCAACCAGATTTTGCTGACCAGCACGTGATGACAGGATTATCAACTTTGACCACATTCCACCGTCTTCTCTCTCTCTTTTTCTCAAGTGCATAATATTTTTTTATTTTTTTGGAGCGTTAAGTACATAATTTTAAGTAGAGGTTATGCACAATCACTACACGGTTAGTTCGGCTAGGAATTTGCACTATACTAGCTTAACTGGCCCAATGAGCTAATGATGCGTGGTAATTGAATTCATATTTTCACATTGGATGATCGTTGTTAATATTAACATCGTTTTTTAATTTATAATGATTATTCATCTATTTAACAAAGCTGTAATATTTAAATGTGAATTAAACTATTTAATTGAAGTTTCTTTTTGGGTTTAATGTTGCACTTTTGTAGGGAAACCATAAAGATGTGGATAAGCACTGTCAATAGAAAAGCTATACAGATAATATTTGTAATAATAAATGTGTTAATTATACTTGTCTTAATTAATCGTCGACAACACGGTTAAATGGTGAAATTGGAAGAAAAAATTATTAAAGTATGGGGTACTTTCATCGTGCATCAATTTCACTGATAATTTCATACAGTTTTAATTCATAATCAATTGGCTGTCTCGTATGACATATCAGACGCTAACGCTAACAACACAACTTTTTGAAGTTTAAGAGCTCAATCTTTGCATGGAGGTGTAATTTCTACATCCTATGAAATTTATAATTCCTATAAAATTAGTCAAGTCTTTTATGTATTGTGGACGACATTTTCTATAACCATACAATGAGACATGATCTTAACTCCTACACGTGAGAGACAAAAAAAAAAATACTAAACAACTATATTAAAGAAACATATGTGCATATTATATGCGATAATTGTAGAATAGTCTTGAGTTGAGTTAGAAAAACAAAAGTCTGATACAATTTTTCCCCACTAAATAACTTTAATAGTCTTGAGTTGAGTCAAGACTATATTCCTATTATTGTATCATCTATGCAAGTACATATAGAGTCGGATATCTTAATGGAAGCAAACTTTCTGTCTCTTGGGTGAAGGTATTGTTTATCTGTTTGTCACCCTTTTTAGACTCTAGCGGTAGCTTTTGTTGTCGTTGGGATATACTACGTATGTATGATTGTTGTTGTAGTCTTAGAGTCAGCCTTTTTTCCTTCTTTAGGTGAAGAATTATGAGTTGTTTCAGGAAGCTTGCTGAATGATAAGGAACAGCAAGAATGATATTGCGGAGCGTCGTTGTTAAATATGCATCATTGAAGGTCTCAAACTTCAAAGAAATGTAGGGCAAGTTCAACACTGAGAAAGCATTTTTTTTCTTCTCTTGAAGCACCTGTTAGACCTTTTTTTCTTTTTCTTTTGCTAATAAATGTACTGCTGCTGACATTGAGATAATGGCATTTCCCCACCTTTATTGCAAAAGGAAACTTGAAAGAGCCACCCAAAAAAAAGAAAATAAAGGAGACCAAAATATGAACTCTCAAAGATTGGACAGGAGGAAAAAGAAGGGAAAAGTAAAGGTTCATGCCACTAAAAGAAAATCCGATTTCTATCATACTTGAAAAAAGCCTAGTTTAAATTCCAGTTGGTTCATAAATTACTTAATATTATTATGGATTACAAATGAATTTTGACTCCGCAGCTAGCATTACACGGGTTGAGATCCCTTCACCCCCATTTTCCTCACCTCCTTTATGACCAAGCGACACGTGGCAACAAGAAAGGGTGGTGAGACTAGATAAGGGTCACCTGCATCTAGCCTCACCACCTCTTTTGCTGTCATGTATCGCGCGATCACGCGTCACCGCACTCCTCTTGCGGTGAGGGAATCCTATGCCGCATTACACCAACGAAAAGATGTTTTTATCTCTACTGTCTCTCACTTTGTAAACAACTCAAATAACACAATGGTATGCATATTTAAAAAAACAAGATTATTTAGATCCGATGTGACCCTTTTGTTTTGGCTATTTTTTAGATCTTGGTCACAGTATAAAGGAACCAACTCACTTTTGATGGAAACAATTTCACCAATTTAGTATAACCAACGCACAAATTTTGGAAATACCATATTCCTTCAAAAGTAAAATAAATAGGATAAAAATTATATAGGAATTATAAGTTTGATGATTATTAAGAGTAAGATGAAAATAGAAAGAGGTTTCTTGATAATTGGGGCGTCTTCAATATTGAACGTGCTCTCTCTTAAATAGCCTCTTCACACTACAGGAAAACACATCGATTCCGTCAAACCACGTCCTACAAACCAAATCTGACGGATCTTTTCGTCTAACTTTCGGCCAACTTCCTACAAACCTCCAAAATTTATTTTCTCCAAAAGATTCCGACAAAATACCGACGAACTATTGTCTGCTAGAAAATATTTAGCCAGCATTTTGTCGGAAACAGGACGGAAATACCGTAAACTTTTGACGCCACTATTTGTTGTTGCTATACGGTCGAAATATTCAGTGCAAACAGTTGGAAGAATATATGAAAATAAATAAATAAGTAAATAATTTAAGAATCCTAACATAAACAAAACCTGTAAATATGTATTAAATTAATCTAAAATACTGAACTATATATAATAGGAACTTTCTTAAAACTTTCTTTTACAATATGTCACAATTTAATCGAAAAACCACACAATTTCTCAAAGACAACATATACCCGAATATGCCCCAATAAGAGGCAGAAATAATCTGTCAGAATTCAGTTGGAACGAGACCGGCAGAATTCTGACAGAACGAAGGCCATATCTCTATCTAGGAAAAACTGTCTGGACGGCATCGAAGCATATTCCAGGTTTGTCAGAATTCGGTCGGATACTATAAAAATCAATTTTTTTAATTTCTACACGTGTTGGATCTGCTCATGGCTTTTATATATGAATTGATCGAGTTTTTAGATCTGTCGGATATTGGCCGGAATCTTTTCAGGTTTGTAGGAAATTGGCCGGAAATAGTCAGGTTTGTGGGAAATTGGCCGGAATCTATAAAACAACAAATACACTGTCTGTTGGAATTCTGTCGGACGTTTGCACGTGAAGGAGGGCATACCTCTGCCTCCCAAAATTTTGCCGATACATATCTAGGGTTGTTGGAGTTTAAAAAGCGCCGACAATTATTGAAGAGAGGACTGTCGGAATTCTGCCGGAACTAGGAAATATTTCGATCTGCCAGAAATCGGTCGGACTTATATAGAATTGTATCCAGGTTTGTGAGAATTTCATCGGATATTATGAAAATAAATGTATTTGTTAGATTTCTACATGTATTTGAATTTTTTCGTGTCTTTTGTGCATCTATCGATTCTTCTATATATGTCAAAACTTGGCCGGAATATTTACAGTTTTGTATAAAATTGCCAAAAAAAATAGTCACATTTGTAGGAAATCGGTCGGCATATATAAAATAACCATGTTTGTAGGAATTCAGTCGGAATATTTTTGGGTTTGTAGTAGCAAATATCATGAAAATAAGTAAATGTTTATTCATATGCCTTAATTTCTTCATGCCTTTTGTACATGGGTTAAACTTTAGTATTATAAGATTCTGTGGATAATTTTTTATGTATTTTTTAATCGATATAAATTTACGTTCATTTGATAATGCTAGTAGTAATTTAGATTATAATTTTTGAATTTGGCTCGTATATAAGACAATAATTTTACAATACATGCATATTGTTTTGTCACAGGTCTATTTTGATAACATTCTATTGAAATGAGGCAAGATCGGTTGTGGATGTATAATAGAATGCTCCCTGGAAAAATCCAGTATAACCCTGAGTTTCAGAATGGTGTAAATGAGTTCATTGCATATGCATCATCACGAAAACACAGTCTGCAGGCTGAAAAAATACGTTGTCCATGTGCTGACTGTAAAAACCTCAAATTTCAAGAGAAGAGAAAAGTTGAAGAACATTTGTATCGGAAAGGTTTTGTACCAAATTACTATACATGGACCGCACATGAAGAAATTAGAATAACTGAACAAGTTTCTTCACATACGGATGTTCCAGAGTCTAATTCATACATAGACATGGTAATGGATGCTGCTGGACCATCTTTTGTGAACATTGATGCTTGTGCACATTCAGAAGAGCTACCAAACTCGGATGCCCAAAAGTTTTATGACATGTTAGAAGCGGTATCTAAACCTGCATTGCCTGGATGCTCAACACACTCACAGTTATCATCTTTTTCAAGGCTATTGACTTTAAAGTCGGAATATAACATGCCCAATGAGTGTTATGATGGATGGTGTCAGTTTTTGGATGAAATATTGCCTGAGGGACATACCATGCCTAAGGATTTTTATTCAACAAAGAAGCTTATGAGGGGGCTTGGATTGCCATATGAAAAAATAGACACATGTATAAATGGATGCATGATATACTGGAGTTCCAATGAAATTGAAAAAAAGGAATATTGTGATTATTGTAAACATCCAAGATGGAAGCTAAAGAAACATAATTCAAAGCAGGGGGTGCCCTATGCTAGAACGTGGTACTTACCTTTGACGCCAAGGTTACAGCGCTTGTATTATTCTCCAGCCACTGCTCAACATATGAGATGGCACGCTGAGCATCAAATGGAGAATGATGTCATGGTCCATCCATCTGACGGAGATGCTTGAAAATCATTTGATAGGATTTATAGTGATTTTGCAGCAGAAAGCCGAAATGTTCGACTAGGATTGTGTACAGATGGTTTTACACCGTTTGGATTGTCTGGAAAACAATACTCATGTTGGCCGGTCATAGTCACGCCATATAATCTTCCTCCATGGATGTGTATGAAAACTTCATACATGTTCTTGACATTAATAATTCCAGGCCCAAAGAATCCCAAGGCAATGATTGATGTATACTTACAACCATTGATCCACGAGTTAAAGAACTTATGGAATGTGGGTGTCCTAACGTATGATGTATCGAGGAAGCAAAATTTTCAAATGAGAGCTGCTATATTAATGACAATAAGCGATTTCCCAGCATATGAGATGCTTTCTGGATGGAGCACAGCAGGAAAGCTAGCATGCCCGCACTGTATGGAGAACACAAAGACCTTTACTTTAAAACATGGTGGGAAAATAAGTTTCTTTGATTGTCATCGACAATTTCTTCCGCCTGATCATCCGTGGAGGAAGAATAAGCGTAATTTTCTAAAGAACAAGGTTGAATTATCTCAACCACCTCCACGGCGCGCTGGTAAAAGCATATGGTTGCGCGTGAAGAATGTTCCAAAGATATCACCAGTTCAAGGTAAAAGTAAACATCCTGGATATGGTAAGACTCATAATTGGACAAAAAGAAGTATATTTTGGGATTTACCATATTGGGAATCTTTAATTTTGCCTCACAACTTGGATGTTATGCACATTACAAAGAATTTTTTTGACAATATAATAAACACAGTTCTTGATGTGAAAGGAAAAACAAAAGATGACGTAAAAGCTAGAATGGACATTAAAGAGTACTGTCAGCGGAAGGAATTAGAAATACCTGAAGGGTCTACAAAAAAACCCAAAGCTCGCTACACTTTCGGAAAAGATGAGAAACGTATTTTACTTGATTGGATTAAGAGTTTAAAATTTCCCGATGGCTATGTTTCTAATTTGTCTAGATGTGTGGATTATACGGATCTCAAATTGTCTGGTATGAAAAGCCATGATTGTCATGTGTTCATGACACGATTAATTCCTGTTGCATTTCGGGAGCTGTTTGATAATACTATTTGGGAAGCTTTTACAGAGATAAGCTTATTTTTCAAACATTTATCTTCTTCTACGCTCCATATTGATCGTCTTAAGGAGATGGAGAAAAACATTCCTTTGGTTCTATGCAAGCTTGAAAGGATACTTCCCCCATCATTTTTTAATTCTATGGAACACCTACCAGTCCATCTACCTTATGAAGCGAGAGTTGGAGGGCCTGTTCAATATCGGTGGATGTATCCTTTTGAGAGGTATTTTTTAAGATAAATTGAAAACTTGTATTATAATTGTTTCACATTTTAAATATTTATACCAATGTCAATTGTTAGGTTTCTTCATCATTTGAAGAAAAAAGTAAAGAATAAAGCAAGAGTGGAAGGTTCAATTTGCAATGCGTACATTATTGAGGAAGTAGCAACATTTGCTTCACATTATTTTGAGTCACATGTTGTCACAAGAAACACTCACCCTCCTCGACATGATGATGGTGGCATTGATCCAAGTCCTAATGAGCACAAATTTTCAATTTTTTCACATCCTGCCCGCCCATCAGGAAAAGAAACAAAAAGATTCTTCAATGATGATGAAGAGCATGCTGCAGCTCTTTACATTTTACGAAATTGTGAAGAAGTTCAACCGTACATAAGGTATGTAACCATGATTTATTTTAGTTTTATTTTACAAAGACTTATTATAGTGACATGTTGCTCTGGTTGTAGTATTTTCACAAATGAAATCCGTGCTAAGTCGCCAAATATTTCCGAGTCTGGTATTGATGCGATTGCTGACAAGGAATTAGTGAAATGGTTCAGCGATCATGTACGCATACCTTCAACCAGAAATATTATTACTATAATACATGCATGTAATGTCTTTATACTTATTGATATGTTTTTCTCTATCAATTTTTTCGTTCTTAATCATACAGGTGGCCGTGAATAATATTGAGGATAAGTTAATCAGAGACCTATCATTCGGGCCCAAAAAAAGTATAATTTGTTATCCCATGTTGTTCATAAATGGGTATAATTTCCATACTATTACACATGGCGAAGGAAAGAGCACCATGAACTCTGGTGTATGTATCAAAGGAAGTTGTTCGGATGATTCATCAAATGATTTCTATGGATTACTAGAAGAATTTGTTCTAGTCGAGTATCCAGGATTGCCAATGAAACAATGTTTTCTTTTCAAATGTAAATGGTTTGATCCACGTAAACCGTATGGAACAAGGATTCATCCTGACTATAACATTATTGAGGTAAACCATAAAAGAGAATATAACAAGTATGAACCATTTGCTTTGGCACAACAAGCAATTCAAGTTTACTTTACTCCTTGTCCAAAGAAAAGGATAGATAATTGGTGGACTGTATTTCCTATAAAATCCCGAGAGACTATACACTTGTCATCACTTTTGGAAGACCTTCAAACAGAAGAGGTGGAAGATAACATTCGAGTTGTGACACACGAAGATGAGGGACCGCTTGTTGACCCTGTTGGAGTATACGTTGACATTGATCCAAGTGAACTGGTCGTGGAAGAACAGGGGACTGAGGATAGAGAGAATTTGGAGGAAGAGGATATTGCAGATGAAACATTCAGCACGTCCGAAAATGAAGACATGTTTTCAGATGAAGATTCGTAGTTTCATGTCAAGTAATTTGAATAACATAGATTATTTTGTTATAATTGTAAGACTTGATTTTATAGATTTCAGGTAATTGAATGAAGTTTCCTGTTTCTTTGAGTTGCTATGAGGATAACAGCAAAATGTATTTTATGCATTAGGCGTTCAATCATGCTTATGGTATATGGTGGCTAAGTCTCAGGGTTATTTTCTTAAGATGTGACAAGGAGGGGTGAAACCTGGACAGGGGACGTGTTGGTTTATAGGACACGGAAATGAAAAACATTTTTTTTATAGAAATGATCGAGGCTTAGATTCTTTGATTAAGTCAGCCATTTTTCTTTATTTGTAATATGAGAGGTGGCTTTCCTAACGAATTTCATCCTTCTTTTCCTGTCTTAATGAGAAAATTGTTTAGAAAGTCAAAATGTTACACAATTATCAAATTAGTTATATGATTACTGTTTTATCGGATGAGTAATCGCATAAGAGGGTCTCCAGAAGAATAGTGCACAGAATGATTGCCAGCTTTGTCATCTGATAAAAACCAACAGAATTGAAACCCAAGCTGAGATTTAGGAGTCCAATAGATGTTCCATTCAGTATCCCAAAACCCATAACAGCTATTGGATCAAAAGGCTTGTGCTCGAACAATTTCAACCATAATGCCACATGAAGAGAACAAAAGGTGACTAGAAGATGCCAACTGGTCAAAGTTGTAGCAAAAGTAAAACCAAGTGTACTGATCAATGCTTTGTTGCAAATCACAATTGAAACAGAGGAAACGACGGACAAGGAGAGTGCCCCAATTGTTTATGATCTATATATATATATATATATATATATATATATATATATGTATGTATAGTTGACCTACATATAAATTATTTACTCATGGACAAAACAATATTTAAACTCTGGGATTGTTATTCTAGAAGAAAAAGAAAGTTTTTAAAAAAGAAACGAAAGAGTTTGATTTGGTTTCTTTTTATTGTGATCAAGTTTATTATTTATTATAAAAGGGCTTCAGGTTTTTTAGGAAAAGAAAGGCAGAGGCGCCAAAAACCAAATATAGGCGCCAAAATGAAATGCTATACCATTTTCCCACCCACATTTCACAACATGCTGTAATCAGTCACCACAAATTACTCTGCTCATACATTGTTCCATCTTCTCCACATTTTGTACTATACGATCCTCAAAGGTATCTTTTTCGCTTTTCATCTATTTTCTTTCTTTCCATTTTGTGCTTATTTTTATTCCTGTCCTGACTGACTTTATTGTGTGTTCATACTGCTGATGTCCAGTAGCGAAAGCGGCGGCAAAGGCAAGAGGATTTCTACTCTCACGTGTACTCTCACTCTCTTCAATTCCTCAATTTATTCAGTATGATTTTGTACTTTTTACAAAAATTTCTATGTCTTTTGTTCTGATTTGAAGTTGGATTTCAATGTCCTTTTTAATGATTCTTTGTTTCATTTTGAGTATCAAAATGGTTATTCCTTATTTTGTAGTTTGCCTTTAATTTGTTTAATCATACTTTCCAACACACTCCTCTCCTTAACTCCTACCGAGGTTTTGGTGCTTAAGCATTAGCTTTTCATTTTAGGGATTTTGCTATTCCCAAATTAAGTTCTGTTTTTATTCTAATTTGACTAACCTGAAATAGTGCTCGTGAAATAGGGTGTGACACCAAAGTATTTTCTTTCTTGTCTGTTTTGTTTGAATGGAGAATGAAATAGGTTTACTTACAAAAAAAAAAGAGAATGGAATAGGTTAAAGGCGACATAAAGCTGGAACACAAACGGAGGCCCACAATAGAAGAGTTGGTGAATCGCACTCATACGCATGCAGCCACTCACCAAAAAGCTGGAAAACATGTTGATAAAAAATCTGAATCCATAATGGTGAGTCTTTTTCTTCTCGAGAAGAGTTGGTGAATCGCACTCATTCTAATGTGTTTAAGACATATTTGTTTTACTGATTTTTAATGGTTTTAACAGTTATTTTTCTTTCTTTGTTTTGTTTTGTTTCTAATTAACTAAGTTTCGGAATTTCTATTGATTGTAATACGATAAATTGGTCTTTTATTTAAAAGTAAAGCATCTTTTCTTTTTCTCTTTAACGAATAAAAGGAGTCAACTGCAACATATACATATACTGGAATTGACTGTGAATTAATTCTACACCATTCTTACCAATATATTATTCTTAAACTAAAATGGGCTTAATTTCTTTAGCTGATTGAATTGTATATTTTCTTGATGCGTTTCACTATCTTTTTTTTTCAATTTTTTGTTTACAGCTTGAGTACTCTGAGAAGTTAGCAGCAGCTAAAACTGCCATAACTGAAAAAGAAAATGACTCAACAAGTGAAGGGACTAGAAATAGTTCAGCGCCTCATGTAATCGATGAAATGTCTATATATTTGGAAGTTATTGGCGGAGTGAAGAAAGGAGGGACCATATATGGGTTGGGAAGTTTGGCTAGGGAAGCAAGTTCGAGGTCTTCCTCGTATACAAGTGGACGAAGAAAGAATGAGCAAGAGATGGTTGAAAACATGAAACAATTAGAAAGTCGAAATAAAAAATTAGAGAAGGATGTTCAGAAGATGAAAAAGCAGATGGCACTACTACTAGCACGTCTTCAAGTTGATGGAGAACAAAGCGAGGATACAGATGATTCTAGTGACGAATATGATGAAGATGAGTAGATCTCTTATATTATTTTAAGTTATCTTTTTTTGGATTATTAGTTTGATTTGATTATGTATTAGTTTGATGCAATGAGATGCTTGATTTATCATTTTTGGAACCTTTAGATGTTTGTTTTGGCATTTGAACATGTTCTCTATGACATTGTGAATGATTTTATGATGTACTTGTGAATTTTTGAATATTGGTGTTATTTAATATGCTGGATATTTAATATAGGAAAAATAGAAATGCTATTGATTTAATACATAAAAGTGGGGCATATAAAAAATTAAAAAATAAAAGAATCTGTCAGAATTCATTCGGGTATATTATTTGATTATATTCTGTAGGAAAATATCTTCGGGTTTCCTACAAAGTATGCCATGATGAAATGTGAACGTACGCTTTGTTAAAATTCCGTAGGAATAGAACGTTTGTCTCTTTTCTGAAGGAAAACAGCTTCAAATTTCCTACAGACCTCACACAGTGAAAAAGAAAAATATTTTGCTCGAATTCTGTTGGAAGACAATTTTGCCA
Source organism: Eustoma russellianum (assembly GCA_036186865.1). Classification (NCBI taxonomy): domain Eukaryota; kingdom Viridiplantae; phylum Streptophyta; class Magnoliopsida; order Gentianales; family Gentianaceae; genus Eustoma; species Eustoma russellianum. The sequence goes on along the minus strand of AP025062.1, from coordinate 5,850,439 downwards.
ACATTTGGTCGGAATTTCGAGCGTTTATTCTAATAAAATTCCAGCAAATAACACCTGCAGAATTCCTACCAACAACATTTGTCGGAAAACAAATTCTGTCGGAATTCCTACAAATCTGTAGTTAGTGGCTGTCAAATTTCAATGGTCGGACATTGGTCGGCAACAAGCGTCAAACAAATATATCCGTCGGAATAGTTTTAGTTTCCGTCAAGCCATATTGTGGCGGCATAAATCGGTCGGAAGGTCGTCGGAAAAGTATATTTTCCGACAGAAATGTCCTTTTTCCAACAGATTTTATCGGTCGGAATCAAAGCAAATTCTTGTAGTGTCAATTTGACTCACTTTCTCTTTATTCTCTAATTACTTTATTTCTAATTCGGCGAAAAATTTGTCATCTAAAAGTATGTCCAACATAGTATGATAGACGTTGGAGGTGAATGCTCATGTGATTTTGGGTGGATTGGAATTGATTTGGTTTGAAAAATGAACTCCAATAGTCATATTTTTAAATCTGCAAAGTGAGATCGATCAATTAATCTATCCATTTTTGTAGATCGATGTACATTGATTTTTTCTATTTAGATATCGATGTTCACACCGATCAATCAATGTACCGATGCTTAAAGATCGATGTCACTTTTTTTTTTGATTTGTGACACTTTTTGTTTAATTATATATATAGATCTATCAGAGAGATCGATGTATACATCGATCGAGCAATGTATCACTTTTAGAGATCAATGTCCTACCTTCAATAAAGACATCGATTGATCTATGTGGATATCGACAGGTAGGCAGAGAATTCTCAACTTTGATAAGGTCTACATCGAGCGATCGATATAGTCCTTTTAATGATCAATGTATACGTTGATGGATCAATCTAGAGATCGATATATGCATTTATCTATCAGTATTTTTTTAGAGATCAATGTCATGATTTCAATAACTTTACACCATGTTACATTATTTTCAAAGCACAAATCTGTTTCTTGAATCTTTTCAAACATATTTTTTTTTAGTTTTTCATACTCATCAAAACATTCATACTCCAACCATTGCAATATCGTGCAAACAATGAGATTTTCAACCAACTCCAAAAGTTACTGGCTAACTTCCTAATTCTTGCTTTTGCATTTTTAATCGCTACTAACTAATCAGATTCTGACCACTAACGAGAACTATTTTAAGTAGGGCTAAAATTGTAACTTTAAGACTACAAGGTATTGGGTTCAAATAGTTATAAATGTAAAGTTTTCTATTATTTATAGTGATTTATTCTTTCTATGTATCTTCTCACTTGATGGACATAGCTGCATTGAGTGAAGTCATGATCCACATGTCATCTCTATATTCGCGCTACTTATGATAAGCTAAGTCTCTATAAAGACTATGGAAAACAATCACGACAATTGCATTTCTTTGATGAGGGAGTGGGTTCTCCCCCAACCTGTATCAGAGGCCCCTTAGCCAGGTGGGATGTAAATCGAGGGATGTGCTCCACCGGCAGCCCTGCAAAGGGAGATGACACACGAGACTCAGCCAGCACAGAGGCAATCCTTGTAATATTTCAACAAGAATTGTCTCCACACGGACTCGAACTCGGGACGTCGGAGTTCTAGCCCCAATCACCTTTGCCACTTACCACTGGACTATGCCCCTGGGGGCCGACAATTGCATTTCTGATTATATAACAATTTCACGTGTCTATATAGATAAGATTCTAGTGAAAAGAATATTATATTGAACCTTTCCCATTAATAATTTATTCTCGAAGGTATCCAATTGGGAATGCCAGTTTATAAAGCCCTAATCTCAAGGTTTACCTTACTACATAAGGAGCAGTACTCTATCTCAAGCTAAATGACTTTCACTTCCCTCTTGATACATCTTAAACATCTACCGACTTGGCATCGCAGTGCTTATATGCACAAACTTTTTATGGTTCTAACACGTGTTTTCTCTTACAGAAACTAGAATATTAATAGTGAGGGAAGACGAGTTCAATCACATTAGACTGGGCATGCGTTTTCTCTTACAGATACCAGAAGATTAATAGTGAGGGATCGAAGACGAGTTCAATCATATTGGACTGGGCATATCGCGTCTGTATTATGATGTAATAACCTGTTTTTCACTATGTAGTGTTATGTTATTTGACAATGTATTGAAGGCATAAAACAAAAGAATGAGATTCAATCGTTCAAAAGAAAACTTTTACTAATCTTACTTTTAGTGTATTTTTCTTATTGTATTATACGGTTGAGTTTCCTTTCATTTGTAATGTCAACCTATTGTATACACATAAATACATTTTTTTCTTGTGTGATTGTGCAAACAACATAAAAAGTGACAAATTGAATAAAAAGTAGTGCTTGATGGCAAGGTTAAAAGTGAAGAGGAGGCCCAAGTTCCCAAAGGGATTGATGAATTGAGGTGGGGCTTTATAGTTTATAATGCGTTCCCTTTGTATTTTCTAGATTAGGTGAACTCTTTCATCATTCCTTCTCTAAGGACGGCCACCACCATGAATGACAAATTGCTCGGCGCCTCTTGTCACCCTGGTTATTTTCTTTGTTTTATTAACAACATTACTCATTGCCTTAGAGGCTTCCGTCTATAGCTGGTACCGAGGGCAGGATGTACGTAACCATGTCCATATGTTAAAAACACAGAGGTTGTTCTGATGACTCATAATGAAAATTGCGTCAACTTGTGTTGTTGATCAACTGCTACCTCATAATATAAGAAGTGCAACTAATTCAGTCAATCATTTCATCTAAAATCAAAAAGCAATGCCAGAAATAAAAATTCTGAAAAAGAAGGGGTTGGATAAAAGACAAAGTAATTTGATGATAAATACAAGACTCTACGTGGGGCACCTTGTAGTTCATTTACGAACAAAAAGAAATCCCTGCCGATCATTACCGTGCATAAGCCCACAAAGAGCGGGACAAGCATTGTTGTCTCTCTTGATCAAGAAAAGAAAAATGGTGTTATCATATACTAGTTTTCCGCATTTGTACAGGGTTCAGAAAATGAATAAATCGTTTTGTGATCTGATGTACGCATCCTTACCCTATACTTTATACAAGATGCTGTTTCTGCTGATCTAACATGTGACCTCATGGTCACAAAACAGTAACATTGTCAGTTGCTACAAGACCGTCCTAAAAAAATGAATAGTAATAACATTATATTTTCCGAGAATTAATATCACCTATACAACTTACCATCTTTTGTTGCTACATTTTCTAACCATATTGCATTAACGATTCGTGATTTAGTTTGATATAAATTATGTTTGACTTCATTGCATTTATATTATATGACTTAGAACATTTGATCTACGAAATCTAGATTATCGAAGATATAAAATATTCAATATTTTATTGAGTTTCATGTGAATTTTTTTGGAAATTTTTTTAAGAAGCTGTGGTCGTTTAAAAATGAGTAATTTTGATTAGTATTGTTCAGCATAAAACTGTTGTATACTATGATTTTGTTCTTTTTTAAATAATAAATATTAAAATAGAACTAGATACAAGAGATGTAGGGGTGGCAATCTCAGACGCGACACGAAAACACGACTCAAACCTGACACGTTCCTCGTGGGTATGAGTATAGCCTTGGTAGGTTTCGTGTGCAAATCGGATAAAACGTAAAGCTTACCTGCTAAGAACGGGTCGTGTCTAGGTACACTCGCAGGTTACCTATTTATACCCTTCATACCCAATTTTATTTAAATATTTAAATATAAATTATAAGTTATTAAATTAAAAAATAAAAAAACAAACTCCTAAAATCTAAAAACATAATCCATAGTTCTCAATTTTCCATTTCCTTCATTCTTACCCTCTCCAATTGCTCCCGCCGCCCCTACCCATCATTCTCCATTTCTTCTCTCTTTCAGTCGCTCTTCACTCCTCTCAGTTCTCACTTAAGCGGCATCCGACAAGCAAGCGGTCTTGGTTCCATTTCGACAAAGTTGGTGAAGCCGAAGGACAGACCGAAATTCACTCCAAATAGAAAAGGACATTGTAGAGATGAAGATGATTCAAAATTATGATTTAACTTTTATCCTGTAAAATTTGAAATACTTTCTGTCCGGAGATCTTTCATTAGCGACACGCTGTCACTGTCACCGTCCTCGTTCTCCTCGCTGGAGATACTCATCTCTCCTCTCTTCTTTTGTCGCTTGACTTTCCACCTTTATAAGATTCATGTCAGTGCACCTTACCTTATCATGTATTCTTTTTGTGTATTTTTTTTGTTAAATAATTGATTATTATTTGTCATTTTGTATATTTTTCTTATGGATCAGATTTCTGATTATATGTTAAAAATATTTCTCTTATAGCCTTACGTTATAATTTCGTCTTGAAAAACATTATTGTTCTTCTGGTTATATCAATGTTCTTCATAACTTGAAAATACATGAAAAATACACGAAAGTGAAAATACCTGTAAAACACACGAAATGACATGTACACGACCTGACAATATTTGTACTTATCAAGTTTATTCGTATACCTAATACATGACATGAAACCTGACATGTATAGGTTTGGATATCTAATTCCGTACACGCGAAGCAAATGTATAAGGTATAAATCTAGTATTTTGATACCAAAAATCCGAAAATAACGGAAGACGAAAGACGAAATATGATCTGTTTACCATCCTTAAAAGATCTAGCATGATCACAATGTTAGTTGCATTAGCACCTATGGATGCTCAATTAGACATAATTCGTTATTGATTGCTCCATAAGCCTTCCTTCTGTTTGAGAAAAAAATCATTTATTTGAATCATCAGATTTTATTTTAAGATTTACAAGCTCTATGCAAGATAGATAAACCGCAAAATGAGATGTTCATGAAAATATTCGATAAGAAAACACACACTTTTAAAGTTGGAAAATCTCTCCCCTACTACTCACGAATGACATAAGGAGCTCTTTAGTATTTTTTTCAAGTTTTTTTTTCCTTGCATGGTTTTAATAGTTTAGTTTGGTTGGTCTTCATTTCTAGCTTTTTACTGTTTTTAGACGGTTTCTTCTACCATAAGTGAGATTATCCAATAATAATGAGTATTGTCCTCTTTTTTAAAAAAAATGAAAAAAAATAAAAAGTTTATGTGAATTAGAATCCTGATGTTATAAAACTGGAGTAGAGAATTTCATGCGAGTTATTGCTTCTACTTTGTGAGGTTAATTCAAATAGTATCGTACCTCAGGTGATGAATCAAATTTCTGCCAGTGCATATTTAATTCTCCCTTGCAATCAGCAAACATGAAATAATATACTAATAGATAGAGTAAACCAGAAAACGGGGAAGAGCTTCCAAATTAGACAACGACATCATTACTCCATTGTTTTAGAGGCTTCCGCTTATGGCAGAGTATAAGATGTTCAGATATACGCAACTATACCCATGTGTTAGAAACATATATAGGTTGTTTCCGGATGACCCCTAACGAAAATGGCATATCGATCAACTGCTACTTCACGATATAAGAAACGCAGCCAATTTAAGAAATGCAACCAATTTAGTAAGTTATTTTGCTTTATTCTATCATATAAATAAATTAGAGTGTTAGTGAATTTCACACTGCTAATTAGTGGGATGATGTGAAGATGGGAGTTAGTGAGGAGGAAGCAAAGACATTCTTGGGATATTGCCTACAACGTCCATGACGGATAGGCCATTGAATTATAGGGTGCTAGCCATAATCATCGCTTATTCTGTCGCTGCTAAGTCAGCAAAATTACCAAGATAGATTCATTGCTTACTCTGTGGTGTAGGAAAATATAGAGGAATATGGATACCAACAGGAAGAAAAACGACGCCAGTAAAAGCCGAGAGACAAAAAAAAGTTGCTGTCATTAAAGTTAAAATATCTCTACCACGAGCGAAGTGAACTACGTGGCACAAGCCTCCCAGGATATAACGACTTCTTCCTTGTGTTTGCTCTACAAGAGGAAGATGAACTTGCACAAGAGAAGTGTTTGATAATGGAGGAGAGAAAGAGATAGTAGGAAGATAAACTTGCTGAAAATTCTCAAATTTTGCAAAAGATATTGCCTATAATTTAAGATAGCAAGAAATACTATTTATAGGCCTATGGTTAGATGAAATACCATTTTGAAAACCTATTTCAGCAGTTTAATTTACCTCCAAGTCAGTTGTATATTGTTCATGTATGAAGATAGATGATTCTTGGATCAAAAGATGCAACTCCAAGTGAAGAGTTCTGACTTTTGGCACACCGATCGATCGATGTTGGACAGAGAGCTTTAACTTTTCATCCTGCCAACATCAATTGATCGACGTATCGATCGATGTCACATCGATCGATCCATGTGATTAATCTATGTTGGACAGAGAGCTCATGACTTGGCATCCATACCACATTGATCGATCGATGTCTTACATCAATCGATCGATGTGATCGATCTATGTCCAACAGAACACTAAACTTCATTTCAGCTTTCACTTGGTTCGATCCAACTTACATATGGATCGATCTAAGTGATTTCTCACAAGTTTAAAGTGTTTAGATCATCTTTCAATCTCCCAAACAACATCTTAAATGTTTTTATATAAGTTTAGAACAAATCTAAAAGTACTTTATACGTACTTTCTAACATGTAGCTAATAGAGACAAAGTTAACTTTGCTGATATTCTCATAGCTATGATGATTGATGCCATCACCAAGACTATCAAGGCTCTTCCTTTCGCCAATTTGATCTATTTTATGGTTTAAAAGAATGGGGTAGCAGTTGATTCGGAGGATACTGAGGTTATTGAAGAAAATGAATGCTTAAAAAAAAGAAAACAAAAGAAGAAGGAATATTGATAAGATCAAAAAAGGGAGAAAGGAGGATAAAGGCAAAGCACCAATGGTTGAGGAAGAAGAAGAATCGGTGCAGCAAGGCGGGCACGCTCCTATGGTTGATGTGAGTTCAAGGGATAGGTATGCACCTTTTCTTGATGAAATGTTTTTTTTTTTTGATTGGTGGCGGTATGGTTGAAAATTGGACTTACATGAGGTGAGATCCAAGGTAGTTGTTACGAAATGTTTTTTTTTTTGATTGGTGGCGGTGTTGGCGGCTCTTGTTGCTTTATAAATGATTATTGTTTTTTTAATGTGAATCTTGGCATGTTAATCGGTGGCACATGTGACTGTTTTGATTGCGTATTTTATGCCTGTCTATCATGCTATGACTTGTGTCCAACTAAATGATGAGAATGATGTTTGAAATCAGGGTGCAAGTATTAAAAGGGCGCTAATTATGCACACTTGACACGTGAGGGATGCAAAGAACTTAAGGGGGGATTGTTCGAAAGTTTTTGGTCTTAGGTTACATAGAGCAAATAAGTAGAAAAGATGAAATGCAAAGAGTGTTTGCAAATCATCAAAAAGGAAAGGAGTGCTAAATAATAATTAAGTTCTAATGATTTGACATAAACCTAAATGTCGAAGACAAGAAAACTTAAGTGTGCAAATTGCAAGGTTAAGAAACTGAGTATGTGACACACAAAGAACTCAAAGTAAGGTATAACATACGTTCGTTGTGGTCAAAAAATGTATGTGAAAGTTAAAAGTTTCATTCGGGGTAAATATCTAAAAGCTCACATAATTACAAATTCGGTACAATGAGCTTATTGTAGAGTTTGTCGTTTGCAACAAAATCAAAGTATGGACAACATACTTTTGATGCGCTCTGAAGAGGTCACTGTCCAGACGACGAACTCAAAATTGAGTTCAATGCAGATTACAAACTCATGTTGAGTTCAACATACGTTAACCTCATATCAGTGACGAATACGGTTCGCGGTATGCAGCAAACTCAACAGGATGCACAACATACGCTTGTTGGAGAGTTAAATTTGAAATTATATCCGTTTGAAAAAAAGCATCTTGGCCAATGATAGAGTTTCTATCTTTTCTGCCTTAATCTGGACAATATTTATTGCCTAAGATCTATTTTGCTATTTGTGCGCTATTAACATCTCTTTAAGTATTCTAGGTTAAAATTTGCTCACACTAATGGTGTATTATGAGTTTGGAGTCAAAAATCAAGTATTAGGCTTTCAATGAGCCAAGAGACTAAGATGGAGGCTGCCTTGGATAATTTTGAAGTACTGTGTATGTATACAAAGAATTGTAAGAGGCATTTAACACTTGCACTAACCTTCAAGCTCAACTCACTCTATTCTCAAAGCTTAAAATTGTGGTAAGTGCGGGGAATTCTTCTTGCACTCATTGCCTTTGTTTATGGCTTTCATTCAGAGTATCAAAGTTATCACAAGAGGAACTTAAATGTATTTTTATTTATTGCTTGTATATTGATATTCTTGAAAGTGTAAACCCATATATTCTCCCAAAATCTTTTTCATAAAGTTCTTAGGTACAACTTTGGTTCTAAAGAAACAAGTAGTAAAGCTTTTGAGCTCTTTCTTTAAGTCATATTTGCAATAGTTGTTGTTGTTAGAGTAATTTAGCAATTGTTGTAGCATGAGCTTGAAAACCTCTTTGATGTCATTTGTTGAAGTTGTTGAATATTTACTTCAGAAACAATTTGGTAGTAAAGTAGAATCAATGAAATTCAAATGACTATAAGTTGTGTGTTGATTTTGGTTTATGTAATCTTTTTACTTATCTTTGGTTTGGATTTTTGGATTGATTTAAGCATTATCAAAGAAAACAAAAAATATTGCACTTACACTCTATTTACTCATCTATAGGGTTTTTTTTTTTTATTTAAAGAGTCAACATAGACATCTCTTTTTGCCAAACTGAAGTTGACTAAGGAGAAAGAAATTTGTTTTGGATAATCGCATTGCTTTTCATTCTTTTACATCAAAATTAAAATGAATAAGATATCGTCAATTGTAGTTGTTTCATATGAAAGCTTATCGTCATATTGATGAGAAATTACTCATTTTTATCATAATGTTAACATTTTCAAGCACACGCCTCTAACAAAATCACCACATAAAAAGTGCCCAAATCTAGAAAAAGAAAACAAGATGATGATGATCCAAGGGAAGAGAAGGACATTTTAATCGTCAATGTTTGCCGCCCAATGCATAATCACCAAGTACACACGAGTGTTACTGTTTCTTTGGTTTAAATTGTATTTAACGTTACTGTATATGTATGGTTTAATTAGTTAAATATGTAAGTTATACGTATACCTCTTATCATCTTACACAACGAGTGACATGGTTAAGTTATTAATGAATTCTCATAACTTTAAAGATCAGTCTTTATACTGATCCATTATACTATATGTGTATATTTTTCTTTTTCATGTGTGATATTCATTATATTATATAGCTACTGCTACTACCGTTCCTCATCTTCCTATTTTGGCTCTTCTTCCTATATATACTTTTCAATTCTTGTTGCTAGCTTAGTGGTCTTAAAGGCTCAATTTTTTTCTTCAATTTTTACGAACATGAAACCCCTAAATAGGTAGAAGACCATGAATTGACCATTCAATTTAATGATGAAAATAGGTATTAATTGACAAGCACATTGAGCAATAATTCTTTATATTATGCAAGGGTTCCACTTTTTCCAATTTGTACTTTATTTAACATCAACCGAGTCATACACATATATACAACAGCTCAAAAAGTCTTGCCATATATAAAACAACAACAATAACACATATCCAGTATATGCCAACGACAGCAACATCTATCGGTAGGATCTGTGGAGGATGAAAGACAGACAAGCAATACCTCCATCCCAAAGAATAGAGAGTTTGCTTCCAATGAAACCCCCAGCTCTATGTGTACCTGTATAGATGACACAATAGTAGGGATATGATATGTTAGTGTGGTAGTGAATGAAATTAGTAAATACAAATAGAAAATTTCCGATACTAAGATAGCCATAATCGTGTATATGCACAAATAACGAAAGACAGAGACGAACACAAAAAAGTGCAAAGTCAACTTAAAATGTAGAGAATATCTAAGCCCTCAAATATACTCTAAGGTGCCCTATATCCTGCATAAACCTTGTCAACACTAATCTTCTGCCTCCATGAACTCCTATACTGGACCATTTCTTCAGAGAGATGCAAATCTAGTAGGTCACGCCTAATCCGCTCATCCCAAGTCAGTTTGGGCCTGCCTTGTCTCCTCTTCCCCTCTACAATGAGGCCTTCAATTGTCCTGACAGACGATGTTGACTGTCTCCGATTGACATGCCTAAACCATCTCAGTTTCCACTCTCTTATCTTATCTGCTATACTAGCCACTCCTAACCTTTCTCTAAAGAACTCATTTCTGATCCGGGCTATCCTTGTATGCCCACACATCCACCTCAAAATCCTCATCTCTGCCACTTCCATCTTCTGCGACTGTGTCCTCTTGATGACCCAGCAGTTTGTTCCATATTGCCAGCCGCACTTCTACCCTATAAACTTTTTTCTTTAAATTATTGGAAAATTCTTGTCGCACAGCACCTCTGAGACCGCCCTCTACCTACACCAGTCTGCCTGAACTCGATGTGGTACATCACTATCTATGTCTCCATCCTGCTGTATAAATGATTAGGTACTTGAACTTACTTACCTGTGGTACCACTTGACCCTCGATGGCAAGTTGGCTATTCTCGCCGTTGGGTGCGCCGCTGAAGTCGCAATGCAGATACTCAGTGTAACTAAGAAAATACTACATCCTATTATTTTTTACCATATGCGTAATATTTTTGGTATTTGAGTGATTGTTTGGGATTTCCATGAGTTTTTTGTTCTTATTGTTTGGGGTGTCAAAATCTCAATTCAGAGTATTGGAAAATTGGTACTAGAAGAAAAACAATATATTAATTTAGCATTGCCTTATAGGTATATTTAGGTACGCAATATAAAAATCCGCAGGTACGCAACATAAAAATCCGCACAGAGAAATAAATGCGATGTAATCTCCAACTCTCTCTAGCGATGACTTTTGCTGTCGTTGGGATATAATGAATATTTTTTTGTTGTTGTTATGACTTCATTGAAATTTTTTAAAAAATTTAACTCAACGTAAAGCCTTGACGCAAGAAATACGTGGGGTTGAAAACATGATATGGAAAGATTGTATTAAAACATAGTTAGTACTATAAAATTACAGCACAAGAAAGAAGTACACCATAAATTAGAGTACAAGAAAGAAGTACGATTTATTATCTCATGTTATGAAAGAACATGCAAACCCTAAAGAAAGACAAAGACCCCACGTGTGGAATGGGAATAGAGGTAATATACCTTAACTTTATAGGTATGTAGGGTATGTATCCTAGGGATTCCTACAATCTCGTGGACACCGATCTGGTGACATTATAGAAACCTTTTTAAGGTCATAAGGGTGGTTGATTTTCATCCTTAGTTCTTGGGCTAATTACCTTTAACACCCCTCATGTTTAGCGTAATCCCCCTTTACTCCCCTAATGTTTTAAAATACATCCTTAGATACCTTAATGTTTGGGTTAAAATGGAAAAATCCATTAAAACGTGACACGTGGCTGCGAGCTGACATACAACGGTCATCTCTTCATTCCCTCCATAGTTTTACACTAAATTGACTAATATACCCCTCCCCTACAATAATAAAAAAAGGCTGCAACAAACACATACATCATTTCCTTCTCTGCTCTTCTTCTCTTATTCTCTGTGTACCTTCTCTCTATATCCCGCTCCGTTCACTGCCTACCTCTGCATTGATGTAGACCTGCACACACAAGAGTATAATTGAAGGTTTTACATACACAGTGATCTATGCATTCAACCCCCAACGACCTTCATCAGCTGAAGGTAGCAGCCATTCGTCATTATGTCATATCATATGAATTTCGCAAGAAGCAGGGATAGGAACTAGGAAGCACAGATCCAAGAAACACTTCACTATATTGCTGATCTTTACATTTCCAAAACAAAGAACCAATCATATGTAGACAAATGAGCCAGAAATCAGGGGATAATTGATCTGTGATTGATATGTAATTATTGTGAGAGATTTATTTGTAATTAAGTGTAATTAGTGTGATTGATTTAGTTACCATACATAGATACAAAACTGTACTATAAAATGAGGATGTAAACTGATAGAATAGACAAGAAATACAACCAAGAATTTCTTCCTTGTGTTTTTGCCTCTAATTACATATCATAAACAGTCAGACACATGCGCATTACAATACTAGTCCTCTTAGACAACCCCTCTAGAAGAACAAGTCATCTGAATTTTCCAATTGAGGCTATCATCATGGACTTCAACAACGATCCTAAAAATATAATTCATTTACGGTTTTCTGGAAAATCCATCATTTATGAGGCAATCTGAAGCCCCAAGATTGATATGGAGAAACTTGATGAACATTCAAGCAGCTTCTAAAACAAAGTGCCCACCCTCGTGAGAATGAACAATGGGCAACGAAATTTCTCATGAACCTTTAACCATCCATAAACCAACAACATCATGACAAAATGCACAAAATCTCCAGCATAAAAAAGATATCGAAGGGAGCAGCTCATGCATCATAGCATGAGGGAGAACACGGATATGGTACATCAACTCTGCTCAACCATTTCAAAATTCGGAAAAAGCGATGCCAACAATAGAATCCTTCTGGATAGGGCATACTTTCAGTTGTGTTGCAAGGAGCAGGTTGAAACAGCCAAAGACATTGTCATCAGTAAACAGGCTGAAGAATTTAAGGTCCACAATAGAAGTCTTTGATGCCGTTAATTTAACCAACTGCAGCAGGGGCATTTTTGCCATTTCACTATAATGTTAGCCTCAATGCCACGTGTCACATTTTAATGCGTTTTTTCACTTTAACCCAAACATCAAGATACCTAAAGATGTATTTTAAAACATTAGGGGGGCAAAGGGGGATTATGCTAAACATAAGGGGTGTTAAAGATAATTAACCCTTCTTTCTTTCCGTCTTTCTTTTTCGCTTTTTCTGCAAAGCACGCTCTTGTGAAAAAGAAAGGTTTTTTCGGGGAATCCTATGCCCTCATTCACATTTCTTATTACGTGTCCTTTGTTGTTGTTTTTTCTTTTTTTGCCCTTTTTTAATCTCCCGATTCCTTTTCTAAAGTATACGTTTATGTACAAACTGCATCGACTATTTACACTTAGTTTTCCACTTTAGTGGTGTGATTTGTATTTAATTGAAAATCACAGCTGCCGATCTCTTTGAAGACTACCTTCTTAAGTGACTTAAACATAGACAGAACATAAAACATAAAAGTAACTTAATTCATATGTTATTCCAGAATGAACGTGCCACGTTATTAGTGTAGTATAGTAATGACTTTTTATATGTTATACGTTTATGTCATCTTTTTTATGATATCTGAAATCTAAGTTTTGACATTAAAAAAATAATATCTTTTTTGACTTTGAAATATGATGGAATAAAACAAAATGACTATCTAAATTGACTACGTTTCTTATATTATGAAGTAGCAGTTGATCGACATACATTGACGTATCATTATGGGTCATCGAAAAACAACCTCTGTGTTTTTTTAACACATGAGTATGGCTGCGTACATCCGTCCTCCCATATCCCGTTATAGACGAGAGCCTCTAAAACAATAGAGTAATGTTGTTGTTGTATTTCAAATGAAATACGTGAAAGCAAAATCGCACTAAGTAGAAGCGCACTGTAAATATGTGTGGAGATGAATTCATTTCAAACGTACAAAATGAATAGATTGAATAGAATCTAGATAAGCCCAAGTGAACTGAAAGGTCACGTAGTACTCTCTTCATCCCATAAATATTACCATAAATGATCAAATATGTTTTTAATTAAAAGAATATCATATAATACCAAATGTTCAAAGTTCTTTAACACACTTTTTTTTTGAATTTGGTTTTAAATGACGTGATACCTAGTTTGACAAAATTGTGTATTAAAATACTTTGACAAATTGGTCTTAAAGATTATGTTTGACAATATATCGCAAATTTTGTTTAGACAGAAAAAGTATTATTTTGACGTAAAAAGTAAAGAGCTACAAAAGGTTCAAAGGAAACCTAATAGGGCAGTCACATATACGTAAATGTCGATAATATGGTAAATAACTCGTAAGCTATATAGTATAGTGATTACCCATACGATATGACATATTACGTGTCCTTTGAAGTTGATGATTCCAATATCGTGATCTTTTTTAAGTTTGGTTGAGTTTGTTCATTGGAATGCCTAAATGTTGTGAGAAATTCGGATCGTTTAATTCGAATTTCTTGCTTTTAACTATTTAAAACTCTCTCTCCATTTGCCTCATCGCTATAACAATGGGCTTACGTGCACTCAAACAAGATTCACACAGACTCAAAGTGACATCTTGGAGAGCCAAGACGACAAAAATTATTTTGGGTGTCATAATATACTATATCTGGCAAGTTCGGAACAGAAGCATTTTTGAATGAGTATCATTCGTATCTAGCAATGTGACTCATAGAATACACACACACACGTGTATATAGCTATGTATAAGCTTTACCCACATATTTTAGACATAGACGCTAATTCTTCTATTGTTTAAGATTGCTCCACATTACTAATATATACATGTAGGTCAGCCTGTTGGCCTACAAATAAGGCTATTGTATGAGTTACATCCCGTTGATACTTTGATTTCTCTGGGTAATATATTATCATTTTAACCAAAAAAATCCACCTCAAAAACCTATGGAGATTTCCGTTGGTTAGGATCATATGGTAAATGAATAAATGGATATTAAGTCGTGAGAAATAAATAAAAGGTCGGATCTACTCATTCACATGGTGTTCTCCTCCTACAACCTCTACGGATGACGTCACTTCTTCCCTTCTATCTTTAGAGAGCAAAATATCATACCATAACAGTATAGTTTAAAAAAATTTCATGAAAGACCAAATCAGAAAAACAGCATCAGTGTTCATATACAGCCTTCCATCCTTTCTCCTATTTGAAAGTGATTCCTCAACTAACTGCGCTTCCAAAGCCATTTATTTATGATTTTCTATAGACTTTCTTTTTGGTTGTGTATCATAAAGCTGGCTCCAAAAAGTCATTCTCTGATGTTGGGATTTTTCACTACCCTTGGGATTTATCACTGTCCCAGTCTCAAGGAGTATTGTGGAAGATGCAAATTAGGAGTCCAGCGGTCTCCTAAGTTGGGAGAGGACTTAAGCATTGACCCACACAAGGTGTCCCCTCTCAAACCAGACCTTCAGCCTAACAACAGTGGAACACCCATACTGTACGCGTCCCTAGATTCAAACTCTTGACTTCTTAAAACAAATCACAACCTAAATATCAACTGAGCTATGACACGAAGACAAGTAGGCCCCTTTTTAAGTGCTCATTGTCTGGACATTTCGTGTAAGCATCTTCCTAGCATTTTCTTTTCTTTTCTTTTGCTCTATGGACAAAAAATTCATAATAGTATATGTAGCGTCCCGGTCCGGACAGCGGACCCAAACCGGTGCACTCGTCGTAGCCTACTTAGAGGACTACCAGACGTCACTACACTCACATACACGTCATCATTATGGACGCAACCATTTAATCCTCAAATGAATGAAAGAAGGTAAAGATAATAAGAAGTAGTCTAGAACAACTCCCAATATGAACTCTAAGCACCCCATTCAGCCCACTCGATGTCGTCCTCAATGAAAATCATGTCATACTCAGGTTCATCTGCAAAACAACGGGTAGAACCCTTAGCGAAAAACGCTAGCAAGTAACCCGTTTATAAGACATACGGGATCATCACATGGCAAGACATGAGTGAATATCCATATCAAGAGGAAATTGGGGCACATGTACTGAATTATTCCAAAATTTGGTTTTACTTGCATAATAGAAGTAAAGAACAAGTATCACACAAGTAAACAATGAGTCACTTACATAAAAATCATCATATCAGAACGGAACACATGATGCATGCCATTTCAAATAATTCTCTACACTACACAATCCCAGATGCTTATGCAATACTTTCCAAAATAGTGCAATGCATATCACAATGTCTGGTCATATAACTTTATACCATGTGATGGGCCACAGCTTGTCTTTATACCATGTGACACATCACAGCTTAACTTTATACCCTGTAATGATCCACAGCTTGTCTTTATACCCTGTGTCTCATTACAGCTCACTTTATACCCTGAGATGGTTACAGCTTGTCTTTATACCCTGCAACGCATCACAGCTCATTTCGCAAAATTTATACCATGTGCCAAGGCACAACTCTTTTCTGAACATAATGCAAATGCAAGTGCCATGATGCAAAGACGCACAATCAACATGTCATTCAATCACTTGAGACTCTCTCATTCGCACGTTCGCACATACCTCAACATTAACATTCATACTAGGGACACCAGGAAGATAGTAGACATCCTCACACATTCCATTTGAACCTTATCGAAGCCTCAAACATTCATCCTTAACCCCTTAGATCATTCACTCTGAAGTCCAGTTCAAATACCTCACGAAGTCCTCACCGCTGATTCACCATCTTAGGTCGTGTTCCCAAGGCTTATACTAACCTCAATCAGGTTCTAAGAAGTCTCTACGGTTCCCCAATTGGTCCTCTGGCTTCCCTTTCTCTCTCCTATCCTTCCCACAAAACTGGTTGACATCATCCCCTACATCGATCGATTGATGTGGCTTCATCCCCTCACATCGATCGATCGAGGTCCGTCAGTATACTTTCTGTCTTACATCAGTCGATCCTCCTGCCTACATCGATCGATCGATGTGACTTCATACCCTCATATCGATCGATCGAAGTCCGTCAGTATACTTTCTGTCTTACATCAGTGTCTCCATCACTCTACATTGATCGATCGATGTACATCAGTCGATGACATCGATCGATCGATGTATGCGAACCCAAAAATTTTTTTTGCGATTTCTGCAGAAACTGCAGAACCAAAACTCCAATCGTTCCCAAACTACATCCTAATCATTCCAGGCCTAATCCCTGCTATCATCTCATGCTTAAACTACAAATTGAACACTACACACATACAAAACAAGGATTCAAGCCTAGAACTCCATGATTCCAACCTACAAATCCAAAGATCCCACCTTTCACCCTCGAACCCTATCATGCAATTCAACTACAGCAAAGGGGATTCAAGGGTGAGGATTTGCAGGAATTCACATATTCACCAACATCAAATTAGATTTTTCAACGTACAATGGCCAAAACATCAAATCCAAAACACAGAAATTGCACGGAATTCACAAAAGATAAACAAGGGTAGAATACTGCATGGTGATCCAATTTTGATACAAAAGTAAGGCTTTTTTCTTCACAAATCGTAGGAACTTATAAGAAGATTACTTGCCTTTGATTACTGATAATCGGAATGAACAACGGAAAGGATTTTGGATTGATTCCTGAAGGCTGTCTTCCTCACCTAGGGCTTGTAGAAATCGTCTAGGGCTTTGGGAGGAGAAGGAGTCGACTTTTTTCTGAGAAATGGGAGAAAACTGACGTTCTGTCAGTTTTTGTTTATGAGAAAGGGCAAAACTGGAATTTCTAAATTGTATTTTAATTACATCCTCTTTCTTTAATTATTAAATTCTAATATTTAAACCAAGATTATTTTCTAATTAATTAATTATTAATTTCTTAAAATTCTTTCTCTTATTTAATCACGTTCTGGAGGGTGCGGGGCATAACATTCCACCTCCCTTACAAAAGTTTCGTCCTCGAAACTGACATACCTTATTGAAAGAGATGTGGATACAACTCCTTCATCTGCTTCTCAAGTTCCCACGTGGCTTAACGTTCCGTATGGTTACTCCACTGAATCTTGACATATGGAATTACACGCTTGCGTAGAACTTGATCCTTCCTGTCTACAATTTTCACAGGATACTCTTCGTATGTGACATCGTCCTTAATCTCCAACGGTTGAGCCTCCAGAATATGGCTCGAATCCGATACGTATCTCCTCAATTGGGATACGTGAAACACGTTGCGGACTTGCGATATAACCGGAGGCAATGCTAAACGGTATGCTCTTTCACCAACTCTACCAAGCACCTCGTATGGACCGATATACCGAGGGCTTAATTTGCCTTTCATTCCGAATCTCGTAACTCCTTTAGTGGGTGAAACTCACAGATAAACCTTTTCACCTACTTCGAACTCCAAAGGCCGTCTTTTAGAATCTGCCCAACTCTTACTGCGGTCGTGTGCCACCCTTAGTCTCTCTTTTATAACCTTCATCTTCTCAATCGTTTGCTCAATCAACTCAGATGCAGTGATCGTTCTTTCCCCAACTTCGTTCCAATAAATCGGCGATCTGCACTTCCGTCCGTAAAGAGCCTCAAATGGTGCCATACCAATCGCACTATGGTGACTATTGTTGTATGAGAATTCCATCAGCTTCAACATGCTATCCCAGTTCCCTTTAAAATCCAATGTGAGGACTGTCCGTCCGTCTGTGGGTGATAAGATGTGCTCATCCTTAGATCAGTGCCCATAGCTTTCTGAAAAGCCGTCCAAAACTTATAAGTGAATCTGGGATCACGGTCCAACACGATACTGACGGGAACTCTATGCAAACTCACAATGTTATCCATATATGTGTTGGCCAATTGCTCATAAGAGGTACCATGCGGCATAGCTAGAAAATGCGCTGTTTTCGTCAAGCGATCCACAATTACCCAAATCATGTCATTCCCACTTTAGGTTCGGGGTAACCCCATCACAAAATCTATGGTCACATGTTCCCACTTCCATTATGGGATCTTAAGTGGCATCATCAAACCGCCAGGTCGCTGATGTTCTGCCTTGACCTGCTGACATGCCAAACATCTCTCGACATACTCCGTAATACTTCTTTTCATCCCTATCCACCAATAATTCATTTTAAGGTCCTTATACATTTTTGTGCTACCAGGGTGGGTAGACAACTTCGAATTATGGGCTTCACTCAACAATTCTCTACGAAGCTCTTCCTTATCTGGTACGCATAGCCGGTTCTGAAACCATAGACTTCCATCTTCTCTTAGCTGAAAATCCCTTACTGGTCCCATGTTCAACTTGTCACGGATTTCCTTCAGTGCCTCATCGTCATATTGAGCTCCTTTTATTCTGTCTACCAAATATGGGGTTATTGATAAGGCCGTAAGAACATTCGCCACTGAATCCACAACATTAAGACCAAACTCCTCAATCTCTTAATCCAAAGGAGATTGTCTAGCGTGGCTAGACTTTCTGCTTAACGCGTCTGCCACTCTGTTGGCTTTACCAGGGTGGTAGTTGATGGTTAAGTCATAATCCTTAAGTAACTCCAACCATCTTCTCTGTCTCATATTCAGCTCTTTTTGCGAGAATAGGTATTTCAGGCTCTTATGATCAGTGAACACTGCACAGTTTTCCCCATATAAGCAGTGTCTCCAAATCTTAAGGGCAAAGACTACTACTGCGAGCTCCAAGTCATGCATCGGGTAATTCTGTTCATAAGGTTTCAGCTGTCTCGAAGCGTACAAAATAACTCGTTCATTTTGCATCAAGACACAACCTACAAACAGAAAGTTAATTCATGGCCGGTATATATATATATATATATATATACAATGCAATATTTGTAATTATATACATACCTAGTCCTTTCTTGGACGCATCACTATAGATCACGAAGCCATCGGTGCCGGAGGGTTGTGCCAACACCGGGGCCGTGGTCAATCGCTTTTTGAGTTCAGAGTAGCTCTGCTCGCATTCTGCAGTCCACTCAAACTTAATTTTCTTCTGGGTGAGTCGGCTCAATGGAACTGCAATTGTTGAAAATCCTTCAACAAACTTCCTATAGTAGCCTGCTAGGCCTAGGAAGCTTCTGACTTCTGTTACGTTCGTAGGTCTTGGCCATTCAGTGATGGCTTCCACCTTCTTAGGGTCCACTGAAATTCCATCCTCCGAAATCACGTGCCTAAGAAAAGTCACACTCAGCCAAAATTCACACTTGCTGAATTTGGCATACAACTTCTGCTATCTCAAGATCTCCAACACCACTCTTAAATGTTTCGCATGAGATTGCTCATCAGGAGAGTATACCAAAATGTCATCAATGAACACTACCACAAACCGATCTAGCTGCTCTCGGAACACGGTGTTCATTAAATCCATAAAAGCTGCGGGGGCATTAGTCAATCCAAAAGGCATCACCAAAAACTCATAATGCCCATATCGAGTACGGATAGCTATTTTAGGGACTTCACCTGCTTTCAGGAGCAACTTATGATATCCCTGACGAAGGTCGATTTTCGAGAACCAACGAGCACCCTTCAACTGGCCAAATAAATCCTCGATCCTTGGTAGTGGGTACTTATTCTTGATGGTTACCTTGTTCATCTCTCTATAGTCAACACACAATCTTAAACTGTCATCCTTCTTCTTGACAAATAAGACGGGGGCTCCCCAAGGTGATACACTGGGTCGGATTAGCTTCTTGTCCAATGACTCCTGTAATTGTTCCTTTAACTCCTTAAGCTCAGCTGGAGCCATTCTGTAAGGCGCCTTAGATATAGGTTCAGCTCCTGGAATCAAATTGATTTCGAACTCTACTTCTCTTGATGGGGGTACTCCAGGCAAATCATCTGGAAATACGTCCTGGAATTCGTTGATCACCAGAATCTGATCAATGGAGGGAATCTCCTGCTTAGCGTCCATAGTATAAACCATAAATCCCTCCGCTCCGTTTTGCAAAGCCTTGAAGCTTTAACCGCAGTCAAATAAATCTTCTTGGGGGTCTTTGTTAGTTTAACATTTCCTTGCACCGTTACTTCATTCATCTCGGGATCCTTAACGGTTACTTGTTTAAGTCTGCAATCAATGTTGGCATGATACTTAGTCAACCAATCCATGCCCAATATCACATCGAAATCCCGCATCACAATTGGAACTAATGTGGCGGGAAATACTTTCTCATCCAACTCCAACTCACAATCTTTATACTGATGATGTGAAACCAGTACTTGGTCACTAGTTGCCTGCACTCTGAAGGGGGTCTCAAGCCACTCGGGCAGACAATCAAGTCCTTTGGCGAATTTCTTAGATATAAAAGAGTGACTTGCACCACTATCAAACAACACATTCGCATACACTTTATTTACTAGAATAGCACCTATCCACAAAGAGCATAGCACATGAAAATCTCATGTAAAGCAAATTTAATTCCAACTTAAACAACTAAAATTTAACTTAAATCATACATGTCACGACGTCGGTGTTCTCCTGCACCTCGGCATCCGTCCTGACATGGAATCTGGCATTAGTTTTGGGCCTAGCTCTTTGCTGTTGCTGTGGACCTGAGTATCCCTGTGGTCTCTGCTTCCACTCGGGACAATCCTTTATCTTGTGTCTGTCTTGCCACACTTAAAACATGCCCTAGTCTTCTTCCAGCATTCCCTAACATGATTTTTCTGGCAATGGGGGCACACTCCAGGCGCCTGTCGATTAGGCTGACTCTGCTGCAGTGCCCTCTAAAATTGTCCTGCCTGACCTTTCTAGGGAATTTTGACCCAACGTCTAGGTCTACCTCCACTCCGATCATCCCTTGGCCTATTGCCCGTGTTATCACGAGTCTCTATAGGCTGGGACCTGCGCATGTCGCTCTCTACCCGACAACATGCATCCAATATTTCAGCAAAGGTCTTTAAGCTGGATCCTGCTATAGCTGTCCAAATTCGGGGATTTAGACCTTGCTCGAACTTGAGCATCTTCATTCTGTTATTTTCCAACACCATGTGCGTGAATTTTCCCAAGGCGTGGAACCTGTCTGCATAGTCAGATATAGACATCATGTCTTGCTCCAATTTATCAAACTGCCTCATTTTCTCTAGAATCACAGTCTCAGGTACGTAATAGTCCTTGTAGGCCTCAACGAATTGTCTCCACAAGATAGGGGGAGTCATCTTTGGGAGAATACCATTCCACCAAGCATTAGCTCGGCCACTCAACAAGGGCGTGGCTACATCCACCTTGTGCTCTTGAGGCACCTGTACCAGCCTAAAGCACTTCTCCACTTCTTTCAACCAGAACTCAGCCACCTCTGGGTCAGTGGTCCCTTCAAAGGTGGGGGTATGCATCTTCCGCATTTCCCCAATATAATACCGTATTCCATGCAAAGGCGGTGGTGGAGGAGGAGACTGCTGTTGCTGCTGAGCAACTCCCTGCGCAATCACTGTTACAGCGTCCATTAGTGCCTGTGGCATTACCATCTGCGGTGGCTGTGGGTTCTCATTTCCGTTGCCACCGTTTCTAGGGTTTTCTCTTCTAGGAGGCATCTTTCTGCAAGATCAGCGTTTATTAGCATTCACCAATTCAAAAGATAGTACTGAAGGCTCATAAGTGTTATACGGAACGGAACTTGCATACGTTAAATGAGACAAATCGTCTAGTCTTTAATTAAGTTATATCGCACACACCCAACCCAATCCAACATATATCTAATATCAAATACTTAGACCTATGGATCAACTTAAGGTCAAAATCATGGCTTAGGACTCTATATGACATAACCAAGGTCTCCGAGATAGATCTGAAGCCTAGGCTTTGATACCACCTGTAGCGCCCCGGCCCGGACAGCGGACACGAACCGGTGCACCCGTCGTAGCCTACTTAGAGGACTACCATACTTCACTACACTCACATACACGTCATCACTGACGTAAGAGAAATAAGTGCAGAGACACATGCAATTTTAAAGTCTAGATCCATCAAATCGATGTTCCCGAAAGCATAAGTACATAAAATTGTTTATGGACGCAGCCATCTAACCCTCAAATGAATGAAAGAAGGTAAAGATAATAAGAAGTAGTCTAGAACAACTCCCAATATAAACTCTAAGAACCCCATTTATCCCACTCGCCGTCGTCCTCAATGAAAATCATGTCATACTCAGGTTCATCTGCAAAACAACGGGTAGAACCCTTAGCAAAAAATGCTAGCAAGTAACCCGCTTATAAGACATACGGGATCATCACATGGCAAGACATGAGTGAATATCAATATCAAGGGGAAATTGGGGCACATGTCCTAAATTATTCCAAAATTTGGTTTTACTTGCATAATAGAAGTAAAGAACAAGTATCACACAAGTAAACAATGAGTCACTTATATAAAAATCATCATATCAGAACGGAACACATGATGCATGCCATTTCAAATAATTCTCTACACTACACAATCCCAGATGCTTATGCAATACTTTCCAAAATAGTGCAATGCATATCACAATGTCTGGTCATATAACTTTATACCATGTGATGGGCCACAGCTTGTCTTTATACCATGTGACACATCACAGCTTAACTTTATACCCTGTAATGATCCACAGCTTGTCTTTATACCCTGTGTCTCATTACAGCTCACTTTATACCCTGAGATGGTTACAGCTTGTCTTTATACCCTGCAACGCATCACAGCTCATTTCGAAAAATTTATACCATGTGCCAAGGAACAGCTCTTTTCTGAACATAATGCAAACGCAAGTGCCATGATGCAAAGACGCACAATCAACATGTCATTCAATCACTTGAGACTCCTCTCATTCGCACGTTCGCGCATACCTCAACATTAACATTCATACTAGGGACACCAGGAAGATAGTAGACATCCTCATACATTCCATTTGAACCTTATCGAAGCCTCAAACATTCATCCTTAACCCCTTAGACATTCTCTCTGAAGTCCAGTTCAAATACCTTACGAAGCCCTCACCGTTGATTCACCATCTTAGGTCGTGTTCCACTAACCTCAATCAGGTCCTACGAAGTCTCTAAGGTTCCCCAATTGGTCATCTGGTTTCACTTTCTTTCTCTGATCCTTCCCATAAAACTGGTTGACATCATCCCCTACATCGATCGATCGATGTGGCTTCATTCCCTCTCATCGATCGATTGAAGTCCGTCAGTATACTTTCTGTCTTACATCATTCGATCCTCCTGCCTACATCGATCGATTGATGTGACTTTATACCCTCACATCGATCGATCGAAGTCCGTTAGTATAATTTCTGTGTTACATCAGTCTCTCCCTCCCTCTACATTGATTGATCGATGTACATCAGTCGATGACATCGATCGATCGATGTCTGCGAACCCAGAAAATTTCTTTGCGATTTCTGCAGAAACTACAGAACCAAAACTCCAATCGTTCCCAAACTACATCCCAATCATTCCAGGCCTAATCCCTGCTATCATCTCATGCTTAAAATACAAATTGAACACTTCACACATACAAAACAAGGATTCAATCCTAGAACTCCAAGATTCCAACCTACAAATCCAAAGATCCCGCCTTTCACCCTTGAACCCTATCATAGCAATTCAACTACAGCAAAGGGGATTCTGAGGATTTACTGGAATTCACATATTCACCAACATCAAATTAGATTTTTCAACGTACAATGGCCAAAACATCAAATCCAAAACACAGAAATTGCATGTAATTCACAAAAGATAAACAAGGGTAGAATACTGCATAGTGATCCAATTTTAATACAAAAGTAAGGCCTTTTTCTTCACAAATCGTAGGAACTTATAAAAAGATTACTTGCCTTAGATTATTGATAATCGGAATGAACAACGGAAAGGATTTTAAATTGATTCCTGAAGGCTGTCTTCCTCACATATGGCTTGTAGAAATCAGCTAGGGCTTTGGGAGGAGAAGGAGTCGACGCTTTTCTGAGAAATGGGAGAAAACTGACGTTCTGTCAGTTTTTATTTATGGGAAATGACAAAACTTGAATTTCTAAATTGTATTCTAATTACTTCCTTTTTCTTTAATTATTAAATTCTAATATTTAAACCAAGATTATTTGCTAATTAATTGATTATTAATTTCTTAAAATTCTTTCTCTCATTTAATCACGTTCTGGAGGGTGCGTGGCGTAACAGTATATTTTCTTGTCCCTTCTTAATCACTTGCTCTGTCGGATAGGGACTTAGGCTGACCTTTACTTGAGTGTATAACGTAAAATCTTTGAGCCCATTTCTTTTTACTGTTGTTCTTGACGAGTTGTCAAAGTCGATACAAGAGACAGCTCCGTGATGTATGCTTTTTGATGACGATATTGTATTAGTCGCAGAGAGTAGACATACCCTTAGTATGAGGCTAGAGCAGTGGAGATGTGTTTTAGAGAGAAAAGACTTAAGGATTAGCCGTTCTAAGGCCGAGTATCTGCACTGCGACTTCAGCAGCATAGCCGACATTGAGAATAGCTAGCTCACCATCGATGGTCAAGTGGTACCACAAGTAAGTAAGTTTAAGTACCTAGGATCATTTGTGCAGCAGAATGGAGACATAGATAGTGATGTCGCACACCGAGTTCAATCAAGCTGGTGTAGATGGAGGGCGGCCTCAGGGGTGCTGTGTGACAAGAATTTCCCAACTAAATTAAAGAAAAAATTTCATAGGGTGGCAGTGCGACCAGCAATGCTATATGGGACATACTGGTGGGCCATCAAGAGGTCACAATTGCAGAAGATGGAAGTGGCAGAGATGAAGATGTTGAGGTGGATGTGTATGCATACAATGCTAGACCGGATCAGAAACGAGGCGTTCCAAGAAAGGTTAGGCGTGGTTAGTATATCAAATAAGATAAGAGAAGGAAGAATGAGATGGTTTGGGCATGTCAAGCGGAGACAGACAATGGCGTCGGTCAGATCAATTAAAAGCCTCATTTTGAAGGAGAACAGGAATAAAGGCAGGCCCAAACTGACTTGGGATGAGCAGATTAGGCACGACCTACTAGATTTGTACCTCTCTGAGGACATGGTCCAGGACAGGAGTTCATGGAGATTAAGGTTAACGAGGTATAGGTCATATATAGGGGCACCTTAGAGCATATTTAGGGATATAGATAGGCATAGACAATATCTACGCTTTAGGTTGACTTTGCACTTGTTTGTTTATGTTTTACTGTTGTTTTGCATTACATGTACATATACACGTTATGTGTATTTTAATATTGAAAGCCTCTTTTTGGTAGTTCATGAATTCTCTCACTAACACTAGCACATCATATCTCTATTATTATGTTATTTATGCCGATACATATAGAGCCGGGAGTCTCACTGGAAGCAGACTCTCTATCCCTTGGGACAGAGGTATTGTTTGCCTACCACTTATCCTCCCCAGACCCTAGCGATAGCTTCTGCTGTCTGCTTCCAGTGAGACCCCCGGCTCTATATGTACCTGCATAAGTTGAATTATATAAGACAAAATCCAAACTTTTCTTTTCGTTGAATGAATTGGTTTAAATCTTTTTCAAGTTTTTGATGTTCCATCAATGTTCAATCACTCGTCTTGCTTATAGTGTGTGAACGTGTATTCGTTTTATGCGACAAATACACAGTTGAGGATAAAAAGGGAAGCAAGTGGAGTAGGAATGAACATGAAGAAATTAACGAGACTTCTTTATCTTTTGAATTGTTGCTTATAGTATGCAAACGTTCATTTTCTGCTACAAATACACAGGTTATGATTATGTGCATGCTTATTCGCCACAAAATTCTCTGGTAATGTTTTTTCCTTCACTTGTTGCTAGGAATTTAGGATTAACATTCAGAACATTCTCATCAATCAATTCAACAAAAGAGACAAGGTCGAGTCTTAAACTGTGTAAGACTTTTTAGTCCTTGCCCCCCTTCACTTTGGACAACCAAATTTTTTTAGTGTGAATTTTTGAATCAATGCACATACACAGCAATTAACACAAATGAATGAAGAAGAATTAAGGAAGACGAAGTTGAGAGCAAGAGAGAGAAAAATGAGAGGAAGAATTCTGATAACTGCTCATTGATCTTGGAAGAGGCTAGACGCAATGTTTACAAAAGGCTGGAAAATCTGCTCTTCCTCTACCTTCTCCATACGTATATATGAAGGTGGAAGACAAATAACTACCACCATGAAATTACATAAATGTCCCTAACTAATTACATTCCTCCCAGCTCAAGACAAGGACATAAACGTAATTCTCCACATTCAAACAAATACGCGCGCACTTCTGCTACTTTACCCGGTCACACCACAGCACCAACCAAGTAACCAACTGCAGCCATGGCCACTCTCCTTCATTCCTCACTGCCTTGTAACTTCTGCCTTGCATTCCTTTCCATGTAAGATTGCCAATCTGTGAATGTGATCAACTGAACCTGCATTGCAAACAGTTGCCTCCTACACCACTCTGTCCAACTGAATTATCATCACCATTACACGGTCTCATCATTTTGACACCCCCTCAAGCTAGGCTTGGTGTAAATGTTGTATGTTCCAAGAGAACCTAATAACAGTTGTAACCTTCTGGTATCCAATGCCTTAGTGAACAAATCAGTCAGCTGCAGCTCAGTCCTAATTGGCATCAATTTGAACACCCCTTCTTGAATTTTATATCGCACTATATGGAAATCTATTTCTATATGCTTGGTTCTCTCATGGAAAACTGGATTTTCAGCAAGGTATATAGCATTTTTTCTATCACAGAATATCTCCACTGGCATCTGCTTATTAAGCCTCAAGTCTCTGCAGAGATATAACAACCACTGGATCTCACATGTCACAGCTGCAATCGCTCTGTATTCTGCCTCAACAGAAGATCTTGATACGGTAGACTGTTTCTTGGCCTTCTAAGACACTAAAGCACCTCTAAAAAACACACAGTATCTAGTGACAGACTTTCTAGTCTCATGATATCCTCCCCAGTCTGAGTCCACAAATCTTTTCAGTCTAAGATCACCTGAACTGGGGAACAACTACCCTTGTCCAATTGTCCCCTTTTAGGTACATAAGTACTCTGTGGGTGGCTTTGAGATGGTTCTCTGTGGGAGAATCTAAAAATTGACTCAATTGCTGAACATGAAATGCTATATCTGGCCTATTGATAGTGAGGTAGATGAGTTTTTCAATGAGTCTTCTATATGTTGATGTGTCTTCAACCAACGATGAATCATTGTGCGAAGGCTGGAATGAGTTTCCATTGGACTTCTAGCAGGTTTACACTCCAAAAACCCATCTTGTTTCAGCAGCTCCAAGGTATATTTCCTTTGATTAATCAGTATCCTGTCCTTTGCCTTAGCCACTTCTATGCCCAGAAAATACCTTAGTGGCCCTAAATTCTTGATCTGAAATTCCTTGTGTAGAGCAGCCTTAACATCCTCTATGGCCCCCTCATTGTCACAAGTGACAATGATGTCATCCACATACACCAAAAGAACCAATGTGGACTGTCCAACTCCTTGGTAAACAACGTATAATCATGTTTTGATTGAGAAAATCCTTTAGCTTGCAGGAACTACGTCAATTTAGCGTTCCACTCCCTACTAGCTTGCTTTAACCCGTATAAGGACTTTTGAAGCTTACATACTACGTCTGGTCTGGACAAAGCTGTTTTCATGACACACACACAATTTCTCACAATTTTGTCAATACAAACGAAGTTTTCTGCAGTTTTTTTTTTGAGTTATTTTCTGCAGTTTTCACACAATTTCTCACAATTTGAAAAAATATCTAAACACTTTCAAAATTCGTGATTTTTGGTGAAGTTATACTTCAGACTGTTAGCTTTCATTTGCAACAAGAATCACTTGATTTGAGCAAGGGAAAGTTAGTCTTTCAGTCTTTGCAAGATAACTGCTCCAATCTGGATGCAATCTGACCAGTTTTGAGAAAACATAAATTTTGTATTTTTCAAGAGTTGGTTAAGGTCAGGGCCTTTTGGAAACTTCATCTACACATCCTAAGGAGTGTTTTGATATAAAGATCAACCTTTTTGGTTGAGTATTCAAAGAGAAACACGTTTTGCAAAATCAGCAACATTCTGTCCAATTCTGTCCAGATTTACCATCTGAATCTTTTTATTTATTTGAAGGGTCAAACGATCTTATTTTTGTCTGATTTTTCGATAGAGTCTTGTTAACTCATTGAAGTTAAATTCTGGAAATTTTCATAATTTTTGGAGTTGTGTACAATTATTTGTGAATTTTTGAAAAACGGGTTCTGAATCTGAGGTGGTTTCAGATTCTGTTTTCAAAGGGGATTTTAACAAAGGGTTGTAGTGTAATTTTCGCTAACCACTATTCACCCCCCCTCTAGTGGTGTTTATTGCAGGTGCACGGTCCAACAGTTATCTGTCTCCTCTTGACATGTCCAAACCATCTCAGTCTTCCTCCTTTATCTTATCTGCTATACTAACCACCCCTAACATTTCCCTAAATGCCTCATTTTCCATCCGGTCTATCCTTATATGCCTACACATCCACCTCAGCATACTCATCTCTACCACTTCCATCTTCTGCGACTGTGTCCTCTTGATGGCCCAGCAGTCTGTTTCATATAACATTTCCACCGCACTGCCACCCTATATGTACATACATAGATAAATGTACATATATAGGTGACACATTAATATAGATACCGGATGCTAGTATGTTAGTGAATGAATTTAGTAAATACAAATAGAAAACTTCCAATATTAAAATAGTCATAAACGTGTATATGCACAAATAATAAAAGGTAAAGACAAAAACAAAAAAGTGCAAAGCAACCTAAAGTGTAGAGAGTATTTAAGCCCCTAAATATAATCTAAGGTGCCCCTACATCCTGCCTAACCCCCGTTAACCTTAATCCCCTGCCTCCATGAACTCCTATCCTAGGTCATGTCCTCAGAGATGTGCAAATCTAGTATGTCATGCATAATCCGTCCATCCAAAGTCAGTTTGGGCATGCCGTTACTCATTTTCCCTCTACAATGAGGTTTTCAACTATTCTGACAGACGCCGTTATCTGTCTCCTCTTGACATGTCCAAACCATCTCAGTCTTCCTGATTTATCTTATCTGCTATACTAACCACCCATAACCTTTCCCTAAATGCCTCATTTCTCATCCAATCTATCCTTATATGCCTACACATCCACCTCAGCATGCTCATCTCTACCACTTTCATCTTCTGCGACTGTGTCCTCTTGATGGCCCAGTAGTCTGTTTCATATAACATTGCCACCGCACTGCCACCCTGTAAAATTTTCCCTTTATTTTTAGTTGGAAAATTCTTGTCACACAGCACATGTGAGCCGCCCTCCACCTACACCAGTCTACTTGAACTCGGTGCGCTACATCTAGGGGTGTTAACAAACCGAGCCGAGCCGAATACTAGGTTTTTGAATTCGGATTCGTTTAGCTAAACGAACTATTCGGCTCAGTTCGTTTAGCTAAACGAGCTTTAAAATTGGTTCGAATTCTGTTCGATAACACTGTAACTTTTTAAACGAGACGAACTGTTCGTAAACAGTTTGACTCGTTTAACTAAACAAACCCAAATCGGTGTTTGAATTTGGCTCGTTTAAGTAAAATTAACGAAGGAACTCGAACCGAATACGGTTCAAACTCAAACAGCTCGTGAACCATTCAGTTCGATTAATAGCCCTAGCTACATCACTATCTATATCCCTATCATGCTGTACAAATGATTTTATGTACATGAACTTACTTACCCGTGGTATCACTTCACTCTCGATGTGAGCTGGCTATTTTCACTGTCGGCTGCGTCGCTGAAGTCGCAGTGAAGATACTCGGTCATAGAACGACTAATCATTAGACATTTTCTCTCTAAAACACCTCTCTACTGCTCTAGTCTCATACTCAGGATATGTCTATTCTCTGTGAATAATACGATATCGTCAGCAAAAAACACACACCACGGAACTGCCTCCTAGATCGGCTTTGATGGCTCGTCGAGGACAATTGCAAATAGAAATGGGCTCAAAATAGACTCTTGATGGTGGTCTAACTCTACCGAAAAAATCTATATTCCCTATATACGTACGAACGGTTCTTCTACGTTTTTCTGTACTTTCCTTTTTCCCCTTTTTGCTGTCTCATCACCAAAAACGACTACTGCTGGAGAGGGGGGGGGGGGATCTACACAAATGTCATTGTCAAACATTCTCTTCAACAATAAATACATACACATGCAAATAAAAAAAGAAATAAAACTGTCGCAGTTTCTGCATTAAACTGAAAGGCTTTTTTTGGTGTGGCCTTCCTTGGATCCTCTTTTCACCAAAGTAGGTATGACCACAGTTTATACGTTGGCTGTTCTTTTAAGTTGCCGGCTTATATACGTACCAATAGTAAAACTAAACTTATACATTAGTCGTATCCTTTTTTGTTGGTTCTGCTTTTAATTTCATTCGGTTTTCGTTTTGATTTTGACCGGTTTATTCCACCGGGTTTACAATTTAGGATTAGTTTTAGTTTTTCTTTTCAAAAAAAAATATTTCTTAAAAAGCTACAATTCTTATTACTTCAAACAATAACTAGCTTTGAAAAACAAAAAAAAAAAGGTTTTAGCTTGACTTTGATAACAAATAATTTAAAATTTAGTCAGTATAGTAAAATGTCCTAAGTATTCTTATAGGTTTTAGGAGTCTAAACCTACATAATTTTCTGACATGTTATCGTATCTTACTTCAATGGCTAAGCATTGCCAAATGCTTTCAAAAAAAGTGAACATTTTGACACTTTAATTTGCTCATCCACACTGTTTTAACACAACATTAGAGTGGATAAACATATATAGCTATTTTAAGATGGAAATAGGCCCACCCTAAAAAAGTTTGACATTAAGAACATTTAAATAAAATGGTAAAGTCGAAATTTATGAATTATTTGCTATAAAAAATAACTTTCTAAAATTTGAACAGACCTCTGGCTTAACTGTAGTCTGTAATTTTCTGTTGCAGGCAATTCTAACCGGTTCCGACTAAACCTAAACTGTCGATTCTGGTTATGTTAGAGAAATCACACATCTTAACATTTTATTTTAATGTTTAGGTTATGGTTTTGTCCCAGTTCTGATTTACTCGAGTTCTGGTTCCGGTTTCCCTCCCGCTTCTACCAAAAAGAGTTAATATCCAGTTGTTATATATACCAATTATAAAATATCTCGTCGGTATATTTAATGTTTTGTTAGGTAAAATATGAATTTATATTACTCGAATGTCAATACATCAAAGGGATGTATCTCCTACAATAGCCTTATTTGTAGAGCAGCCTGCCGATCTACATGTACGTTCCAGTAATATAAGCTATTTTAAACAATAGAAGTATCGTCTATGTCTAAAATATGGGGAAAGAGCTATATATTACTCTGTACACATGGGTGCATATCCTATGTACTGCATCCCTAGATACAAAAATTGAGTTTTCAAAAATGTATCTATTCCACGCCTGCCAGATATGGTATACCGTAGCTGCCAAGGTAATTTTTTTGCTTCCTTGGCTTTGAGTGCCTTCCCTTTTAGCTTGCGTGAGCTCTAAGTCAGCAATATGTGAACTGTATTAAGTCCCCGTGGAAGTCCAACCAGGCCGAGAAGGATATCCAAATCTGCATGGTGGCCGAATAAGAGAAAAAGAGGTGAGGTAGTGTCTCTTATCCCTCAGAGCAAAGGTGGCATGCAATATCATTTAAGTAAACAAACCTGTCCTTCGTGGCAGCTTGTTCAACCCAGCCAATCATAGTGTCAAAGAGTGTTTGGGAGTCACAGCTGAATCCCATACAATCTTGGTCCACTTGACTTTTCTACCTTTCTTCTTGAAGTTGAGGATACCTTCACCATCTAGTAAGTAAGAACGTGTACAGCCGAGCTTTAAGAGCCTAAGCTGCCAGCAATTCATCTCTAATCTCCAGAAGCTTCTTCAGGAGTGGAGAGTCAGTGATGTGGCCTGCTTTTGTCCATAGCGAGATGTATAGCTTGTACTTATGGTTCATCTATTGTACCCAGAGTGTGTCCTTCTTGTGATGGATGTCCTATAGGTGCTTGGTTAGCAGTGCTAGATTCCATGCCTTCAACTGAAGAATACCCAAACCCCCTTCTTCTTTAGACATGCTAATCTGAGTCCAGGATACCTAAGCCTTTCTGTCCCCAAGTGAGGAGTTTCTCTATAAGAATTGCAGGAAAATTCTATTAACAAGGGACCAAACTTTTGTTGGTATAGGCAGAGCACTCAACCAGAAACAGGTTACGCTTTGCAGCACTGATTTGATCAATTGTAGTCTGCTAGCGTATGATAGACTATTTGCATTCTATAGACCCACTTTGTCTATCAGTTTCTTGATGAAAGGAGTGTAGTGGGTGAATCGGAGCTTGTGCCCAGCAAAAGGTATGCCTAGATATCTGAAAGGCATAGTTGCAGCTGAGAAAACCATGCTAACCTGCAGCCAGTTGGTGTCCTAACCAATTCTTGTGTGGAAGAACTGAGACTTGACCAGGATAACTCTGAGCCCTGAGCATTCACCAAAGGTATTCAATGCCTCCATGATTCTTTACACAGAGCAGGCATCACCTCGGGAGAAGAGGATGAGGTCATCTGCAAAGCTGAGGTGTGTGATGTTTTGCTCACCACAGCCACAATGAAAGTGGAATTCTTTGTCATGGTATAACTGTTGCAAGAGTGTTGAGAGGTACTTCATGCCTATTACAAACAAGAAGAGAGATATAGGGTCCCCTTGTCTGAACCTGCGTTTGCTCTGGAAGTGCCCATAAGGTCTGCCATTGAGCGAGATAGAGTACGAGGTGGAGGTCATGCACTCGATAATCCATCCAGTGAAGAGCAGGGAAGCCAAGGCCAAGTAGCATGTCCCCAAGAAAGGACCAGCTGATGGAGTTAAAAGCTTTCCTGATGTCAACTTTGAGCATGCATTTAAGAGCAGTTCTCTTTTTTTGTACTCCCTAATCAGTTCCTGCACCAAGAATATATTTTCCATCATGGATTTTGTAGCGCCCCGACCCGGACAGCGGAATCCGAACCGGTGCACCCGTCGTAGCTTACTGAGAAGACTACAAGACGTCTCATCTCTCGTGTACACGTCATCTGTGACGTACGAAAGTAAAAGCGGAAACATGTATCTAACGAAAGTCAATCGTCGACTCGTACATCAAGAATACTAAAATCCCAACAAGCTAATCATGATGTTCACCAACTCAAACCTTCAAACAAATGAAATAACTGAAATAAACAACATCTGTCTCGACTATTCGCCATTAGGCACTCTAAGCATCCCACTCAGCCCACTCGCCGTCGTCTTCAATGAAAATCATATCATAGCTAGGCTCATCTGCACAATAAGAGTAGTACCCTTAGCGAAAACGCTAGCAAGTAACCCGCTTATAAGACATACGGGATCAACACATGGCAAGACATGAGTAATAGATAATTCAGGGGGATTGTGGGGCACATGTCTTGTAAACTTCCAAATACATATATGCGAATAACGTAATAAAGCAAGTACAGCAATTTGCACAGAAATAACAATTCATTGGCTATCAAATAACATGCACGTCCATACCACATTGACTCTCGTGATGCATGTCAAGATATGCACTACACTACACCATCACAAATGCATGAGCCATTTCCTTTCAAATCAGTGCAATGCATGTCACAATGTCCGGTCTCGTAACTCGTTACCCTGTAACGCGCCCCGGCTTATATTTCCATCCCGGTTTACGTTACAGGCTCGTATGCTCTGTGATGCGCCCCGGCTTATATTTCCATCCCGGTTTACATCACAGATCTCGTAAAACTCTGCAATGCACCTCGGCTTATATTTCCATCCCGATTAACATTGCAGAGGACTTTATACCCTGCAACGCGCCCCGGCTTATATTTCCATCCCGGTTTGCGTTACAGCCTTTTTTGCCCTGCAATGCGCCCCGGCTTATATTTCCATCCCGGTTTACATTACAGGTCACCTTCGCAAATATGTACCGAAGCACATCTCTTTTTCAAAACAATATGCAATGCAAGTGCCATGATGCAAGACTCCTCGTTTCAATCACATATCTCATTCACATATGCAGTTCATATTCACATGCGCAAGTAAGAGCAACACACAAGATTTCCCTAACTTACACATCAAAGCTTAGGCTTCAACTAGATCGTCAACACTCAACCTTGATTTCAAAAGGTCACCAACCAATGCGAGTACCCCTATCTTCCCTTCATGGAATTCTATAACACCACGTACGTTCATTTCCTAATCCTCCTAGGTCATCCTCATCGAAATCCGATTCGAAGATCCTTTGAAGTCACCATGTTGATTCACCCTCCTAAATCATGTTCCCAAGACTTAGACTACCTTTAATCAGGTCCTAAGGAGTCCCTAAGGTCACCCAAAGGATCCCCTAGCTTCCCTCTTTCTTCCCTTGCTTTTCCACAAAACTGGTTGACGTCATACCCTGACGTCGATCGATCGACGTACGTCATACCCTGACGTCGATCGATCGACGTCCATCTGAGGCACGTCGATCTCTCACTCAATCTACGTCGATCGATCTACGTCCTTCTGAGGCACGTCGAACTCTCACTCATCCTACGTCGATCGATCTACGTCCTTCTGAGGCACGTCATACCCTCACTTGCTATACGTCGATCGATCGACGTACGTCATACCCTGACGTCGATCGATCGACGTCCCCGTTCCAGGGCACCATTCTGCAATTTTCTGCAGAAACTGCAGAAATAACCCCCAATTCGACCCCAACTTCCTTCAAAACCATTCCAAGCCTATTTCCCACTATCAATCCATCCTAAAATCACCCTAGACAGCATCTTTAACATACGATTCACGGATTCAAGCCTAGCACTCAAAGTAATCATCAAATCAACCCAAAAATCAAATCTTTCCACTCTCCCCTCCCTTCAACCACCATTATCAACAAAGTAGGGTTCAAGGGATTGGGATTTACATGATCTCACATAAACAACAATCAACGAACAAGATTTCAACATATAATGGCCAAATCTCAAACCAAAAACACATAGATCTCACAAATAGATTCACATAGAGAAATTACTGCATGGTGATCCAAATTGATATCAAAATAGGCCCTTTCTCTTTCGCAAATCGTAAAAACTTATAAGTAGATTACTTGCCTTTGATTACTTGAAGAAGAATTGAGGAACGAACGACCTACGGATTGACTCTTGAAAGATCTTTTCTCCTAGGGTTGCAAGATGAATCGTCTATGGGGATAGGCAAGGGCTGGCGTCGGTTTCTGTGTGGAAATTAGGGAAACTGACGTTCAGTCAGTTTTTATATGGGAAGGGAAAAGTTTGGAGTTTCTAAATTATATTTTATTTCCTATTTATCTTAAAGGATAAATCCTAATATTTGATTCTAAATTAAATACAATTAATTTCTAATATTTATCCCCTCAATTAGTTCTCATTAATCCCATCATTTAATTCGTATTTAGTTATGATTGACCGTCATTAATTCCCGTTGACTATCATTAAACCCTGTTTAGATTCTTTCTTTGACTTTTAAATACCCTACGGAGGGTGCGGGGCATAACATCCCTCCCCCCTTATAAGAAGTTTCGTCCTCGAAACTGGCGTACCTTATTGGAAGAGGTGTGGATATAACTCCTTCATTTGCTCTTCAAGCTCCCACGTGGCTTCGCGCTCCGTATGGTTACTCCACTGAACTTTGACATACGGAATGACGCGTCGGCGTAGGACTTGATCCTTTCTGCCTACAATCCTCATTGGATGTTCTTCGTAAGTGACGTCTTCTTTAACATCCAACGGTAGGGCTTCAAGGACATGGTTTGGATCCGATACGTATTTCCTTAGTTGAGATACATGAAATACGTTATGGACTTGGGATAAGCTCGGAGGTAAGGCTAGTCGGTATGCTCTTTCGCCAACTTTACCAAGGACTTCATAAGGACCAATGTATCTAGGGCTTAACTTGCCCTTCACTCCAAATCTGGCAACACCCTTAGTTGGTGAAACTCGTAGGTAAACTTTATCGCCCTCCTCAAACTCTAACGGTCGTCTCTTGGAGTCAGCCCAACTTTTACTGCGATCTTGGGCCACCTTGAGTTTCTCTCTTATCACCTTAACCTTTTCCACCGTTTGCTCAACCAGCTCTGGTGCTGTGATTGTCCTTTCCCCAACTTCGTCCCAACAAACCGGGGACCTGCACTTACGCCCATATAACGCTTCGAATGGCGCCATGCCAATTGCACTGTGATAACTGTTATTATAGGAGAACTCCATTAACTTCAACATGCTATCCCAGTTTCCTTTAAAGTCCAAGGCACATGCTCTTAGCATATCCTCCAAGGTTTGGATGGTTCTCTCAGATTGTCCATCCGTTTGCGGGTGGTATGCTGTGCTCATTCTCAACTCTGTACCCATAGCTTTCTGGAATGCTCTCCAGAACTTAGAGGTGAACTTGGGGTCACGGTCCGATACGATGCTGACGGGGACTCCATGTAGGCTTACAATGTTATCCACATAGATATTGGATAATCTTTCATACGAGGTACCATGAGGCATGGCTATAAAATGAGCCGTTTTCGTCAATCTGTCTACAATTACCCAAATCATTTCGTTTCCATTGCGGGTCTTGGGTAGTCCCATTACGAAGTCCATCGTCACGTGCTCCCATTTCCATTCTGGAATCTCTAGTGGCATCATCAAGCCACCAGGTCGTTGATGTTCAGCCTTGACTTGTTGGCATACCAAACACCTTTCGACATGTGTCGCAATTGACCTTTTCATCCCTATCCACCAATAGTTTCTTTTGAGGTCCTTATACATCTTAGTACTTCCGGGGTGGATAGACATTCTTGAGTTATGCGCTTCTCGGAGCAATTCTGTTCGGAGTTTGTCTTTACTTGGCACGCATAACCGATTCTGGAACCATAGACTCCCATCTTCTCGCAACTGGAAATCCTTTGCCGGACCCGTGGATAATTTGTCACGGATCTCTTCCAGTGCCGGGTCCTCATACTGTGCCTCTTTGATTCTGTCTACCAAGTCTGGGCTGATAGACAAAGCTGTGAGGGCATTTGCCACTGAGTCTACCAATTCAAGATCAAATTCCTCTATCTCTCTTTCTAATGGAGATTGTCTCGCGTGGCTAGACTTTCTGCTCAACGCATCTGCCACTCTGTTGGCTTTGCCCGGATGGTAGTTGATGGTCAAGTCATAGTCCTTGAGTAACTCTAACCATCTTCTTTGTCTCATATTCAACTCCTTCTGCGAGAATAGATACTTTAAGCTCTTATGATCCGTGAACACTGCACATTTCTCTCCATATAGGTAGTGTCTCCAGATCTTAAGAGCAAATACCACAGCTGCGAGCTCCAAGTCATACGTCGGGTAGTTCTGCTCATATGGTTTCAATTGTCTTGACGCGTATGATATGACTCGTTCATTTTGCATCAAAACACAACCTATAAACAGAACGTTAGTTTAAGACTAGCATATGTATATACACTGCATTAATTGTAATGATGTACATACCTAGTCTTTTCTTAGACGCGTCGCTATAGATCACGAAACCGTCGGTGCCGGAAGGTTGTGCCAACACCGGGGCTGTGGTCAATCTCTTCTTGAGCTCGGTAAAGCTCTGCTCGCATTCCGCAGTCCATTCGAACTTAGTCTTCTTCTGCGTAAGTCGACTCAATGGAACTGCTATTGTTGAGAATCCCTCAACAAACTTTATATAGTAGCCTGCCAAGCCTAGGAGGCTTCTAACTTCAGTCACGTTGGTAGGTCTTGGCCATTCAGTGATGGCTTCTATCTTCTTAGGATCCACAGAGATTCCATCTTCCGAAATTACGTGACCAAGGAAGGCTACGCTTCTTAGCCAGAATTCACACTTGCTGAATTTGGCATAAAGCTTTTGTTGCCTCAAGATTTGCAACACCACTCTTAAGTGTTCAGCATGTGCTTGCTCATTGGGAGAGTAGACTAGGATGTCATCGATGAACACCACCACGGATTGGTCCAACTGCTCTCGAAATACGGTGTTCATCAAGTCCATGAAGGCCGCTGGGGCATTAGTTAATCCAAAAGGCATCACCAAAAATTCATAGTGCCCGTATCGAGTCCGAAAAGCGGTCTTAGGGACGTCTCCCGCTTTCACAAGCAATTGATGGTACCCTTGACGAAGGTCAATCTTTGAAAACCAACGAGCTCCCTTTAACTGATCAAATAAATCCTCGATCCTTGGTAAGGAATATTTGTTCTTGATAGTAATCTTATTCAGCTCGCGGTAATCAATACACAATCTCATGCTGCCATCCTTCTTCTTTACAAATAGAACTGGAGCTCCCCACGGTGATACACTGG
This sequence comes from Eustoma russellianum, assembly GCA_036186865.1. Taxonomy (NCBI): domain Eukaryota; kingdom Viridiplantae; phylum Streptophyta; class Magnoliopsida; order Gentianales; family Gentianaceae; genus Eustoma; species Eustoma russellianum. The sequence continues at coordinate 5,811,245 of AP025062.1, read as the reverse complement.
GGCGAATTAGCTTTTTGTCTAACAACTCCTGAAGTTGCCCCTTCAGCTCCTTAAGTTCAGCTGGAGCCATTCTGTAGGGTGCCTTAGATATAGGCTCGGCTCCAGGTATCAAGTTGATCTCAAACTCCACTTCTCTTGATGGCGGTACTCCCGGTAAGTCGTCCGGGAATACGTCCTTAAATTCATTGATTACCGGTATTTGATCCATGGAGGGAACTTCTTGCTGAGCATCTACAGCATACACCATATATCCCTCTGCTCCTTTTTGCAAAGCCTTAAACGCCTTAATTGCCGTCATATATTTCTTCTTTGGAGCTTTAGTTATCTTGACATTTCCTTGTACCGTGATGTCATTCATCTCAGGGTCCTTGAGGGTCACTTGCTTAAGTTTGCAATCAATATTGGCATGATTTTTGGTCAGCCAATCCATGCCCAATATGACATCAAAGTCCTTCATCGGGATTGGAACTAAGGTCACCGAGAATAACTTCCCATCCAACTCCATCTCACAATCTTTGTACTGGTGGTGGGATACCAGCACTTGCTCGCCGGCTGCTTGTACTCTAAATGGGTTCTCAAGCCATTCGGGTAAACGGTCGAGCCCTTTGGCAAATCGCTTAGAAATGAAGGAGTGACTAGCTCCACTATCAAACAACACGTTCGCGGGTACTTTGTTAATTAAGATCACACCTAATCACAAGGGTAACACGTAAAGGTTTTCACATAGCACATATTCAATCATCAACTTAAAGGACTAAAGTTCAACTTAAACAACTATTATTTAACTTAGATCATACCTGTCACCACGTTTGCGTCTCCTTGGACTTCAGCATCTGTCATGGCGTGGACTCTCGCGTTAGGCCTGCCTTTCTGCTGCTGGGCTGGCCCTGCTCCGGCTTGAGCTTTAGGGTCCCATTCAGGACAATCCTTGATCCTATGGCCTGCTTTCCCACATTTGAAGCACGCACCAGTTATCTTCCAACACTCACCTACGTGTCTCCTATGACAGTGGGGACACTCCGCGGGTGCCTGGCGATTGGGTTGATATGTCTGCGGTGCCCTTTGAACCGGCCCCGCTTGTCCTTTTCTGGGAATCTTGACCCAACTTCCGGGTCTACTACCACCTTGCTCCACTCTTGGCCTCTTGCTCGTCTCCTCTCGGGCATCTCTCGGCTGTGACCTACGCATGTCACTCTCAACACGATAACAGGCATCTAGCATCTCCTCAAAGGTTTTCAAGCTTGACCCCGCTATTGCAGTCCGAATGCGGGGGTTCAGTCCTTCCTCAAATTTTAGCATTTTCATTCGGTTGTTTTCCAGTACCAAGGGTGTAAACTTACCCAAGGCATGAAACCGATCTGCGTAATCAGAGACAGACATCCTTCCCTGTTCGAACTTGTCAAACTGTCTCATTTTCTCCAAAATGGCAGTCTCTGGCACATAATAGTCCTTGTAGGCCTTCACAAATTGACTCCACTGGATGGGAGAAGTCATCTTGGGCGAAATGCCGTTCCACTATGCATTCGCTCTGCCAGTCAGAAAAGGCGTGGCTACATCCACCTTGTGTTCTTCAGGCACTTGTACAAGCCTGAAGCATTTCTCTATCTCATCAAGCCAAAACCCAGCCACCTCTGGGTCAGTTGTCCCTTCAAAGTTTGGGGCGTGCATCTTACGCATCTCCCCAATATAGTACCTTATGCCGTGCTGCGGTGGTGCTGGCGCAGGGGGTTGTTGCTGTTGTTGCGCCACTCCTTGCGCTATCACTGTGATAGCATCGATTAGCGCCTGAGGTACTAAAACTAGGGGTGGTGGTGGTGGAGGGTTATCGTTGTTCCCATTGCCACCGTTTCCTTGATGGTCTCTTCTGGGAGGCATTTCCTGTAAGATCACGCTCATTAGTGTCGAGTAGTTCCAAAAATAAAACTTGAAATCCATAAGGGGTACAAGGCGTAGTTCGTAAGGTACAATGATTACATCTATTTGATTATTCTACTCGCGCTCGTACACACACCCATCCCAAATCAACTTAAATCTGAAATTGCATACTTAGACTTAAAGATCAACTTAAGGAAAATCATAGCTTAAAACCCTACATGTAATAACCTAGGTTTCCGAGGTAGATCTGAAGCCTAGGCTCTGATACCACCTGTAGCGCCCCGACCCGGACAGCGGAATCCGAACCGGTGCACCAGTCGTAGCTTACTGAGAAGACTACAAGACGTCTCATCTCTCGTGTACACGTCATCAGTGACGTACGAAAGTAAAAGCGGAAACATGTATCTAACGAAAGTCAATCGTCGACTCGTACATCAAGAATACTAAAATCCCAACAAGCTAATCATGATGTTCACCAACTCAAACCTTCAAACAAATGAAATAACTGAAATAAACAACATCTGTCTCGACTATTCGCCATTAGGCACTCTAAGCATCCCACTCAGCCCACTCGCCGTCGTCTTCAATGAAAATCATATCATAGCTAGGCTCATCTGCACAATAAGAGTAGTACCCTTAGCTAAAACGCTAGCAAGTAACCCGCTTATAAGACATACGGGATCAACACATGGCAAGACATGAGTAATAGATAATTCAGGGGGATTGTGGGGCACATGTCTTGTAAACTTCCAAATACATATATGCGAATAACGTAATAAAGCAAGTACAGCAATTTGCACAGAAATAACAATTCATTGGCTATCAAATAACACGCACGTCCATACCACATTGACTCTCGTGATGCATGTCAAGATATGCACTACACTACACCATCACAAATGCATGAGCCATTTCCTTTCAAATCAGTGCAATGCATGTCACAATGTCCGGTCTCGTAACTCGTTACCCTGTAACGCGCCCCGGCTTATATTTCCATCCCGGTTTACGTTACAGGCTCGTATGCTCTGTGATGCGCCCCGGCTTATATTTCCATCCCGGTTTACATCACAGATCTCGTAAAACTCTGCAATGCACCTCGGCTTATATTTCCATCCCGATTAATATTGCAGAGGACTTTATACCCTGCAACGCGCCCCGGCTTATATTTCCATCCCGGTTTGCGTTACAGCCTTTTTTGCCCTGCAATGCGCCCCGGCTTATATTTCCATCCCGGTTTACATTACAGGTCACCTTCGCAAATATGTACCGAAGCACATCTCTTTTTCAAAACAATATGCAATGCAAGTGCCATGATGCAAGACTCCTCGTTTCAATCACATATCTCATTCACATATGCAGTTCATATTCACATGCGCAAGTAAGAGCAACACACAAGATTTCCCTAACTTACACATCAAAGCTTAGGCTTCAACTAGATTGTCAACACTCAACCTTGATTTCAAAAGGTCACCAACCAATGCGAGTACCCCTATCTTCCCTTCATGGAATTCTATAACACCACGTACGTTCATTTCCTAATCCTCCTAGGTCATCCTCATCGAAATCCGATTCGAAGATCCTTTGAAGTCACCATGTTGATTCACCCTCCTAAATCATGTTCCCAAGACTTAGACTACCTTTAATCAGGTCCTAAGGAGTCCCTAAGGTCACCCAAAGGATCCCCTAGCTTCCCTCTTTCTTCCCTTGCTTTTCCACAAAACTGGTTGACGTCATACCCTGACGTCGATCGATCGACGTATGTCATACCCTGACGTCGATCGATCGACGTCCATCTGAGGCACGTCGATCTCTCACTCAATCTACGTCGATCGATCTACGTCCTTCTGAGGCACGTCGAACTCTCACTCATCCTACGTCGATCGATCTACGTCCTTCTGAGGCACGTCATACCCTCACTTGCTATACGTCGATCGATCGACGTACGTCATACCCTGACGTCGATCGATCGACGTCCCCGTTCCAGGGCACCATTCTGCAATTTTCTGCAGAAACTGCAGAAATAACCCCCAATTCGACCCCAACTTCCTTCAAAACCATTCCAAGCCTATTTCCCACTATCAATCCATCCTAAAATCACCCTAGACAGCATCTTTAACATACGATTCACGGATTCAAGCCTAGCACTCAAAGTAATCATCAAATCAACCCAAAAATCAAATCTTTCCACTCTCCCCTCCCTTCAACCACCATTATCAACAAAGTAGGGTTCAAGGGATTGGGATTTACATGATCTCACATAAACAACAATCAACGAACAAGATTTCAACATATAATGGCCAAATCTCAAACCAAAAACACATAGATCTCACAAATAGATTCACATAGAGAAATTACTGCATGGTGATCCAAATTGATATCAAAATAGGCCCTTTCTCTTTCGCAAATCGTAAAAACTTATAAGTAGATTACTTGCCTTTGATTACTTGAAGAAGAATTGAGGAACGAACGACCTACGGATTGACTCTTGAAAGATCTTTTCTCCTAGGGTTGCAAGATGAATCGTCTATGGGGATAGGCAAGGGCTGGCGTCGGTTTCTGTGTGGAAATTAGTGAAACTGACGTTCAGTCAGTTTTTATATGGGAAGGGAAAAGTTTGGAGTTTCTAAATTATATTTTATTTCCTATTTATCTTAAAGGATAAATCCTAATATTTGATTCTAAATTAAATACAATTAATTTCTAATATTTATCCCCTCAATTAGTTCTCATTAATCCCATCATTTAATTCGTATTTAGTTATGATTGACCGTCATTAATTCCCGTTGACTATCATTAAACTCTGTTTAGATTCTTTCTTTGACTTTTAAATACCCTACGGAGGGTGCGGGGCATAACAGATTTGCCCTTAAGGAATCCAACCTGAGCCGAGTCCATAAAGGAAGACATGTCTGACGTCATTTTGGTGGCGAGTATCTTAGATATAATCTTGTATATGACATTACAGCAATAGACATGCCTATAGTCATCAACTCTCTTGACATGGCAGATTTTGGAACCAAAGCAATGATAGCATGGTTTAACTGCTTCAGCAATACCCAATTCTTGAAGAATTCCTTAACGCAGCAACAAGGTCATGCCGTACTATCTCCCAGGCACTGATGAAGAACTGAGATGTGTAACCATCAGAACCCTGAGATTTGTCTTTACCAATGGAGAGCAGAGCTGCTTTGATCTCAGCCTCCAAGATAGGGACAATAAGAGAGTCAGCCTACTGAGCTGAGAGCAGTGGACCTCTGTTCAAAACTTGAGTACTAATGGCCTGCACGGGTTGAGCTGAGCCGAGTAGGTCAGTGAAGAACTGAAAAAAACACTGCACCTGCTTGCTCAATGGATGATGACATAGTATCATCAACCAGCTCCCGTAATGTTGTTTCTTGACCTATTTCTTTTAATTATAGAGTGGAAGAATTTTGTGTTCCTGTCACTCGATATTAATATGTTACCTTTGAGGAGCTGAGCAAAGTATTTTCTTTCTGCCTCCTTTAAATTGAATGCAAGGTGCCTTTCTTTATCGGCTTGCCCTTCTATTCATGGGTGCCCCAATTGCTGTCTGGAAACTTCTGCATGATCTTCAGCTCTTCCTCGGCCAGGTCAGCTCCACTGGAGATGTGCGAGAAGGATTTTTTGTTCAGGCCCCTCAGGAGGCCTTCACGGGTTATTCAGTGCTTGGCCTGGTATTTAATTTCGTTTCTAATAATCTGAGGACGTCTATACTGTGCTTTTTAACAAAATTATATACTCCATCTTGGTTTAGGGACTTGTTACATCTCCTAATGTTCCAAAACCTAATAATCATAGAGGACAGATGGTGATTCGTACCTTGGCCTTACCATGATGATCTTTATGTTTTTTTCTCAAGGCCTGAGCCTTCGATTTGGAGATAACCTCTGTGAAGCCATCCTGGAGCAATGAGTTAATTCTTTCAACATGGTACTACAGGTAAACATTCGTCTGTGGGGTCCAAACTGGGTTGGCCGAGCTAACCTCAGGCTAGGCCGAGGTGCCTTCCCTTGTTTGTACAAAAGTTGTTGATGTACATCAAGGCACATTTATGGGTTGGCTGAACTGACCTCAGGTTGGGCTGGGTGGGTTGCTGGGCCGAGGTGGTGAGTGGCCGAGCTGGGCTGTGGGTTGGTTGAGGTGGGATGAGGGGTGGTGCTGAGATGACAGTTGGTCGAGCTGAGCTGGTGGTAGGTTGGGAGGTGTTTGGCTGGCCTTTGTGCATTGCTGTGGCCTTTTGTGGTTAAGTAGAGCTGGTTTTTATTGAGGTCGAGCTAAGTTGGGCCTGGGAATGCTTGGTTTTCTGGTGGTGGATGGAGGGGACAAGTGTTAAGTTTGTGCCGAGCTGACCTGTATTGTATGGAGGTCGACAGATGTAGGATTCGCCGAAGTTTGCTGGGTAGACTTTTTATGGGAGGCTACGCCGTGGCTGAGCTGCATGCAGTCTCTGTAGAACATCTGTAGCCTTTCATACTCTACCTTCTGAACAATTGTGGTGTCGTTCGAGAGCTCCAACTCCGCTGAGATCAACAGCTCCTTGCTAAGATCCACTTCAACTAGCGCACGAGCAAAGTTCAAAGTGCTCTTTTTTCTATGAGTTGGTCTGCATAGAGCCGCGTGCCGAGCTGGGAACAAATACTATAGAGGACCTGCTCCACCCCGAGCGTGAGTGGTAGGTTGAAAATTTTCACCAAAACTAGGACTTGTGCCATTTCAGTTGCCCAAATGTGAAGAATCTGAGCATTTTCTTGAGGATAAGAGACCTCCTATACACAAAGTATGTCCCTGCACAGAGGATCTCTTTCATCTCCTTAGCTGACTCAATTTTGAAAATAATCAATCCAGACGCATGGAATTCCACTTTGTGCTTTGCCTTACATGATTTGGAGAGCTTTTGCACTGCTTGCCGACCTGGGAATCATTTGACGAAGCAGCCTACAAGACAGCGATCTACCTCTTCATCGCTGCGCAGCTCATCGATGTTAATGAGTACCTTGTCTGGGGTGCACACTTCTATTTTTTAAGTTTAATGCCATGCTCAGGCTTTCTGTTGTTTCCAAAAAGGTTTTTCCATGCTTTGTCTTGTGCTGGCTGAGCTGCTGTCTGGGTTGTCTGAGGTGGTTGGTGGTGGGCTGTTGGGGGAGGACATGGTTATTTGAATTTGAAAAATGTCAACTCTTGTAGCAGAAGGGGTCACATGAGCTGACGGGTTGATGGATGCAGGATTAGGTGGCATTTTCGGGTTAGTTTGTGGGAGGAGAGAGGGTATGACAGTCACGTGAGGAGGGATGTTGTTTGATTGACAGACTGCTGCTATTACATCATCTCCATTTTTACCTGCTGGGTAATTGCACATGCGGGGGATTTCCTGTTCCCAACATCGTCTTCTTTAGGACTCAAACTTGAAATCCCTGCATCATCTTCATTCGAGGCTGAGGAAATGGAATAATGTTGTTATTGTACTAAATAATTAATAGCTTTTATTTTACTTTTCTAGTCACTATCCTATTGAGATATCGAAGAGACGAGGAATTGACAACCTGAACGAGTGTGGCCTACTTTAGCAGAAGCACAACAAACATAAAGCTGAAAATTGAATGCAATGAGACAGCAGTGACAAGCAAGAAGAAGAAAAACAAAACATTCTCTTAGGATATACTATAATCTTACATTCGTTGAACCATGAAAATAAACATTACATAAGTCGATATTCCGATCGGAAAGAAGTCGAAATTCCCTACACGTCAAATTTGGCATCAAAAGACCTAGTAGGCTCAACAACTTTTATTGTACTTAAGCGGTCATCTGCAAACTCTATGCTACGCAAAAACATAAGAGAAAGATACATAATAGAACCCATGCTGTGTAACATGGATCGCTGGTTGGCCTGATGGCCAAATCCTAGGCAACATAGTACAAGAAAAATAACATAATAGTACAAGAAAGCTAGCCATTTGGTGGTACTACTTGTTATATATAATATCACATGAGTAAGCCTCTAATAATGGCTGCTTGAGCACTGTCACTGTCTGTGGATTCTAACAGCTCCGATAGACGATCACTCAAATCGTCCACTTCCCTGTGCAAGTTTCGAATATAGTTGCATGTCTCCTGTAACACCTTTGAAGAAGACACCTAGCCACATATGAATAAAAGAAACCCTCAGATTAGTAGATAGCAACAGAAAAATGTTTACATTTTAATGCTCAGCACATGGTAAACTTTTGCTGTCTTCCTACTACGGACCAGTCAGATAATGGAAAAGATACTTATTTTACTTGAAAATGACTAAGACTAGTGAGGACCATTACATTTTGAGATGGCGTCGGGTTTGGCGTCTTTATATATGTATTGTACATGAGATTGGTAGTGTATGCATCACTACATTGTTTAAAATCACATGGGTTTGATCCCATCACAACAATTAATGTGGTTGTGGTCACAGGGGCATAGATCACAAGACAACTTATCTAGATATTTAAAGAAAAAAGAAAAACAAGGCCACACGAAAAAAGATGAAGTAGAAAACACAAAACTACACATAATGGAACCAACAATGTAGCCTTAGTCTAACTATATTAAGTCTATTACACACATCTCCTCCTGTTTCTATCGCGTTCTATCATATTACATAATTTCCTTAGTCTAACTATATCGAGTCTATTGCACACATCTCCTCCTATTTCTATCGCGTTCTATCATATTACATAATTTCCGTTATAACAAATAATATCGTGCTCAATCATGTTACACAAATTTCCGTTATAACAAATAGTAATGTGGGAAATAATAATAAGAAAAAGGATTGGAAAAGAACATGGGAACCTTGTCAGAACGCCTACGACGAAGCTCAGGAACAAGTTGTTGCAACTTGGTAACGAGTTCGGCGATCTGATCATCGGATATCCTAGAAACGCCTGACTGCCTGGAACGTGATCTTCGGCTAGACATTGTCAGAAAAGGAAGAGGGATGGAGCTTGCAGCAGGAATGTGTACTAGGAAATAAGTAGTATCCACGAACACAAAATAATGAAAGAGTTTTTTGATAGTTGTCAGAAACTGATGAAAAAAATGTGGGTTTTATGTTTGAGTGAATGTAAGTGAGGGAGCAGCAGAGTGATGGGTGAAGCTTAAAATAGAGGAGTTAGGAGGTTAGTGTTAGGGACAAGGTATGGACAGAGACATAGGGAGAAATTAAAGATGAAAACTGAGGGTGGCCCTAGGGGTTTGGGGTGGGGGGCCAAGGTTGATAAGAGAGAGGGGAGATGGGGGGATGGAGAGTAAAGAGTGTTGGGAGGTGATGAAGACAAGTGCATGGGAAAAAGCACTGGGCAAGGATTGTTTTTAAATAGAGTTTTTGAAGCGAAAGGGAATCAAACCAGAAGGGAATTTGAATTTTGGGATAAATTTCTAATAAACATAAAGTTTGTATGTTTTATGTAACTGGGTTAATCAGTATACTAATTATAGGCTATAGGAATAATCCAAATCTGGGATTGTGAAATTTCTATTGAACAACGAGAATTCCAACAAGACAACAGCAAATCAAAACAACTGAACACATATTAAGAGGCTAAGACGAAGAACCGTGAGAAGATAACACGGGGAGACACGAAAGAAACTGTGGAATTCTCCAGAAATCGTTGTTGTTACAATGAGCAAGGCTGGCGGTTACATATAGGAGCCAGCCCGCAGAAGAAGAAAGAAAAACAACTGAAATTACGATTATAACCTTCAACTAACTAACTCTACAACAGACTTAATAAGGGCAAAACGGTAACTTCACGTATTTAAACACATTCCCGCCAGCTGATCATCTTCTTCTCCTCGCCTGCCTACTCAACTTCATCACCAGCAAGATCACACCAATTATATCCATCTGCAGCACGCATATAGCTCCATGAACTCATACAACAACCAATTAAACCTTTTAATCATCAAGATCAACATACAGTTGGAGCTAACATCCAAACTGTCTTCACACACTCCTTGAGGTCTCACGCAGCTCAATCTTCAGCATCTTTAACATCCCCCCCCCCCCTCAAGCTTGGCTTGACATAAAGGTTATGAATCCCAAGTGAGCCAATGTTTTGCATCAAACGTTTTGAATCCAAAGCCTTGGTAAAAATATCAGCCAATTGCAACTCTGTTCGTATTGGCATCAGTTTAATCACACCTTCTTGCACTTTATCTCTAACTACATGACAATCAATCTCTATATGATTCGTTTTTTCATGAAAAAATGGGTTCTCTGCAATATACATCGCACTCTTGCAATTACAAAACATCTCCACTGGCTTCTGGTCATTCAACCCCAAATCTTCTAACAAATACAGAAGCCATTGGATTTCACAACTCACCATAGCCATGGCTCTGTATTCTGCCTCAGCAGATGATCTAGAAACTGCAGTCTGCTTTTTTTGCTTTCTACGAGATTAAAGAATCTCCAAAGAAAACACAGTAACCTGTGATAGATCTCCTGTCTCATGGCAGCCACCCCAGTCAGCATCTACAAAAGCTCTCAACCTCAGAACTCCTTCCCTTGGAAACAATAAGCCTTGACCTATTGTTCCTTTAATATGCCTGAGAAGCCTATATGCAGCTCTCAAAATGGTTCTCCGTAGGGCAGTCCAAAAACTGGCTCAACTGCTGAACTGGAAACGCAATATCAGGCCTGGTAATTGTTAGATATATGAGCTTCCCAACTAACTTCCTGTACTGTGTAACATCCTTCAGTGCTAGAGAATCAAGATGTGTCAGGCTAATGTGGCTTTCCATGGGCGTCTTAGCAGGTTTTGCATTTAAAAAACTAGTTTGATCCAAGAGATCTAAAGTGTACCGCCTTTGATTGATATGTACCCCCCTTTAGCCTGAGCCACCTCTATGCCAAGAAAAAAACGCAATTGACCCAAATCCTTGATTCTAAAAGCATGATGTAAGGACTGCTTTACACTTGCAATGGAATGCTCGTCACTAGAAGCTACTATTATATCATCCACATAAACCAGCAAAACTATAAAACTGGCGCCTTCAGATTTAATAAACAGTGTATAATCACACTTGGATTGCCTAAATCCCATGGCCAACAGAAACTTTGTAAGGGTGTTATTCCACTCCCTGCTTGCCTGTTTTGACCCATACAAACTTTGTAAGGGTGGCACTTGGATTGCCTAAATCCCATATCCTCATGAAGATCACCATGCAAGAAGTCGTTGTTAACATCAAGTTGGTGTATATGCCACTGAAATCTAGCTGCCAATGCCAAGATCACTCTCACAGTAGTCATCTTGGCAACAGGTGAGAAAGTATCCTGATAGTCTATGCCATATTGTTGTGTATACCCTTTTGCTACCAGCCTAGCCTTGTACCTCTCCACACTTCCATCAGTCTTAAGTTTAACCTTATAGACCCACCTACATCCTATTGCTTTCTTTCCTGGAGGCAAAGGCACTACTTTCTAGGTCTTGTTAGCCTCCGGTGCAGCCAATTCAGTATCCATAGCTGCTTGCCAGACAGGCAACCTAGCAGCCTCTAAATAAGTGCCAGGCTCAGTATATACATTCAAACTCAAAATATAAGATTTGTATTGTGGAGCTAGTAAATCGTAGCTAAACACTTTGTTCAGGGAATGAGAAGACGTGTGAATTGAATGTTCAGAAGGCATGGACAAGGCATTGCAATGGTAATCTTGAAGATATTTAGGGGCTTTCTTGATTCTGGTAGGCCCAGTAGGAAGATCAGGAATAGGAGGTAGATCAATGACTAGTTGACCCTCAGGTAACGAATTATGTTCTGTGTCTGGGACTGCGTCTGGAACAATGCATAGTTCATCAGAAGTGGGGAATAAAGGAAGAGACTGTGAGGCAACGTGAGATGTATCAGAAGGTTGAGGAGAATCAACAGCAGAGAACAATCGAACGGAAGATTGAGAATGAGTGCATTCGTAGGCTGATAATCTAAGGACTGAACATGAGTTTGGGGGTAATAAGAATCAGATTCAAGACAAGGAGGGGAATTGATCAGACTATCTGGAGAATCAGACGAAGAAAGTGCTTCTGCTCCAAAAGGAAAACTTGTCTCATGAAACACAACATCCCTTGAAATATAAACATCTTTAGTACTGAGATCCTGAAGGATGTAACCTTTAGTGGTATGTGACAAGCCCAAGAATACACTTCTTCTAGCTCTTGCATCAAATTTGCCTTTGTGTTTTTTAGTATTGGCCCCAAATGCTAGGCAACCAAACACCTTAAGATTGTTATAGATGGGAGGCCTTTTATACAGGAGTTCATAAGGAGTTTTATGATGCAAAACAGGAGTAGGAGTGATGTTAATAAGGAAGACTGAGTGCTGAATGCAAAAGTCCCAGTATGAAGAAGGAAGAGAAGATTGAAATCTGAGAGATCTGGCTACAGTCAAAATATGCTGGTGCTTTCTCTCAACTATTCCATTTTGTTGTGGTGAATTCACACAACTAGTTTGATGAATGATTCTATGAGAAGCAAATAATTGATTCATGGAGAATTCTGGACCATTATCTGTCCGGACTACTTTAATTTTGCTGTCAAATTGAACAGAAGCAAAGTTATAGAAACTTTCAACTATTTTTCTGACATCAGCTTTGGATTTCATCAAATAAATCCAACAATATATGCTAAAATCATTAATCACAGTAAGGAAATAATGTTGTTTGTACATTGTGGGGTATTTATAGGATCTCCAAATATCCATGTGTACAAGAGCAAATGGAGCAGAAGCTACAGAGCAAGAAATTGAGAATGTCGTTCTCTTTTGCTTAGCTAGAGGACAGCCACTACATTGAAGGGGAGAAACAGGAACTTGAACAGAAGAGTCATACTTCTGGATTTCTTTAGATCTTGGAGAAGACATATGGCTCAATCTAGAATACCATAACAGTGCACCTGAGGAAGCAACAGCATATACTAAAGGAGAAGGTAGGAAGGAAGGTATGGAATTAGCTTCAAAATGAGTGGTACCATGTAAGTAGTATAAGCCTTGATCTACCTCAGCTAAACCAAACATCTTCCTGGTTCTGAGGTCCTGAATCAATCAAACATTTGACTTAAAAACAGCTTTGAGCAAGTTGGATTGAGTGAGTTTGCTGAGAGAGATAAGGTTAAATGCAAAAGAAGGTACATGAAAGACATGAGTAAGGATTAAACTCTGGTTAAATCTTGCTGTTCCAATGTGTGTGACTGTAGCAAGAGACTTGTTTGGTAATTCAACAGATAAAGAAGCAACAGTTTATAAGATTCAAAGAGACTGATAGAAGAGCAAACATGATCACTAGCTCCAGAATCCAATATCCATATATTAGAGTTCTCATGTAATGCCTTACCTGAGCCCTTACCAGTGACTCTGGTTTGCTGTTCTGTCAAAACAGTATGGTGTGTACCTGAGCCATTTGCATCAACCTTCTCGCTAGTACTATCTTGACGCTCTTGCAACAAGTTAATCAGCTGAGTATATTGGTCCTGAGTTAATGATGGCAAGGTCCTTGGATCAGCTCCTTCATAATTCTGAGTTTTATCAGATCCTCCCTGATTGAACACATCACCAGACTGCATCACACTATTCTCAGCCGTCACCATGTTAACCTGACCTTTAGACTTGTATCCAGGTGGAAATCCATGCTTCCTATAGCATTTGTCTACTGTGTGTCCCCTCATATTACAATACGTGCATACAACAGATCTAGAATTATTTGGATACGATTTTCCCATGCCTTTCTTAGTGTTCTTTCCCGTTGGTCTCTGCCAAGACATACTGGCTGCACCAGAGTCATTAGAGTTCTGCTGATATCAATTGCCCCTAGGCATGTTTCCAACGTTCATGACTACAGAAGGATTGTTACTAAATTGCACCTGATTATTGGAATAATTCAACTTCCTTTCTAACTTCATAGCCATAGCAAAGGAAGTTTTTAAATCCGGTAGAGGACTACACAGTAACACTTGCGATATAACTGCTTCGAATTCATCATTTAGTCCTTTTAAGAATTTAATCACACAATCATTCTCAACAAACTTGTTAATCTCTACAGTGAGATTACAAGTACACTTATGACATGAACAAGCAAGAATAGATCTCAACACAAGCAACTCTTCCCAAACACTTTAAGTTTAGTATAGTACTCAATTACAGTGTTACTCTCTTGCTTAATCGAATAAAATTCCTCCTGTAAATCAGATAATCTGAATGAATTTGCATTTCCATATCTAAATTTCAAATCATTCCATATATCAGCAGCAGAATCTAACCATACAACACTCTGGCCTATATTGTGAGTTAAGGAATTTACCAACCACGACACAACCATATCGTTGGCTTTCAACCAGGCATTGCTCCTTCGATCTCCATCCGCAGGTTTCTTAATCGTTCCATCGACGAAACCTAGCTTGTTTTTTGACTCAAGAGCCCTTCGCATAGATCTACTCCAGCTGTGGAAGTTGTTTCCATCAAGTAACGGTTGCGCCATAGACAGATTATCACTAGGATGAATGATGTAAGGATCATCCATAGGATCATTGGTGAAATTAGGTGAAGATGCGGAAGCAGGACTATTTACGCCATTATTAGACATCATGAAGGTTCCAAAATTCATGAGTATCGCTCTGATACCATGTGAAATTTCTATTGAACAACGAGAATTCCAACAAGACAACATCAAATCAAAACAATTGAACACATATTAAGAGGCTAAGACGAAGAACCGTGAGAAGATAGCACGGGGAGGCACAAAAGAAACTGTGATATTCTCCAGAAATCGTTGTTGTTACAATGAGCAAGGCTGGCGGTTACATATAGGAGCCAGCCCGCTGAAGAAGAAGGAAAAACAACTGAAATTATGATTATAACCTTCAACTAATTAACCCTACAACAGACTTAATAAGGACAAAACGGTAACTTCACGTATTTAAACACATTCCCGCCAACTGATCATCTTCTTCTCCTCGCCTGCCTACTCAGCTTCATCACCAGCAAGATCACACCAATTATATCCATCTGCAGCATGCATACAGCTCCATGAACTCACACAACAATCAATTAAACCTCTTAATCATCAAGATCAACATACAGTTGGAGCTAACATCCAAACTGTCTTCACACGCTCCTTGAGGTCTCACGCAACTCAATCTTCAGCATCTTTAATAGGGATTAAGTAGTTGTACATGTTAATTATGTCATGTCTTTGATTAGTAGCATGTTAATATTATCGTGACATAATTTAGTTGCCCGTGTCGAAACTTTGTTATTCAAATGAATACTCGAGGACTAACTATTTAATTTATTACTTTAGTATGTGACATCGAACATGATGGGCTTACGATCTATAGAGCAAGTCATTCCTTGGGTTTAAGTATAAGTGTTTGGGCTTGAATACTTGTTTAGAAGCAAAGCTTGAATGAATTAGACAAGATCTTTTGATGCAATCTAAATATAACCTAAATGTAAATAGAGAAATGTGTGTTTCAAAGATCATAGGTCCATGCAAAAAAATTGTATCGAATGGATGTCGTATTTTATTAAATAATGTATAATATACAAGGTCTTAGCTTATAATACATGATACATTCAAAGCATTAATAAAAAGATAAGCTAACTACCTAATCTTCAGGATTTGATTCAGATTTGAATTTGGTTCATATATCAAATACTCATGATATATAGGATAATATTCTTATTTCTTTAACACTCCTCAAGTGTATAGTGGGATCTCTAATATCCAACTTAGACAAAGCTATCTGGAAGGCTCTTCGGGTAACTACTTTCGTGAGAATATCTACTTAATGATCTTTGGACCTTACATATGGGAGTTCAATGACACATTCTTTGAGTTTTTCTCTAATAAAATGTCGGTCCACCTCAACGTGTTTGGTTCGATCATGTTGCATGGAGTTCTCAGAAATACTTATTGTCGCCTTGTTATCGCACATTATTGAGCTGGCCATAGTGGAAAACCAATCTCGCGTATCAACTTTTTTAGCCATAGTATATCCATAATGCCTTTCATAGTACCTCTAAACTCTGTCTCTGCACTAGATAACACCACAATATTTTGTTTATTGTTCCTCCACGTGATTAAGTTTCCCCCAACTAGAGCAAAGTGCCCTGAAATGGATCATCAATCATTCGGATTATCTGCCTAATCCGCATCAATAAACACTTCCACATCTACATGTTCGTGTTTTATATACAGTATTCTTCGTCCTGGTGTTCCCTTTAAGTACATTACTATCCACCTGACAGCTGTCATATGTTCTTCATGAGGCTAATGCGTAAACTGACTTACCACTTCAACCGCAAAGGCAATATCTGGTCTCTTATGTGACAAATAAATGAACTTTCTTACTAACCTCTGATATTGTTCCTGGTTTGCCACTGGAGCCTCTTCCGTTCATTGTAACTTATGATTTACAAGCATCGAAGTATCGTTTGGTTTACAATATATCACCCCAACTTTAGCCAAAAAAGTCAATGATATATTTCTGTTAAGATATGAAGATTTCCTCACTCGATCGAAGGACTTCAATCTTAAGAAAATATTTTAAGCCACCTAAGTCCTTCATTTCTAATTATGTGAATGGATTCTTCCCCAGCTGTGTCATTTCTTCCTTATCACTTCCATAGATGATCATGCCATCGACATATATAATTAGGCATGTGACCAGATCTCCCTTCTTTTTGAAGAACAGAGGATGACCAGAGTTACTCTGTTTGTACCCACTTTGCTTCATAGCCATCGTGAACCTTCCAAGCCACACATGCAGAGACTACTTTAACCTATATAGAGCTTTTTCAAGTCTACAGACCTCATCGTTCTAAAACTCTCATGATAATCCTGGTGGACCTTTCATATATACCTCTTCTTTTAGTTTTCCATGCAAGAAAGCATTCTTGACATCAAACTGATGAAGTGGTCAATTCTTGTTTGCTGCTATGTAGAACAATACTCTAATGGTAACAATTTTTGTGAATGGTGAGAATATCTTAAGGTAACCAATCCAGTAATTTTGTGTATATACTTTTGCTATAAGCCTAGCCTTATATCATTCGATAGTCCCGTATGCCTTATATTTGATGGTGTAGACCCACCGACTATCCACTGTTTTCTTTATTGTTGAAGGACACACTTCACCCACGTTTCTTTTTTTCAGAGCTTCCTCTCTACTTTCATCGCTTCCTGCCATTCTACTTTTTCATTGGTTTCCTGAGCCGTCTATGCATCGATTCTAAACAGAGTGAAGTGAGTAATACCCTAGAACTCTATACAACTCTTTCCCTAGCCATATTAACTAGATATCTCGAAGACTGAGACACCCATTCAGGTGAGTACCTTTTTAGTGGTACAACCCTACTCCTTCTCGACAGAAGAACATGTACATTTCACTCATTCTAATCACAAGTAGTATCGTGTAAAACAAAAGGCTCTTTGTCAGTATGCAGGTTACTTACCTCTTCTTACACATCATAAAATAAGACTCATTGGTAGTTAAAACGGGCTCATCAACTCTTCTTTTGTTAGGAGAGGTCTTCTTGGTGGCACCATCTACTCACTCTTTTTGGACAGTCTTTGGATACCTGAGCCTATGTAACCAATCTACTGGCTCTCCTACTGGCTCCACTTGAGTCCTAGGTTGGGTATCAAGAAAATACTCAGACTCAGGGAACACAAAATCCATGGTGACATGGATCAAACAAGTAACAGGATTATAGCCATGATATCTTTTCTAGTGAGTGGCATACCCGAGAAGCACATATTTTTTAGTGTAGGGATCTAATTCTAAATGTTCATTTTTTTGGATACGTATGAACAGGAAGCAGCCAAAATACGAGGTGGAAGTGTAAGCATTGACTAGATCGTGGTTTAAGTGGCTAACGTTTATAATCGAGTTTTATGGTTAAGTATTTTTTGTGGAAAGTTAGTCACAACAAAGTGGCAATGGCCTCGGACCAGAAGTGTTCAGGGACATTGGATTCGATCATTATGGATCAGATCATTTCAAGGATGATATGTTTTCTCATTTGGCTACCCCGTTTTGTTGTGGTGTATTTGGACACGTTGTTGATGAATCATACCATAATTATCGAAGAAGGTTTGCATGGATTTGTTAACATATTCTCTGCCATTATAAGAACAAGGGATCTAGATTTTCGAGTTATATTGAGTTTGGACAATGTGAAAGAAATGGATAAATTTTTCAGGTACTTCAGACTTGTTATTCAAAAAGTATACCCATATCATACAGGAAAAATCATCGATAAACAACAAATAGTACTGGAAATGACTATGGTTATGCACATGAGTCGGCCCCCACACATCAGAATGCACTAATGAAAATATATTACTAACAAGAGTATTATTTAACTGAAAAATAGTTCGATAACTTTTTGTCCAGATACACGTCTCACAAGACACATGAATCATTTTAATGGTAGACAAATTCAAAAACAAAAGTTTAAGATAGCCAAAAGAGAGGTGACCTGACATTGATGCCATAGTCATAGTTGCTGATTGACCGTCCCTTGAGTGAGCATAGACCGACCTTGTTAAGCGACCTCGTCAACATAGTGTAGGTCTCTTTGCTCAGTGTCACACCTAATTATCTCGTTTGTATGCATGTCTTGCAAGAGGAAAAAATGGTGATACATGAGCATCACACAATTGAGTTCTTTAGTGACATAGCTTAAAGACAAGAACTTTGATGCTAATGTGTAAACTGACTTACCAATGGGAGCTCAGTGCTTATGAGGCATGTAATTCTTATGACCAGGAGTTAAGGTCAGGTGTGTTTAATCCAACGCCTGCTTTTACCCCATAACATTATGCACAGATTGTTAGTATGTTGTAGGAGCATAATGACAAAGCAGGGAAGAGCATTATTGATGTAGCCAACAGGGCTAACTCCTCCCATGCTGTGGTGTCAGCTCAGATGGCTGCTGACCCTAGTAAGTTGTTAGGTAACACTGCTTCCCAAAACTTAAACATTTGGATTTTAGACTCTGAAGCTAGTGATCATATTTGCTCTTGTATACATCTCTTTGATTCTTATTGTCCTGCCTTTAACATTTCTGTCAAGCTTCCTGATAAGTCGCTTGCACCTGTTACTCATATTGCCACTGTAAAGGTCAATAATGATCTGATCCTGAATGATGTATTTTATGTTCCTACATTTGCATTCAATCTGTTGTCCTTAAGTAAACTGACACAGCTTGATACCGTTCAGATTTCTTTCTGCTCAAATAAGTGTTTGATTCAGGATCTAAAAACCAAGAAGATGATTGGTTCAGCTGAAGTATGTCAAGGGCTATACCATCTTCGAGGGTCATTGAAAGCTCCAGTTGTTTCTTCTTTTTACTCTCAGTTCAATTCTTCTAAAGCTCTTTCTGTTCAATCTTCTGAGTCCATGCTACGGCATTCAAGGCTCGACCATATGTCAGCGTCAAGAATCAAAGAAATACATAAGAATCACCCTGCTGTAATAATTTCAGATGATGTCCATCATTGTACTATCTGTCCTATAGCCAAACAGAAAAGGTTCTCATTGCCAATTTCCAGTTCTGTATCCAATTCACCTTTTGATCTTGTGCATATATATATATGGGGACCTTACAAGTATTGCACTATGTACAGACAGCAATATTTTCTTACTGTAGTTGATGATTACAATAGATACTGTTGGATCTATTTGATGAAATCAAAAACATAAGTTAGACCTATTATGCAAAGTTTTTGCCATTTTGTTTTTGTCCAGCTTACTGCACAATTAAAAATCATTAGAACAGAAAATGGACAAGAGTTTAACATGCCTTCTTTTTATTCATCTCTTTGCATTGTGCATCAAACAATTTGTGTTTATACCCCTCAAGAAAATGGCATTGTTGAGCGAAAACATCAGCATATTTTATTAGCGCCTAGAGCCTTGAGGTTTTAGTCCAACTTACATTCTCCTTATTGAGGCTTTTGTGTTCAACATTCAGTTAACCTTATAAATATAACACCTTCCCATCAGAAAACACCTCATGAGCTTTTGTATAATACTTTACCCATTTATGACAATCTCAAAGTCTTTGGGTGTCTGGCCTTTGGGACAGATAATCAGCCTCATAAGCATAAGTTTGCCCCTAGAGCCAGAAAGAGTGTATTCTTGGGGCTCTCACATACAACAAAAGGGTTCAGATTGCAAGATCTTGAAACCAAGTCTATATATATCTCAAGGGATGTCAGGTTTCATGAAGTTACATTCCCTTTCTCCTCATCTCCAGTTCCTGCATCATCTCCTGCCTCTCAGTACATTGGTCCTTCTTTTCCATCCCAATCTCTAAACAGTCACGACTCAGCACCTGCAGCACCGTACGTGCCAAGTGCATTCCCTGTGCCTTGTATTCATTCTCCATTATCACCAGCATCTCTCAGAATTCTAGTTGATCATACACTCAATGAGTCTACATCCACTCCCGATCCAACCTCTCATACGTATGACATTCCCATAGACACATCACAGTTATTACCTGGCAATATAGTCATTAATCTACCTATTTCCTTACAAGACAAAAAAAAACCACCAGACAAGCCCTCCCCTGCCAGCACCTTCAAGACCTCAGCATGCCAGGCAGCCTCCAACCTACTTAGAAGACTATCAATGTAACTAGATTACCACTTCTGATATCTCTCATGCTTCTGTATTCACTACTCCACACCTTCTTCATAAATACATGTCTTATTATTTGCTGGCTCCAAAGTACAAAGCCTTTGCATTAAGTATTGGTCAGTATGTAGAACCTAACTCTTATGTAGAGGCAGCTAGTTCACCTGAGTGGCAAGCAGCTATGGTTAAGGAGTTAGAAGCTTTGGAGAGTAATCAGACCTAGGAGCTTATGCCACAGCCTAAAGGTAAAACACCGATTGGTTGTAGGTGGGTGTACAAGGTTAAGTACAAACCAGATGGGAGTGTTGATAGGTTCAAGGCAAGGCTCGTGGCTAAATACTATACACAATCATATGGGGTTGATTATCAAGATACTTTTTTCATAGTTGCCAAGATGACAACAGTCAGGATGGTGCTGGCACTTACAGCCAGAAGGAGGTGGCATGTTCATCAGATGGATGTTAATAACGCCTTCCTACATGGAGACCTTCATAAGGAGATTTATATGTCACCACCCTCAGGCTTGGTTCTCCCTATAGCTGACATGGTGTGTAAATTGAGGAAGTTACTTTATGGGTTGAAACAAGCTAATAGGGAATGAAATGCCATTCTTACTGCCTTTTGGCTGAGTCAAGGATTCAGGCAGTCCAAATGTGATTATACCCTATTTACTAAGCCAGTAGGTCCTTCCCTGATTATATTTCTGGTTTATGTAGATGAATCATTGTTACTTGTATCAATGTAGCAGCCATTAATGATATCAAGCTAGCCTTGCACCATGAATTTCAGATCAAGGATATAGGTGACCTGAAGTTTTTCCTTAGCATTGAAGTGGCCAAG
Organism: Eustoma russellianum; assembly: GCA_036186865.1. Classification (NCBI taxonomy): domain Eukaryota; kingdom Viridiplantae; phylum Streptophyta; class Magnoliopsida; order Gentianales; family Gentianaceae; genus Eustoma; species Eustoma russellianum. The sequence goes on along the minus strand of AP025062.1, from coordinate 5,789,838 downwards.
GCTGAGGGGGGGCATTTACATTAACCAGAGGAAATACACCCTAGAGCTCTTAGAGAAGGCAGGTTTTTTGAATTCAAAACCTGCTAAGAGTCCTATGAAGGCACGTGCAGCCTTGACCCACAATGATTCATAATCATTGTCGGATGTCACGCAATACAGAAGACTAATAGAAAAGCTCATTTATTTGACCAACAGCAAACCATCTCAAAGCAGCACACAGGGTGCTCAGGTACTCGAAGGGAACTATTGGGCAGGGACTCATATTTCCAAGAACATAAGACATGAAGCTCAAAGGCTTTCTAGATGCGGACTGAGGTGGATACAACGAGACAAGAAGGGTGGTCACTAGTTATTGTGTGTTCTTAGGTGATGCATTGATATCTTGGAAAGCCAAGAAGCAGTCTACGGTGTCAAGATCATCAGTTGAGGCTTAGTATAGAGCTATGTCTATGTTGACTTGTGAGTTGGAATGGATACTGTATTTGATGAAGGACTTGGGTATGGCTGTTTTGTGACTGTAAGGGTGCTATTTATATTGCAGAAAATCATGTCTTTCATGAAGGGACAAAACACATTGAGATTGATTACCATGTTGTGAGAGACAAGGTTCAGGAGGGAATATTGAAGTTGATGCCGGTTAAAACCAATTTGCAACTGACAGACATTTTTACTAAGGCGCTGGACAGCAGGAGATTGGGATAGATCATGGCTATGTTGGGGATTCAGAATATCTATGCCAAATGTAGCTTGAGGGGGGTGTTAAAGTCGAGGATGAAGAGCATGATCCGAGTGAATTGGAGCTGCAAGCACTGGATTAAAGAGTGCAATTGAAGATTATGAAGTTAAGGTGTTAATTGGTGGGACCAGGTAAGTGTGTAACCATCTTGCACTGGGAAGGCTGAAGAATCTGAACGAGGTTGAGTGATCTGCAACACACATCGCAAGGAGGAAAACGAAGGTTGGTGCGCAATGTTTAAAAGAGGTGAATTGACCCTTTTGCCCTTAAAAGCGAAGAAGAATAGAGCGGTTAATTAGGGGCATTCTTGTCATTTCACGCAGATATTTTTTTGTTTGAATAAAAGCAGTTACTGCACAAGGTGTTCGACTTCTCTCAATTAATGAGTTTCACTTTGCTTCTGCTTTAATTCTCTCATTTGAGCTTGATTCCTTGTATTGGCCTTTGTATTAATTTCTTCACGGTATTTACCGAATTCTTTTACTTACACACTAGCATATAATATATCTATTATTGTGTCATTTAGACAGATACATATAGAGTCAGGGTTCTCACTGGAAGCAAACTCTCTATCCATGAGATAGATGTATTATTTGCATGACATTCACCCTTTCAAGACCCTAACAATAGTTTTTGCTGCCGTCGGGATATACTGGATATGATTAATTGATTGATTGATTTTTATTTGTATTTTAATCACCCTCAACCCTAAAAAAATAGACATTCAAACCCTAATAGTTGACAGTAACAGTACATAGAACTGTTCTATGAATTATTTATTACGGACGTGTATGAGTTGTAGACTTTCACTAGTAAAAGTTTCAGGTTTACAAGAAGAATGGTGAATAAAAAAAGGGTTTAGGTTTTGTTGGTATCCATGAATGTTGATAACATAGAGATGGGTGTGGGGTTAAACAGTGATATCTGTGAAGGCATCGGGGAGTTACACGACCGCACGTGATGAGAATACTTGCATTTTTTACCGGCGAGATTCCTGCTAGATTCCTCTGTATACTTTTTGGACTAAAATGGCCGCCAGGGACTTTGTATCGCCTGCGACTTCTGGTTGGATCCGCTCACTATAACACATCAATAACATTATTCTATTGTTCTAGAAGCTTCCGTCTAAAGCAATGTGTGAAGTTTAGAAGTACACAACTATACTTATGTGTTAGAAACACATAGAAGTTTCTTGATTAACCACACAGAAAATTGTGTCAATCTGTGTCGATCAACCGTTATTTCACAATATAAGAAACACATCTAATTTAGTGAGTCATTTAGTTTTATTTTATCATATTTTAAAATACCTTGTCGCATTTTTGTTATGGTGGCTTACTCAAACTCCCGTTGAATCTCAATCTCTCGATAAGATTTTATCGAAAATGTGAATAGAAAAATATGTCACAATAAACATCTTTTAGAACCTTTTTTAAACTTTTTATAATCGGCCAATCTACAATGCATATCCAAATAAGTACCAGGATTTTCCATACTGCATATTTTGCCACTACAAAATAACAATTATATCCATCACATTCCAATAACAACAAAAACTATCGCTAGCGTCTCGAAGGGTGAGAGCAGGCAGACAATACCTCCATCCCAAGGGATAGAGATCTTGCTTCCAATGAAATCCCCGACTCTATATGTATGCATAGATGACACAATAACAGAAAAAAAAGACAAAAATAAAAATGTGCAAAGTCAACCTAAAGTGTAGAGAGTATATAAGCCCCTAAGTATATTTTAAGGTACCCTATATCCTTTCTAACCTCCTTAATTTTAACCATATTTCTCCATGAACTTCTATCCTAGATCATGCCTTCAGATATGTGCAAATCTAGTAGGTCATGTCACTATATATATATATATATATATATATATATATATATATATATATATATATATATATATATATAGACACACACGTGACAGTTATTGCATCAGCTTGTTAGTGTCGTCTTTTACTCTATAACATGAATTTAGGAATGAGGTTGTGTATGAAAAAAATGAAAGAAATTGTACCAATTTTTATGTGAAGTCCTCTAAAATTTGAAATTTTACTATTCGTAAAAGTTAGTCAGTACCGATAATTAGTAGCCAAAAATAGAGAGAGAACCATTACGTTATATATTGGTAGTCATACTACATCTTCAAAAGTTATGTATAAGGTTCCCATTCGTATCATTTTCTCAATCAAAAAAAAAAAACATTGTACTGTATGTAACATGATTTAGATATACTAAAAAGTATTTGAACTTTTCAGGCAAAATGTTTCCACGCACTTGGCGTACCTACCATTTTACTGGGTTAGTGGTTATAACTTGTAGCTCGTGAAATATATTATACCGTTCCATGCAGAACATAGCTCAGTTGGTACTTGTGTTGAGAGTTGCTTTAAGAGGTACCGAATTCGATTCTAGGGATATGCACAATTTGGATGTTTCAATGGTGTCTGGGTCAAAGACTCAGTTCACAGTGGACACCTTGTGTGAACTCATTATGTATGACCTCTTCAATCTAGGAGGCCGCTGCTTCTGATTACATCCTGTTAGAATGAGAAGAATTTGCACTTACCTTAAGAAGAAGATTATGTAATAACATTTGTAATAATACCATAATTCTACGAATGTAATTGTAGCAATTAGCATAAATGTAGATTGATTTGTTGATTTGTTTTTCTTATACAAGTCAATCTGGCAACTACAAATAGTTGTACCTTGGTATGAAAATGCACACAGAAAAATACACAGAGATTTTCTGAATTTCATTGTCTTACTACTTTGCCTTTGCCCTAATTCACATGGTATCAGAGCAGGAAAATTCCCCTCCGTTTGATTGTTTGTGAACGATTGGCTCATATTTAAATCTCATCATTGTCTTTGCGCTACCGTTTCTCACGGTAGTACCTGTTCTTAACCTTTTCTCCACCAAGTGCAGTCTTGTGCAATACATGTTCTTACCTCTCCTTCTTACCGTGATCATCTAGTAAACCGAGCTGATCAAACTACCTGCTTTCTTGCCCATCATTTCTTGGAAAAAAACCATCACAAAAATGTCACCACCATCTTGAAAATCAACCAGAAATACCGGAAACATCAAAGAAAATGCTCAAACTCTCTGATAATTTTGACATCTCCGCTGAATTCGCCAAATTTCTGTAGGACCTGCAAAGCACCACTAGAAGGGGGGTTGAATAGTGGGTGCGGAAAATTTGGTTTTTAAAATTGTTTTAAACCAAAAACCCAACTTCTGAAAACAGTTTCTGTTTTCAGGACCTGTTTTGAAACGTTTTGAAAACTAGGTTACAGGTCTTCAAAAATTCTGAAATTTGGAGAGATCTTAGCCTCAGATGTTTTGATTATCTCCTAAAAATTTCAGATTAAAATTCAGCCTTAACCCCTTTAAAAATCGTTGATGGTCAGATTGCGCAAATCTGCCAGAAACAGTAGTCTGATTTGAAAAATTAATTCCGATTAAACCGTTACTCCAGATGGTCTGAAAATTTAATGACAAATCTCTTATTATGTGTATTTAATTGAGTTGAAACAGTTTTGCAAAATTCTTTTGGGAAGTATGTCAAATACGTTCAAAGTCTCAACCTTTGCAAGTCTGAAAATCAGACTGCACTAGTCTCAAAACTATTGACGTTTGAATGACTTATAATTATCCAAAAGGGTTGAAACTTGTGCCAAATGAAACTTAAGAGGTGTGGCTATGTTTCTGCAAAGTCGGGTAATTTTTGAAAGTCGTTTGATATTTTTACTAATGCAATAAAAAAGATGCAAAGTGCTGCAAACTGAAAGTAAAGTGCTGAAAGTAATAACACCGAGAATTTTATACTGGTTCGGTTAACACAACCTACTCCAGTCTTCGAGGACACCTTCCTCGGTTATTACTAAAAAAAATAACACTTACCACAAAGGGTTGCTGGTGTTACACACCAACTCCAACCTTTTACAAACGATACAAGTAATCACACCTTTCACGAACACCACCACCGAACGAATGAAGGTTTGATCACACCTTGATCAACCTTTTAAAACAATGAACGTATATGGTGGTCTATACAAAGCCTATTCAATATATTTGAATATTAGAACAATAGGTTTGAAAGAGAAGAAGAAGAAAGAAATATGGAAGAAGAAAGTGGAAGACTTTTTTTTGCACTTGGAAATTATGAGACTTGTCTTGCTTTTGTTTGCTACGTCTCTTCTCCTTTTAATCAGCCTTGGCCGCCCCCTTAGGGCTCTTTTCCATCTTGAGAATTCTCTTTTAAGTCCTTGGAAGAATGTCTTGTGTAAATATGACATCAACTTGCTTACTTGGCACAACTTGATTGAATGAATGTCTTGGCTTTGCTTACTTGGCACTTCATGATTGGTCCAACCTTGTCACCATTTAGTGTGTTGTAAAAATCTGAGATTAACTTGAAAAAATGTGCCAAAAAGAATTCAAAACACTACCAAATAATCACCATTAAATCCCTTCAATTTTGGGATGCAAATTAAGGACAAATGAATAATAAATTCGGCCACTATTCACATGTGCTGAAAATTTTCAGCATGTGTTGCATTTTTGAAATCTTTCCTTGTGTAATGCCCTCTTCAAAGTCACCCATCATGTGTGGCTTATTTTCCACCAATCAAAGTGTCAAATAAGCTCCATCTAGGCTCCAACAAAGCTGAAAATGGTGTGTGAAATTCCTGCACATGTGCTGAATTATCTTTTGGTAAACTTTGTGAAATAATGCACAATATTCACACATATATGGTAAATTATAATCAGTCCTAATTTGAATTTTCTAGAACACTTTAATATGTATTGAATATGTAAAAAGTGTCTAGATACATGTTACATGTCATGCCAAGAACATTCCATGTGTTGTGTTCGTAGAAAACCGAATTTTTGACTTTTGTCGATTACGCGATTGTTCTGCGATTAAATTCAAACTTTTTGCACATGTTATATATATTATGTCACACATAATATACATAATATAACTTTAATATTCAGCTCTAATGGCTGATTAAAGTGGCGCCAACATGTGCTTAAAAAGTGAATTTGGAATCTCCACAATTTGGCCTTAATTGGGGATGATTTGTGTGTGCCAACATGGAATGATTTTATGGCTGAGTGTACCATGCTAGCCACAAAATTTGTGGCTGCTTTTGAAGTGTAGGGGCTGGCCATCTATATATGGCAAGTACGTGACATGTTAGCGAAGTTTCGGTAGTCACCCGATACGACAATTTTTGGTTTATAACCTTGTAACGTGTCGTTATAATTTTGTCATCACCATGACTTATATCATATGATATAAGACCTGAATATACTCATAAATATGAGGTAAGTATAGTGGTGTGACGTTGACGTACGTTCGTAATATATGTAACGTGTCGGTAGTACGTCGGAATATGTGTGTATGTGCCTTTTTATAAAAAATTTGAATATAATATATATATATATATATATATATATATATATATATATATATATATATATATAACGTGTGATGAGGGATGGGAGGAGACTTTCCATATAGATGAAAGCTTGGAAATGGAAAGTCTCATAATGAACTAGTTTAGTTTATTTAATGAACTCCATTTAATGAACTACTTAGTTCATTTAAATAAGTACTTCACTTAATGAACTAGTTTAGTTCATTAATGGTGGCACCTGAAAATAGTTCAAACACAACAAAAGTTTGCCATTTGATGTAACATCTAAAGCTTCATGGCTTGTTAGTACGGCAACATTATATATAAAGTATATAAGGCAAGTTTGTCACAAAAACGTGTCAAGTCATAAAACGTGTCATGCATTTCAGTAGCACACGTTATTTAAATCATGCATTTTGTGAATCACTCAAACTCCTTTTTCTCAACAATTTCTACAGAGCCAAATCATTCCAGCACCACATAACCTTGTTTCACCTCCAACTGTATCAGACAATCTGGTGCTAAAGGTGAAACAGAATTCTAGAAATTACCCTTTGTGGTGTAGCTTAATGCGCAGAGTAATCTTGGGCAGGGGAAGGAGCACCCACATTACAGGGGTCCCTCCACCCCCTGCCAACTGACGCAAACTATGCCAAGTGGGAACAAGATGACCAACTTGTTTTCACCTAGATGATTGATAATATAGATGAAAGCTTGGTCAATAATGCCTTTAGCTATCCAACCGCAAAAGTACTTTGGGATGGATTAGCTATTACATACGGGTCAAGGATGGACCCGTTTCAGATATTTGATTTGCACAAACAGACATACACTCTGAAACAAGGCACAAATTCTTTAGATGATTGTTGGAACCAATTACAAAATCTGTGGAGGACAATTGATAACAGAAGTCCTAATCACATGGAGTGTCCAAGGGATATTCATAGATTTAACCAGTTTATACAAGAATAATGTCTTTACCAACTCTTGATGGTTGTTGACGATAGATTTGCAGCCACCAAGAAGGAGATACTGAAAAGGGACCCAAGGCCAAGTGCAAAGGTCGCATAAGGAGAGCTTTGCAGATCTGACACAGAGGACAGATTGCTAAAACTCACCCCCTCAGATACTTCATCGGGGTTAAGCTTGGGACAGTGACTGACTGGAAAAGGCACAGGAAGCCATGGCAAAAGCACCATCGAACCATCACGGAGGGGAGGAGGAAATAATCCCGCTCAGGTCCACCATCACGGTGGGAGAGATGAGAAAAACCTTCTAGAATGCACACACTGCAAGAAGAAGGGGCACAGCAGGGAAAAATGTTTCAAACTCCATGAATTTCCCGATTGGTGAGAGGAGTTTAAGAAAAAGAATCAAGCCACCGCTGCACAAGTCACCAGAGAGGATGAAGCAACAGGAGAGACATTGACTCAACTAGAGAGAAGCATGCAAGGGACAAAGAACCTCAGACGTGGACAGAGAGAGATGGAGAAGAAGGAGAATTCACAGCCGCAGCCGGAGGTATTAGGGTTAGGGTAGTAAACCCTAACCCTGTTTCTTTTTATACCCACAACACTTCTGAAATTACCCCATTACCTCCTGTTGTTTCCACTAAGTATTATACGGCCCATGCTATTTTTGTGAATTGTATTCAGGACCCTGGGTTAAACTAAATAGCAACTGACACCCCTCATATCCTCACTAAGTCAGCTGCGGTCGCTACACTTTCGCCCACTAACCATTTTTCCCTTGAATCTCAACAGATTATCACTTGTGACCCTAACTTCTAGAAAATTACTTATATCGCCCTTCAAATTCTGAAAGATACCACCTTTAGCCAGGAGATTCCAGATGTTATCTCAACTGCCCACTATGTGTCTCGTCCCATCCTCCCAACATCCTTGTGTCACAATACCAAAACTACCGGTCCATGGATTTTTGACTGTAGTGCCACCGATACCATTTCTTACGACCCAAATGACTTCTGTACCCATACTCCTCCTACCAAAAAGAGCGTTGAGACTGCTGATGGCACATCCATCCCTGTTGTTAGTGGTGGCATAGTCACCATTACACCCAATATCACCCTAAACAACTGCCTTTATGTCCCCACGTTGTCGACTAAATTACTGTCTTTTAGTCAGCTTACGAAAGAATTAGATTGTGTTGTTCTGATGTATCTGTCTTTCTGCATTCTACAGGACATTCGTACCAGGAAGATCATTGAGTGTGGTACTAAATGCTACGAGCTGTACTTTGTCGATGCAGTGGCGCAACAGGGATAGTCTAATCTGACCACCGGGACAAGTACCCGACAGTTATGGTTGTGGCATCGCCGACTAGGTCACCCATCATTTGCATATTTGAAACACTTATTCCGTACATTATTTACTTCCCAAACTACTACATTGCAGTGTGATACTTGCCTTAGGGCTAAACAAACTCGGGCTTCGTACCCTCAAAATAATACTCGTGTTGATCAGATATTTTCTCTAGTACATTCAGATGTGTGGGGTCCTTCTCCCTATAATACTCCTCTTGGTTTCAGATATTATGTTCTCTTTATGGATGATTTCTCTAGAATGACATAGCTATACATCATTAACAATAAATCCAAGGTATCGCAGAAATTTCGTATCTTCTACAACATGGTCAAAACACAATACCACACCTCCATCTAAATTCTACGATCTGATAATGGGGGGAGTGTATAGATGGGGAGTTACAACAATTTTTCACTGAAAATGAGATCATTTACCAAATATCCTGTACAGACACCCCTGAACAAAATGGGGTGGCCAAAAGAAAAAATCGAGTTCTCTTAGAAATGGCTTGAGGCATGATGTTCGAATCTCATGTCTCGATGAGTTTCTGGCCTGAGACGGTATCCACTGATGTCTATCTCACAAACCGCCTTCCTACTAAAGCCCTCCAACTTCAAACACCATTACAGATATTGTCCGCCCAACATTCGATTCCCTCTATATGTACCCTTCCCCCAAAAGTGTTTGGATGCACTGTCTTCATCCATAATCCTAAAAGCGAACGCACCAAAATTGACTCCTGTGCCGACAAATGTATCTTTGTTGGCTATGCCACTACCCAAAAGGAGTACCGTTGCTACAACCCCAGAACTCACCGCATTTATATTACCATGAATTACACCTTTATTGAAACTGAATTCTATTATCATACCCAATCTCGGGTTCAGGGGGAGCCCTATGCCAATGATGGAACCCTAGATTGGCTGTCACACTACAACTGCTTGGAGACCATTCCAACACGGCTAGTAGATGACACCGACTACGCCATAGCTCCCGAAAAAGAACTACCTGCTGCTGATGTACCACCCAATGATCAAATAGAAACGAATGCCCTGTCAGAGGGAAGAAATGATAGTGAGCAATTTATTCTTTCGTCTTCTGATAACTACAGTAATAATACCCTTGCTACACTCCCATATGACCCCGAACATGCTTCAGAACCCCTCATATGTCCCACTAATACATTACAAGAACAGCAGGAGGTCCGGACCTTACCTCCGAGAGAAAACCAGGGAATACCTCCGGATCGGTACTCCCCAGACAGAATATCCAAAGCCTCTCGATATCATCTGAAATCTTCTAGAAACAAAGTAAGTGACATTGCCCAAGGATTGTTTGGAATGCTCTGTTCTGAGGAGATTCCAAGAAGTGTTGAAGAAGCCCTAAGACGACCATAGTGGAAGACTGCTATGCTTAATGAAATGAATGCTCTCCGAAAGAATGAAACATGGGAAAGGTGTGTCTTACCTCCTGGAAAGAGGCCAGTTGGGTGTAAATGGATGTTCACCACCAAGTACAAGGCTGACGGGAGTATACAACGACATAAGGCCCGACTGGTGGGTAAAGGGTATACACAAACATATGACATTGATTATTCTGAAACTTTCTCACCAGTAGCCCAGATTGATACCATTCGAGTCTTATTCTATGTTGCAGCTACACAACACTGGCCTTCGCAACAGTTTGATGCAAAAAATGTTTTTCTTTATGGTGATCTGAGGGAAAAAGTTTACATGGAGCCACCTCCTGGGTTCTCGACAGAGTTTGGAAAAGATGAAGTATGCCAACTAAGGAAGTCATTGTATGGTCTGAAACAGACTCCTCGATCCTGGTTTGGTAGATTCACAGAGGTAATGAAACAAGATGGTTACTGTTACACCTCGTGACTTTTAAGCACAACTTTCAATACTTAGAGGTCAACCTTAAATGCAACGTAATTAATTATGTAGGTTATGAGACTTAGTTACACAAAACATAGAAGAAAAAAAGAAAGGGGTTAAAAGTTGAATTAAAAGAAATCATGGTAAATTGTCAAAATAGTCCCTACTAAGGATAGGGGAGTTACCAAAACTTAGTATAACTCCCCATCAGCCTATAGGGGACGGTTTCCACACCAAAGAGGAGAGGGAAAACCGCAGGAAAAGAGAGAGAAGAGGAAAAGGAAAGGAAGAAGAAGAAGAGAAGAAGGAAAAGAAGGAAAAAGGCCATTCTAGGTTCAATTCATATCAAGGTTCTGCAGTAAATCCGTAAGACTAACTAGAAACCAAGGCAAGTAATCTTTCTATACGCTTTACGCAAATTTTGCTACTTAAGGCCCTATGTTCTTACAAAGAGAAAACATGAATCACACATTAGTATTCTTGTCTTGTCTATCTTAAATGCTTTGCTAAATGTGAGTCTTGTTGCTAATTGTGTAAAGTCTTGCTCTTTGGGCCATATTTCTGAAAACAGTTGTGTGGTGCTTTATTGTTTGTCAAGCATGCCAATAAAAGTGTATATTTTGACGTGCTTATTGTATTGCTCTACTCTTATGTTGATTGTCTACACTTAGACGTTGAGAGTAAGTGCAGGAAATTGAGAGATGAGTGATGACATTGCTGTAGTCTTGTTTTGTTGGGAAAGTTGATGAGATCTTTTGAAGGTTGTGAATGATTGAAGGCTAGAGTGGATATTGCTAGGCATGACTAGGCATCAATTCATGTTTAGAGGTGTGTTAAGTAAGATGAATCTAGATGTTAAGCTGGATCTTTAAGTGTTGAAAATGGAAGGGTTGAAGAAGGAGGGTGTTGGAGAGGAAGTTACTGCAGAAAAACTGCAGTTTCGCATCGTCAGAACACTTCGAATGCCTACATTAGGCGCTCTATGTCACATTAGGCGCCTAATGTAGCGTTCAATGTGTCCTGAAGCTTTCCCGTACAGAAAAAACTGCAATTTAGAACCGTCAGAACACTTCGAACACCTACATTAGGCGCTTTATGTCACATTAGGCACCTAATGTAGCGTTCAATGTGTCCTGAATCATCCCCGAACACTTCGAACACCTAGTATAGGCGCTTTACGTCTCTATAGGCGCTTCATGTAGCGTTCCAACTGTACTGGAAGTCTTTTTGACCCTTTAGGCGCCCTATGTAAGTGTAGCAACTATATACACTTCCTTTGAACATAAAATGCAAGGCTATTTGAGGTGTAATTGAGGAATAGATGGTAAGATTGACTAAGTAAGAATAAGATTGAATCCCAAGTGAATTAGTGAGACGAACGGACTTTGAAAGATACAAACAGGGAGTGTTTGAGGTGCAAGACCGTATACTTGATATGTAAGATGAGTGTGTGGGATACCTTTATTATCTTCCATCGTTCATGAATTACAAAGTGTTTGAAAGTGTGCTAGAGTTGTAAACATTAAGTGTGAATGAGTAGGGTTAAGTATGAATTCGAAGAGAATTCGTGATAAGAAAGGGCATGAAGTGGTATGAATGAGGTGTATTTGAGTAGTAAACGTTAAGTGTGAATGAGTAAAGTTAGGTATGAATCCAAAGTGAGTTAGCAATATAAAAGAGCACAAAATGGTACGAAAAGGGTGTGTTTGAGGAAGTATGAACGAGCAAGGTTAAGTGTGAACTCAAGATGATTTCGTAAAACGAAGGGACATGAAATGATACGAGCAGAATGTGATAGGGGTTCATGACTTTGTACTTGATATGTAAAGTGTGTGTGTGCATGTTTATACGTTTGATATGATGTTACATGAGCATTCTGCATCATGACATGGGCACTTGCATTTGATTTGAGAATTTCTTTGCGAAAGAACATGTGTTTACAAGAAAAGTTTGAAGTTTTCGAAAGACAAGATGGCTGCTGGTTGATCGCAGGATATAAAAGTCACGTCTGCGAAAGCAGGGTATAAAAGCGTGATATGTGAATCAACAGCAGGGTATAAAGTATTTTATGGGGCCCTGGACCTATCAGCACGGAAAATAAAGTTATTTTATGGGGCCGTGGACCTATCAACATGGAAAATAAAGTTATTTTACGGGGCCGTGGACCTTTCAGCACGGATATATGATATATGTAATGGGGCCGTGGACCTTTCAGCACGGGGTATAAAGTTATATGATTATGGGGCCGTGGACCTTTCAACACGGGGTATAAAGTTCTGTTTGTTGTGGACTGATCACCCACAGGGTATAAAGTTCTGCTACGCGAAGAATATGATATGTAAAGTGATGAAATGTTTTGTGAAATGACATGCATGACATGTTTATGAAAGAAGACATATGCATGGGTGTTGTGTGTGATTTTAAAGAAGTACATGCATCATGATACACGAAGCATAAGACTTGATATGCAAGAAATGTGGTTAGTTTATGACTTGCTTATGTGATACGTTGTTTTAGTATATGTTGTTCTCGTATCCGTGTATCTTATATGTGCTTTATCTATTTTGAGTAATTCGTATTAAGATGCTATTTGCTAACCCGAGCACCTTATTTTTGGGCAATGATTTATACACCGGTGACTCGTCGTGTGTGATTCCGTAAGGTGTATAAACGGGTTACTTGCTGGCGATAATTTCGCTAAGAACAGATACTCTATTCCTTTTCAGGTGAGCCAGAATATGAAATGATATTTATCGAAGACGATGGCGAGTGAGTTCAGTGGGATGATGGACATGGAAGTAGATAGATGCTGGACTACTTTCTTTAAGTTGGAAACTCGTTGTTATTATGTTGATCTAGAACTTATGTTGGTTAGATGAACAAACACCTTTTATTTCTGCTACAGTTTCTCCTTTTCGTTCTGCTGTACTTTCTGGTTGTATTAATGAGGATAAAGTTTTAAATTTGATGACGTTTCCGCTGATTTATCTTACGTCGTGGATGATGTATACTTGATCTGCTTTGACGCTTCATAGTTTTCATAGTAGACTACGGCGGGTGCACTGGTTCCGATGACGGTATCGGGCCGGGGCGCTACAGTTACGCCCCAAAGTAACGCAGACCATACCTTATTCATAAAGCGACGAGGAGAGCTGGTGACTTGCCTAATCATATATGTTGATGACATGATCATCACTGGTGACGACAAGGAAGAAATGACTCGACTCCGTCAATATTTGTTCACTAAATTCAAAATGAAGGATCTTGGGGGTCTCAAGTACTTTCTTGAAATTGAGGTCCTTAGGTCAAAGTCCGGAATCTATAGCTCACAAAGAAAGTACATACTGGATCTTCTTACAGAGGAAGTAATGTTCGATTGTAAGCCCTGTGATACTCCTATGATGCTGAATAATAAGCTACAGGTAATTGATGGTAAACCCCCTACAGACAAAGGTCAGTATCAGCGACTTGTTGGTAAGTTAATCTACTTGTCTCATACTCGCCCTGATATTGCATTTGTTGTAAGCCTGATTAGTCAGTTTATGCATGCACCTCAAGAACATCATATGGATGTTGTTATGCGTATTTACGATACTTAAAATATACTCCTGGCCGAGGAATTTTGTTTTAGGACAATGGACATCTCGACATCCAGGCGTACACTGATACTGTCTGGACAGGGAATCTTGTGGATAGGAAGTCTACCTCTGGGTATTTCACCCTTGTAGGAGGAAACCTGGTTACCTGAAGGAGTAAAAAGCAGAAGGTTGTTGCTCTCTCAAGTGATGAGGCAGAGTTTAGAGGGATTGTGAAGGGGATTACAGAAGTACTTTGGCTACACAAATTGTTCAATGTTTGGGCTTACCTGTTAATTAGCCTACACCACTCTTTTGTGACAACAAGGCTTCAATCAGTATATCAAAAATCCAGTACACATGATCGCGCCAAACATGTGGAGATTAACCGACATTTTATTAAAGAGAAACTGGATACATGACTTATTACATTACCTTTTATTCGCTCTGAGGATCGGCTGGCAGACGTACCGACTAAAGCTATCAATGGAAGGTCGTTTTCAGCCGCATTGTACAAGTTGAACATCGTAGACCCCACGGTTCAACTTGAGGGGGAGTGTTAGAATGGGAAGAATTTGCACTTACCTTAAGAAGAAGATTATGTAATAACATTTGTAATAATACCATAATTGTAGGAACGTAATTGTAGAAATTAGCATAAATGTAGATTGATTTGTTTGATTTGTTTTCCTTGTACAAGCCAATCTGGCAACTACAAATAGTTGTACCTTGGCATGAAAATATACACAGAAAAATACACAGAAATTTTCTGAATTTCATTGTCTTACTATTTTGCCTTTGCCCTAATTCACACATCCTCCATGATGTACCTTGGAGTTAGGACGGTGGAGAGCCAATGTATGATTTTTGCTCCAAGATATCTTAGACCCTTTTATTGACCCACTATGCATGATAGACCGTCTTAAATTGGGCCAGGGTTTAATACTATTTTCAATCTTGAAATGCAATATATTCATTCTAACATTAACATAACAAAAAATAAAAAAGAAAAAAGATGACCGACGTTCTTAACACGTACAGATGTTGTTGCAGTAACAAAATCACATCTTACGAAATATGCCACTTCACCGACAGTCCTTTGTGAAATATTAAATTATTTTCTGAGATTAGCTCTTCGTTTACCGTTGGTTTTTTCCGATACACTGAGATTAGTACTGCATAAATTATAGTTGATTACGTATGAATGAATTGGCATTACAGTTGGCCTCCATACTCTGAGATCACTGAACAATTTAATGACAAGCTATTGCAGTATGATAGAAATATTTTAGTAATAAACAATCCAATTTTTCCAACTAATAATAGTACGGTTCCCACTTCATCTAGCTGTTTGGATCCCTTCAATAAACCATGCAGAAGTAATTAGAGCTACGGGGTTTAGTCAAATTAGCGTTTGACACGAGCAAGGGCGGGCCTTGAATCAACTAAAAAAGGTTACTATTTTGTGACCTTAAGGCCACAGGTTCGAGCTGCGAAAACAGCCTTTTGTACAAAATGTAATATAAGGATGCGTACATCAGATCGGAAAGCGATCCAGTCTCTCTCTAAACCATGCATAAACGCAGAAACATACTATATTGAGAATGCTTTTTTTATCTTTTGGAACGATCCCATCGATAAGACATGGCTCACAACTCCCAATACTCGAAAAACAAAAAAAAATTGTGACATGTATATTTTAACCTGCCGATGTACTTATATACCAATAAATGTACTTGTGGTTATGTATGTGAGTCTGTCGACAAAGGAAAAATGTACATTTGATAAGCTAATGGCCTTACTAGTTTTCCTAGTTTATAGAGATGACAAAGTATCACCTAACACATTTTCTAGCTAGCTCATTCAAAATTATGTAATAAAATTAAAACACTAAAAAACACATGTTTTCCGACCACAAAATTCCTAGGAAATTCGTCATAAAAACATTTTTTAAAGCGTATTTTACTCTTCTTTTTGACAAATTTCTAAGGAAAGTTAGGTGGTTGGAAATTTGTCCAGTAAATCTTTTCGACATATTTGCCGGGAATACTTTCCCAAGGATTTTTTTTCGGCCTCTCCTGTTTTTCGAAATGTAATAACAGTAATTTTTATTTGAAATATAATAACAATCCTACTTGTTCAATACCAGTAGTAATAATAATAAAGATAGGAATTGAAGTCTTCCAACTAGTATACGGATCTTCAACAAACTCCTCCAAGGAAGGCCTTTCATTGCATGGAAGTATTGTAGGCTCCAGTCGATATCTAGCATCATGTTTTTATAATGTCAATTTCACTCATGTTTATTACGAAGGAAATGTCTCGGTATACTGCTTGGCTTAACTCGGCATAGACTTAGTCTTTTTTACATAATGTGTCAAAAATTGAAACAAGCAATAGAAAGAGGAAGATCAGAGCAATTGAGAGAAGATAAAAACCAGAGAAATGAACAACACGATAGGGGGAATTTCTTGCTCAAAGAATAACCGTCTGAAACGGGTTTAGCAACAATCCGTTTTGTACAGCAGTTGCGACAGAATTACAGATGTAAAATTGCAAAATCGCCCTTATCAGCGTAATAGTACAGGTTATAAACCAGGGGCAAAAATGTCTTTCCACCCCTGTTTTAAAACTCCCAGGCGTCCTTTCTTCTTCAACCTCCATCTCCTTCATTTCACCAACACAACTCCTCCAACTCTTCTGATCCAACCTTCCAACCTTGCCAACAATCAATCCTAGCATTTGATCACAACATCAACCAAACGTACATAAATCATCCTGAGCTACTTCTCATGGATTGTGCTTGTTTGCTACCTTCTTCACTTGCATTTGCAACATTGTCATATTAGTGAAGACCTCCTTCAACACCCCTCCCCCTCAATCCCGACTGAGCAAACAGATTAAAAACCTATAAAGCCTCAGTTAGGATGCTTAACCTGCATGAGTCCAACGCCTTAGTGAAGATATCAGCAAGCTGCAGTCGAGTATTAATGGGCACAGGTCTGATAATGCCTTCATGGTACTTATCTCTCATAATATGGCAATCAATCTCTATAAGTTTAGTTCTCTCATGAAGTACTAGATTCTTCACAATGTAAATAGCACTTCTGTTATCACAGAATAAATCAACTGGCTCACCACGTTCAACCTTCAAATCCTTTAGTAAAAAGAGTATCCATTGCACCTCACAAGTTGTTGAGGCAAGAGCTCTATATTCAGCCTCTGAAGAAGATTTGGAGATTGTGGTATGCTTCTTAGCCTTCCAGGATATCAATGAACTTCCAAGCAATACACAATATCTTGTCACTGATTTTCTACTTTCTAAACATCCTCCCCAATCTGAGTCTGAAAAGGATGTGATCATCAAGTCACCTGCACTGGGATAGAACAGTCCTTGCCCTGGTGTGCCTTTCAGGTACATTAATGCTCTCTGTGCTGCCTTGAGGTGTAAACTAGTATGAACATCAAGAAACTAACTGAGCTGCTGCACTGCATATGTAATATCTGGTCTGGTAATAGTCATGTACAAAAACTTTCCAATTATTCTTCTGTATCCAGATACGTCTTCTATCATCTCTGAATCATTGTGTGCCAATTTCAAGCTCTGCTCCATGGGACTCTTGGCAGGCTTAGAGACCAGGGTTCCAGTCTCTTGCAATAACTCTAAGGTGTACTTTCTTTGACACGGGACAATCCCCCCTGAGACGTCTAGGAAGTACTTGAGAGAACCTAGGTCCTTTTTGTGGAAGACCTGATGTAAGGAATCCTTCAGGGCTTGAATTTCAGACAAAGAATCGCTAGCCACTAGAATGTCATTTAAATAGACTAGAAGAACAAGGAAGGTGCCTGAAGTTTCTCATGTGAACATAGTATAATCACGCTTGGACTGTTTATAAGCATTAGACAAGAGAAACTGGGTAAGCTTCTCGTTCCATTGCCTACTGGCTTGATTTAAACCATACAAGGACTTGGTGAGCTTACAGATTGTACCAGGGGCAGGAGAAGGCAAACCTTCATGCAGAGTCATATGGATTTCCTGATGTAAATTCCCATGAAGAAAATCATTGTTGATATCAAATTGATGGAGATGCCAGTTTCTGAGAGAAGTCAATGCAATTATGAGTCTAACAGTGGTCATTTTAGCTACAGGAGAGAATGTATCACTGTAATCAATGCCAGCTTGCTGAGTGTATCCCTTAGCAGCCAACCTAGCCTTGTAACATTCAATGCTTCCATCAGCCTGCCTCTTGATTTTATATACCCATTTGCAGCTAATTGGTTTCTTACCTGCAGGCAACTGGACCAAGCTCCAAGTATCATCAGCCTCCAAGGCTGCCAATTTGGTGTCAACTGATGCAGTGAATAATGAGACGGAATAGGATATTTAGGAGTAGATGTTGTAAGATGGCTGCTATGATAGTCATAGAGATATGCATGTGGCTTTCTTTGTCTGACTGGCGTTGATGAAGGTCCAGGTTTTGAGATATGAGGAATGTTAAGGTCAGAGATCAATAGTTGATCATCTGGGATAATGATGAGGGGAATGTCTATAGTGAAGCCAGGGCTGGTTGGTGTAGTTGTATTGGTAGGAGATGATGATAATGTGGAAGGTGATGGCTGAACAGAAGAAACAGGTGCAGAATGACCCAGTGAGGGATGTATATGAATATGACTTGTTGGTATATAGGATGGAAAAGATGGGAAATCAGTCAAGAGGTTAATAAGGTTCAAGTCTGTCTGAGTAGGTGACTTAGTGTGTGTGGAGTCTGGGATGGAATCAAAAGGAAACTGGTGTTCATCGAATTGAACATCTGTGGACACAAAGATGTCTTTGGATTCAAGGTTTTACAAGATATAACCTTTTGTAGCAGAAGAAATGCCAAGGAACAGACATTTAATGGCCTTGGGAGTGAATTTATGTTTGCCAGGCAATTGGTTATATACATATGTCAGGCAGCCAAACACCCTAAGGTGCTGATAAACGTGTTTATTTTGATACAACAATTCAGAAGGTGTTTTATGATGGAGAATAGGAGTTGGTATAAGATTAATAAGGTGTACAACATGTAGAACAGCAAAGCCCCAATAAGACATGGGCAGATGTGCTTGGAATTTTAATGATCTTGCAACTGTAAGTATGTGTTGGTGCTTCCTTTCCACCAAACCATTTTGTTGGGGTGTATATACATAGGTTTTCTGGTGAATCATGACATGCTTCAAATAAAATTCAGACATATTAAACTCCTGGCCATTATCTGTTCTAAGGACTTTAATGTTTATCCCAAATTGAGTGGCAACATATTGACAGAAGTTTTGTAATAATCCTTTGACTTCAAATTTTGATTTCAACAAGTAAACCCGGGTATATCTACTGTAATCATCTACAATAGTAAGAAATAATCTTTGGCCATACACTGTAGGATGCCTGTTTGACCCCCAAATGTCAACATGTACAAGATCAAAAGGATTTTTACAAACTGAAGTGGAAAAAGGAAAAGGGTGTAATCTAAGTTTAACTAAGGGACAAATGGAACAAGGAATAGAGAGCTCTTGTGATGACACTGAAGCAACATATTTCTGAATTTCTTTTATTCTAGGTGCTAAGGCATGCCCCAACCTGCAACCCCATGGTATACTGGTGGTGTCAGAAGTCTTTGTAGCAAGATAGGTTGGCTTGGCATTGAAAGATGCGGTCCCTTGCAGGTAGTATAAGCCATGGGACAGTTTAGCTAAACCAATCATCCTCTTGGATAATTGATCCTAAATCAAGCAAGTATCAAAATGAAACTGAATAAGTAAGCTAGGATTAGAAGTAAGCTTACTAAGGGACAAAAGATTGAAGGCAAAAATTAGAACATACAAGACATCCTTGAGAGTTAGAGAAGAATTAACAACTACCGTGCCGATGTGTGTTGCTGCCACTGTCATTTTGGTATGTAGTTTGATAGAGATATGGCTAACAGGTTTGCAAGAGGAGAATAAGGATGGATGTGATGCAATGTGATCAGTTACACCAGAATTCAAAATCCATGTGTTTAAAACATTAGTAGGAGTGTTACCTGCCAACTTACCAGCCTAGGCAGACATGACAGCACCCTGAGCAACAGGCCCCATACCTTCCTCTGATCCATCCTCATGCTTGCTCAGCCACTTCAGCAATTTCTGATTTTGTTGAGGAGTCAGCATGAGGGACTGAACATTCTTTTCAACCTGAGTCATCTCAGGTTCCACATCAACTACCTCTGTCATATTAACTCCAGGCTTGGAACCAGTAAATCCAAGGGGATATCCATGCTTATTATAACATCTAATAATGGTATGTCCCAACATACCACAGTGAGTGCACTGATAACGTCTATTATCTCCTTGAGAGAACCTACCACTGCCTCTCTTATATCCACCTGTGTGTTGCCTTTTTTACATATGTTATTAGCAACCAGACCTTCTGAATTTTCCACATCACTCATCAAGGCAGCATTACCATCGAAAAGAACCACAGAAGAATCAGACATTACCTTCCTTTCAAACTTCACGCCATTGAAAACGCAGTATTAATCTCATGTAAAGGTGTCATCACAAATACCTGGGATTTAACTGGATCAAAATTGTCATTCAAGCCTTTTACAAACTTGATAACATAGTCACTCTCAACAAACTTCCTCATCTCAGCAGTTACATTGCATCTACAACCCCTACAATTACAAGCAGGTATTAGCCTTAAAGCTATTAGCTCTTCCCACACAACTTTTATCTTAGTAAAGTAATCAGTCACAGATAAGGCATCTTGCTTGATGCAGTAAAAGTTCTCCAACAATTCAGAGAGTCTAAAAGGATCCGTACTACCATATCTTAGAGTTAAATCACTCCACATATCAACAACACTATCATACCACATAATACTTTGCGCAATAGGTTGGGAAACATAATTCATTATCCAAGATTGTACCATAGAATTAACTTGCCTTCATATAGGATAATTAGGATCAATCTTCAGCGGCTTTGGAATTGTACCATCAATGAAGCCTATTTTGTTCTTCACCAACAACGCCATCCTGAAAGTACGGCTCCAGGTGTGAAAATTATGAACATTCAACGGAGGTTGGGCCAGCACAGTAGAAGGACTGTCTCCAAGATGCAGATAGAAAGGATTCTGCAGTGCACTCTCTGGAGTTTGATTCTGCTTAGTTCTTGTTCCAAACATCACATTCTCCGAGTTGCTCTCTATAGGTGTACTTCGATTATTACTCGGTGAAACCATTACAAAAGCAATTCAAGATAAACAGAATTCAAAGTTCAACTACTCAATATTCTCAACATAGATCAATAACAATCACCAATCTGGCTCTGATATCATGTTAAAAATTGAAACAAGCAATCGAAAGAGAAAAATGAGAGTAATTGAGAGAAGATAAAAACCAGAGAAATGAACAACACAATAGGTGGAATTTCTTGCTCAAAGAATAACCGTCTGAAACGGGTTAGCAGAAACCGGTTTTGTATAGCAGTTGCAACGGAATTACATATGTAAAATTATAAAATTTTCCTTATCAGCGTAATAGTACAGGTTATAAACCAGGGCAAAAATGTCTTTGCACCCCTGTTTTAAAACTCCCGCGCGTCCTTTCTTCTTCAACCTCCCTCTCCTTCATTTCACCATCGCAACTCCTCCAACTCTTCTGATCCAACCTTCCAACCTTGCCAACAATCAATCCTAGTCTTTGATCACAACATCAATCAAACGTACAGAAATCATCCCGAGCTATTTCTCACGGATTGTGCTTGTTTGCTACCTTCTTCACTTGCATCTGCAACATTGTCATGTTGGTGAAGACCTTCTTCAACATAATGAAGTGAAAATTTTCTTCGTAATGTGCAAACCGTTTATGCAGTTGATTGTCTATGAATGAAATGTTTATATTCATATTAAAAAAAAATCTCCTCCAAAATAATATTATAATTTTCCTAAGTCTTACACATCTCGTGACTGACTTGTGATGCTCGATAGTTCGATGCTGTCCACAGTTCCCTTCATATTCGGCACTATTCTCAGCTAAATTCAACTTTTTTTTTTCTTGAAAAGACACTTTCTTCGAAATTCCCCTTACCCTTTTTTTTATAGTTATCTTCATTATTTTAAAAAAACAAAAAACAAAAAAAAAAGTATAGTGCCGTTAATTCTTTCCAATTTTTTGCTTCACTGGTGCCCATATCTAATCGATATTCAAAATCTGAAGAATTGATGTATTGCAAATAGAATAAAAATTGTTCATAATACATCAAGTTAATAAATTCCTTCTGCCAGGACGGCAGATTCATATTCTTCTTCATGAAAAGTATTCTGCATTTTATCATAAATAAATAAATACACATCAAGGTATACAATTCTTGCGGAGTACAAGATCTGCAAAAAGTTGATTTGATCATCCAGGAAATCCTTTGATCCGATTGGAAGTTAATGGTCACATGTAAAACTTGTGTTCTGACAAATAGTATACACTACTCTACTTTTTTCCTTCACTTATTCAACATTCATTGTGACACGATTCTCTTTAAACTTCTCTTCAATGTAAACTCAATAGAATTAATAGATGAGACATGACAAACATCAAATGATCCACACAAAAGGAAAGAGTACAACAACAACATTATCCTATTGTCTTAGAAGACTTCCGTCTATAGTTGGGTATAGAGGATCGGATGTACATAACCATACTCGTGTGTTAGAAACACATATAGGTTGTTTTCCGATAACCCATAATGAAAATTACGTCAAAATGTGTCGATCAACTGATATTTTACAATATAAGAACCGAACTAATTTAGTGAGTTTTGGTCAGCAATTTTCATAACCCTAAGAACTTACGATGATTTATCCATAAAATCTCCTCTTGACGAGCCCTTAATGCTACACTGCTTTTAGACTCTAGGATATCAGTTTCACAACCATCATGTCATTTGAGTTTATGTAAAATCATACAATATAAATAATTTAACGATTTTTGCATAAAAACATTGTAGAATTTTTCCTACAAAACTAATACTCCTTCTATTCCAAAAGTATTGTTTTCTTAAAAATATTATATATATTTTTTTAAAAAAAAGAAATATATTAGTCATCAATATTTCCATATTACTCTTCTGATTAGTACTTATATCATTTATCTAGTTTACATCAATTAATCCACTATGATTAACATATAAACAGTGATAACAATAGTTTTATTTTTTAAAATTATTCTTAAGTCAAACTATGATAATATTTTTCGATAAAAAAGGCAGTTAGTGTACAAAATAAAGTGAAAGCAGCAACACATAAATATTCTATGAAGGATTCAAGAGCCCCAACACAAATTTATATTTCATGTTTTCATCCTTCAAACTTTACCAAGTATAAATTGCACGGTACTCATCGTATGTCTATTGCTAGCCACAAGAGTCGGCATGCAAATGTTGATAAGTCTCAGCCCATTAGCCATGCCCTATCATCTTTAAAGATATAAGTTTGAATTTCTGACTCCAAATACTTTAGGTGTTTTATTTGTAAGGTTTTGTAGATAATATAAGTAAAAGATGTGTATGGTTGTAGCTAAAATAAATAGAAAGATGTGCTCTTTCTATTTCTAACGTAGTCAAAGACACGTTCTTTCTTGACTTTCGAATATGATGGAATAAAGCAAAATGACTCACTAAATTGGATGTAATTCTTATATTGTGAAGCAGCAGTTGATCGACACAGCTTGACGCAATTTTCATTATGGGTCATCGAGAAACAACCTCTCTGTGTTTCTAACACATAAGTATGATTGCGTACATCCGACTCATCCATAACTCACTATAGACGAGAACCTCTAAGACAATGAGATAATATTGTTGTTGTATAAATAGAAAGATGTGTGTATATGAACAGTCTTCTGCTCTGGCTTATGTTGGAGAAGTTGAAGTGAGTTGGAAAAGTTTGGGCAAATGGGTTTGTCAAAAGTTGACAACCACCATACTTTGAGCTTAATTATGATTAGTATTCGTTAATCAAAAATAGAAAATAAAAATTTCTAAATTATCTACGTAACGTGTAGATGATTTTAGGCTTTTGAACCACTCGATTCCGATACCGGGTGAATGAGAAATTAATGCTCAAAATTAGAATAAAATTGGGTAAAAATTAGAAAATTGGTGATGTGGCCTCTTGAGGAGTGAACACATCACCAATTTGCTTATATACCACATTGCCCACTTGAGATGGAAAGGCCATCATATATAGTGTTAGTTGGAGCTTTCTAAAATGTGCCCTTGAGCATGAGAAGTTTTTGACGGAGTCAGGACGCAGTTCAGGCAAGGTTCACCACATGCACGCGCACGCCGCCGCCGGCTGGCTCCGGCTCCGGCTGATTCTTTTCTTTTTGGAGAAATTTTCCAGAAAAATAAATTAAGTGATCCAATGGTTGAAATATTTTTGATCATAACCGTTGCAAGATCTAACGGTGTGGATCGTAGTCTACACGGATCATGATCTAACGGCTGAGATCGTATCTGGCAGCAGTTTTTCATCCGACGGTCTATGTTTAAAACTGCTGCAGTTTACGATCTAACGGCTGTGGATGAAAACCGTTTGATCCGACGGAAGCGGTTTAATCTGGAGATTAACCACCTAATCCTTTCCGCCTATAAATTGTCTCCTTCTCCAGGCTTTCTTCACGGCACTCTGCACTGTCACTGTTTTTTCCCTTCCATTTTCGGTTTTTTTCATACTACTGCACTGTTATTACGTTTCCAGTTCGAGAAATTAGAGCATCCCACAGGTTCGCCAAGTTCTTTACGTTGCTGTGCCGTTTCGTATGAACTGTAACCGTTGTATCCTGGGAGACGTTTGCTGTTTCTGGTTGGGCACTTCGTACCGGAGCAAATCGTTTTAAGGACAGAGTCCTTAGACTCGCCTCGGTTCTGATTGTATTTCGTCAATTTACACAAACGCACACTGTACACTTGCAGTTGATTACAGTTTCTAACCGCTTATTCAGCAGATCTATAAAGATAAAAATTTAAACCACTAACAAGATTCAAATTTCCCACACTAATAATCTCTTACTCAGTTACTATGAACTACAACACTTCGATATTTTTCGACCAGACTATGCCTCTTCAGGCAGTCACGTCTCTTCAAGCTATCAAATTCATTCTTGTAAAGCCACAAACAAGTATATCAATACAGTTGCCAGTTCAGCTAGATCTTTTAGCTTGTGATATGATATTAAGTGGCTTGGAACCTTCATCAGATATATCTTTTTCCTGATATAACATACATGTCTCCTTAATAAACAAATATATATTAGCTCGGAGACGAAAGATTAAGGTTAGCAAGGTGTAGACAGGATATAGAGGCATCTTAGAATACATAAGGGGCTTAGATATTCTCTTAACGTCAGGTTGACTTTGCACTTTTTGTGTTTGTCTTTGTCTTTCATTATTTGTCTTTCATTATGTGTCTATGCATGTACATATGGAGTCGTGGGTCTCGCTGGAAGCGACTTCTCTATCCTTTGGTATAGATGTATTGTTTGTCAGCCTCTCATCCTCCTCAGACCCTATCAATAATTTTTGTTGTTGTTGGGATATACTGGGTATGTGTTGTTATTGTAATAAACAAACATATACTATCACAAAGAAAAAAAAACAAAACGAACAAAAACAAATAGACAAACATACAAAGAGTGCAGCCACTAGACATGCAAGAACCGTGACACTAGTACCGTACTAATTAGTTATCATGACTAAGTATACAACTAGACAAGGGAAAACAATGAATCCTCATTGGCATCGGATGAGATCTGACGAGGCTTCATATGAGGTAAAATATGTAGTCTCCAATCACGCGACGCCACGTGTACAAAAGGGCTTACTATTTACTTTTTTACTTTTTTGAAAAAAGCCATTTTATACACGTGGCGTTGCGTGATTAGAGGTTTTATATTTTACCTCATATTTTGCCTCCTCAGATCTCATCCGCATTAGCATGGAATCACTAGATAATTTATTTTGAAATGGAAAGCAATGGGCCTAAAAACAAGGGGAACCCCTGAAATTTAAGGGCAAGAAGTATAGAGACGCAGCTGTTTGTGGTCAATAAATGGAGACATTAGTAACGTACAATAAATTTTGTTTTCAACCATAACAAACACATTAATCACACCTAGCAAAAAAATCTTTTCTTTTTGTTCGACCTGTCATTACATATGAGATAAGGAATAGTTTATTCTTAGGACATAACACAGTTAGTATTCGATTGGATTTGTTCTAAGAGATACAGTGTTCGATTCCACGACACGTAAATTGTGAAGTATTTTACTGTTGCTGAGCCAAAAGCCTAGTTTGTAAAGAACATATTGTGCGGGCTCCTTGTATAAGACCTCACCAACCTATAAAGCCACTCAACTAACAATGTTTTTTGAGTCTGAAACGATAGAATCATCATAACCACGAATTTGACCTTTTGCATCAGGAATCGTCTTATCCAAGCAAGCATGTAACAAGAATAGGATTTGATGTTTCCGCTGTTTAACCTTCCGACAACCGACATCTGTCACGTGACCAATTGCACCCAATTTGCACTTGCCAGGCCTGCCACTTGCACATCATTGATCTTATGATTTCGCTTCCATTCTTCAAAAAAAAAAAAAAAAAAAATGTTTCGAAGAACATTTTTTTTAGTTAAGAATTGTTTAATTTAATAAAAGAAGTAACAAGAGGAACAGAGATGAGACTAAGTAGATCCAATATTGATGAGGTATATGTAACTTCATACAGTATGCCGAAAAGAGCGTATATAAATGAGCAACAATTAAATAAATTTAGTGGAGAATATATTTATGAGAAAAGCAGGCATTATTATAAATTCTCGCTTTTCAAATTAATGTCTAAATCCTCCAGAGGTTGTGCCTTTTTCTCTTTCTTTTTCTTAAGGTTCTACAAGCAAATCAAATCGTGGTGTGTGTTTTTCTGATGTATTATCTCTTTATTTCTTTCCCCATTTGTATGGGATAGGATCCCCTCACCACATGGGGTGCGGTGACGCGTGACCACGCGACATGTGGCACCAATTGGGGTTGGTGAGGCTAGATGCAGGCGACCCTCATTTAGCCTCACCACTCACCCTTACTGACACTTGTCGCGAGGTCACAAAAGGGTGAAGAAAATGGGGGTGAGGAGATCCCAACCCCATTTGTCTACCCCCTTCTTAGTCCTTTCACCCTTGGACAATATACCACTTAAAAATAGAGAGATAAATTCTCTTGTAGTGAATTGAACTCACTAGGATATGGCTTATAAAATAAATTAAAGAAAAGCTACACATTTCAGATGCTTCAATTTAGTCAATTTATGAGAAACAACGATAAAAATATTTCACTCTATGCAGTTTGTGATAAGTCATCTTTTTTCTTTTTTTTCATCACGGGAAATAAAATAACTATTATAAAAAAACAATGACATTATTCAAAAATACATATATTTTCATATTAAAAGCTGGTTACATAAATTAAAATAAGTAGCATATTGAATATTTTGCATTGTCGATAGATCAAATTTTTAAGTCATATTATTTAGAATCCAAACATTATTATAACTGGAAGCCAAGAATCATCCCTATAAGATTGACATGAAATTGTACATGTTGTATTTGTTACGAAATTTTCAATCTCAAAAATCTTCTTGGAACTTTTAGTCGAGCCAATCATGTTATCATAATTTTTTTAAAAAAAATAAAATGAATTGATCGGACCAATAAAAAACAAAATCGACGTATTAGATGTCTCAATTAAGGAACATTTATCATTAGCCCAAATGAATCAGGGATCAAATCAAATCAAATCAAATCTATCTCTCGAAATGCGGATCATTGTATATACTGAAATTACGGGCCAAGCCCATCAAGTTACATCAAGGCCTCAGAGGCCATTACCCTACAGGGACTATTTTGCCTTACTCTACTTTGCTAGTTAATTACATGTGGCCTTTACAGTCCACACTCAAAACGGGTCCATTAACGGGACCAATAACCAGAAAACTCTGGAAATACAAAGTTGTCAACCACTTCCATCAATGCTCCAGCTGCCCTCATCAATGCGTTCCTCCCAATTTCTCCATCGGCCATCAGATTCATTCTCCCTGTTTTGCGATGGCACCCCTTGCTAGATTATCCGATTCCTTCTTTTTCTCTTTCAATTTCTATCGTTTTTTCCAGCTCTCTGACCCTCTGTTTGATTTGTTGAGCCAGAAGGGAGGCAGAGAGATCAAATTCGGTGCAATGGTGTGTAGAGTTATTTCTCTATCTCCAGGCCGCTTGCATCCCCTCTCTAAAGGTAAGCATCCATCTTTGTCTCAAATTCATTTCCTTTGTGGGATGGTTTAGATTACCATCAATCCAGTCCGGTGGATTAGTTGTACTGAAGAAATCATTCCAATTGTCAGGGGAAATGACAGCTTTCCACATCCTCTTCACTCTGCTGCAATCCCGCAGTGCATGCAAGGTAGTTTCCGGGGCTCTCTGGCAGATATCACAGGTAGGGCAATCCGCCATTTTTCTCTTGTAGAGAACTTCTTTGGTTAGGATCTTGTTGTGTTTGGCCTGCCACAGCAGCCAATTTTTGCTTTGGGGTCCCTTTAGTCTCCAGATCCTTCTCCAACTGGATCTATTATTCTCCGATGCCTGGGTGGGTATGGTATTTTGGGTATCATACACCATCTGCATGGAGAAGGAATCAGCCCCCTCAGTCCTCTGGGTAGACTGGGCGTTTGGGTTTGACTGACTTGAATGGTCCCCGAATTTTTCTCTTAGGATTTCGAAGGCTTGTTTCATACTCCTCCAGACGTATGACGTATTCTGTCTATATTTTGAATCCGCTAGAGGGGAGCCATACTTAGCCCATAGCACTCTGGCCCATAGGGCTTGCCTTTCAATGATCATTCTCCACCCTAACTTGACCATCAGAGCCTGGTTGACCAGAGCAAGTCTCCTTAAGCCTAATCCGCCCTCCTCTTTAGGAGAACAAACAATCTTCCAAGAGATGGGGTGATGCCGTCTCTTATCCTTCGTGTCCCCCCAAAGAAAGTCTCTGTTTAGTTTTTCGATCTCGCTAAGAGTCCCCTGAGGAAGTTTCATTATTTGCATGTAGTAGAAGGGTATTGTAGAGGTAACTGATTGAATCAAGATAAGCCTTGCCATCTTAGATAGAGTCTTGATTTTCCACGTACTGAGCTTGCTTTTCACTTTGTCCACGATGGGTTGAAACATAGACTTTTTTACTCTTCCATGGAGAATGGGCATCCCTAGGTATTTGCCAAGGTCCTTGGACGATTGAATGCCAAAGGCCTGGCTAAGTCTCTGCTGTGTTCTTTCATTCGTGTTTTTAGAGTAGAACACCCTAGACTTATCCACATTGATCTTCTGTCCCGACCAACTACAAAAATTTCCAAGGATGTTCTGCATGGTCTCCGCTTGTTCGTAGGTGGCTTCACCCATTAGGAGTAGATCGTCCGCAAACATCAGATGAGACACCTCAGGTCCACCTCTGGTGACTTGTATAGCTCTCCATTCTCCCTTAGAGACACTGTCCTGGATGGCTTGGCTTAGAATTTCCATGCCAAGGACGAAGAGGTAGGGGGCTAAGGGATCACCTTGTCTCAGGCCTCTGGTAGGCCTAAATTCTTCAACACCCTCACCATTCCAGAGCACAGTGAGAGAGGCAGTTTGGAGGCAAGACATAATGAGAAGCTGTAGTTTTTCCCCAAACCCGACTTTCTGTAGAATTTTACGTAGGTAGCTCCACTCCAACCTGTCGTATGCTTTCTCCAAGTCAAGCTTGGCAATGAAGTAACCTTTTTTCCCTTTCTTCTGTCTTAATGTGTGTATAATCTCCTGTAGTATAATCACATTGTCAATCCCTTGTCTCTTAGGGACGAAACTGCACTGTTGCTCAGTAACCAATTTAGGAAGGAGTCCCTTCAGCCTATTAGCAATCACTTTGGTGATAATCTTGATGATCACATTGCACAGCGCAATTGGTCTGAATTGGTTGATCTTCTCCGGGATCTTTTGCTTAGGTATCAGGGTGACAAGGATTTGATTACTGTTTTCTTCAATTTTTCCTTCCTCAAAAGCGTGTTTCACATAATGGATCACATCCGGTCCAACAACATTCCAGAACTTCTGATAAAACACGGAGGGTATCCCATCAGGCCCAGGGGCCTTGTATGGACCCATCTGGAACACAGCCTGCTCAATCTCTAGATCCGTAACATGATGATTAAGCCTGATGGCCTCCCCTCCCGTGATAGATGGGAATCGAACAGCATCGTCTGGCATGTCCTCCGGCTGTTCCATGGCGTATAGGCTCATGTAGAAATCTCTTGCCATTTTCTTGAGTTGATTGGTATCATCAGTCCAGTTATCATTGTCATCTTTCAGTCTTACAATAGTCCTTCTTCTCTGCTTCCTGATAGTTGTAAGGTGGAAGTATCTTGTGTTGCGTTCCCCATTCACGAGCCATTGCAGTTTGGACCTCTGGAACCAGTAAACTTCTTCCTGGTTGAGAAGTTCATTATACTCCGCCACAATTTCCTCCTCGAGTTTTTTCAGGTAGCCAGATCCATTTTGGCTTAGGGCCACCTGGATCCCGTATAACCTGTTCAGGCATCTTTGCTTTTTTTTGTTTGATGTTGCCAAATACCTCCTTACTCCACTTACTCATCTTCGGGATCAGACTATTTATCTTGTCTTTGAGTTCTCCATCATTTCCCCAGTTGGAGGTTACAAAAGGGGCGAAATCTCTATGTTCCAGCCAGTTTAATTGGAACCTAAACTGATTTACCTTTGCATATGGCACGACCTTCTCAGTAGTGACCCAGATTGGGTGGTGATCAGAGTGGGTTCTGGGGAGGTGATGTACCCTAGCTCCAGGGAATTTCAGCTGCCAGTCACTGTTAGACCAAACCCTATCCAGTCTTTCGTAAATGCCGTCCTCCATATCTCTTCGATTGGACCATGTGAAAGCAGGGCCCGTAAATCCTAAATCCAGTAATTCACATTGGTCAATCATTTTTCGTAGCTCCCTGTTTCCGGAGTTAGAAACAGCTCTCCCCCCTTGCTTGTCCTCCTGAGAAATTACTTCATTGTAATCTCCAATAAGGCACCATGGTAGGGTCATATCCTGTCCGATGTTCGTCAGGTCCTTCCATAACTTGTCCCTTTCCCGTTTATCCGGAGAGGCATAAATGAGAGACATAATCCAGCTGACACCATTCATTTGCACGCGTTTCTCTCTCTAAGACAACACTCTGACCTCTCTCTAACTCTCTGCACCCATCTGGTGGAAACATGGCTGCCTCTCCGGCTGCCTCTTCGCCGGAGGAGGAAGACCTACTGAAAAGAAGCATAAAGAAAAATAAAAGAGACACTGACGGGAACTTAATCCATACGAGTGCTTCAGCTTCTCCTTCGACGACTAATCCGTGGGGAAGAAGAAGTTTTGTTGATGTGATGAAAAATACCAAAATCAGGGGACCCATCTACACAGGAGAAGAGGAGGATGACTATTGGGACAAGGAAACTCTTGCAGAAATATATGCAGAAAACCTCTACGATGAAGAAGACGGTGCAGGGTGGCCGGAGATTGAACTCACCGGGGAAACCTGTCTGTCACTATGGAGACCATGGAGAAGAGCCCTCATTATTAAACTGCTGGGAAGAAATGTAAGTTTTCGAACACTGTCGGATAGATTGCAAGATCTGTGGAAATTCCAAGCAGGTTTTGAGCTCACGGATCTTGAGAAAAACTATTTCATCGTCCGATTCTACTCAATGGAGGACTATTGTTTTGTCCTTGATAATGGACCCTGGATGGTACTTGGACACTACCTTACGGTTATGAAGTGGGTGCCATATTTCAACCCATTACAGGCCAATATAACAAATACCTTAGTGTGGGTTAGGCTGTCGGGGATAGCTGCGGAGTTCTTTGACAAAGAGTTTCTGATGAATGTGGGGAATACTATTGGGACAGCAATCAAGGTTGACGATTGCACACTAAGAGCAGAACGAGGGCGATATGCCAGAGTGTGTGTCTCCCTGGACCTATCCAAGAAGCTAACACCATGCATTAAAATCAAGGGGCCAAAAGGATATGTACAGAAGCTTGAATACGAAGGATTACATGATGTGTGCTTTAACTGCGGCACGTATGGACATAAGGAGGAAAACTGCTCCTCACAAGGAACTAACCAACCCACCCATACCCCTGAAGTTGAAGCACAGGGAGATAAAGAAAAAACGATGGCAACACCTAGTCAGCCGTTCGGACCATGGTTGTTTCCGATGAACAACCGAAGAAGGAAAACCCCTACGAACCAACCAGCTGGAAGGGACACAAGAACCCAGGAACTGAAAGGGACAACTCAACCAACAGAGTGGCAAACCGTGACCCGAGGTACAAAAAGTATGTCAGATAAGCACAGGGCCATTCAGATAAAAAACGTAGAAAAACACAGACAAATCGCAGGAGGAAGTGGGTCACGGTACGACATATTTAATGAAACTAGTATTGAGGGGCTACCCGAGCTGGAGGAAGTGATATCCAAGTTTGCAACAGCCCAACAGCTTCCTAGTGAAGCCCAACTCACAGCGATGAATAAATCTGCCACCAAAAGCCTGGGCCCATCCCCAAGAAAAGGAATACAAGTCAAGAAGAAGCCAAAAGCGAAAACTGTTCTACCCAGCCCAAGACCAGAAACACAAGAGAACAAGGACCCAAACCAAGCGGTCACAAAAGACCAACCAACGCTGAGGTGGGACTGTGGAGGTTCACGGCAGGAAAAAAACCAGGAAAATCAATGGGGCCTAAACAAATATGAACAGTCCGGACCTACGTTACAGATAATGGATGAGATAACAGTGACTGCGCCAAGCCCTAGAATTCAAAATCCACAAGGAAACCCTAAAGAACACCCTCCAGATAACCCTATGGCAACAAACGATAACAAATCACAATTAAACATGGAGGTGGAAGTAGAACACCCTAAACCACCTGACCAAGACATGGAAAAAGAAGACATTCAAACAAACTACCCTATGGGTAACGAAGAAAATATGGAAGGGGGCTGTGACAGCCCAAAACACAACCAAAGTTGAGTTATGACGATCCTGTTCTGGAATTGCAGAGGGGCTTGCTCCCGACCATTCTTCAGAAATTTGAAGGAGATGATTAAGGAAAAGAGGCCTGACGTGCTATGTCTTGTGGAAACTCGTGCTAAAAGCCATAAGGCGAAGAACATCTTACAAAGATTCCACTTTACCAATCTTATGGCAGTAGAGGCATGGGGGTATAAAGGCGGAATTTGGTGCTTTTGGGATGAGAACAAAATTACGTTAAGAGTACTCAATTATGATGCACAGTGCCTCCACATGGGGAAATCAAATCTATCATTTGCAATCTTAAACGTTGAACATATACGAAAATCGGGCCTAATAAAACCTCTAAGAATCAAGACATGTTTCTGAAATGAAAAATCTGCCGTAAGAAGTAGGTAATCCATATTACGAAGATTTTTTTATTTTTTTATTTCGTGTGGTGATGGAGATGGTGGTGGTGGTGTGTCTGTATGGGGGGGGGTGAAGAAATGATTAAAAAGGCTAAGAAACTATTGAAAAATACTTCTTTCCATTGAGTTTATTCGGATACAATAGGCCTTGAAAGTTCCTAATCTATACAAATGGTACGTCCAGATTTGATTCCACATCATTTGTGATTTGATTTGCTATGATTACAACTTATCCTTAATTAGGCAGGATTTGATTTGAATATTTCCTCAAATCTCTAACACTCCCCCCAAGTTGATCCGTCGGTTCTCCGATGCTCGGCTTACCAAGTGTTGCCTCGAAAACTCTCCCAGTCACTGTCTTGGTAAGTATATCGGTGAGCTGATCTTCAGACTGCACAAACGGAACTTCCACGACTCCCTCGTCAAGTTTTTCTTTGATCAAGTGCATGTCCATCTCAATGTGTTTGGTACGATCATGTTGTACCGGGCTTTCTGAAATACTAATTGCTGCCTTGTTGTCACACTTTAACCTTGCTAGAGTACACACTAGGAAACCAGTCTCTTTTAATAGCTTGTTGAGCCAAAGAACTTCTACGATTCCCTTTGCGATTCCTCTGAGCTTTGCCTCTGCGCTTGACAATACGATTACCTTTTGCTTTTTTACTTCGCCATGTCAAAAGATTTCCTTCTACCAGAGAGAAATATCCCGATGTCGACCTTCTATCTACCAGATTACATGTCCAATCTGCGTCAGTATAAACTTCTATTTCCAGGTATTGGCCAACCGTTGTCTCTTTGTTTGCTTTTTCCTGCAGAACAACAAAATAATGTGTTTATTTCCACAAAATTGTTTTAATACAAGTATCATGTTATACAAAAAAAATATTCTACTAAAGACATTGACAAATAAAATAAAGCGAGAGTTATTTTCCCAATCAATGACAAAAAAAAAAAGGCATTCTACTATACATAGATAAAGTGGTATAAGAGTTATATGTTAAAGTATTGCTTGATCACGTTGATACTTGTATTATTAGGCGTCCCTGGTAATAATTAAAAAGAAAAAGATCTTGTTCTCTCCCACCCCTGTCGATTTGCAAGTGGCACATTTGTGACCTTGAGGAGTCGCAAAAACAGTTACTTACACGAAGTGTAGTGTAAGGCTGTGTATACGATCAGATCGTGAAACGATCCAATTCTTTCTCATACTCTGTGCAAACACAGAAGCTTAGTGTACCCGGAACTCCAATACATGTTGAATATTAAATAATCATGGTTTTGCCGTTTCCTTAAGAATCCAAAATATCATACAACTTTTTTCTTTTGGAAGGACGTAGCTGACCACAAGTCCATGATACTAATACATCTATTATTTTAACTTATCAAATCTAATACCATTTGCAGAGACTTTGTCACGAGCTGGACATGTCATTTTCTTTTATGAAAGTTACTATTATCCTCTTTATATTTTAATTCACCATTCCCACCAAATGACCAAACCTAATGTACACAAATGGTGGTGGTAAAATTCATTACGGTGGCCATCTTCTTTTTTTGGTGTATCTTTATGTGATATTGCCTGACTTTTCATTTGTATTGTTTTAGGAGAGAAAAGATGTCATTAGGTATATTTTGGATATGATTGGAATTGAACATAATGTTGAGGCCCTTGCATATCTTAATATCAACGAATATCTGTAGATCCTTGGACCATAATTTGTTCCTCTTAAAGATACGGGTACAGTTAAGTTTTTAATATTGTGTAACATACACTATTAAAAAAAAATCAAACTTCTGACAATATTTTCTATAATGGAAGAAGCAATGATTATGAGATATGATTGAATAGTTATTTTGTTCATAGAACGTGGTGTCTGTACAAGTAGGTGTGTACAACATATACCCAGTATATCCCAATAGCATCAAAAGTTATAATCAGGGTTTAAGAAGGGTGAGAGACATTGTCCAACAGCATCAAAAGCTATTGTTAGGGTTTGAGAAGGCTGAGAGGCGTGCAAACGATACCTTCATCCCAAAAGATAGAGAGTTTGCTTCCAATAAAACTCTAACTCTATATATACCTGCATAAATGACACACTAATAATGAAATGGTGTGATGTTTGTATTAGTGAAGGAAGCAATGATTATGAGATATGATTGAATAGTCATTTAGTTCATAGAAAGTGGGGTTTTATACGTAGTTGGGTAAATGACAACAACAGTATGTGTATTTCGTTGTGTTTTTAGAGGGTTGGAGCCTCCAATGTAAAGTTGACGACATCAATAATCAACATAAAAAAAAAAGGTATCAGTGCTACAATCACACTACTCGATGAATTCACGTCACAATGGACTATGTCTTTCTTGAATCCAAATATTTTTTCGATAACCATTCTCTGGCACAAGGGGAGCCTCTGGGTGAGACATTTGATTGGTCACATAACTTTAGGAGATTGAAGACTATCCAACAAGGACAAGTAGATGGCATCACCGAGCATACCTCTTATGACGCAGAAAGGAGTGAGGAGCCAGGGTGTTATGGCCCGTAAATCTTTACATGAATTTGTATATGTATATTGCATGCAATATCCATGCACTCACGATAGTCATACATAAAGTAAAATATGCATAAATGATATACACATGCACACACATTAATGTAGGAAATATATAAATATATCTTATGTGCACGTACACACGACAAAAACAACAAAATATAAATATTATATATACATAGATGTTATATGGCTAAAGAAAGGAGAAGAAAATAAAGGAAGATAAATTTAAAACCTAGAATCCCAAGATGGCTAGGAAGTGATTAGATAAAGTTTAAATCAAATTACAAATTCTAATTATATTAAGATAAGATAACCTAAATCTTTTAAGATTTTACCCTACATCTATCTATATCTATACACCTACACAACATAAATCCTTTCCACTCATCAAAATCAAATAGGCCAGCCCTATTCTCCAAGGAAAAGATCATCGGCTGACCACCCACCTTCATTAAACATTCAACAAATTGGCATCCTAAATTCTCTCCAAATATCCCACAATCTGCCGCCACCCTTAATACTCCAAAGTTCCATTCTTTATTTTCATATAGCAACAAAAGGCAGCAGCCTTATTTCTTTCAAAAAATTCAACAAGTGCTGCCAGCCTTTAAGGCCTAAATCAAGTGATTTTAATTCATTTTCATCCGGGTTCTTCGCATACTATGTATGATCGAGGCATGAGGCAAGTATCCTTGCTATATTTGTTATGTTTTATAATTTATTATACTATTTTTCGTATCAAATTAGATCATACATAAGTAATTGTGAATGCATAGATTGATGAAAATACGTGTGTTTATGACCGTGTTTATATATGTGATCATATATATGCGTACACATTGATAATATAAAAAAAATGCTTGCACTGGCCGAAATATTAATTATAATTCTTTGAGGGAATTCGGCCAGTGGGTAAGGAAATGACAAAGTTATTAGTTCAAATATAATAAATGATATGTATGTGTATATATATTAATATAATATATCGTATGTGATTATATACATATAAAGGCACGGATATGCTGTGAGTTATATATGGATGTAATATAATTGGTGAGTAAATTCAACAGTGGCCGCATGATTTCAAAAGTAATATGGTTATGTGGAAGAATTAGTATGTATTTATATATAATATATGGAATTTATGATTTACAGTATTTAAAATGCAAGTTTTATGTCAGAATATATGTATGGGGCCGAAACTGTAAAGGTGCCAATTTTGAAAATTAATGGTATAGTGTCGTGGGTGTCTTTGTATGGGATGATAAATTTTATGAATATAATATGTGATTAATATAAGATAATATATGAAGAGTGTAAATATGTGATTAATATAAAAATAATATAAGAAGAGTGCAAAGATTGGTAACCACTGGCCGCCCATTTTTTTTGAGAATATATATATATATGATGGTATGACAAATAGGAAAAAAAATAGAAGGCTACGAACTAATTATTTTAAGTCAGTCAAATTAACCTTTATTATTAGGTATTGATGTTTATACTACAATTGTTTAGATTCGAGCCTAGAAGAGAAGGAAGTTAATTCGTCAAAAAGGTAGGTGCCTCTTCCCCCTCAAACGGGTATCATTCATGCATGCTTTGATGGTATACTAATGTGTCTCGTGTTTTATTTGTTTAAGTTGTAAATTTTGTTTCGTTGTTTTTATTTGTTTAAGTTGTAAATTTTGTATATGTTGGAAAGCATGAGATATATTGTTTATGGCTGCTATGTGCGTGTATGTGTGTGAAATTGGTGGTATGATTGAATCGAAAACAAAATATCATTTAAAAAAATGGGGAAAAAGGGGAACTTTTACATTAGGAGCCTTTAAAAAGTTGTGTTTTGGCCTTAGAATAGGTTCTTATAGACTGAAATAGGAGAAAATGGGGTTTGCGATCGAAAAACAAATCACAGCGCGCGTTGCCACTGGTGCAACACCCAAATAAATAAATTAAGGCAGAGAACAGGCCGGCCAACGGACCGGGTCGGCTGGCCAGCGGGTCGGACCGAAGGCGGCCCATTAACCACTCAAATAAATTCAAGAAATTAAAAATAAAAATATATATAGAAAAATATAATTAGGTACCAGTAAAATTCAAATAAATTCTAGAAAATATAAAGGGTTAAAATTAAATTATTTCTACTTAATTTCTAAAGTTTGGTAAATTCAAGAAATTAAAAATAAATAGTAATAAATAGAATTAAATAAGGAAGAAACGGGAAAATTAGTAGAACATTTTAGAAAATTAATACAAGCTTAGGGAAAAATTAAGGGTGATGATAAATAACAACTTTCTAATATTCGGAAAATTTACGAACCTAAATTTGAGTGCCGGAGGATGGTGAGGATGGGCCAGGGGTCTCAGGCGATTGTGTTGTTTGCATTCATGGCACGTGCATTGCATGATGGTGGGTCGTGACGTACGGGTCACGGGCGCTCAGGATGGTGTACGGTGGCGGGGCCAAGTACACTCAGGATGGTGACTGTGGGTGGGTACGACCCACAGCCACTCAGTTAGGTCTCGGGATCATGCATTGCATGGCGGAGATATCGGTATTTTGTGTGACATGACTTTGTTGCGTGTGACATGCATAGTAGGACATGCATCACGACGTTGCGCATTTTTATGTAGAGTGCTTTACTTACCGCATTTACTTTATCTTATGCATGTTATCTTATATTTAGGTGCTATGTGGTTTTATCTTATATTTATGTGCTATGTGGTTATATCATTTCTGTATGCATGTTTTGTATTGGTTTGAGGCGGGCATCTACTGGGTGATTTTCTGTCACTCACCCCTACTTCCCAGGTGAGCCGGATGAGGACTACGAGCACATCTTCGTTGAGGACGGGACGGACATAGCAGAGTGGGCTGGTTGATAGCTGCAGCTAGGTTGCGAGGGGCTCTGCAGCTATTTGTGTTTACTTATACTTTGGGATTTTCACAGTCTTCTTTGTTACTTTTATTATCAGATTTTTTATTCAGTAAGGTAATGACGATTATTGGAGTTTAATTTAAGTTATGATTTACGTTTCTGCGAGAAAAATTTATACGTCATTTCTGACAAGTAAGAGATTGATTCGACGCTTTGTATTCTCCTTAGTGAGATACGGCGGGTGCATTGTTCCCGATGTTAGGGTTCGGGAGCGGGGCGCTACAGGTGGTATCAGAGCCGAGGCTTCAGATCCGCCTCAGAAACGCAGGCTTAATTAGATCACTGAGGCATAAGTTACGATCTTTTATAAAATTTCGATTTTACCCCTAATAAACAAAGTAGACTTAAGATATGATCTTAGACCTAGGTTATGATCGGGTTATGGGAGGTGTGTGCCGATGGTGAGCTTTCCTTGTCTAACTATCGATTTATCGGCGTTCAACCTTTCAACTTATTATTGACTAATCTGATTTCTTCTCATGAACTTGGATAACAGGAAATGCCTCCACGACGTGAGCCAGCTGGAAATGGTGGTGAGAACCACCAGAATCAGGGGATCATCCCCAAGCACTTGAAGATGCCATAGTCACCATGACCAACACCTTAGCCCAGTAGCACCAGCTGCTGAACTAGCATGCACCGCCTCCACCACCATCGCACTCGGACCTAAGATTCTCCGACAAGGAGATGCGGAGGAGTGATGGCGCAGCACAACTGACAATGCCGATCATTTGGACCTAATTTCAAAATGAGTTTAAGAAGTACTACGTGTTCGACAGTGCGATCTATCAGAGCATGGCTCTCGATCCACGACGGAAGCATAAATTTAGGCTATAATCTTAGAAATTAAGTTACGATTTTGCCCTTAAGTCACGATCTTAGAAATAAGTATCGATTTTTAGTCGTAAGCAATGAGTATATATGAAGCATCTTATTGGAAATAAGACGTGACCTTAGAAGTTAACGGATGACCTTGCCCGTAAGTTACGACTTTATACTTAAGGAATGGCGATACTAAATATCGGCTCTAGAAATTAAGTGATGATCCTAGCCGTAAGCCACGATTTTAGACATAAGCGACAATCTTGATTAAAAGTTGATCTTTGACTTAAGCATTTATTTTAGAAATAAACGCTGATTATATATTAAGTATGATTTGGAAATAAGAAATGATCTTAGAAATTAACTGGTGATCTGAATATTAGGTGATGATTTGAACATAGGTACTGATTTTAGTCATAAGCTGTTTTTTTAAGTATTGAACTTAGAAATAAGTAACGATTTTAGACGTAAGGAACAATGATACAAAGTATCGATTTTAGAAATAAGTCATGATATTAGACCTAAGTGATGATTGGATAAGGGATATGCCCACGTATACCTAGAGCACTCGATACGCCCCCGAATTATTTACCATACCTAAGTGCTGAGTATAATCATTTGTATAATTCCTTAGATTCGACCCCTGCAAAACCCGGTACCATTATGATAAATGAAGCGGGTTCACGCCTTTACCTTGACAGTAGTGCAGAACGTGACTAGGTCTAAGTTGGAATCGTAGTTTTTGAGAGATGATTTGCAGTAAAGTGAATTTCTAAGAAAATGATTTGTTAGCGTTATGATCGGTAAAGTTTAGCAAAAAATGCCATACAAAGAGGTTTATAGTTATGATTAAGATGTTGAATTTAGAGTATCAAATAGGTCAAAGATATTATTCTTATTAGGGATATTGATTGATAGCGATAAGCGATCACTACTAAAATGAGTAAAGTGGAATGACAAATTATTACAAATCTGGGTTAAGTGTTGATTCCTAGGAACATGTAAAGTACTAATGCATCGAGTAGGCTTGAACTGAAATAGAATAAGCATGAACAAGTAGTGGGTGCTTTTCAGGTGAGATCTAAGTAAACTAGAATTAGCGGTTGAAATAACCAAGTGAATAAGTACAGTGGATCAGTGTGGCCCACGGAAGCATGGTGAATTAGAATGCCCTAAGTCGATCAATATTTAGTGTGCCATGCTAGGATTTAACAACTTAAGTTAAAGATTTATAAAAACAGTACATAAGTGTATTTATCATATGACATTAAGGGATGATTTAGGAAAAAAACAACATACGAAGTATTGGATTATTAATTTTCGAGTAGCCAACTATTTTTCTTATAAGCACGTACACCAAGATATATTCTATATTTCGAAGGTATTTCAAGGGTTTTTGCTCCCAAATATTTCAACTACTTTCATCCTTTTTATATATTATATTACTTTACAAGACTATATTTTCTTTCTGAATTCGTATAGCAACAACATGAAATTTCAACTATCCTTGACAAAACTGATATATTTTAAAATAATATGTTTCCAAACAACGATATGGTTATACAGTTCTTATATTATTTCTCAAAGTTTTGTTTAGCTATATCTGTTTTGCTAAAAAAAAAATTTTTTCAGCTGTCGATATTGCAATCATTTTTACCATTAAATGCTTTTAAATTTATTTGTCTGCTTGCAATGAACTTATTTTTGTGAAGCAAAAATAGTTTTAAAATATATATACTTCTTTTGCAAAAAAACAATGAGAGAGAGAGAGGTACCGTATTCAAAATTTTTTTATAAAACATCATATTTGTCGAATTTTGGATCGTTGCATTTTGCGAAACAAAACATAGCTTTCAAAATATATAATTTTGTTGAAAAGAAAAAGGCACTGCGTTCACCTTTTTTTTAAAAAAAAAAGTTTAGCAATTGTTGTGTCTCAATTGTTTTAAAGTGGTTTTAACTGTAACATTTGCGAACCAGTTATGCGATTGTTTTATAAATGGTCATTTGAGACACCGTATTGCGAAACAAATGATATTTTGGTTTTGTGTTTACAAAAAAAAAAATTTGAATGGATATTATTTTAAACAGTTAAAGCCATATTCCAAATCATAGCTACGTAAGCTACTTTTCTTTTAAGTTGAAGAAAAATATGTCCATACACATACTTTGTATATTAGATTCTGGATGATATCTCTGAGAAAAGTAAAGACATGATCATATAACTAGTTTGTAAGTATATAAGAATTGATTTTGGAAACTTGATTCTATATTTATAAAGTGTAATGATTAATACATCGGAGGACTCGATGGATATTACAAAATGGTTATGTAACTAGAAGAATCATACATGATGAGTTTAAAGATTTGGAATTATAGATTACGTGCATATAAGTGGAATGGTGCACGTCAAGTGGTATAAATGAAAGTTATAAGTTGTAAGTATATAAAATTAAGTTAAAGATTATAGTACACTTAAGAATCGATCTCAGAGGGCTGACCGCAGATATAAGTGCAATAGCCACTGATGATTGGGTTATGGAACCCCCAACATGGTGACGATATATAAGCTTGATTCTAGAGTTTTAAGAAGTATAATAAGGTAAGTCATGATCTCAAATAAGTGGAGAAAAATGGATTAGAAATTACCTTGTAGGTATACAAATAATGATTTTGAGGACTTAGTCATATGTCGAGGAAGTGAAATGGCTAACGTATCGGAATACAGAATGGGGGATTTAGCATAGAAATTATCGAAGTGGATGATCAAGGAGAACCATACTAAATCATTGACTACGCATATGCAAGTTTCGAGGACGAAACTTATTGTAAGGGTGGAAGTCTGTTATGGCTCGTAAATCTTTACATGAATTTGTATATGTATATTGCATGCAATATCAATGCACTCACGATAGTCATACATAAAATAAAATATGCATAAATGATATACACATGCACACACATTAATGTAGGAAATATATAAATATATCTTATGTGCACGTACACACGGCAAAAACAACAAAATATAAATATTATATATACATAGATGTTATACGGCTAAAGAAAGGAGAAGAAGAAAATAAAGGAAGATAAATTTAAAACCTAGAATCCCAAGATGGCTAGGAAGTGATTAGATAAAGTTTAAATCAAATTACAAATTCTAATTATATTAAGATAAGATAACCTAAATCTTTTAAGATTTTACCCTACATCTATCTATATCTATACACCTACACAACACAAATCCTTTCCACTCATCAAAATCAAATAGGCCAGCCCTATTCTCCAAGGAAAAGATCATCGGCTGACCACCCACCTTCATTAAACATTCAACAAATTGGCATCCTAAATTCTCTCCAAATATCCCACAATCTGCCGCCACCCTTAATACTCCAAAGTTCCATTCTTTATTTTCATATAGCAACAAAAGGCAGCAGCCTTATTTCTTTCAAAAAATTCAACAAGTGCTGCCAGCCTTTAAGGCCTAAATCAAGTGATTTTAATTCATTTTCATCCGGGTTCTTCGCATACTATGTATGATCGAGGCATGAGGCAAGTATCCTTGCTATATTTGTTATGTTTTATAATTTATTATACTATTTTTCGTATCAAATTAGATCATACATAAGTAATTGTGAATGCATAGATTGATGAAAATACGTGTGTTTATGACCGTGTTTATATATGTGATCATATATATGCGTACACATTGATAATATAAAAAAAATGCTTGCACTGGCCGAAATATTAATTATAATTCTTTGAGGGAATTCGGCCAGTGGGTAAGGAAATGACAAAGTTATTAGTTCAAATATAATAAATGATATGTATGTGTATATATATTAATATAATATATCGTATGTGATTATATACATATAAAGGCACGGATATGCTGTGAGTTATATATGGATGTAATATAATTGGTGAGTAAATTCAACAGTGGCCGCATGATTTCAAAAGTAATATGGTTATGTGGAAGAATTAGTATGTATT
Source organism: Eustoma russellianum (assembly GCA_036186865.1). NCBI lineage: Eukaryota > Viridiplantae > Streptophyta > Magnoliopsida > Gentianales > Gentianaceae > Eustoma > Eustoma russellianum. Next base: position 5,745,980 of record AP025062.1, on the reverse strand, counting down.
TATATATAATATATGGAATTTATGATTTACAGTATTTAAAATGCAAGTTTTATGTCAGAATATATGTATGGGGCCGAAACTGTAAAGGTGCCAATTTTGAAAATTAATGGTATAGTGCCGTGGGTGTCTTTGTATGGGATGATAAATTTTATGAATATAATATGTGATTAATATAAGATAATATATGAAGAGTGTAAATATGTGATTAATATAAAAATAATATAAGAAGAGTGCAAAGATTGGTAACCACTGGCCGCCCATTTTTTTTGAGAATATATATATATATGATGGTATGACAAATAGGAAAAAAAAATAGAGGGCTACGAACTAATTATTTTAAGTCAGTCAAATTAACCTTTATTATTAGGTATTGATGTTTATACTACAATTGTTTAGATTCGAGCCTAGAAGAGAAGGAAGTTAATTCGTCAAAAAGGTAGGTGCCTCTTCCCCCTCAAACGGGTATCATTCATGCATGCTTTGATGGTATACTAATGTGTCTCGTGTTTTATTTGTTTAAGTTGTAAATTTTGTTTCGTTGTTTTTATTTGTTTAAGTTGTAAATTTTGTATATGTTGGAAAGCATGAGATATATTGTTTATGGCTGCTATGTGCGTGTATGTGTGTGAAATTGGTGGTATGATTGAATCGAAAACAAAATATCATTTAAAAAATGGGGAAAAAGGGGAACTTTTACATTAGGAGCCTTTAAAAAGTTGTGTTTTGGCCTTAGAATAGGTTCTTATAGACTGAAATAGGAGAAAATGGGGTTTGCGATCGAAAAACAAATCACAGCGCGCGTTGCCACTGGTGCAACACCCAAATAAATAAATTAAGGCAGAGAACAGGCCGGCCAACCGGACCGGGTCGGCTGGCCAGCGGGTCGGACCGAAGGCGGCCCATTAACCACTCAAATAAATTCAAGAAATTAAAAATAAAAATATATATAGAAAAATATAATTAGGTACCAGTAAAATTCAAATAAATTCTAGAAAATATAAAGGGTTAAAATTAAATTATTTCTACTTAATTTCTAAAGTTTGGTAAATTAAAGAAATTAAAAATAAATAGTAATAAATAGAATTAAATAAGGGAGAAACGGGAAAATTAGTAGAACATTTTAGAAAATTAATACAAGCTTAGGGAAAAATTAAGGGTGATGATAAATAACAACTTTCTAATATTCGGAAAATTTACGAACCTAAATTTGAGTGCCGGAGGATTGTGAGGATGGGCCAGGGGCCTCAGGCGATTGTGTTGTTTGCATTCATGGCACGTGCATTGCATGATGGTGGGTCGTGACGTACGGGTCACGGGCGCTCAGGATGGTGTACGGTGGCGGGGCCAACTACACTCAGGATGGTGACTGTGGGTGGGTACGACCCACAGCCACTCAGTTAGGTCCCGGGATCATGCATTGCATGGCGGAGATATCGGCATTTTGTGTGACATGACTTTGTTGCGTGTGACATGCATAGTAGGACATGCATCACGACGTTGCGCATTTTTATGTGGAGTGCTTTACTTACCGCATTTACTTTATCTTATGCATGTTATCTTATATTTAGGTGCTATGTGGTTTTATCTTATGTTTATGTGCAGTGTGGTTATATCATTTCGGTATGCATGTTTTGTATTGGTTTGAGGCGGGCATCTACTGGGTGATTTTTCTGTCACTCACCCCTACTTCCCATGTGAGCCGGATGAGGACTACGAGCACATCTTCGTTGAGGACGGGACAGACATAGCAGAGTGGGCTGGTTGATAGCTGCAGCTAGGTTGCGAGGGGCTCTGCAGCTATTTGTGTTTACTTATACTTTGTGATTTTCACAGACTTCTTTGTTACTTTTATTATCAGATTTTTTATTCAGTAAGGTAATGACGATTATTGGAGTTTAATTTAAGTTATGATTTACGTTTCTGCGAGAAAAATTTATACGTCATTTCTGACAAGTAAGAGATTGATTCGACGCTTTGTATTCTTCTTAGTGAGATACGGCGGGTGCATTGTTCCCGATGTTAGGGTTCGGGAGCGGGGCGCTACACAGGGCCCACCAGTGACCCTCTTTCTGTGTGTCTCTCAAGAGGTAAGTGAAGTATACTCTGATGATGAACTTCACACTTTATATAATCTCAAAAGTACTGATGTCCCTTCTGAGCAACAGGTACAGATTCTTTCTCCGAGAATGAATAGATGGTGGCCACCCCAGAGGTACTCACCAGAGAAAAAGACAAAGTCCTCTAGATTTCGGTAAATCTATCAGTAGGAGAGCTAGAAAAAGGATTACTTATGTCTCTCTGCCTATAACCATTACCACGAACAGTCGAGGAGGCAAGCAGAAAGTGGGAGTGGCGAGAGGCAAAGAATGGTGAAATGGAGCCGTTAAAGAGGAGTGAGACATGGAAGAAGTGCATGTTACCGAAGGGAAAAAAGGTTGTGGGATACCGATGGGTCTTCACAATCAAGCATAAGGCAGGTGTAACCATTGAGTGATACAAGACGAGACTAGTGGCGAGAGGATACATGTAGACATATAAAATTGACTATTGAAAAACGTTTTCTCCGATGGCAAAGATTGGCACGATCAGAGTATTATTCTCAGTAAAAGGTAACAAAGATTGGCCATTACACTAGTTTGATGTTAAAAAAGCCTTTTTACAAGGCCACCTACATATTTAGTGGGCAGGGCAGGAAGGCGGCTTCACGTGTGAATACACTTCAACTACATCACTGTCGCAATTAAAAAACACAGCATCCTCTGAAGAAAGTATTAAATGCCCCAGCCCCTAAAGCATGGGTTGGGATCTCCTTATCCCCACCTTCCTCATCTTCTTTGTGATCACGCGACACGTGGCAACAAGGAAGGGTGTTGAGGCTAGATGAGGGTCACCTGCATCTAGTCTCACCACCCCTCCTTGGTGCCACGTGTCGCGCGGTCACGCATCACCACATTCTATTGCGGTGAGGGGATCCTATCCCTAAAGCAGGCAGTTTCATGACGACAGCAAATACTCTCCCCATCTCATTAAAACGACAGCAAATTGGGGGTAAATTGACGAAAAAAATTCGAGAAAAAATAAATCGCCGACTACCTGAATCGAATGCGTCTAAGGTCGTTTCCACCCTGGGGAAAAACGAAAGTGATAAGCACTCCAGGCTCAACCTGAGCCACCCATGCCTTGGGCTCGTCTTCTTCTTCCATAAACACTGCAGACTCGGAGCGGCCACTGACCTAGGCCGGAGTGCGTTCACCGCTAAAAAGCGTTTTCAACCCAGAATCAGTGTCTTTTCCCCATTGTTTATATGTGGAATCGAAGCTTCCGGTTCTTCTATACGAGAAATTATATCGCGCGGGAAAGAACCGGCGTCCGAGTCTGTGTATTCTCGTTCGTTATTGTGGTTAGACGATCCAGAACACGGCTTGCAATTCTTGTACGCACCTGAAGCTTTTATCGCTATATACTTGATCAAAAATAAGGTATCGCACTGATTATCTTGTAAAAATAAAAAACAGTAAACGCGAAATTCCTTTTACCTGAGAACTAAGAGCTTTAATTGCTTGTTTTCTAGTAGGGGTAGTAGCCAAACTATCATCTTCTTCCTTTTCTGGAAGAGATCCGGTATTCAGCTGCTTTGAGCATGCTATACAAGTCAACATGTTGGACTCCACACCAGCAAATCACTGGCAAGTCTGGCATCAACCGGAGAAAAACATCAATCAGTTAATAGAGCAAAAGCAGGATCCAGAAAATGACCTTAGCTTTAACCGAAGACAAATGACAGCCGCAATCTGATATAGAGAAACTTAACCACCTAAAAGGAAATGATGCTTAATATACGTATATATGCAATTAAATTCTAGCATGTCCGTTTCCAAATCCCTACGTTACGAGTGGCATGAGTAGCGCCATTTCGAACAAGACCACAGTTCCTGTAGCTGACTATACTAATTAATAATTGCAGCATATCACAGAGAATCGGGGAGCGCGTGGAGAAATTATTGAATCTACAAACATGAAGACAGAGGAAACTTTAACTAGTTTAGAAAAGCTAGCTCAATATTACGTATAAATGCAATTAAATCCAGCATTTCCGTTATCAAATCAACCAATCCCAATGGTACGAGTAACACTGACATGAATAGCGCGATTCCATGCAAGATTACAGTTTCTGGAAATGATTATACTAATTAATGATGTTCCGGCGGGGAATGCGGTCCATGTTTGGTTTTTTATTCGTGCTAGATAAATAAGTGACGAATTTTGTCTCATTAATAATAGAAATTTAAAAAAGTGGTAAACAAGGCTGAGACTAACTGAAAAAAAAAGTTGTACCCAAACTATTTAGAGTCTCTGGCACACCCAGTCCAATATATTGCACATAGAACTGTTGTGTTTTCAAAGCACTGGGCAACTGGATTTTCTTAATCTTTTTTTCCTGGTCAAATCTACAATTTTTTTATTTTCAAGGGTCAAACCTACTACTTGTATCCAGGTAAACACAACTTAGACAAGTTTATAGTATCTCATGTGCTAATAATTTAGAAAGTGCTGCGAGTCTGATTAGTTTATGATAGACAATAAATGGAGAACATAATCGATAGAAATACCTGAACGTATATGTTTTTTCATCATGACAATCTCACTCAAATTTAGGGGTGTTAAACAAACCGAGCCGTTCGCGAACTATTCGAGTTCGGTTCGTGTTCGGTTCGTATTCGTTCGTTAATTATTTGTTAACGAGCCGAATTCGAATAGGTATTCGAGTTCGTTTAGTTAAACGAGCCGAACTGTTCGCGAACAGTTCGGCTCGTTTAAACAGTTATAAGGTTATCGAACCGAACTCGAACTAATTTTAAAGTTCGTTTAGCTAAACGAACCGAGCCGAACTATTCGTTTAGCTAAACGAATTCGAGTTCGAAAACTTAGTATTCGGTTCGGCTCGGTTCGTTAACACCCCTACTCAAATTATAAAGAGTTACGCATATTAGTACATTATACTGAGATCTCTGGCCATAAATGGCTATGCATGAATGATAAATGCTATGGGTGACTCTTAACTCAGAGGTTAGAGTACCGTAACCTACAAGACATAGTGCAGTTGGTATTCGAGTTGAGGATTGCCACAAGAAGTCACGAGTTCGAATCTAGAGACACGCACAGTATGGATGTTCCTCAACTGCTAGGCCAAATGTCTGGTTTGTGGGGAGACACCTTGTGTAGATAACTGCGTAAGATCTCACTCAATCTAGAAGGCCGCTGGCTCCTGATTTACATCCTCCATGCAACTTCTTGGAGCTGGAACACTAGAGGCCGGGTGAGAGATTTCACATTTTGCTACAGGATTAGAGCATCGGAATTTGTAAGCCAATAGCATCGGCTCGATCCAGATAGCCGGTTGAAAAATGGCTGATATAAATTAATAATGAGAAGACACGCATAAAAACATATTTTTCTGCTATATTTTGTTTTGATCCAAATCATAGGTTTTACATTTTTTATTGATTCAGTTCATATGTTTTCTCAATGTGTGTTTTTCGTTTTAGATATTTTGTACTCATTTTTAAGCGTGTAAGACAACCTATTGGGCCAATAGACCGAACCAATAAACTGAAGACATGATGATTAGAACTAAAAAAATTTACATGTATTTTACACGTTTTTATAATTTTGGAAGTGGAGCCGGAGCAACTAGTAAAGTTGTGTCTTTTGATCTTGAAGTCATGGTTTCGAGCCGCAGAAATAGCATATTGCACAAAAGTGTAGGGTAAGACTGCATACATCAGATCGCGAAACGATCCGGCTCCTTTCAGGATCCTGCGCAAATACAGAAGTCTAGAAGTCTAGTACATCAAAAACGCCTTTTAGTAATTTTGGAAGTAACTGACCATATTTATGCATGTAGCATTGTAAGGTTTTCATTTCAAAATGTGGGTCCTAAAACATTGATCTGATTACAGTATACACTCAGAATAATAGATTGATTATATAGATTATACAGTAGAGTCGGGAGTCTCACTGGAAGCAAACTCTCTATCCCTTAAGATGAATATATTGTTTGCATGCCTCTCACCCTCTTTAGATCCTAACGATAACTTTTGTTGTCGTTGGGATATACTGGATATGATTGTTGTTGTTGTATGTAGATTATACAGTCTTGAACAAAAGATTCTTTCTAATATGCTTTAACGATCTCATTAAAAAGATATAAAGATAATTCATTTTGATATGAATATTTGTAAAATACTTTACGATTAATAAGCAATGGTATATCAATCTACTATAACTATAGAATACTTCAAGCTTTTGTTGGAGGAATTAAAGTTTGGGCTTTGGCCCATTAAAGAAATTTGCAAAACTTGGTTTAGCAACATACTTTGAGCTTAATTATAATTAGTTTCCGTTAATGAAAAATAAAAACTAATAAGCCCTTAATTATCTACGTAACGAGTAGTTAATTTTAGGTTTTGGAATCACTCAATTACGATACCGGGTGAATGAGAAATTAATGCTCAAAGTAGACGGAAAACATGATTTAATGGGTGATGTGTCATATTCTTATAGAGGTCACATCACCCTTATGGAGGAATACCACATTGGACAATTAAATTTATTTAGCCTCCTAATAAATGGCTAGAATGGACACTTTAAATGTGTCCTTGGAGCATGAGAAGTTTTTGACCGGAGGGAAGACCTAGAAAATGCCGCACGCGCGCGCGCCACCGCCGCATGGCTGTCTCGTGGCTCGTGGCTCGTCGCACGGTTCCTATCTTTTTGGAAAAAATTTATTTGGGCTTTTGGATTAATTATTTTTTGTAAATAGTTAAAGGGTTCGGGCCTAGCTACGCAGCGGCCCAAATGCTCTCCTATGTGCGCGGTTTGGTCCAGTATTAAAACAACCGATCGGTTGTTTAAATCAAACGATTAACTAATTTAAATGCTCAGTTTTGATTATCAAAATCAAACTTTCGGTTTTCATTATTTAAATCAAATGGTCTCCTAATCTATAGAGATCAAACGGTTTTGATGTAACGGTGGCGGAAAAGGAAGCTTTGATCCAACGGCTGAAATTCGAACTGATCTAACCGCCCAACCGAATGTGGTTTTCATCCGACGCTCCAAGTTGAATTGTGCAGTTCTGTTTCCATCTAACGGCTGAGATTTGAACGGTTCAAATCGCCAACAGATGACGCGTTGGTTTTTATCCGACGGCTCTGGCTCATATATGGTTTTGATCCGACGGTCACAGATCCATATGCATAACCGATTCTCCAACCGACTCCCCTATATAAACAGAGGCAGGGTGTGCGATCAGAACACACACTCCTCCTCTGCATTCGTCACTTTCTGCATTCGTAGCTTTATACTTTCTGCATCACGTCCAAGAGAAATCAAGACACTCGAAGGTTCACTGCAGTTCAAGTTAAGCAGTGCCGCTCAACTGAACAGGTACACGTTGTATCCTGGGAGACGATTGCTAACGCCAGTTGGGCACAGTATACCGGAGCAATACGTCTTAAGGACAGAGTCCTCGACTCGCCCCGGGTTTGGTTTATTTTACTATTTCCATACGTACACACCGAACGACTGCGTCTTAGTACAGGATTGATTGTTTCCAACCGCTTTAACACGGTGTAACGTTTTATTAAAAGATACGGAAGACTAAAATATTACAATAAAAATAATATAAACAATTTGCATTTGTGTCAATAATAAAATATTTAGTTTTCCTAATATAGTCAATGTTATTCAGGTAAATGAATCAACGTCGCATGGGTAAAATTTAAATTGCAAATAAGTTAACTGCTGATCGTATTAATTGAAAAAAAAAGGAAGGTTTAATCTGCTTGTTGACTGATTATTTACTATTTTAAATCAAAATGTAATAAACAAGTTGATAAGCTTTTGATACTAAGGACAATAATTAAATGGAGAGTTAATTGCACCTGTTATCCATACTTTTACACAAAGTTTTAACTAGCATCCAAACTTTCAATAAACTCCCTTAGCATTCATACTTATAGGGGAAATAGACACCTGACATCCATGCTGACGTCACAAAGGCAATTTGCATTTATTTTTTAAAAGTTGATTGAAAAAATAATTCAAAAATAAAAAGAAAAACCCCATCTCCACCCCACCACCCCCACCATCGACCTCCTCCCCCATCTTCCTCCATCTTCATCTTCTTCCTCCATCATCATCTTCATCCTCCCTTACTAATCTACCTTCCTCCATCTTCATGTTCATCTTCATCTTCTTGGGTGACCGGCAGCGTCCACAGCCGGAGGATGCCGACATATAATAACACCAGAGCTCACCACTGACTTTCCATTTCTTTATAGCACTTTCCTTCCGGCTTCCTTCTTCCAATTTTCTGTACCTTTTTCCTTCATTTTACTCCTCTCTTATCTTTTCTGTTGTTTTATCTTTTCCTACTGAACTAAACCTAACAATCTTCAATGCATTCAGGTTTCCTACCACGAAATTTCTTGCTACACTTTTTCTGCATTTCCTCATTTTGACCCCAATTTCTTTTCCTTATTCTCACTTGCAAACTTGCATCTTTATCTGTTGGTCTATTAGTACTGCATAATCGTCAAATCCATCCTTAGATCCCTCTATTCGCTTCTTCCTTTCTCAAGGTAATAAACTTCTTCTCTGCATTTTCTTCTGTTTGGGCTCTGTTTTCTTTTACTTCTTTTTTTTTGGTGACCAGAAGATGAAAATGAAGATAAAGATGGAGGATGAAGATGAAGACGGAGGAATAAGATGAAGATGGAGGAAGGTAGATTAGTAGGGGAGGATGAAGATGAAGATGGAAGAAGAGGAAGAAGATGAAGATGGAGGAAGATGGGGGAGGGAGGTCGATGGTGGGGATGGGAGGTGGGGGTGGGGGTGGGGGTGGGGTTTTTCTTTTTTTTTTGAATTATTTTTTCTATAAACTTTTAAAAAATAAATGCAAATTGTCTTTATGACGTATGGATGCTAAGTGAGTTTATTAAAAGTTTGGATGTTATTTAAAACTTTGTGTACAAGTATAGATACTAGGTAATGCTGTCAAAGTTAGGGTGGAAAATTTTAACAAGGCCTGACTTGCTTTGGGTACAGGTACTAAAGTCTAAATATGGTGATTTATTACATGGTCGTGTTCAGCAGAAGTCTTCTTTGGTATGGCGCCATATTCGTAGCACTGTTCCACTCCTTAAGGCAGGGCTGGAATCATCAAATACCCTTCATGACGAGGTAACTGGGCAACTTCGATGGAAGGTGGGTGCGAATGGGAAGTTTTTGGTATCCAGTGCCTATGAACTCTTAACATTACCCACACTTAAGCCTATTGATAAAGCATGGTCCCTTATTTGGGCATTGAAAGGACCGGGAAGACTAAATTTATTTCTATGGCGAATCCACCGAAATTGCTTGCTGACAGCAGATTTCCTTTTTCGTCGTCATATGACGGATAATGATTCTTGTCCAACGTGTGGAAGAACAAATGAAGATGTCTTACATGCTTTACGCGATTGTGCATGGGTGGGATCACTTTGGAGACTCTTACTGCCTCATGAAAAATTGTCAACGTTTTTTCGGTTGTGTGGGGTGTCTGAATGGATTGACGCCAATCTTGGTGACCAACTGCAGTATTGTGTTGAGGAATTAGAGTGGAAGTATGTGTTCAGAGAAGCAGTACATACTATTTGGTACTGGCGTAACAAACTGCTGCATGATGGCGCACAACGACATCCTCCGCCAAGCCATGTTTATGAACATGTTCTTTGGCAAGTTAAACAATTAGAGTATGTAAATAGCAGTCGAGTTAATGTACTTGTAGAAGGTTAAAGTAGTGATAGATATTTTTGTTCTCTTGTTGTAAACGTTTGTTATTCAAGCAATAAAACGGACCCCCTTCGTGTGAAAAATGTCTAAAGTCATGGAAAACTTCTGAGTTCAAGGTCTAACTTTTTGGCCATCCTCCTCGAATTCCCCTTCCCCCCTTCATTTTTTCTCCTTTTCTCTAACATTCTTTTGGCAACTTCTCCTCTTCGATCTCTAATTACCCATGGAGATTTTAGTTCAACTGCATAAGCATTTTTGAAAGATTTGATAATCAGAATAATTGTATTCTCATTCATGTATATCACTTATCCTTTACATGGATATTTAAAGATTACAACAAGAGTTTGGTTACAACAAAAAGTGTAGTACAACAAGAAGATTGATATCCACCAAATACTAACTAAGGTTGGTGAGATATACTAGGAACAAATCCTAGCTAACAAACGGCAACAACAGCACAACAAGCCGTGAGCCCTACGGCTCCTTAACACGCCCCAGAAAGATGGTGGTTCCGTCGGAAACGCCAATCTTGGATCGAAGAAGAGCAAACCGGTCCTTAGGCAAGTGTTTTGTGAGGGCATCCGCGAGTTGGTGTAGAGTTGACACATGCGAAACTTTGAGGGATCCCGCGGCCACCTTTTCTCATACAAAGTGGTAGTCAAGCGCGATATGTTTCATACGACTATGAAAGACAAGATTAGCACACAAGTACGTCGCGCTCAAATTGTCACAGAAAATAGTAGGGGGTTGCGGAATCGGAACACCAAGCTCAGAGAGAAGATGCGTGACCCAAGTCACTTCCGCAGCTGCAGCAGCAACTGCACGGTATTCTGCCTCGGTGGAAGAACGAGCAATAGTACGCTGCTTTTTAGAACACCAAGATACAGGATTACCTCCAAGAAAAAGGATAAACGCCGTCGTAGAGCGAAAAGAATCTTGATCACCAGCCCAGTCAGCGTCGGAATAAGCTTGCAGAATAAACGGACGATTTCGGCGAAGCATGAGGCCATGATGTATGGTGTGTTTAAGATAGCACAAAAGACGCTTGGCGGCAGTCCAATGAGTTTGGGATGGAGCATATATAAACTGTGCCAGTTTGTTAACAGCAAAAGCAATATCGGGACACGTGAGTTGAAGATATTGCAGCCCACCAATGAGACTCCGATATTGGGAGGGATCGGCAGTGGGTGTACCATCCTGGAGAACAAGGCGACCACTGGAAGACATAGGAGTGGCAGCATCTTTGATGCCAGTAAGATGAAATTTATCCAAAAGATCGCGGATGTATTTGCTTTGAGACAAATAAAGTCCATCTGCTGTAAATACCGCTTCTATGCCCAAGAAATAATTAAGTGGACCTAACTCTTTTAATGAAAAACGCGACCCTAAGGCATCCATAAACTTTCGAACAGAGGAAGAACAATTCCCTGTAACAAGCAGATCTTCAACATAGACAAAAAAGTAGATGATTACACTGCCAAGATGAAAAATAAATAAGGATGTGTCAGACTTGGAGTTGCAGAAGCCATACTGGAGTAAGAAACTCTTTAACTCATTATACCAAGTCCGGGGAGCTTGCTTAAGGCCATATAGGGCACGGCGCAGGTGACAAACATGCTTAGGACGAGCTGGATCAGCAAACCTAGAGGGTTGAGTCATAAAAACATCCTCAGTTAAATGCCCATTTAGAAATGCATTATTGACATCAAGATGTGAAATGTGCCAGCCATGAGAGAGTGCAACAGATAACACAACACGAACAGTAGTGGGTTTGACAATGGGACTAAATGTGTCATGGTAATTTATACCTGGACGTTGAAGGAAACCTTTGGCAACCAAACGAGCTTTGTACCTAGCAATAGAACCATCAGGATTGCGTTTGATACGGTAAACCCACTTACACCCAACCGTAGTATGGCCCGAGGGTAACAGCACTAGATCCCACGTACCATTACGAGCAAGGGCAGCAAGCTCGTCATCTATCGCAGCACACCAATGGGGATCACTGAGAGCTTGTTTGACAGTTGTGGGTTCATGGGACGGAAGAAGAGGATGTTTAGTGGTATGAAGAAGAGTGACATAATTCGGAAACTGTTTAGGACAAAAGACACGATTGCGGGCTCGGGTGACCATGGGATGAGCAGGAGGTGACGGTGGGGAAGAGGGGCCGGGGATGGAGATGGTGACGCAGCTGGGGTAGGGCTGGGAGACGGGGACGCAGCACGGGTGGGGGATGAGGAAGAAACTGCCGGGGTGGGAATGAAGAGAGGGACGAAGACAAAGGAGAAGGAGAATACATGGGGGAAGGAGGTGGCGCAGCAGTCGGATCCAAGGGAGGGAGTACCGAAGGGACGGACGGAAGGAGCTCCACGGGGTTCTGAAGAGCTGCGACGGTGGCGTTGGGTGAGGAGCCTGTAGAGCAAGGAAAAGTAGGGGCAGGCACAGTAGTAGGAGAAGATAAGTGAGCAAAAGGAAAAGAATCTTCAATAAACTGTACATGCCGTGAAATATAAACACGATTAGACATAGTATCAAAACATTTGTAAGCATGATGTGTATTTGAGTAGCCCACAAAAACGCATGGTTTGGAGCGAGAGGCGAGTTTGTGCTCGGCATAAGGGCGAAGCCACGGGAAACAAAGACACCCGAACGCACGAAGAGAGTGATAGTTTGGAGGCTTAGAAAACAAAGACTCATAAGGTGTTTGGTTATGTAGAACAGGAGTAGGAAGGCGATTGATAAGAAATACAGCAGTAAGAAATGCATATGTCCAGAATTTAGAAGGTAAAGATGCATAGTCAAGCAGTGCTAACCCAGTTTCAACCACATGTCGATGTTTTCGTTCAGCAGAACCAACATGCTCAGGGGTATAGGGAGGAGAGACAAGATGTTGGATGCCCTCTGTTTCAAAATAACGTGACAACCCCTTATATTTGGTACCCCCATCAGTGTATAACGTAACAATAGAACGACGGAAATATTTTTCAACCATGCGTTTAAACTTTGGAAAAATATTAGCAACATCAGATTTTCTGGACATTGGAAACAACCAAACATATTTAGTAAAGTAATCAATAAACAATACGTAGTAACGAAAACCATCAACAGATTCCATAGGAGCAGGTCCCCAAACATCAGAATATAATAAATCAAGTGGTCCGCGACTTTCAACAGAGGAATTTGAGAATGGTAACTTATGACTCTTATTACGAAGACAGGACTCACAAACTAACTTGTCAGATCGAGACAAAATGGACAAATTATTATGCTGACTAAGATGCTGTAACACGCGGAAGGATGGATGACCAAGGCGATGATGCCAAATGGCCGCAGTGGACTTGGCGGTGTGATGGAGACGGATGGAGGAGGGCCGAATGGTGAAGAGCGCGGAGGGTGTTCCAGCGGTAGGCATATCCCATTCGTACACATCACCCTTGGTCCGCCCGCGAGCAAGCTGCGCCCCCGTTTTGAGATCCTTCACAACAAAAGAAAAAGGAAAGAATTCAATGGAAGTGTTGTTATGCTGACAAAATTTAGAAACAGATATTAAATTGCGGGTAAGAGAGGGAACATGCAAAACATCAGACAGAATAAATGACTTAGAGGAAGTAGAAAGAATGGCAGAACCAGTGCTTGAGATGTTGAGACCAGTTCCATCGCCAAGAAGAACATCATCAGGACCTTCATAGGGTTGATTGAGTGAGAGGGAGTTTAGGTCATGGGTGACATGGTGGGAAGCCCCAGAATCCATAACCCAGTTGTGCTTCGGTGACCCAGAGGTGGTGTGATAGACTTTGGGCTGCTGTAGTGACCGCTTGACAGAATAACATTGGCGCGCTGTATGTCCACGTTTCTGACAAAACTGACACACGACATCAGACTGAGAAGAAGTTTTGGAGAACCGAAAAGAGTTACCTGCCGACTGTCCAAAGTTCATCGACTGCTGGGATTGACCACCGTGGAACGGCGGCTTGCCGGAAAAGGACCGCCCGCCGCCGCGAGGGCCGCCGTAATCAGAATTGGGCGGGCCATTTCGACCGGATTTGACTTGTGTAGAGTGCACAGTGACTGCTGCAGCATTCCGATGCTCCACGCGTTTCAGAAAAGCTTCATGTTCGACAAGTTTATCATGGAGCTCCTCAAAGGAGATGGGCGTATCACGCGCCCGAATAGCCGCATCAATTTCTTTGAAGCTGCTACCAAGCCCATTAAGAGCAAAGATTGTGAGATCGTCATCACTCAGATGAGTGTCAGCAAGGGTCAATTCATCAGCTAGAGCTTTGATAGTCTGAAGATAATCAGCAACAGGTTGCGTGTCACAGGAGATATTAGTAAGTTTCTCCTTCAAATTCATGATACGCGAACGAGACTTGTTGGCACATAACCTGTGAAGCTTAGTCCAAGCATCACGAGAAGAAGCAGCAGTGGCAATCAAGGGCACTACTCCTTCAGAAACAGATGCAAGAATTGCATGAAGCAGCAGCTTGTCCTGCCGAACCCAGAGAGCATACTCAGGGTTTGCCTTCTTGGTGCCATCCTCGCGCGAAGTGTACTGAGACGGGCAGGGTTTGCTTTCGTCAAGAAACCCCATAAGATCATACCCATAGAGTAAGGCATCAAACTGAGCCTTCCAAGAAGGGAAATTGTTTTTAGTCAGCTTAAGAGGTAGCTGTGCAGCAACATTAATGGCAACAACACCATCAAGAGAACCAAATTTTGGGCTTGCGTTTTCTGCCATGGAGGAAGAACGCACGATGGTCAGAAGAAAAAAACGGTGACTAAGAGATACTCGTTGGACTCGTTAATGCTCTGATACCATGAAAGATTTGATAATCGGAATAATTGTATTCTCATTCATGTATATCACTTATCCTTTACATGGATATTTAAAGATTACAACAAGAGTTTGGTTACAACAAAAAGTGTAGTACAACAAGAAGATTGATATCCACCAAATACTAACTAAGGTTGGTGAGATATACTAGGAACAAATCCTAGCTAACAAACGTCAACAACAGCACAACAAGCCGTGAGCCCTACGGCTCCTTAACAATTTTGTATGCCACCTAATTCAGTATTTACGTAACGTCCAAAATTCGGGTTGGGATCTCTTCATCCCCACTTTCTTCACCCCATTCGTGAGCACGCGACACGTGGCAGCAAGGGGATGGTGAGGCTAGATGAGGGTGACCTGTATCTAGTCTCACCACCCCTCCTTGCTGCCACTTGTCGTGCGCTCACGCGTCACCGCATCCCCTTTGCGGTGAGGGGATCCTATCCCCCAAAATTCGTCGAAAACTCAGCCCCATTATGTTAATGCCCAGAATACACACAATTTGGGTCTGAGCACTTGTACTGGTAGCATATGACGTACATTGAATTTTCTTTTTTTTAAATTAATGTACAGAACATAACCTTACAAAAAGATGAGATACAAACTGACAGAGGAGTTCGATTTTCTACAATGCATGTTTTACCATTGCCCACAAGACGTAGCTCAGTTGGTTCCGGAGGGACAGAATTGATACAAGTTACAAGATTCAAGTCATGCAAATGGCAGTATGGAAGCAACATCTTCAGACTCCAATGTGGGTCTTGAAGATAGGCTCCTTGCAGGTCTGTGGGCACTGTGCATCCCCTTTATCAGATCACTGAGTACCTGGTTTACATCCTCCTAATTATTTCGTCGGACCGAGTTTGAGGAGTCCTTGGGTGGAGATTCAACCTTTTTTGCTACAATGTTTTCTATTCCCTTTGTCTGCGACGTTTGACTTACTAATATGGAGTAATGGGCAGAAATCAACAATTTCCCCATCTACTTAAGTAATCTTTTCTATATTATTATCAGACCTGATTAAATAGGTAGTCAATCAACAACTTTTAAAAGTAAATTATATAAGTATGTTAAACATTATTTATTAGAATTTATTCTTAAATGATATAAAAACTATTCTGACAAACTATTGTATCAAATATCTTATAATTTTAGTACTATTATAATGTTTCGACTATTTGTTTGACCAAGTGTAACAATATTTTTTTAAGACAAGTAGAGTATATGTTTTCAATATTTATTGCCATTCTTGTTTTAAACACGGAGTTGTATTGTAGGCGAACCTTGTGCAATTACAACGCAAGCCACCTTGTCAGTTTCGCCATGTAGCACGATATGTGTCGCCACTCGGCAACTATGTAGAAGCAGGACATAATACTTGGCAGGACCCAACTGTTCCACACATGCATTGATCAACTAAATCATACAAAATGAGTGAATGCTGCCAGAGAGAAGACATGTCCAGAATCACGTCTAAACAAAATCAACAAACATTTTTCTCAAACGACGCTACATTGGAGGAAAGAGATGTGTCTTTTCTAAACTACAGAAAAACTTAACTGTCAATTATGAATACATCCACGACTGACTTGAACGTCAAAAGATTTTTTTCTGGAGTAACAACTCTGTGAAAGAGATAATCTCACTTATTAGCCTAAAGATTGGCTCATTACTCAGTTAGCAGCCTAACGTTGATGAAACTCACTTAAACAACTCTTTGTCCAAAATGTCTCACTTGTAGCCAGGTGACCGCTGATCAACCGTTGACCAGCCGTTGACTAACCTTTGACTTTCTCAGACCAACCAGAAGTTGACACGTGGCGATCCTTTTTAATTAAAAAAATAAAATTGTATTTTTGAATAAAGTGATTTAAAAGGAATTTAAAAATTCTAAAAATTGTAAAAAATTAATAAAAAATATTTTAAAATCGAAAAATTAGGGGGAAAAAGATAAAAATAATAACAAATCACCCACAACGCCCCCAGGCCAAAAAAATTTTTAAAAATTTTTTCTAACTCACTCATAACGCTACGACCACCCATGCGTCCCCTCCCCCATCCCCTCCTCTCGCGAAATTTTTTTTAAAATTTTTTCTAACTCACCCATAACGTCCCAACCACCCCTGCGTCCCCTCCCCCATCCCCGTGCACACCCCAAAAAAATTTTAAAATTTTTTCAACTCACCCACAAAGCTCCGACCATCCCCCGACACCCCAAACAATCCAACCCCCAGCCCAAAACATTGTCATTTTCTTTTTCGTCGAGGGGAGATCTCTCAACTGATTATTCGTATCGCCAGGTTTACAAGGCTGTAGTACATGGAAAATTCAAGTGTAGCGATTCATTAAATCAGGTCATTACTTGAAAAAAGAGGGGCTGGCTGCAGGTGGGATGGGGAAGGATTCTCTTATATATTCTTTACATATTTCTCATATTGTATTTTCCCTGTGCGTCATATGTGAGACGGTCAATATGAACTTGTAGCAGTCGAGAGGAGCAAGCAAATGAAAACCTCTGGTTAAACTGCAGGAATGGGCATCTGAAACTTTGGTACATCTCATATAGAATGAAAAATAAACCTGAACTGCCACTCATTTATTTCTAACCTTTTCCCCACCGAAATGCAATCTATTCTAGACAACCTGAACTGCGTCCCCTCCCCCACCTACGCGCACACCCCAAAAAAATTTTAAAATTTTTTCAACTCACCCACAAAGCTCCGACCATCCCCCGGCACCCCAAACAATCCAACCCCTAGCCCAAAAAATTTCGCGAAAGGAGGGGGTGGAGGAGGAGACGCAGGGATGGTCGGAGCGTTATGAGTGAGTTAAAAAAAAAATTTTAAAAAAATTTGGCCTGGGGTGGGAGGTGCGGGGGGTGGGCGGTGGGGGTGGGGTAGGTGGGTGGAGTGCTGGAGCGTTGTGGGTAATTTTTTATTATTTTTATCTTTTTTTTTCCTAATTTTTTTTATGTTTAAAATATTTTTTAATTAATTTTTACAATTTTTTAGAATTTTTACAAATAATAACATTTTTTAGAAATGAATTTTTTTTTTAAAAAAAAAAGAGGAAAGGTGACTGGCTACCAGTGAGACATTTTGGACAAAGAGTTGTTGTTAAGTGAGTTTAATCAACGTTAGGCTGCTAACTGAATAATGGGTCAAACTTTAGGCTAATAAGTGAGATTTTTCCAATCTAACGTGGTTCATTTATGCAAGATAAAGCTACCAAATTATTCAGTATCAAACGATCGAACCAAACGATGAGGCAAACCTCATAACTCGAGTATGTTAACGACCTTTATTTGCTTAAATGAGTTTGACAAAACTACGATGACCTAGTTATGATAAATGTATGCCAATTTTGAGCTTCTGTCACTTAAAAAAAAGGTTATTGCATGTCGATGTATTACTATGTCTATTTGAATGATATGACGTGCCTAGATAAAAATAAAATTAATATAGTCGAGCAATAAGTAGAGTAGGTTCGATCCACAATTTTAGTCAATCACAGATAATTAGGTCTTAGTTCAATATTTAAGATTGAGACACTGAAATAACGAGCTGTTGGATTTAAATGCCTAATTATATAATTAACAATTAATGGGTGCAATTCTACCAGCTTAGCTCAAGCGTTTTCCAGGAAGATGATCAAGTAATTAGCGGCTAGGGTTTGTTAACAAACCGAGCCGAACCAAATACCAAGTTTTTGAATTTGAATACATTTAGTTGAATGAACTATTTGGCTCGGCTCGTTTACTGCAACAAACTTTAAATTTTGTTTAAGTTTGGCTCGAAAACACTATAACTGTTTAAACGAGTCGAACAGTTTGCAAACAATTTGGCTCATTATAGTAAACGAACCTAATAAAATATTCAAAGTCGGCTCGTTTAAGTAAAATTAACGAATAAATTCGAATCAAACACAAATCGAATTCGAACGATTCATAAACTGTTCGGTTCACTTAGCGAGCGACAGAAAAAAGAATCAGTGGATGATATCCACAAAATGGCACATCCCAAAAAATATATAATTTATACACTATGATTCTCGAATATATAATTTGAACTTTTCTTCGCCTTTTTAGTTCATGGGGAATTCGTAGGTTAAAGGGGGAAAGAACAACCGGGACGAGATGCTGCCCTTGACCTTGAGTTTGGTTCGAGCAAACAACCCATAAATTGTAGTGGATAGGATCACCTCACCGCAAGAGTGATGACGTGTGACCGCGCGACACGTGGCAGCAAAGAGAGGTGAGGAAAGTTGGGGTGAGGAGATCCCGACCCAAATTGTAGACCCATCAGCAGTTACCGCCGGTTCAGTTCCCCCAGAACCTGAATGATCTCTGAGTCCTTCCCCAGTCCCTTTTCTTTGTTTGCTTATCCAACATTTTGTTCAGTTGCATTTGCAAATTTATGACCAGACATTTAAGCATCAAAAGAAAAAAAAAAAGAAAGTTTTCGCTTCTTTTGGTTTTTGGAAATAAATTAGTGGAAGGGAAAGATGGAAGGAGGGTACAATCCTCGAACCGTGGAAGAAGTTTTTAAAGATTTCAAGGGTCGAAGAACGGGCTTAATCAAAGCTCTCACCACTGGATCATGTGTCGGCTGTTCCATCACATTTGACTCCATATGAATGTCATCATCATTGAGATCGTCAGTATCTTCATCACCTGTGTAGATTTCGTCTTGAAGCCCTTGGGTTACATGATGTTTGAGAAGATCCACCCACGTATTATCTCCGGACGGTGGAGGATCAGGAGATGTTGAAGGGGCAAACGGCGCTACGCGTTTGTATTTCTTTACACTACGCAAGAACTGGTCACTCTCCTCAGTACTGCGTTCGGATGGGTCGCCTTCCATACTAGCGGCTGATCGTACGAACGGCCGGTGAAGGCACCGGAGAAGTTACGATAAGAAGACGGTTACGAGACAGAGAGGATCACGAAATCGCCACATCATTGTCAAACAGCTGGGGCGCATAATAACATACCGCATGCTATCTCAGAGATTATCCGACATGTGGACTCAAGGACGACGGCTAGACATTGTAGATTTGGAGGATGGTTATTTTGTTATCCGATTCTTCTCTAAGGCGGACTATACGTATGTGCTTGAAAATGGCCCATGGATTATTCAAGGACATTACTTTACTGTTGCTAAACTTCGGCCGGGTTTTTTCCCTTCCACAAAGGAGCCGTCCTCAACTATGGTATGGATTAGAATCCCCCGGCTTCCCCTTGAGTTCTTTAATGAACACGTACTCATGCGCATTGGTGATAAATTGGGAAAAGCTATTAAAATAGACAGCAATACCATGCAAGTTTCGCGTGGCAAATATGCACGCGTCTGTGTTGGGGTTGATCTTCAACAACCATTAACGTCAGTTGTGGTTCTTAACGGATATCAATTGAAGATCGAATATGAGAGTTTACATCAAATCTGTTTCGTTTGCGGCAAATATGGTCACCGTGCCGAAACCTGCCCTACCCTCTGTCCAACTGATGCCAATTCAACACCGCTGCCCCAGGACGTACATCAACCAGACAATACAACATCTGCATTTGGACCATGGATGATTGTAAAGAATAAAACGCGTCAACGTACAAACACAGACAAACCCGTAATAACGCAGGCGCCATCACGCGTTCCTTCAGCCAGCGGAAACAAAACCGCGCATGTGGAAGCCACAACAGTTGGTGGCAGGATAAATTTCTCTGGTGGATCACGATTTAACCCAATTGCTGATACTGACATTAATGACGCAACACATCAGGACACCGACATCTTGGCTGCTGACCTCCAATGCCTACCGGACATGGGCCCGCCAGTTCGTTTTACAGCTTCGACAAAGGAGAAAATCACAAAACCTAAGGAACGCAAGTCTAGAGGAATCCAGGTCAAGGAACAACCTAAGGTCAAATATCAGCCTGCCGGATCCTCCAAGTACAACAACTCTCGACATATTCAAAGTCCACAACCCCGTGGAAATTTTGATGCTGCTGCGGATCCGCCTGTTC
Organism: Eustoma russellianum; assembly: GCA_036186865.1. Lineage (NCBI taxonomy): Eukaryota > Viridiplantae > Streptophyta > Magnoliopsida > Gentianales > Gentianaceae > Eustoma > Eustoma russellianum. The sequence goes on along the minus strand of AP025062.1, from coordinate 5,725,290 downwards.
GGCAACCACATGACTGGCCCACCCTACCCCGATCAGGACCCTCCAAACAAGCATCCCAGCGAGCCTTGAAGGATATAACCAATAAACCCTCTTCTTCTAGTGAGATGCAGGAGAGTCATATACACAACAACACCATCTCCTTGGAGCAACATGTTGTGCCTTATAAAAATGTTGAGGATCAGACAAAACACCACCCACCAGACGTGAGTAGTGAAGTATCTGCGGCAACTCAGGAACCTGATGTAGCTCATCGTGATGCTCACGTAATTGAGCTTGATGACGTTAATTCCAGCCCTTTGGCTAACAATTGATTGTCCAAATGATTCTTTTCTAATGCGAGTGATAGCATGGAATTGCCGTGGAGCCGGCTCCCCAGATACAATGCGTGCAATTATTAGATTGGCACACGATCATAAGCCTAACATTATGTTCTTGATGGAGACTCGAGTTCCGAGCCTACGAGCACAACAAATCATTCGACGATCACACTTCTCTCATTTTGCTGCGGTTGAAGCGCGAGAATTTTCGGGTGGTTTATGGTGCTTTTGGGATAAGTCAGCTGTTACTATTCGTATACTTAGTTATACATCTCAAATAATAAATCTTGCAATCCTGCATGGTAATGTAGCGCCGTGGATACTATCTCTTGTGTATGCATCTCTGACTCTAAGTATCCGTGAGACACTCTATGACTACATTGAGCAGATGGCTACACGTATCCACCTCCCTTGGCTGTTGATGGGTGACTTTAATCAGGTAATTAGACCGGAAGACAAGCGTGGTGGTCGGGCAGTACGTGGTTGTGGTGTTGACCGTATGATCCGTATGGTAGAAGCCAGCTGTTTAATAGAGGTCGGGTTTTTGGGGCCTAGATTCACTTGGTCCAATGGTCAACTGGGGAGATTTCTCATAGAGCAACGTCTTGATCAGGCTTGGGCAAATGATAGTTGGCATATCCATTTTCGTGATGCAGCCATTCACCACCTTCCTCGATCGCATTCGGATCACCATCCTTTGCTATTGACACTTGAGAAGAAATCTCAGTTGCCTACACCCCAACCGAATTTTCGCTTTCAGGCATGCTGGATTGAGCACTCAAAATTCCACGAATTTATGCAAACAGCATGGGTGCCTTACACAAATGATTTAAGACGTACAACAGCTGAGTTTACACAGAAATTGTTAATATGGAAAAAGGAGGTTTTTGGCAGTATTGAGCAACGCAGAAAACGCTGTTTAGCTCGCCTTTGCGGGACTCCAGCGAGCTATGGCGGAACGCCCTTCTCGTTTCTTGTCAACCCTTGAGAAGGAGCTGCGGGATGAATATAACACCATTTTAATCCAGGAGGAAACTTATTGGCAGCAAAAAAACAAAACTGCAATGGTTGAACTATGGTGATCAAAACTCACGGTACTTCCACTTATCTATGGCCTTACGACATCGCAGATCTTCTATCACACGATTAAAGACTGCGGATGGAGTGTGGTCTGATAACCCGCAGGTCATACAGGCGGCTATTCAATCACATTTTATTCAATTGTTCTCCACTCCAATGACTACTTCAAATACCGCCAATGATATTACCATACCTGCACTCAGCCCTTCGGACTGTATGCTACTTAACCGACCGGTATCTGCGTTTGAAGTCGAAGAAGCTATTTTTCAGATGGGGGCATATAAAGCCCCCGGACCGGATGGCTTCTCTCCTATATTTTATCAAAAGAACTGGGATATAGTTGGACCCGCAGTGACTGAGTTCGTTCTCACATCATTCTGAACGAAATGCTTCCCTGCTGATTTAAACAAAACGCTAATTACTCTCATCCCAAAGGTGGCCAGTCCAGCTGACGCAACCCAATTCCGGCCAATCGCACTTACTAATGTCATTGTGAAGGTAATATCAAAAATTATTGCTAACCGATTGAGACTTGTTATTGGACATATAATTTCGCCAGTACAGTGTGCATTTGTTCCTGGAAGGCAGGCAGCGGATAACATCATTATCGCCCAAGAACTCATGCATTCTATGAAGATAAAGCGAGGGCATACGGGATACATGGCTGTTAAGATTGAATTAGAGAAGGCATATGACAAAGTGCAGTGGCCTTTCCTCCAACATATATTATCCGTATTGGATTTAACAATGATATGGTTGAGTTAATAATGTTTACTATCACATCGGCATCGTTGTCAGTAATTTGGAATGGTCAATGCATGGAACCCTTTCACCCACAGCGCGGCATTCGACAAGGTGACCCACTTGCACCATATCTTTTTCTTTTATGTATGGAGGTGTTAAGCCAATATATTTCAAAGGAGGTTGCTACCGGCAGTTGGAAACCCATCCGCACATCTCGTATGGGGCCGGACATATCCCACCTTTTCTTCGCCGATGATCTGTTACTCTTTGGCATTGCTACAAATACACAGGCTGAGACCATTGCCTCTGTGCTTAATGACTTTTGTCAAGTATCTGGCCAAAGCATTAGCATTAAAAAATCACAGGTTTTGATATCCAAAAATATAGCATCCAGTTTTCGGCCACAAATCTTCACGCGATTGGGTATTGAGTGCACCATGGATCTTGGACTATATTTGGGAATGCCCCTATTGCAGGGCCGTATAGGGCAGCACACTTACAGCCATATATTGGATAAGATCCGGACACGCCTAGCATCTTGGCAAATTCGGTTTCTATCTCAAGCAAGTAGATGTGTTCTCATCAAAAGTGTATTGTCCTTGATTCTTGTTTATGCGATGCAAACGGTACGTTTACCATTAACACTTCTTGATAATATTGAAAAACTATCACGACGGTTCTTTTGGGGGGAAGATGATAAATCACGTAAACTCCACTGGTGTTCGTGGGAATCTCTCTGTTTGCCGAAAGGACAAGGTGGTTTGGGAATTAAGAAGTTGCGCCACATGAATACGGCAATGCTAGCTAAACTGGGATGGCAGATCATCACAAAGCCTGATTTACTATGGGTCCGGCTTCTTCGGAATAAATATGGCGATATATTGCAGGAGCAAAAGAAGAAAAATGTATCCGCTGTTTGGAAACACATTTGTTCAACAACTCCATTGTTACGTGCAGGCCTTGAATCTTCAAATATACGAAATGACGGCAGTAATGATGGGATCCATTGGAAATACACGGCTTCAGGGAGATTTACGGTCTCGAGTGCGTATGATGCACAAGTTGTATATGCACGTCCGTTGGCTAGTGAGACATGGGATTATATATGGGCCATGAAGGGGCCAGGTCGATTAAATTTTTTCTTATGGCAGGCGTGTCATGGTTTGGTACTTACTGGTCTATTTTTGCATCAGAGGCATATTCGACCAAATAGCAGTTGTGATACGTGTGTCCATTCTACTGATGACATGCTACATGCATTACGAGATTGTCCCTGGGTGCATAATGTGTGGTGCCATTTGGTGCGATCAACGGCTAGGCCAAACTTTTTCCAACAGAAGTCGGGAAGAGACTGGATCATTGCTAATATACGCAATTCACAATATCATTCGAGCTCACATACCGAATGGCGATATATTTTCGGGAGGCACTTCATACCATATGGTATTGGCGTAATCAGCTTCAGCATAATAATATTGATCATCACCCTACTCCCAGGCAGATTTGCAATGATGTTCTTTGGATAGCGAAACAACAGGTGGAGGTAGTCACATGTACTCATTATAGTTTGACAGGAAATTATGATGTTGTATAGCGCATTGCTACTTTCTCATGTAATTTTTGACATTATGTATTAATGAAATATGATCCTTTTTCTGCCAGAAAAAAAAAAAAGAAAAAGCTCTCACCACTGGTTGCTTCTCTTTCTTTTACCTCCGAGATTTTCTCCTCCGAATTTTGGTCTTCATGGATATTGCTTTAGCAATATTTTGTGTCTGTTTACTGATAAATTTGATTTGATTTGCTATGTTGTTTTGAAGATGCTGAAGAGTTTTTTCAGCAGTGTGACCCAGGTAGATAATCACTTACTTCCTCTTTCCTTTTCATTGAATTTTGTCGTTTCTTGGAAAAGACGCAATCTTTGTTTCAGACTACTGTGGGTTTTCAATGTCTTGAGTGACTCTATTTAATGTGGGTTTTTTCTTCCCAAGAGTTTTGAGGCCAAACCATGCCATAAGTGTTTGACAATCTTCTTTTTCTTCCTCCAGCATTTTACAAAGTTTGCTCCCTTACCAATTAAGTATATGCAAGGGGAAGGGCTAAGTTATTTTCTTCACTTTTTGGCTGCAGCCTTAAGAATGCATAATTGGCTTCTGTTATTGTTGTGGGTTGTTTGACATGTTGAACAGCAGAACCTGTCAAAACAAAATGACATAAACATGAACATGTGTCTTGATGGAGTGGTATATTTATGCTTGCATCTTGTTATTTAACTTGAATGCGTCTAATGGGTAGGGTTAGTTATTGGTTGAATGAAACATTGCTAGCCATGTGAGCGGTTTTGGTGGAGTCGTAAGAAGTTTGCAGAAAAAGATGGTGTTGTGTTGAAACTTTCTTATTTTCGTTTTGTTTGGTTCCGGAAGTGCAGCCAATTGGATGTACTTTGGTACTTGAAATTGCTATGTAAATTGGAGCTCTTTTGTGGTTCGCTGATCCTGTACTTCTCCTCTCTCTCCACCCCCCCCCCCCCACTCTCTCTTCCATTGTCCCCTTCTTGTAGTGATGATATTTTCCTTCCCTTTTCTAAGTTGATTCCTGTCTGTACTTCTTTTCCGGTGGGTAATATTATTCATATCTCATGCCAGCTTACTTGGTATATTAAAGAATTGACATCTTTTCACTTTCCAATTTTGGAGATTGCTTATGCCATTGTTAATGTATGTTTTGGCATTGACTTCAAAAAAAATTTCAAAACACTGTTTCAGAGAAGGAGAACTTGTGCCTGTATGGTTTTCCCAGTGAACAGTGGGAGGTCAATTTGGCCGCAGAAGAAGTACCTCCAGAGCTACCTGAGCCTGCATTGGGTATTAACTTTGCCAGAGATGGGATGCAAGAGAAGGATTGGTTAGCACTAGTAGCTGTGCACAATGATGCCTGGCTATTGGCTGTTGCGTTCTACTTCGGTGCTAGATTCCGCTTTGACAAAGCTGATAGGTAATATTTCTTCCATATTTGAACTAATTCACTAGTTTCATGGGTAGCTAGACAATATTAAATGAGAAAAATAATTCCCCAGAAGAAAGGTGAATGCTACCAAAACCCAGTGTAAGCAGAACTTGTATGGCACTTCTTATATGCGAATAATTGGCAGATCTTCCATTTTCCTTGTTAATTGAATTGGAAGTCTAGATAGTCATATCAAAGTTATGCCATTATGGGAATGGTGTGTACTTTTCCCTATATCTAAGCATCTATTCGTGTCTTTGTAGATGAACTTGTCGTCTCCATCCTTAACGGATCTTAGGTGAAGTGAATTTTTATAGTATTGTTCTAGAAAGAGGTCAAGATGTTTTGTAAGCCTTTTATCTGCATGTTGGGCCTATTAGTGAATAAGTGTTATTGGCCGCATGTGTGGTGTGTTAGAACTGCCTGCACATGACTTATTCTCTTGTATGACCGACTAGATTGTTTTGAATCTCTGTGGAACATAAAGAAATGTAATTTTGCACGATTACATGTATTTCTCTAATGGTTTTTCTCTCTTTACATTTCTCTGTCTCCTAATGCTACGCTGGACAATTATACTAGAAAAGTGATTTTATATTTAGACTTAATTTTTATGGGTTATTTATCACTTGTGGAGATGAATCGTACTTGCACAATTTGTAGACAAGGCCTTCGTACCGTGGGACTAGTTTGATCCAGACTATTAGCAGGCAGTGCCTTTGTACTTTGTTAGTGCAAGGATAGCATACACATTATTATTAATTTTTTTTTTTTACAACAAAGGAAGTACGAATGATGGAAATATGCTTTGTGTTTGACAGGATTCTGATTCTTCTCATAACTGAATATTAGTCTATTAAAACATAAAATTACAGTGACATTTTTCACGAATGGTGATTCATGCACTAAAGTCTGTTCTTTGTTGAGAGTTGATGCTACTTAACCTCCCCGGTAATATTCTGTCGCCTGCCCTTACCTTTTGTTAGCATGGACAATTTCTTAGAGGCAGCCCCTGTGATTGATATTGTCAACGTGAATTGTAAGAGCAGTAATTTATTTTGATTTGTTACTAATTATTCGTTACCTTTTTTTTCATTCCCTGATATGGGGTTCAGATTTGAGCTTTTCTACAGTTTTTTTCAATACGCTCTTCTTAAATTTTTTTTCCCGCGACGAATATGGCACATTGGCTATTTATGGATGATCAATCTTTCTATCGAAGTGTAATGCTGTATATCATCATTTGAATAACGAGTAACTGCATGACGGTGAAGATGCAATTCACAGGTAGCAGATTTGAATCTAGCTGCCAGCTTGAACTCATTGGTAGGGTGGTGGTAGTGGTCACTGGTCAGATTACAAGATTCCAAATCACTGAAGAGATACTTTGGATGAAATTGTCTTAAATCATCTATATTACCTGAAAACTTTGGTAGCCTTCTGGAAACGTGAGATGAGCTTTGTACTGCATACGAACTCATTTTCAATATTAATCTGTAATTATGTTTATAGCATCGTTTATTACGATATGATTAGCTACTGTCGGTTACTTTTTTGCTTAAAATTTGTGTTTTACAGAAAGCGGCTTTTTGGCATGATAAATGATCTACCAACTGTGTATGAAGTTGTGACCGGCGCTTGCAAGGATCAGCCGAAAGACTCAAATCAAAATAGTCAGAGAATCAAGTCGAGTTCTAAAACAGTAAGAGAGATCATCTTTATCAGCTTCGAATGTTGTAATGTACTACAATTAGTTGCCTTATTTTCGTTTATGCTGCCTGTGGCTTTTAATTTTCTTCATATCTTACTCTCAACTGCTGGCCCTTGTAACCAATTTTATTTGCTTGGAATTTTTGTTTATGAAAGGAGCGGGTTTCCGATTCTCAAGGAAAATACTCGAAGCCGCAGCAGAAGGATGAAGAGGAGGGCATTGATGAGGAAGAGGATGATGAGCATGGGGATGCCCTATGCGGGGCTTGTGGGCAGAATTATTCTTCTGATGAGTTCTGGATATGCTGTGACATATGTGAGATATGGTTTCATGGCAAGTGTGTGAAGATCACGCCTGTCAAAGCTGAGCATATCAAGCAATACAAATGCCCAGCCTGCAGCAGCAATAAGAGAGCTCGCGCTTGATTAGCATAGAATGAGTTTGGCTTTTGCATTTCTCAACTCAAATTTGTCTTTGTAAATCAGGTATTTTCTGTCACTGCTAATTACACAGCTAACATATGCACGGATGCTTTACCGCGGTTGAACTTCTTGCTGCAGTGAACTTATTGGCATGGTTGGATTGTAGTTTTTGTGTTTTCACCTTATATATGGTCCTTTTGTGATTGATTGTGAGGACAAGGCTCACAGTTGCTTCCATAATATTGTAACTATGCTGAATCGTGTTGCAAGTGTAGGACCTTTGGCTGTTATTAGTTGTTGCAAATTTGCATATACAGTCTTTGAATCCAGCTATTCTGAGTTCCAAGTCACACTTTTTTTAAAAAAAAATTATTTATTATTACTTTTTTTTTACTCTGTTGGTGTAAATACTCGTAACTGTTTTGTTCCCCAAAGCATGTTTCTAGTAAATCTCATTGGTTGTTATTGATACCCTGATTGTCTGCTCGTTCACCCGGAAGTTCATTTACCTGTTACTTCATTTACTTTTTCATTGGTCAATCTCCCTCAGCTACATGAGGAATCACCTTACGACACGGTCTCATCAAGTCCATTCACTCTTAACATTAAGATCATCTTTATTGATATAATATAGAGCTCATAACCATATGCATCATCATGCCATATTGTAATGCAAGAGAAACTGAAGGAGTCTCATCCGGGATGAGAATGATAGCATTGGTAGTACAAGGACAGTGCATTTCATGAAAGGAGGATCAAGTAAAATAAGGACTTGCATGCACAGGTAATCAACTATGGAACAAAGGGTATCACATGCATGGGTAGAGAAGCATAAAAACAGAACATTGATTCATAAAGCAAGATAACTAGTTTCTTGATTTGTACCCTTAACAAGGCAGTGGAGTAGTTAGGTTGCACTTTTTAGGAAGCTGCAAGGCAAGGTTGGGATCAATTCCGAGAATAGGCAACATGTTTGAATTCTTGTAAGAGCAAAGGCATTTGCCATCTGCATGTTTAAGTGCTTTGCAGCAAGCATCTGAAGGCACAGACGGGTTCGGTGGAGTCACTGCTGGCTTGCAACCCATCATCTCATCCCCAGTCATATTGCAGATGGGTTGAGCTGACAAAAGACGTGTAAAGTCGTCACCACCACCGGCAATGAGAGCCACCACCAAGAGTGCAAAGATGACTAGCTTTTTGTATGGCTCCATTAGAGAAAGAATGTTGGGGTTTCTGAATGTGTTGTGTAGTTTAAAGTTTGAGGTGTGATATTGGAGGAAAGCAAGAGGAGTATATATAGGAAGTGAAAACTTTAAAAAAAAAGGTATGGATTCGATCGATAGTTTTTTATGTCGTTGGGATATACTGGGTATATGTTGATTGTTGTTGTATGGATTTTATGTTGAGAGAGCAGCCCGTGAACTTATAAATGACATTTCTTTTAACAGCACAATATGGTATCACGGGGTCTATATATGTGGTGGAGAATCATGCATACTGATTTCATGATGATTAATTATTTCTTTATTTTTTGTTTGGAATAATGTTGTGGTGTAAGTTGGTAGATGAGAGCCCAAGTTGTATTTTTGAAGAATTTTTTTCCTGTGCCATATAGAATTGTTGTATCACCTTGAATATCATTATGTCGTGCAAACCCATCACATGATTCAGATCGAGTATTTTCGGTTGTGGCTATGTGACAAGCATTCACGTGAAAGGATAAAAGAAAAAGCTCCTTGTACTTGCACCGGTTTTTAGGTGGTGTATTATAGATTCTTTTACGTTCTGATTTAAATCAAGCAAAACTACAATCAATATTTAAAATGGCATTGAGACTGAAAGAGAATATGAGGTGGTTCAAGTGGTATGGGTTCTGATCCATTAAACAAGAGAGTATGAGGTGGTTCAAGTGGTATAGGTTACAACAACACATACCCGGTATATCACAACGATGGTAAAAGTTATTGCTACGGTCTGGAGAGGATGAACGACATGCAAACAATATATCAAGACCAAAGGATAGAGAGTTTGATTCCAATGAGACTTCCGCCTCTATATGTACCTGCATAGATGACACAATAATAGAGATATGGTGTGCTACTGTGTTAATCAACAGAAGTCAATCCGCGTTGTTGCCCACATATCAGTCTAGCCCTCAAGTATATTAGAACCTTGAATGAAAGATTGCTCAGAGCCGTCAAATACTCTCAACGCCTTGCTTAGCTTATCTTTATTTTTGAAGCTTGCTAAGATCTTTCCGAAACTTTGATGCCAAATGTTAATCAAATGAAGCTGGCTAAGAGCTGTCAAATACTCTCATGACCTGGCTCACAGTAAAAGGATTTAGCATTATATAGAATATCTTAACCTGAAAATCAACCCATCATGAATGACTTCGTAAAGTTCCTCGTAATATATTGTTAGGAAGATGGTATGGATTGAAAATCATTTTTTATTATAACCACTTTTACTGATATCAGATACTGATTGTGTTAGGTTTATACGATCTCGTTGAGAAGTTATTTCTAAGAGCTAAGGACTAATACGTATGAGCAGTTTGATCTCTATGGAGGGTTTATGCCCAACGAGAGGGGTCAGTTCTTGTTGTTAGTGCCTCCTATCGCCGAATAAGAGGATGGAAAACTTATGTTTGGTCTCATCTTACTCTAACTTAAACTATTTTATTTTAGAAACAACTATTTGTTTTACAGGATTTAAATGGATTTTTGTTCTTGTTATCTTTGCAGTATTTTTGAGGCTTGCTATTGGCTTTCAAACACTCTCATGTCTAATGTTACTTAAATAAAGCTTGCTTAGAGCAGTCAAATACAGTCAGATACTTTCATGCCTTAGCTTATCTTTGCAGTTTTGCAGCTATGGGATGACATGAAAATCGAAGGATTCTTTGCTAGACGATTTTGCCCTTCAATCGCTATGATTGATAAGCAAAGCATTGAGATTGTTCCAAGAAAAAACAAATGGCATGCTTGGAGCAAAAAGTCATACTCTGGCATACTCTGGTGGAAGGAGATGATGAAAGAGGAAAAAATACTATAAAGAAGAAAAGAGGATGATAGGATCGAGGCACGAAGTTGTGTAAACAAGTGCTATGGATGTATGCCCGGTTAACAATTCCTGCTACTAGAAGTACTGTTGGGGTACAGTATGCCAATTACTTGCCAGAGCGATGGAAGTGCAAGTGTGGCACCACCTTCTACACTCCTTGATCATAATTTCTTGACTAATATATATACTGAGCACATCCCATCAGAGAATTTGATGGATGTAGATTGTAGTTGTTAGTTAGAGCTCTCTCTTTATGTTTTCCATCTCTGTATTTAGGGATTGATGCATAATGCTATGGTTGAGATTTTGCTTTCAGATATAAATGTGTGTGTGCAGGTGTGTGTATATGTGTGTATTAATAAAAAGGTGTTTTTGAACCCTTTATGCTAATTAGTTAAGATTGACAAAGTGCTATGTAGAGAATGTCTGCCTACCTTGTATTGGAGAGAATACACTTTTACTCACAATTCAATGGGTATAAACAAATCTGAAAGAATGTTAGCTTCCTAATAAGTAACCTGTATGAATTTCTATAAAGCAAGAGGATCAGGCAATAACTCATCCTTAAGTGATGGAGTAATCCACTGTATCTTCATGTAAGTTTATCTCCCACAAATCATCACCTTCTTTAGGAATAAGCAATTCTTTTTCCTTCATCTTTGCTATAATCTTTTTCAACAATTCTGGTATAACACTATTAACTATCGTTTCTCCATAAACTCCCAAATCTGCCTTTGCACATGTACCAATTCTCCTTAACATACCCATCCAAAAAGGCTTAAAATTTGGACTTTCTGATATTGGCCCCAAGAGTAGCAAATACACTTCTGTTAATACCTTCAATGCTATCTTCAATATCCCTTCCATGCTTCGTGTTTCCCTCTCCGCATTCTCTCTCCGCGTAACATTTTCTCATGAATGTCATCAACCATTGCAGAGATTAAGATATTAAAACAATATATAGTGTTTGCTGGTGTAAAACATAGCTCCTCATCTAGCATAAAGCTTTTCTGTATTGACATAACTGCATGGTTTCTGACCTCTTCTCTCCTAGCTAAACATGTCTTTCTTAATGCTTCACCTATCTTAATAAACAAGCTCATAACAAAGCTAGCAGAATTGGCAGGTTTTGCATTGTCTTCATTAGACGAACTACTTGCATTACTTGCAATACTAACATTACTTCCAGGATCTGAGTATCCACCACTTCTATACCACTGAACCAACAATTTGACTGACTCAGCCATTAGGTCCAACAATTTTGTATTGTTCTCTACCGGACTGTTCTTGAGAGCAACAAAGTTAAAGGCACAATCAATGCAGAAAACATAGTTTGTCCCCGATATATGGATCCCATTTGACATCAGAGCCATAAGAGCTGCAATTCCTTGTTCATATGTTTCAGGATGACGTCCAGTCACTGATAACAAATATAGGACTGTTTTCCATCCAATGCTGCTCTGCAAATTAGCAGGGTACTCATTGAGTATTTTGCTCACTGATTGAATTAGGACATCTGAACAAGTATCAAGGATTTCTTTTTCTAGCTTCCACATCAAATTGATGGACTTAAAGATGAGCTCCTCAGGGGTCTTGTCAAATTGATATGTAGAAAGAAGCTTGAGGCAGATCTTAGTTTGTGCTGTTATGGCTTTTTCAGCGAATGGGATAGGCGAAAACAAAGGAAACTGTGCAACTCCGAGTAGATAATCATGATAGTGAGGCCAAAAAGTTGAGAACCTTTGAGATGAGATGATGACAATTAAGTCCTAACAAAATGCTACTGCTTCCTCTTCCTCAATTGGGGTGCTGAATTTCTGCCCTTTTCCTGCAGCTGCGAAAATGAGTGTGCGCCCCAAATTTAACAATGATTCGTATGGTAAACTAGAACTGGTGCTGAAGATTCTCTCAATATGACATTGTTGGATGATTTTAAGGTTCTGTTCATATTCACTTAGGCCAAGGTTCATGGATTCTTACACACTCTCCATTGATAGAAAATGTGAAAATCGACCAACTAGGCCAGTGCCATACCGCCTGTTTCTGAGATCCTGAGGAGGCAAAAGTTGGCCTGTGGACTCAGATTTATCATGTTTTAGCTATGTAGATGATTCCAGAACAAGATCAAGTTCTACAACAGACTGTGGAAGTAGCTTAAGCCTTTTTAGCTTCAACAAACAGTCTATTATTGTCCTCTAACTTCCTCTGATAGAGTTCTTGAAAGTGTTGGCAATTGTGAAAACTGCTAGAGCTGCAATTCTTGGCTTCATGTCATTGGTGAAAGCATAAAGAGTTTCTTCAGCAGAAGCATAAGGATTTAGCAATGTGGTGAATTTACAAAATAAACAAATGAGTTCATCAAGTGTGTCTTGTAGTTCATACTGAGCGATTCGGGCTATCGAGAAGGACACTTCAACACATGTCATATTCAACACACTCATGATCAAGAGTGTCTTGTACTTCTTGAAGTTGCACAGAAGTAGCAAGCCTTAGAGTCTTAAGCAGAACAAATGAGAAGAAAGCTTCCAACCGGAGGCGTACCGACCTACAAATTTACTTCATCATTAGATTTTCAATGTAATATGAAGATATCCCAAGATATAATCTTGATACAAGTATATATACCGACCCTCAAAGGAAATGATAGATGTTTAACACAGTGCTTGAGATCATTGACGAAACAAGTGGGCTACAATGTGCACCATAATGAATCAAGTGGTGAAAAAGATCATCTTGGATCATCCTCAAAAGCTTTGCATGCCTGCATATGCTGTCACCACTCAATTCCACTGTGGAATTGATCAAAACCAACGCGAAAATCTGGACATCAACATCAGCAGTTTGTAAGGGATGATGATGCCCTTCAATATCTGAAATCTGAACCACATTGAGTAAAGAACACAAGAAATGAAAGATATCCACAGCAGATCGAATCCCAAAATTGGAGTCTAAATTACTGTCCTCTGTATCTGACTCAGAATCTTCCCAATTTTCCACTTCAATATCAGGCAAGCTAATGTAGATCATCTGGATCAACTCTTGCAATGTGAACCTAGCACTCCTCTGGAGCAAATCGCCGTGTGTAGCTGATTGCTGAATGACCTGAAAACATGTGTTTACAATAGTACAAACCGCATGATGAGTGAGCAAGACACAAGCTTTATGCCTCATAACCGCGGTCAAGAGCTGCAAGATCCTCATCATGACAGCATCTTCAAAAACAGGATCGGATTTCTCCAGCCGACATCCTGTGATTACATAGACAGTTGCATTCAGGATTTCTTTGGCACCAGGGGACTTCTCGTCGAAAATCTCAAGCCTAAGAATCTTGAGGATTGAAGAAAGGGACACACTTGTGGTAGCTGCAGGGACACCATCACTTTGTATGATATCAAGAAATGGGGAGAGATATGTTGCTGGATCAAGTTTTCTCTATTCTTGTTGAGGATTGAACAAAAGGGATCTTAGTGATTTCAAAGATTGGAGGAGTGAAGAATCATAATATTCATCAGGGGAGTGGTAGAATTGGGAATTGGATTCAGCGCCACGTCGGATCACTGCAAGAACAGATCCAACTTCTGTGTTTAACATGCATGAAAGTGCTAGCTCTTTTCTTCTTTGCTTTGATGTTGTCATCTTGTCTTCATCTTCTTGTTTATTTTCCGTGGATCAATGTTCCTTTCTTGTAATGTTTTTCAGATAAATGTTTTAAATTGAAAGAATTTACCCTCAGCGTTTGGAATATGGATGTTTTAGCATAAATTACCAAGTCTATTTGTCCAAATAAGCATTGCCATGTTGAACAATGATGTCCTCAAAGTTCGCTAAAGAAAAGGCTGATGTAACTTCTTGACCAAGTATTATGTTTCCTGTGGTTCTTCCTTCAAAGAAGTCTAGAAATATATGTTGGTGGATATTTTATTTTATTTTTTTGCTTTTTATCTTTTAGGTGTACTCAGCTTTATTTATGTCAACGGCATTCGCTATTTATAAACGCCGCAAGTTGTACAAGTTACATGTATTAGACATTCATTAACCAATAATATTAAGAATAATTAACATGTAACAACGATGAATATATAAATCATAAAGTTTGGTCATATTATTATATTTTATATTAGTCGATAATATTAAAATTTTCCTCCGAAAAGGAAAAACATTCTGTGTTCATTGGCATTAAAAAGGGGGAAGGATTTTATGTCCTTCTTATGTTCCATCTCATGTACCACTAAGAATTAATTGACATTGACTCGGAGTATAAATCAATTGGTATCTGAATTAAGAGTTGCTCCAGATACACATGCAGTGTGGGTGTCTGGACCAAAGGTCTAGTTTGCAATGAACAGCTTGTGTGGACTCCTTGTATATGACCTCTTCAACCTAGAAAGCCGATGAGCTCTTAATTTGCATCTGCCACAACGCTCTTTGTAGCTAAGACAGTAGCGCCTTCAGGGCTAGAATATGCCTTTTTACTCCAATAATTAATTGTCGTATGTGTGGGCTCCATGTGTACAAGTTCTACTACACATCTGTGCTCCAAACCCGGATGAGATCCTAGGAAGTTAAAAGTGAGGCTAAAAGTGAGACCTCTAATCACGCGTCGCCACGTGTACAAAACCAATTTTTTAAAAAAAAAGAAAGAAAAATTGCAGCACCCAATTGCTTTTGTACACGTGGCGATACGTGATTGAAGGCCTCACTTTTAGCCTCCTAGGATCTCATCCGCTCCAAACCATTTACAACATTTACCAATTTTATCGGCTAGTAGTGAATATAAACATCGATTTTGTTTTGACTGGGTGATATAATAAATTTGGCATTACAACAAGCCACTGTTTGTATATCAAGAGTTGATCGAGGCAGATCAAGACCAAGTGTCGTAATTCAAATTGTTGTGATGTAATTCTTACAAAGTTTTTTGATTGGCTTGAATACAGTATAATAAGATGACCCAAGAAAAACTTGATTACAATTCTGAGAAAGTGTAGCCCCAAATGAAATGTCTGTCCTACCTTAAATGTGAAGATGAATGCTGATAAGCCAAATTGTGTTTCGATCAACCCTGTTATTTATTCAGCACCAAGTAAAATTAGCAAAAGCATGACCAAAAAAGAACTAGAGAAGTATACAATCAAGGTTTTAAAGGGAGTTATTCACAGCCAAGATAAAGCCTGAGTAAGCAAACTATTATCCCTGTCTTACTTTCACAGTGTCCAATAAAAACAAACACTTACAGCCACGAAGCTTGAGCCAATTTGATCTTTGGCCGAGGATATGCTCCTATGCTGTGATTCTTGATCTACCCTTTGCAATTCTTCGAGCAATCACTCTCCGCCCGCCCTTTGTGGCTTTGCTGGTCATGCAATAAAATGTTTGTTAATCACCTCCAGAGTGCAGGTGAGTTCAATATATAGTTGGTTCCATGCCTATTGATAAGAAGACTACTATTCTTTTGAGATGACTCCTACATATATCAAACTGTACAACAATCAGACAAGTCTACACTAATTCGGCTAGGATGAGCAGAAATCTAACCGAGTGTTACCCTAATGACAATGTTGATTTGGATCTTTGTATTGTTGTATCATTCTGTCAAACTGCCAAAGTAGCAAGAAGAGGGAAGATACTTCTAACCCTTTTAAAAGATATCGAGGGGAAAACACAAACTAAAAGCGAATATCCAACAGGGTATGTTAAGATATGAAAACAAGTCCTCCTACATGACATTGAGAACGAGATTCCTTTTACGTACCGAGCAAAAAAACCATGATTCCTTTTACGCCTGAGGTTGCTTGGCTGATATGTCCTCTTTGGGAGTAAAAGCATTGGCTCACTTTCTGTACCATCATTTCCTTTGACCAAGAAAGATGGTGAACAGTTATGGTTATTCAAACAAAAAATTTATACACTATAATTCATTTAGGATCTTATAAACAGATGATAAAGAAAAACTTCTGCAGAAATAAGATACTCCACAAAAGACAGACTACAAGTGAAATTATTATCATTTATACTTCGAGAATAAAGTAACTTTCATCTATCACCAATAGTTAGGAGTACAATATATATCCAGCTAAATCAAAATAATCATAAAGATCGGTTCAAGACCCAACATAATATCATTTCTAATAATCATAGTCTGCATATCACATTGCCATTACTAACTAAAGCCCGCATTAGAGTCCTCTAAGCAAGAACAAAACATATGGAAGTAAACGGCAACAGAAATGCTTGTCACAGCAATGAGAAAAAACAAGGTATTCTCACTTCAAAGAAGAATGAAACGTTACGCACTCCCACAAATAAAATGCACAAAATCATGTATTTTAGTGTCGAACAATAAGGTAAATGTGGTAACATGAATAATGTGGATCAATGAGAGTGTGAAAGACAGCGTACATCATTCTCAATCCCACAATCACAGTTAAAATTCCATGACATACTACAATGCTTAATATACAAGACACTCAAGAAATAGGGAACTACAAACTTGTTTTGGTCATGCCACCTGGAAACAGAAAGCTCAATCTCAAAGAAGTAGTAGGAAAAAGCAATCGATTGCAGTGACCGGACAACTTCAAATCAGGAACAAATGAATAGGGGAAATTAGGATTACCATCTGGAAGGAAGAAACGAAGAGAAGGAAGGCCACAAGGGTACAAAAATGCTTTAGAAGAAAGATGCTTCAAGGATTCGCTGTCATTCGCAGGCAAATGCAGGGGTGACTGAGCTTTGGGCTCCAAATGAGAGTAGAGAGAGGGGAACAATTTGAGGCCGACGTTTGAGCTTCCAGTAGCATTCTGCAAAGCCGACCTCTCGATGGCCGGATTGAACAACCGGGTAGTCAGAGAAATTCCGGTGCGAATTAGGGTTTTGGACGACGACGACATTAGTTATCCCGCTGTGAGTGGCTTCTCTAGTTCGATTCGTAGCCAAGTGAATTCTCAGGTCAAACAGATACTCAGGCTGTTGCATACATATAGTTTTTTTTTAACTCAGCATACGACCTTTAGATTGAAGAGAGAGAGAAAAAAAATTCATTTTGGTTCGAATCTTCTCGCATGGTTTAGGTCATATCGTTTGTTTTTTATATAAGAACTAGTTTGAACTTAAATACTTTGTAAGAACCAGATAAAAGATCTTTAAATGATTTGATTTCATCATGTACAAAGCTTTTTGAAATTGGAACAATAGACGACTTAGTATGACCTTTTGTATCCGAAGAAAAAATTAAAAAAAATATTGTAATTTTAACTAAAAAATCTATAATTCATTGCATATATTATACACGAGACCCAACTGACCACAACGGAATCCAAGTATTAAGAAATCCTTACATCTCTAACAGGTCAAGAGTTCGATTCCAGAGACACGCATATTATGTGTGTTCCATTACGACTTGGTTTGTGGAGGACATCTTGTGTGGGTCACTGTGTAAGTCTTCACAGAACCTAAGAGACCGCTAGTGATGAGACCAGAATTGCTCACAGGGTAGATCAGAGATGACCCGAGTTGTATGCCGTTAATCTTCCGTCTAAATCCGTCAATGAAACCTGAGAAGGAATAGAAACGTTAGAGGTCCCAGGGCGCTGCCCCAGGAAAACTCCCGACGCTTAAGTCAGTTATGGGTGTTTTGAGTAGGCAATTTATGCTGGAATAAGGCTTAGATGAACCATGTAAATAACCTCACTGAGTGATTTGGCTGTTTAGGGTGTTGGTCGAGATGGAGTTCAGAGGAGAAAGCTGCAGAGGTTGTTCCATAAATTGGATCCCCTTCCTCGTCTGGAAAGAAGGATATTTATACCCAAGATTGAGGAGGTCTGACCCCCTGCCCGATGATGGGATTGTGATGTGTCTGTGATGGCTGTCTTATTTGTTGCAGAGCCACAGTATGATGGGACAAATGCCTGAGACCATAGCTGTGTCAGTGGCTGACTCTATGTTATGTAGGTCGGCCTGTAATGATGACCTTGTACTGAGCCAGTCGATGCTTGACACCTAGAAAGTATTCCACAGAACTGCCTTGGTAGGTCCCAGATTTGTCCCTGAGACCATAGTTGTGTCAGTGGCTGACTCTATGTTATGTAGGTCGGCCTGTAATGATGACCTTGTACTGAGCCAGTCGATGCTTGACACCTAGAAAGTATTCCACAGAACTGCCTTGGTAGGTCCCAGATGCAAACAGATAATATCTTCTGAGATTAAAACGTAGTGCTAGCATGAAGCTGAGGCCGAAGTCAATCCGAGGCCGAGCTGAATAAGTGTCCTTTGAAAATTATGCACTTGTTGATTCCTTTACTCGTCGGGATTGACTATAAGCGGTAGCTTTGACTAAAGCTTTGCCGAGCCGATGTGCAATAGGTCAAGCTGTCCTTTCAAGATGACTTCATACTTAACCGGTCTTGGTCATGTTAAGCAAGTGCCGACCTGACTCAGGCATGCGGCCAAGCTAACGAAAGATTATAGTTGAATTTGCCTTAACCATTTTAATAGGTTTGTCTTGGCTGAAGTGAAAGATGGCCGAGCAGAAATGCACTCCTGCCGAGCTGCAGGAGTTATCTCAAACCTTAATTTTTTGTTGACCGTTTGTTGACTAACTGAATAATTTTTGGCTCATCATTTGCCCCCAGATTAGTTTGGCCGAGCTAGAGCCTTTAATGCGTTGCCTTTTCAGATATGACGTGTCTACCACTGATTAAGCCGTATTGCATATTTACTGTCTGCGCAGAGCACGAGGCGTCAGTTGCACAACTTTTCAAGTCCGGCGGTTGCAGGGATCGAGGACGGCATCATCAAGGTGTCGTTTGAAATAGCCGAGGTAGAGGCCTATAAATAGGACCTTCAGACGGTTTTCTGAACTTTTTATTTTCTTTCGCTTTCTGCTCCTACGCTCTGTTTTCTTATCCAGCATCTCCTTCAAGCTTTCTCCGACAGTCTTTTCCGGTCGTCCCCAATTTCCTTCCGTCTTCTTCATCCTTTCGTTAACAAAGCTTTACTGTAAGTCTTCTCTTTCAATTCTTCATCATGTCTGCTACCTCTGATTCTCAAAACATGTCTGAAGGGGCCTCTTATATCGGTGGTAATGAAAAAAACTTCAGTTCTTCACCATCGGAGAGGACAGTCGCCTCTGACAACCGTCCATTAGCCAGATTGCGTAAAGCATCCGGTGGTCCAGCAGGACCCAGTAATTGTGCTCAGCCTGCAATGCTGTTACTGTAATCGAATTCTCGCCGGAGCAGGCAGAAACTATTCCTGCTCCGGCAACTGCCATTCCTGCATCTACGCCGAGAACTTCGGCTCTGCAGACGGGGGTAGTTTACCGAGGTCCCCCTTCAGCCGAGGTACATGAGGTTTTTTGTACTATCCAAGGTTGATCTGTCTCAGATATGTGATACTTATGAAATTAATCTTGATCAATTCGATCCAATTCTGCCTCAGCCCGGCCAGACAGCTTATGATCCCCCCGCGGGTTATGAAGCTGTCTATGAAGAATACTTTAGGTCTGGATTCAGTCTTCCAGTCCCTGTTTCTCTATTTTGAATTCTTCATACTTATAATCTCAGGCTTCCCCAGATAAAGCCCAATAGTTTAAAAATCATCCTATGTTTTTTCTTTTTCTTGAGAGTTTCTGAAATCTCCTTTGATCATAGAGTTTTCAGAAGTCTATTCTCCTGTAGATCTTCCGATAGTTGGTATTACTTTACCAAACGAGCTCCCTCTAGTGAGTTCAATTTTGCATTAACATTTCAACCTTTAAGAAGAACTGGAAATGCAGATCCTTCTTTATTAAGAAGTTAGGGTTGCCCATGTTAGATATCTGGAAGTCTGGTAAGGCGGACAACATGAAGCCGAGCCCGGAATATTGCGATGAGACAACCAGATTGCATTCTCTGCCTGTAGTCATAGACTGGCACAGAGTGGATGAATCAATTTTGAGAGCAGCTGACCTGGGCTCTTTAGCTTCGGGTCCTCACTTTAAGTCTCTTTCCCCAGACAACTTGGAAATAGTCAGGGCTATGCATTCACATTTCTTGTGAAATTCTTTCTTTTTTGTTTTTTAAATAAAAGCTTTTGCTTTCTATGTAGGTTTCATGGCTCCGGGAGACAAAAATCTTGCGGCCAAGCTTACCAAGATAGCATCCCGCAAAAAGTCAAAAAGGCCGACACCGAAGGCTGGGGCCGGGGTATCCTCTGCAACAGCATTACCCTCAAATGAAGACATTGTTATGGCTGACGTGGCTGAACCAGCACCAGCCGAGGCTGCAGTGAATCAGCCGATTTTAGTTGCATCCGAGTCTGCAAATCCAGGTATTCCATACTTCGCCTTCTTTCAGTTTGTCAAATAACTTGTTTCCCTAAATTTTTATCATATATCTGCCAATTGTAGTGGCAGAAGAGGAAGGTACCGAGGCGTCCTCATGGGACCCGGCTCAAGCTGATCATGAGCAAGCTCAGCTAGCTGAGGGTTCTGTCCTTAGGAAGAGGCGAAGGGGTTAAGAACCACCTGCTCCAGAGGCCGAGATCCTAGCTCCCCAAGCAGAACAACACACGTTGACCTTGGGTGAGTTTTCTGAGATGGATACTGTGGCAAACCCAGCCACAGCCAAGAAGATGAACAATTTAATCCTTCCTTCAAATCGACAACGGTTTTCTGCTGCTTCCTGGGAACATCTAGAAGATTCTTTCCATTGCAACTTAGCTCTGTTAAGGAACTATCTCTTTAATGTATATGTTTGATCAAGTAATTTCTGCTGACTCTTAATTCTGATTAAACAGATCCAAGTCCAACAAATGGAGATCGTTAACCGGGGCAGAGAATTAAATGATGCTCTATTGGTCAAGCTTCAAGAACTTGAGGAGGCTTCCCAAGTCATGGCTGAACAGGCCAAGGAGAATTCAGCCTCGAAGTTAGAAGTTACCAAGCTTTAAAGGTTGAGGGAGGAAGCTGAAATAAAGTGGGCAGCTTCTAACTCTTTGGCGACAGAGCTGGAAGGAAAAAAATACGGAGTTGATGAAAAGGAATGCAGACTTGGAGGCATGTTATACTCAGACATCTTCAGAAGTGGCTTCTCTGCAAAAGGACAAAGAATCTCTGCAGAAAGATAAGGAAGATGGGCTGAAGAGGGGAAAAGATCTAGAACAGTGGGTGGCAGATCTGACCCATCAACTAGCACTAGCCAAAACTGAAGCAGTGGCAGACTTCAAGAAATCCAAATTCTTTGAAGAAAACATGTTGTTGCTTCAAGGTCCTGTTATGCAGATGGGTCAAACTAAAGCTATTGACGTCTGCTCAGAAGTTTGCCCCCAACTAAACAAGGAGGATCTTCGGCTCATTGAACTTTACAATCCCAATGTTGAGGCGGACTTCGAGTCCCAATTTCAAAAGTTTGCAGAAGGAGTCGACATAAGAGAGGATGAAGAATAGACTTAGGATTTTCTTGTAATAGGTTGAGCTGACCTTAATGTATCATGTACTTCAAACTTTTTTATCAATAGAAAATTTTTCTAAGTCTTTGCAACTTGTTTTTTCCTTCTTTTCTGCTCTTCAATTTCGGATTCTGTGCTAAAGCTTTACTTTCCAAACTTTTTGTTGCCGAGAGCCAATGTCAGCCTTGATAAACTTAATTAATTTCACTGAAAATAAACTAAGTTACCAAGCTTTAAAATATAGAATAAACCTGTTATTCTGCCGAGCTAAGATGATAGCTGGCAAAGAATGAATCCCGCTTAATATAATAAACTTGATCTGTTTTAGCCGAGATCCAATTTGAATAATGCTTAGTGATAGCCTAAGTCTTTAGTCAAACCTAGCCGAAGTATGTAGGCTGATATGAAATCTTTTGACCCAGGTTTCCCTTGTAGCGGCCGAGATGTTATGACAACTTCTTGAACTGAACTTTCGCAGAGCTGATCTGGACTCCAGGATCTGCTCTGCTTAACACTTCTTGGATTTTTCCAAGTATTGACTGTTAAGTCATGCTCTTATAGGACTGATCTGGACTCCAGGGTCTGTCCTATATAATGCGGCCCAGGTTCCCTTGTAGCGGCCGAGATGATTATGTTCAATAAATTTTTGAACTGGATTTTCAAAGAATTGATCTGGACTCCAGGATCTGCCCTGTTTAACACCTCTTAGATTCTTCCAAGTGTTGACGAATAAGTCATTGACTCTCATAGGACCGATCTGGATTCCAGGATCTGTCCTATATTATATTCTTCTGCTCAGCAATTCTTGAACTGAGCTTATGTTGAGCCAATCTGGACTCCAGGATCTGCTCCACTGAATGTTTATTTGACTCTTCCCAGTACTGGCTAATGAGTCATTTATTCTTATAGGACCGATCTGGACTCCAGGGTCTGCCCTATAATATATTTTTCTGCTCAGCGATTCTTGTTCTGAGTCTTCACTTAGCTGATCTGGACTCCAGGATTTGCTCCGTTGGATATTTCTTGGATTCTTCCAAGTGTTACGACTGATGAGTCATAGGACCGATCTGGACTCCAGGGTCTGTCCTATATTATATGGCACAGGTTTCCCTTGTAACGGCCGAGATAAGTCTGTTCAGCAATTCTTTTGAGCTGAACATCTTTAAGAAGACTGATCTGGACTCCAGGATCCGTCTTGATGAGGTGTGAAACTTGTTGCCTTCAAGATTCCTTTAAGATAATTAGATAGCAAATAGTTGAGTCATCAACGTGGGAGGACATTTAGCCCGAGCTAAAGCCTTGCTAAATTAGAAGGCTGAGGCATTGAGAGAATTAAGGTAAACCCCTGACAAGCCTTAGAACCAAGGTCGACCGTGAGGTGAACATGCACGCTGAAGTGGACCCCTGATAAGCCCTAAGGCCGAGGTGAACCTTTGTCGTGGTTGGAATGATACCATATTACTTCCTTTACCTAATGAGCCATAAGAGAGAAATCACCGAAGTGGAAAACTTGTGTCCCGAGCCCCTTTATGAGCCATAAGGCAGAGATCGGCTAGACGCGAATCTTGTCATGCCCCAATTCTGCTACAACTCATAAAGTGAGCGTCAGGTAGGCACAGAGCTTTCTTACACCTAGAGGAATCCCTCAGTGTGGACCATAAGGTAAAAAGAAAATAAATATGCCCCCAAGCCAGACTAACTGTGTCTGCCTTCACATATGAAGAACATATGCGGGCCATAAATTATGTGGCTCAAAATCCTAGTGTATTCCTAGCTGTGGTGAAATAGATAAAGGGAAAAGCTTCTATGGTAGGACCTAGCGGGTTCTATACCAGTAATTCTCTTCCACAAGAACTCCTCCTGAAATTCTCCCCAACTCGGCCTGATTATCATCCCAGGCGTCAGGCCGAATTCATGACTGAGGCTAGACATTCAGGACAAAGGTCTAGTCACCAGCACTTAAAACGCACACAAAAGGCGCTGCTGCCATTCAAACATGACAGAGAATTGACAATAAAGATAGAGCCCTGCTGCAAGAAAGGCGTTTCTGTCCAGATTCGGTTGGGAGGCCGAGGAAAAGAAAGAAACTCTCTGCTGGCTTCATTATCATCATCATCCGTACCCAGTATATCCCAACAACAGCATAAGCCATCATCAAGGTCTGGGGAGGGTAAACGGTAGGCAGACAATACCTCTGTCCTAAAGGAAAACTCACTGCTGGCTTCAAAAGCTCATATCCTCTCCTACACGAGAAAGAAGAGTCTTGCAGGAGAGCAACTTCTTACAGGGCCAATCCACAAGAGGAACCATCAACCGTACTGTCTTTATCATCATGATATTGGGCATGATACGGAAGACTGCAGGTAGCTCGGCCAAGAGATCGCGCGTCTGATCGAGCTCAGCCACCTACAACGATTCTATAATCCGAGGTCAAGGCTGCACAACAGGTTGGACTTTAGCAGGCCTCCTCCGGATGAAAATTGCCGACCTGGACATCGGCACAGGTCGCCAGTAGATGAGGATTCAGATTCAGATGGGCAGAGATTGCGGGTCTCTGAAAGCATACGTCTGATCTAAAAGCATAAGCCCACAAAAGAATCATGTTTCACTATTCTAGTGTGTATTTGAAATCCTCATGTACATACATGTATTAATGGCTATTACAAAGTTGCTATTTGCAAAAGAGTTGTTCAAACACTGTTCTGTTTGTTGTTGAAGAGGTCGTTGACGTCTTCTGGATGTCATAGGTCGCTTGGATCCTCTCCCATCCTTTTTATCCATCCTTCCAACGTTAGATTGGTTGGATAAATACTAATAAAACCCTTGAAAAGCTATTCTTAAGGGATACGAAGGCAAGCCAAAGCCCTTCCTCTAGCACCAAATAATGAGACCAGAATTGCTCACCAGGTAGATCAGAGATGACCTGAGTTGTATGCCGTTAATCTTCCGTCTAAATCCGTCAATGGAACCTGAGAAGGAAGAAAAACGTTAGAGGTCAAAGGGCGCTGCCTCGGAAAAACCCTCCGACGCTTAAGTCAGTTATGGGTGTTTTGAGTAGGCAATTTATGCTGGAATAAGGCTTAGATGAACCATGTAAATAACCTCACTGAGTGATTTGGCTGTTTAGGGTGTTGGCCGAGATGGAGTTCAGAGGAGAAAGCTGCAGAGGTTGTTCCATAAATTGGATCCCCTTCCTCTTCTGGAAAGAAGGATATTTATAACCAAGATTGAGGAGGTCTGACCCCTTGCCCGATGATGTGATTGTGATGTGTCTGCGATGGCTGTCTTATTTGCTGCAGAGCCGCAGTATGATGAGACAAATGTCTGAGACCATAGCTGTGTTAGTGGCTGACTCTATGTTATGTAGGTCGGCCTGTAATGATGACCTTGTACTGAGCCAGTCGATGCTTGACACCTGAAAAATATTCTACAGCACTGCCTTGGTAGGTCCCAGATGCAAACAGATAATATCTTCTGAGAATAAAACGTAGTTCTAGCATGAAGCTGAGGCCGAAGTCAATCCGAGGCCGAGCTGAATAAGTGTCCTTTGAAAGTTATGCACTTGTTGATTCCTTTACTTGCCGGGGTTGACTATAAGCGGTAGCTTTGACTAAAGCTTTGCCGAGCCGAGGTGCAATAGGTCAAGCTGTCCTTTCAAGATGACTTCATACTTAACCGGTCTTGGTCATGTTAAGCAAGTGCCGACCTGACTCAGGCATGCGGCCAAGCTAACGAAAGATTATAGTTGAATTTGCCTTAACCATTTTAATAGGTTTGTCTTGGCTGAAGTGCAAGATGGCCGAGCAGAAATGCACTCCTGCCGAGCTGCAGGAGTTATCTCAAACCTTAATTTTTTGTTGACCGTTTGTTGACTAACTGAATATTTTTTGACTCATCAGCTAGGCTCCTGATTTGCATTCTTCACAGTGTTTCTTGGCACTAAAATGGTAGGATCTTTTGCTCCAAGAAATCCTCACATCCAAAAAAGAAAATGAAAAAAAAATGTTCACATCAAATCAAAAGTACTGGTGGAAAACTGTGCTGCTGTTTTTCACCCCCTAACTCCCCTGAGATGTATACATCAGTGGAAAAGTATTGGCATCTCGAAAGAATAATAACCTTCTCGATCCACCTGTATTAGTTTGTAAGCTGCATAGTGTGGGATACATCTATATGTATCCCAATAGTTTGAGGTAGAGAATTTCGAAAGAAACGTCAAAGATTCGAATCTTACCGAAGCAAGAATGTTTGAACTCCTCCAAGCTAGTAGCATAGTGTGGGAACACTATTGGCCCGTGGAATGACATAATAGACTGACAGGTCAACCAGTCGGTTGTTCATTTAGTGCCAATAGGCTCCTTGTGCTGTTCCTGTGATATGACAAACTTCTACTAGTGAACCTTGGAAACCTGATTTACATCCCTACACGTCTTGTGGGACCGAAAATAACAGAGACCCTTACTAGTCGGGGTTCAACCTTAGTTTGTAAGCTTAGTAAAAGGTTAGCCTATAGTAAAATTATTCTTTAAAAATTAATTTATTTTTGCTGGCTTTCGATTTACATTACTGTTCAAACATTATATATGTGTCCTCGTTGGCCGTTGTCTTGATGAATATTGTATTTTGTACGTTTACAAGTTGTTTGTAGTTTCTAAAGTCATTTTCTATCCCCGACTTTATTATGCTTTCTGTAGAACAATATCTTGGCTTCAAAATTGGTTTTTCTTTCTCTTTATTTCTTTTTTCCTTTGTGGGCTCGCTTTGAAATTTTAATAGCAGCCATCATACATTTGACAAAGTTTTTTTTACCAGTCAACTACACAAGTTAGTACATTGTACTAAAAAGACACATGTTTGAAACAAGACACGCGCAACATAAATATGACACTGTTATCTAAGTCAATACTAGCTTAGACCATACTATCCTCCGATCTTATTGGATTAAAGAGTTACTGACCTAATTTACCATGGAACCTTGTGTCGGTTGACTGATAAAAAACCTAATCAAGAAGCTCGCATAGTTTTTGATTCACATCCTCCACGAAACTCCTAAACGATAGAGCCCTAACGTCAGAGTCACAGTATTGGCCTTTTGCAACGGTTATGTTTGTGCTAGAATCAAGTACCAGATGTACAATTATAAAGAAAATTTAATGCTCAAATCAAGATTTTACAAACCAGAACAAAAGTGCATTCCCTTTTCCACAGCATGACATGATTAATTTCTATCAGCACACAGAAGAAAAGGTGAACAGAAAGCATGTCACTTCAATACAGTAGCGAAAGAAGGTTTAGGAAAAAGAAAAGCAACCACCATAGAACGCGGAAGGCATCACATTTTTTTTTTTTTTTTGAGAATTTCATGGATTTCATTCATTCAAATGAAAGTCTGCTGCTGCTGCAGCAATTACAGAAGGAGGAGGGGTTGTCCCCCAGACCCTTCGAGTACAAAAGGAGTGTCCTAGACACGCTAGCATATGCGCAGGTGTATTTCCAGTGCGCTTTACAAAGGAGAATTTGACAGACTCGAAACTGTTAGCTAGATGTCTAATTCTAGTAGCAAAATCACCATGCGATGAAAGGTCTACATCCATGGACATAAGACAAGTAAACGCGACAAGGCAGTCAGTTTCAACAATAACCCTGTCGAATCTCAGCTCGAGCGACAGAAGAAGGCCCGTGTGAATAGCGTCGAGTTCAAGCAGGGCGACATCCAATAGTGGATCTCCTTGATCAGAGATAGCTTGCAAAATGTGACCAGCGCTATTCCTGAAAATAAAACCGAAGGTACATTTTCGGTCTTTTAGGGAGGCATCAACGTTGACCTTAATGACGGGTGCATCGGGCGGTCTCCATTTTATGTCCCATTGAGGCCTTGGAGATAAGGAGAGTATTGATTCCATAGCCAATATGTAATCTTCCGCATGGGATTCAGCAGTTGAGATGAGTGACTGGAGCAGAACATCCTTGCCTTGAAAAATGAAGGCACAGCGAGCTTTCCAAATTTGCCAAAGCAGGTTACTGAAATGACAAATCCCAATCTCACCATTCGAATTATACACGGAGAGCGTTAAATGTTGGATGCTAGCCGCCTCGCATGAAAACCAGCGGGAGTGGGACGCATTGGCAGAAGCCAAGGCACTAGGAATGATGCATGGCTAAAAGCATGTGAAGAAGATTCATCAGCAGAGCAACATAGCTGGCATGTTGGACTAGTAAGTCCACGTCTAGAGAGGTTTTGTGACATAGGCAGGCAGTCGTGTAAAAGCCTCCAAACAAAGTGCTTGACCCGAGGTTGCATTAGAGTTTTCCAAAGAAGCTTCCATAGGTTTGAGCTCTCAGAAGCCGAGGACGACGGCCCAGGCATTGAAGACAGCTGAAGTTTCTTTTCCAAAGCGATGCTATAACCTGATTTCACTGTGTAAATTCTTTTTGGGTGAAAGTGCCAGATCAAACGGTCTTCCTCATTAAGACAGATTAGTGGGATGCTAAGTATTTTGTCAACATCAAAATCCCAGAATTTTCTTCTAATTAGCGTCTCGTTCCAGCGGCCATCCGGTAGAATTAGCTCAGCGACAGTGAAATCATCAGTCGTAGAAGCTGGAGTACGGGCTGGGATAAATGCTGGAGGAGTTGGGATCCACGGGTCCGCAAAGGCATTGGTAGCACTCCCATTACCAATTTTCCAGCGGGTTCCCAACTTCAGAAGATCCCGTCCCTTAAGAAGACTCTTCCATAAAAATGAAGTACTGTTGGGGCAGTCAACATTGAGAAAATCAGACCGTGGGTAATATTTCGCTTGTGCAATCATGCTGATGGTTGAGTTAGGGAACTGGAGTAGTCGCCATGCTTGTTTAGCTAGCATGGCTAGATTGTAGGATTCAAGGTCGCGAAAACCAAGGCCTCCCAAGTTTTTGGGCAAGCAACACGACGACCACGCCTTCCAATGAATCTTCCTTTCGTTATCCTTTGCACCCCAGAAGAACCGTCGTATCATTGCCTCGAGTTCATAAAGCAGGGATTTAGGAAGAGCAAAATACTGCATGATATAAGTTGGAATGGCCTGAATAATAGCTTTGATGAGGACTTCTTAGCCTGCCGCAGACAAAAACTTTTCTTTCCATCCGCTCCGTTTTTTCCAAACCTTATTCCGAATATAAGAGAAAACAGCTTTTTTCGATCTACCAGTCATGTAAGGGAGGCCAAGGTGGTGGCCCGCGCCATCCCCTCTACATATGCCCAAATCACAAATTAATTCCTCCTGCACCTCCCTATTAACGCGCTGACTAAAGAAGATGGAGGATTTTCTTTTGTTTATCTGTTGGCCCGACGCTATCTCATAACGATAAAGAATCTCGTTAAGGTTTCGTGTGTTCGAGAGGGTGGCTTCGATGAATATTAGACTATCGTCGGCGAAGAGCAGGTGCGTCAGCATAGGGCAATTTGGTCCAAAAGAAAGCCCCTTGATACGACCAGCGTCCACTGAGTGCTGTAGCATGGCAGATAAACCTTCGGCACAGATGATAAAAAGAGAGGGTGAGAGGGGGTCACCTTGCCGAAGTCCTCTCGAGGGTTTAATCAAGTATGTGGGAGTCCCATTAATGAGAACACTATATTCAACAGTGGTCACAAGCCTCATAATCAAATTGATGAAAGATGCAGGGAACGCCATTTGAACCATGACATCTTCAAGGTAGCTCCATTCAATGCGGTCGAATGCTTTTGCCATATCAAGCTTTATGGCGACATGGTTGTTACATCCAGTCCAGATCCCTTTCATAGAGTGGTAGGCCTCAAAAGCAGTAATAACGTTGTCCGTGATAAGCCTGCCGCTGACAAAAGCGCTTTGGGAATCTGAAATAACTGACGGCAAAAGTGGTTTCAAGCGGTTTGAAAGCATCCTTGACATGATTTTGTAGATCGAGTTGCATAGGCTAATGGGGCGAAATTCAGTCATGAGTCTTGGATTCTTACACTTTGGAATAAGGCAAATGAGCGTACTGTTGAGTCTTCCCAGTGGAGCGCCATGATTGAGGCAGTTGAGGATAACACGCGAGACATCGTTCCCAACAAGGTCCCAATGTTCTTGCAAGAAAACCATGTGAAGGCCGTCTGGCCCCGGTGCCTTACGACCAGGGATTTGCTTAACTGCCTTATGGAGTTCTATCTCACTGAAAGGGTGGGTGAGGGCTTCTTGTTGTCTCGTATTTAGGCGGTTGAATCTGAGAGATTCAAATGTTGTATTCGCCGGCTGGTTACTTTGGTATAGATTCTTGAAAAAGTTAGTGGCCACCTGCTGAATTCCTTCTTGTGTGGAGATGTACGCACCATTTGTGTCAAGGATGGAGGAAATTTTGTTACGCTCTCTTCTAGCGGATGCCTTATGGTGGAAGTATGAGGTGTTTTTATCGTTCATAGTAATCCAGTCGATCCGCCGCCTTTGACGCCAGTATTCTTCCTGGTTTATGAGCATACTGTCAAGTTCCCTCATAATTCCTCGCCACCACTTCCCGGAACATGTAGCACCAATCGGCCTTCGTTTGCAATGAATTCCAGCCTTCCTGCAGATTCACTTCAACCCATTTGGGAGCGTCTTCCAAGTTGCAAAATCTATGCATGGCCTCACGATGTACAATCAATGTCCAAACTTGTTTGGCCCAGGGACAGTCACGTAGTGCATGCAAAGGACTTTCCTCAGCGTGACCGCAAACTCGGCAAACACCATCTACGGCTACACCATGTCGCTGCAAGTTCTTACCAATGGGGATAGCATTGTGGCATATTTGCCAAAGTAGAAAGTTTAATCGACATGGTCCTTTCATGGCCCATATATTATCCCATACTGTGGATGTAGGATTGTTAGAGTCCGTACTCAGCAGATTATAAGCACTCGCAACAGAGAAGATGCCTGAGGATGTGGCATGCCACTTCGGTTGCTGTAACCCGTCCGCATTCAAGATATTGGACAATTCCAACCCAGCGCGAAGGAGAGGAATGCTGCTGCGAATATGTCGCCATAGAGATGAAACATTTGTTTTTGATTGACTTTGGAGGATATCACCATATTTACATCTTAACACTTTCACCCATAGTAGATCCGGCTTAGTCAACAATTTCCAGCCCAACTTGGCCAACATGGCTTGGTTCATATCTCTAAGACGCTTGATCCCCAACCCTCCTTGTGATCTTTCTTGGCAAACCTTGGCCCATGATATCCAGTGCATACGGCGGGTTGAGGACGTCTCCCCCCAGAAAAAACTCCTCGTGATTTTGTCAACTTCATCAACAAGACCAAATGGAAGGCGCACGGTTTGCATGGCGTAAGTAGGAATCAATGAAAGGACACTTCTAAGCAAAAGATATCTCGCCGCGTGGGATAGTGTTTTTGCCTTCCAAGACCCCAACTTCACCCGGACTTTATCAATAATGTAGTTATACATCCTTCGTCCACATCTTCCATGAATGAGAGGCATACCCAAATATGTACCAAAATCCTTGGTCCGTGTAAGCCCCAAGCGACTAAAGCATTCGGGCATGAAATCTTGACCTACGTTATGAGACATTAGAATTTGAGATTTAGAAATGCTCACCGTTTGTCCAGACTCCTTACAAAAAGACCGAATGACTTCCTCCATTATCACAGCTTGTCTAGATGTTGCCTCCCCAAATAGCAAAAGGTCATCCGCAAAGAATAGATGGGAAATATAAGGACCACTTCTAGAAGTTCTAATGGGCCGCCAGCTTTGCTCGTTTTCTGCCCGCTGAATTTTTTTTGATAACGTCTCCATGCATAGAAGAAATAAATAAGGAGCGAGTGGGTCACCCTGTCTAATCCCACGATGTGGTTGAAAATCTTCCAAACATTTACCATTCCAAATTATAGACAACGTGGAGGAAGTGATTGTAAACATGATTAGATTTGTCAATTCCCTGCTAAATCCAACCTTCAATAGAACTGCTTCAAGAAAAGTCCAACGTACCTTATCATACGCCTTCTCCAAATCTAACTTCACCGCCATACATCCTTTTCTACCCTGCTTCGTCCGCATAGTATGCATTAATTCTTGAGCTATGATGATGTTATCAGCAGCTTGTCTTCCTGGTACAAACGCACATTGCGTGGGAGAGATTACTTTGTCAATCACTACTTTGAGGCGGTTGGCAATTATTTTTGTAATAATCTTCACAATGACGTTCATTAAAGCGATGGGTCGAAACTGGGCTGCCCCCTCCGGATTCGCCCCCTTCGGGATAAGGGTGATTAGTGTTTTGTTCAACTCAAGGGGATAGCATTGCCTTTGGAAAGCTGACATCACAAAGTCCACCACTTCCTTACCAACAACATGCCAATTCCGCTGATAAAAGACGGGTGGTAATCCGTCCGGTCCCGGAGCTTTATACGCACCCATTTGGAAAATAGCCTGTTCCACCTCCATAGCATGTACTGGCCTATTTAGCCATCTGCGGTCCCCATGATTAAGTGTAGGGATGGTTATTTCGCCTATGCTGCATTCGTCTCCTTGTTCGGCTGAAAATATGTATTGTAGTGCTGTAGTATAAGATCCGCCATGCCCTCTTGTGTTTCGATCCATGTCCCCGTCTGGTCCTTGAGTCGGGATATTTTATTTCTGCGGTGTTTAGATGCCATTGAGATATGGAAGTATCTGTTGTTCCGTTCCCCATCAATCAACCATTGTAAGTTGCTTTTCTGCTGCCAATAAGTATCTTCTTGTAGTAGTATGTCATGATATTCGCTGCGAAGATCTTTCTCAAGTTTTGTCAAATAAGTGGATGGGTGAGACTCCAGAAATCGTTGAATGCCAGCCAGTCGAGCAAGGCATCTCTGACGCCGATGGTGTAGACTGCCAAATACCTCTTTTCGCCATAGTTCCATTCGCACATTAAATTCAGCGACAGTACGACAGAATTCTCCCTTAATCGGTTGCCATGCAGATAACATAAACGAGGCGAATTCCTTGTGGTGCATCCAACTAGCTTGAAACTTAAACGGCCTGTTCGCGTTAAATGATGGCAGGGGTGATTCCGTAATCAAAAGAAGAGGGCAGTGGTCAGAATACAATCGTGTGAGATGCTGAAGTGAAGATGACGAGAATTTTAAGTGCCAATGTCGATTAGCCCACGCTTGGTCCAAGCGTTGTTCAATCAATGATCTTCCCTGCTGTCCATTGGACCACGTAAAGCGAGGGCCAGAAAACTCATAAGCCACTAAGTCACACTCCTCAATCATGACCCGCATGCGATCAACCTCGTATCCTCCAACCGGGCGTCCTCCTCTTTTATCTTCTTGTGTTAGCACTTGATTAAAGTCACCAATTAACAACCAAGGGATCTTGACATAGGGCGCCATATGTTCCACATAGTCATACATTTGCTCACGAATGCCAAATGATGGTGAGGCATAAACCATAGATATAAGGCTAAGAGTGGTATCTTTGTTTTGAATAGCAATATTAAGGATTTGCGCTGTATATGACAAAACCCGAATCCTAATATCATCATCATCCCAGAAACACCAAATACCACCCGCAAACCCACGTGCTTCCACCGCAACAAGATGATTGAAATGAGTACTGCGAATAATACGCTTGGCATGCGAACTAGGGACGCGTGTTTCCATTAGGAAAAGTATGTTGGGTGTGTGATCTCTTATCAATCGAACGATATACCTGATAGTATCGGGCGACCCCGCACCACGACAATTCCATGAGATTATCTTCATGAGAAAAACATATTAAGAGCTTACCATCCCTGCGTCGGGATCTGGTAAGGGGGAGACACTGATCTCCATTTCGGCATGCACATTTCCTGGTGGTTCTGCCACATCAATTGCCATTAAGGTATCTCGTTTTCCATCAGGCGGGTGTTGTTTGGTCTGGTCCCCCAGTATTTTATCTGCAGCTTTGTTGCACCCGGAGGAGGATGGAGGTGGCTGTGTATCAGTGCTTGTATGTCCAGTTTCCATGAAATTTGCATTGGTGATGTCAGAAAGTGGTCTTTGTAGAATACTGATGTTTCCATGCGGCGGTGGTGGCTTTATTGGCTGTCCAAAGGAGGTGTCCTTACGTACACCACTACTGGATGGGCTATTAGCCGGCATACGAGGGAGCTGGACCTTCACCCTTGATGTATCCTTTATGACCACCTTTGGCTTTTCGCTCCCGTGGCTTCACCATCTGAGACTTAGTAGTGGTACGTAGAGTTGCGGGTGGACCATAGTCTGGAATAGACTCAAATGCATTCTCCAAGTGGGTGATGGAGTGTTCGGGGGTAGCATCTTCTTCTTCTGCAAATATAGGGGCAAAGCGCGATCCCGTACTCTTTGGATTCCCTACACTTCGGACTACACCAGGGTGGATCTGTGGGCTACCTTGTCCCCGCAATTCTGTAGCATGCTGAGCAGTGGTAGCTGATCGTGATCCATCCCCCTTTCGCCGGTTAGAGTTTCTGGCAATCATCCATGGTCCAAATGGATCGTCTGGTAAATCCTGAGCAACCGGTGGGACAGGTTGTGGTGTAAATTCGGGTGCCTCTGCAGTGCCTCCCACCATGCAACTTTCCACTCTATGGCCATACCTTCCGCATTTGAAACATATTTGATGAAGGCTTTCATACTCAACTTTTAGGTTATGGCCATTAATAACAACTGAAGATACAAGAGGTTGTTGGAGATCAACTTCAACGCATACCCGCGCATACTTGCCACGGCTGACCGTTGTCGTGTTTTTGTCAATCTTCACCGCTGTCCCTATTTGATCTCCAACACGCATCAGTACGGATTCATGGAAAAATTCTAGTGGCAGTCGTGGAATTCTTACCCACACCATCGTAGTAGAGATGGTTTCGGTGGACGGCAAGAAGCCTGGCCGAAACTTTGCAACAGTTAGGTAATGTCCCTGTATGGTCCATGGTCCGTCTTCGAGAACATGTGTATAGTCATCTTTGGAGTAAAATCTCACCACATAGTATCCTTCTTCTAGATCGATGATGTCAAGTTTATGACTCAAAGCCCACATATCTGTCAGTCTCTGCGATAGGACGCGATAGGAGACGTTTCGTCCAAGTGGTTTCACAATAAGCGCACGTCGCCAAGGCCGCCACAGTCGCTTGCATTCATCCCATGGTATGTCAACCACCACTTTTCCGAGACCAAGATCACTGCATTGTGTGTTCCGTGTAGTTCGCAGGTTATCAGCATACTCATCATCACTTTCATTCTCCTCCCCTTCACCAGTATACAGATCATCCCCTGGAAGTAGATTGGCCGGAATAGGTTCCTTAACCAGATCTACCCATGCTCTCGTCATTTTCCATGGTTCACCAGAGAAAGTTTGCAGATCGTCACTTGCAGGTCTTTTATATTTCTTTACACTCCGATGGATTTGGTCCATCTCTTCAGAAGTACGCTATGGTTGTCTATCTGCCATGGATGGATCAGTGTCCTGCCGGAGGATCGAAGGCGGCAGTAGTTATTATGGATGTGTAACGGAAGAAGTTACGTGCGGAATTTTCGGATCAGAGATAGAGAAGGAGAGTTTTGGGTTTAATACAAGTACCATGTTGCACACATCTTCACATGATTTTAATCATAAATGAATTTGACTCCTTTTTTTCTTTATAATGACCCCAACTAATAATTTCAGTCACAATTAAAGTCAGTGGGACTTGCAACATTTCCAGTTATCTTCTTAAGACTATTAAAATGCTCTAGAAAAAAATACGTAGCTAGAGAAGGAACAACGAGATATATTTTTCACCTTAAGCTTTTGCAAATCAGAATGAATATTAACATCATAATGGAAACCGTAAAAAGAACAAATAAAAAGAAACATAAAAATAATAAGAAGAATAAGAACAATGAGAATTATAGTAAATCCTAATTCGCAATTAGATAAAGGGACCCTACTGAATTTTTAGGTAAAAAAGCAGACCTTGTGCTTTAGAGGAGAAGTTGGAACTTCCAGGTGTAATGAGCAGTTTTTGGGGAAATTTCCCTTCTCTATATCTGTCATAGCCGCTTTTAAAAGAGGAAAACACACATCCACAGCATCCTTGAAGTCGTTTTCCTGACTTTTGTCTTTCTTCCTAAATTCAGTAACAGCTTTGAATAAATTATATCATAGCAGAAAAACAACAAGAAAAAGTACAGCTGCAGCTGCTGACGTACCAATTCAACGATATTGATATAGATGGCACACCGCTAATTAACGCCTCTCGACCTCCAGCTACTACACCTGAGTAGAACCTGGATATTAATTAATCATACGTTGTAAGAAACTAATTAGGAATACAGAACCTATTATAAATTACCCTCATAAGGTAGAAAAAAACGATCTAGCAACTAACGAAATGAAAACACGCAGGAAAAATAACTTGTAACTTACATCTGATGACCACAACTTGAACCTCTGTTGATTCCACTAATCACCTATCCAGTCACAACCAAAGGCGAAACCATAATCAAAAGTCAATACAAAACAGACAAATTTCAAATTTCTTGAAGAAAAAACAATAGCAGACCAGCAAAGGCTTTGACCAGGAAAACAAAGCCCCAGATAAAGACAAAGACACGCAATCCGCAGGAGTCCCTGAAAAATACAAGTTCATCCTTGATCTCTAAACAATAGTGCATTTTACATATACTTCCTGGCTTTCATAAAAGCCATTAGGTATTACAACAGAAACGAAAAGTTCTTCAACAATGATCAACGCGTGACCAAATTAGCAACAAAAAGAGCATACCGGACACTTCATATGCTGTGGCGCCATCCATTACTGCAGAAGTCACAGAAACAGTCTCTCTTGCACTAATGGAATGACCGCAAATGGATTTATCACTGTCAAAGCAACAAGAATTTTACCAAAATCAGCAATAAAAAGGGCATACCAGACATTTCATTAGCTACCATTTTTTTTTCTTTTCCTCTATTGAGCACACTGATAAGGAATAGAAAATTGCAGACACAAACATACTAAACAAAATGCTAACTGATCAGGGGGGAAACACATGAAAAACAATAACAAGAACAAAACATAGAGAAAAGCATCAATCTATAAAAAATATAAGAAGCAATAAGCACTCACGATTGAGGAGCGCAGACATAAATATTATATCTAGCTAGACGAACGAGCGCTTCAACCAAAAACTTGAGGCCAGGGGACTCAATCCCTTCACCATTAGTAACCAAAACCACCGGTTTTGAGCTATCAAACTCTTCAGCGGCACCAGAATTCGACGTGGATGAAGTTGGCCCCACAGTTTCAGAAGCTTTATCTTCATTAGCACTCGATTCTGAAGGCGGGACACCATTTTCTTCACGTCCCTTTCTGTTTCCCAGCACTTCTTGCAAATTGGACACCAACCCAGGTGGCAAGAACTGCTTTTTCGCACCTGAAGTTGTCATATTCTTCCACTCAATGAAAAAAAAAGGCAAAAAAGGGAAGGTCTGGATGACGAAAATGAAGTTTCAAAACCCTAGAAAAGAGGAGGAACAGAAAATAAAAGCGGGAAGAAAGGTGAGAAATGAGGATGATGAAAGCTGAAAACAGGGATCCATGAACCTATCCAAAGGGTGTTCATTTACAGATTCTTTTGGTTTTTTTAGGCATAAATTTACGAGGACAGAGAAAAAATAGTTGTCGTTTGAATGACAGGGTCCGGCGGGTTTTGGAGGGTACCGACATTGAAAGGATGGTATTTTCTCTTTATTTTTCAAGAAAAATTGACAAGGATTTTTTCGTATTCTTTTTTGAGACGGGATTTTTTCATATCAAATATAGTAATATTTTTTTTGAAGGGGAAATATAGTAATTACACTTTTTTAAAACATGAAGTTTGTATGTGACATTTATATCCTTTATAATTATTCTGAACAGAAAAGAACCTCTAACATTGAATTCAGACAAAAATGGAAGTTTGATTTCCCACTGCTTATTGAGTTGCGATCGAAAAATAT
This sequence comes from Eustoma russellianum, assembly GCA_036186865.1. Taxonomy (NCBI): domain Eukaryota; kingdom Viridiplantae; phylum Streptophyta; class Magnoliopsida; order Gentianales; family Gentianaceae; genus Eustoma; species Eustoma russellianum. Next base: position 5,687,543 of record AP025062.1, on the reverse strand, counting down.
GTGTTCAATGTCCATGGCGTAGCTAATTTAGTAGATTTCATTATAAAAGGTCGTTGGTTAGATTTACACATCTACAGTATGAATGTTAAAGTTCTGCTCGTTATACCGAAATGGACTTACGCTCGCCACTTTATGAACATCAAGTAAGAACATCACGTCTAGAATTATGCTAAATTTCTTGATTTATCTCTTTCACAAAGCTTCTTAGGATTGAAGCACCGGAAGCTCTTGAATTCAGTGTATGACGTTTTTCACTACAAGAAAAATATGTGTTCAATGCTAAACCGTATGATTTAATACGTGTGAAGCATGTACATGGTTGTTCAACGATACCCGATTTAGTCAAGCACGTGAAAATGTTAGAGCAAAAGGTCATACCCTGGTCCTGAGGGCTTCCATCGTCCTAACTCCAAGAAGCATTGTGTAGGATGCAAATCAGGAGTTCAGTGGCCTCCTAGGTTGGGAGAGATCATACACAAGGTGTCCACTGCAAACTGGGCCTTTAGCTCAGCCAGTGATGAAACATCCACACTGCGCGTGTCACTGGAGTCAAACCATGTACTTCTTGAACACAACTCTCAATCTGAATATCAACTGAGCCATACCCTGGGAGCAAACTCGTGAAAATGTTGAATATACATGTGTATGGCATTGTTCCGTGCTACACAGCTAGATTATTGCTTCATCTCTAATTTTATACGAATGTAAGTTATTCCCCGTGCAAGCAAATCTTTTAGTTTATTATCTAATGCATCTTATGATTCAAGAGAGTAAATTGTGTCTTGCATACTTCGAATTTCACTTGTTACATGCTATGATCTTGTAAAAAAGTTAAAATACGTTTTGTATAACAATTTAGAGTGAGTTTGTTTGATTAGACTATATGAATTTGTTTAAGTCGTAAGCCTTACGCCTAAAGAAACTTTGTTCACCTCACGGTGATATATTATTGTTATTAGGGCTGTTAGTCGAACCGAACAGTTTGCAAACTGTTTGGGTTTGATTCGTATTCGGTTCGAGTTTGTTCGTTGATTTTATTTAAACGAGCTGAATTTAAACACTTATTTGAGTTCGTTTAGTGAAACGACCCAAACTGTTCGCGAACTGTTTGGCTCGTTTAAATAGTTATAGTGTTATCGAGCCAAATTCGAACCAATTTTAAAGCTCGTTTAGCTAAACGTACTGAGTCGAATAATTCATTTAGCTAATAAATCCAAATTAAAAACATATGATTCGCCTCGCCTCGGTTCGTTAACACCTGAATTTAATAACTCTAGTTCCTGCCAACTTGTAACTAAAATCAACTTGAGAACACGTTACAAGAAAGGTCCTTGCCCGTTCCCAGGACATAGCCCAAATGGTTCCGGGCAGGAGTTCGCGAAAGGAAGGTCAGGGGTTCAATTATTGTCAAAGGCGAGAGAGTCCCTTCCCAGCAAGTGCATAGTGTGGGAGCTTCCTTGGCATGTAGGCTTGCCTGCAGTGCTGGGGCTCCTTATGAGACTACTGTGTAAATGACCAAGCTCCTACTAGCGGGCTGTTGGGTACCTGATTTACATTCGTACACTATCTTTGAGACTAAGTGTGACAGAGATCCTTACTGGTTGGGGTTCAACTTTTAAGAAAGGTCCTTGCCCTTTCAAAGTTTGGTTTGACGAGGATTAAACAGTAATTTTTGTCGTTCAATGTCATGAAATGATTGCATATGTTTTTTTAGGAGACACTCAAATTGTCATCTCAGATTGGGACTTAGACGTGACGAGCACACTGCAATACTGCATTGAGAAGTTGGTGAGGAGTAGCAGATTAGTTTTGACTGCATATATCAGTACATGGAGTTCAGATCTGGAGATATCAACGGTGAGTTAAAATATGAAGCCTTCAATTACGCGTCGTCACGTGTACAAATTGATCAGCGATTTAAATTTTTTTAAAAAAAAAGAGCCGTTTGTACACGTGGCGACGCATGATTGGAGGGATCATATTTTGTCTCACCATTGGCCTCTCCATATCTGAATCGCAGTACATGTGGGTGAAGTAGATTGGATTATTTGCTTCTCTTTTCTTATGAAAAAAGTTATATTCTAATTCTAAGATTCCACTGTCTCGTTTCCAAATAATTTTGTAAATGATGTAAATTAAGTCATTCAGCGTTCTTTTATTTGTGGATTATTTGTTTCTTCTCCTAATGGGTATGAACATTACAATCATGAGCTTTTAACTACATTGAACATATTTATCGATTACTTCTTGGTTGTATTAAAGCCTTCATATATGCAGGTGGAATTTGCCCATACAAGTGTTAAAAAACATAGACGTTCTCGTCGGTCAAGAGACTAGTCTTCTTAGGAAGATATTAAGAGGGCAAAACGGATTAACCTCTTTCAACATAATTTGTGTTGGCAAATATAATATTTAGCACTCAAATCAACCCATATTCCTATTCAAGTATGATTTGAACATATTGGCTCTTTTTGAGTCAAATAAGTCCCCATTAATACAAATTGTTGAAACTTGGGTTACATAGGTGAGTCTCATATCCACTCAAAATCTTAAGGCAATGGTTGGTGGTACCTCATCCTCATATAAGCCACGTATTTTTTCCCAAATTAGCCAATGTGGGATTCTCAACACTTGTCCTCACGTGGCAATGTGACTTGACATACACACGAACCTTACAACCCGCCCTCAATCACAAACCACAAGCCAGACGTGAACATCTGGACTTAGGTGAGGGAAACCATTAAGTGGCCAGCCATGGGCCAAGCAAGGGGTGAGTCCACATTTTAAACCTGCTCTGATACCATGTTGAAACTTGGGCTTACATGAGGTGAGGTCCGTATTCACTCAAAACCTTAAGGCAATAGGTGATGGTACCTCATCCTCATATAACCCATGCATTTTTTTCCAAATTAGTCAATGTGAGATCCTCAACACAAATAATAATAACAAAAATAAAAACAGATAATACACTAGCCGAATAAAATAGAAGACCGACAAACCATGTGTTGTTTCATGTGACAATTGATTAAAAAAAGAAAAGAAATAGAGAATATTTGGATAAAAGAATCGATGTAGTGAAGCAATTATGGTAATAGGTTGTTAAGACGACACTAAAGAACTATAATGTTTAGTTAATTCGGTTGTCTATTTCTTTAATCTAGTCAAACAAATAAAGAAAGGACTTCGGGTCTTGAAGCAACTAGTAATGTTGTTGTTTCATGCTGCGGAAATAGTCTCTTACAAAGTGTAGGGTAAGGCTATTACAGTAGATCGCAAACCGATCCGGTCTCTTTTCAGATCCTATACAAATGCAGGAGTCTAGTGCACCGGAAACGTATTTTTAGTCCAACAAAGAAATCAATTGACTTATATTTATCCCTTGGTTAGATGCTTTGCTAAATATTAAGTTATTTTGGATCAGAATTTGTAATATATCCTTATTATAATCCTGTTTCAGATGCCGATTCCAGAAAAGCAATGCAAATTAAGGTGGCGTTTGGTTCGCACTTGAGTATCGGAATCAGAATCGGAATGGGTATGACAGTGTATGAGTTTGGAGGATATGGATTTGGGCTTAAAAGTGATAGTTGTTTTGTATTGAAGTGTGGATGAGTATGATAGGCGTTTGGAATGTATCGAAATTGAAATTGGTATCAAATTTGGGCGGCTGGAAAAATGGCCGCAAGTATTTAACCGGCCAGAATAGTGACCGGCCGGCGACGACGAACTTGCGGTGGACCACCGGCGTTGACCGGCCATACCCACATTCCTCCATATTGATAGACAAGGGGTATTATATCAAAAAAAACGATATCTATTACCAAATATTTGGATATCAAAGTGATACTCATACCCGAATTTCCATAATCAAACAACTTCAATAGGTTTGGATTCCTCCAAACTCATTCCCTTATTCCCAAACTCCCCAACCAAACACTATTTTAGTATGATTTGACTCTACGATTACCATGTGAATCATAAATTTACCTTTGTAAATGATTGATCGTTCATTATTGATTAATAAAATGTAACAAAACTAAGTACTCCTATTTCAAATCTATCAAATAAAATACATCTTACCTCGTAGTATTTGATTAATAAAATATATCAAATAGTGGTTGTTGACAATCATGTTAGTACCTTAATTCACTGTTTTGGATTTGATTTAAAACTAGTCTAAAAGCTAAACAAGCAATCAATATAATCACAAAGAGGACCAGACAAATGGTGGGTTTACTCAATTGACCCACGAACTACTCCATTCCAACGATAAGATTTATTCTGAATTAGGACGGTTCAACGAACCGAGCCGTACGCGAACTATTCGAGTTCGATTCGTGTTCGTTCGGTAATTGTCTGTAAACGAGCCGAATTCGAATAGATGTTTGGGTTTGTTTACTAAAACGAGCCAAACTATTCGCAAACTGTTCGGCTCGTTTAAACATTTATATTGTTATCGAGCCGAACTCGAACCAATTTTAAAGTTTGTTTAGCTAAACGAATCGAGCCGAACGGTTTTGGCATGTCAATCTTGGTTCACAAAGCTCGATTGAGAACCCTAGTAGTATGTAAACTTTGACAACTAATATATTTATTTTTTAAAAAAAGTAGAGAACATTTTGAAACAAACTAAAATAAAAAATAGAATAATATATTTGAATAGGTGTAGGATAATCAACAAAATAAGAGATCTTTAGTAGAAAAAAATTGGAAATTAAGTTTCAAAAGGGTCTTTGATGCTTGCATCGGCAATTAGGGGTTTCGGAGTAATTGGCTATTGTACGTGCGTCGTGTGTGGAAGAGTTAAAACCCTCATGCATGTTTAAAATAGTAACCTCGAAAACCTGACCCTTTTATCTGGTGTCGAATTTACGATCCGGACGTCCATCAACATTAGAACTAAAAACATAAATGACGTTTTTAGTACATTAGATTTCCGCGTCTATAAAGTCTTAAAAAAAGTCAATTCATTTTACGATCGGATGAAATTAATTCATGAGATAAATACAAACGAATGAACTAGTACTATTGTGCTACACCAATCTTATTGGTAAAACTATACTTCTTTTTTACGTTAATTGATTGAAGGTGCTCACCATAAGGCCCATAATTGGGTTAAGGAATTGTTAGTTTGGATTCTTTTCCTTCCTTTTGGGATTGACAACACTGTAGACATTTTGAATTTGTATTATATGAATCTTAGCTATAGTTTGAGATCATAATCATAGTTTTTGCGTTAAAATTTAAATATGAAGTATTATTATAATAAGGAAAAAATTGTTTTGCTTCTTTCTATGTGTATAATTGTATCTATTTTTAATGTTACAGATATTAAAAAACGTTCAATATGGTACTCATATTATATCGTTGTATTATTCAGTCATTTGGAACTTCTTTACAACAACAACAACACAACAATACATACACAATATATTCCAACGACATCAAAAACTATCATTAGAATGGAGAGAGTTAGATGCATGCAAACAATACTTCCACCCCAGCCATTTGGAACTTCTTTGTTGTTGTTATTTTGTTCTTATTTGGCTGATTAAGGAATCTAAGTTTTGAGTTCATATTAGAGAAGACGTTAATTTGGATTTTTTGTTTAAATGTGGTTTTATTCGATGTTGATGAATTAGATTTTCTTAATTCTCATCTAGTTCACCCTTTTTTGATTGAAGTTGATGAAGTATATTTGTATTTTTCATTTGATTGAATAGATTTTCAATCAACTGAAAGGTACGTAAATAGTTAAACTAAATTTACTGAATCGATTTCAATCTTCGTAGAGTGAGCTAGATGAGTAAAGAACAAGTATAAAACCTCTTCAATTTTTGTGGGATGAGTTAGATAAGAAAATAACAAGCGAAAAATCTACTGAATCAGCTTCATGGTAATGTGATTGTTCACTAGAAGCAAAAGATGCATAAAAAATGAACAAAACTGAGACGTAGTAAAAAAGAGTTAATGCCATATATATATATATATATATATATATATATATATATATATATAGACACACACACACACAAAAACAAATTTTAAGTGTAATGATTGAATATCATATATCTCTATTATCACTACTCTAGTTGAGTTTTGTGGTGGATTAGGGGGAAAAAAGGAAAAGGAACAAAAGCTTGTAGGAGTATTATTTTAGAGAAAAAAATTACTTTTAAAATCAGGAAAGATTGGAGTGAGAGATAAATGAGACCTGAGTGCACGTCACTAGTTCATCCATATAAAGAGAAACGAAGTATAACCGACCCCTCTGTCCCGCCACCCCTATTTTCTTCTCTACAATCGGAAACCCTTTCTTGCTTCACTTTCCCTCCCATTTTCTTATGCTTTCTTTATCTATACTTCAACTTTCATCAAATTCAAAGATGAGTGCCAACGATAAAGATCAATTCGATATGTCTGATCTCGGGTCCAACCTTCCCGACGCCGCTGCGGGTAATCTCTCCACCCGTACTTCTGTTTTCGTTTAATTAGATAAATTTTAGACGATTTTTAATAGTTTATTGTTTTGATTACTTGCGTATGGTTAATTGGAATTATTTGGTTCATGATTTGTAGCTTTGAGTGGTGAGGGTCGAGCTAATTTGGTTAACGCCCTCAAGGTTAGTATTTCTTTCTAGTTTTTCGGAGGAATTCCGTAGGCATAATGTTTCGACTCGTATTTTACTGGATAATTTGTTATTGTTAGTTTTTGTCTTCTTCTCTTCTGCTCTTAAAGTATTATTACGTGGCTGAATTGTTTTTAATAGGACAAGCTTTAGAATTTGGCAAGGCAGCACTCGAATGTTATGGAGACTCTATCTCTAAACGTTAGGAAGCGAGTAGAGGCATTGAGAGAGCTTCAGGTAAACTTTTGAGTTAATCATCGTAGGCAAGAAGCTTTTTGAGATGACTAGTTTTATGAAGATGGAAGCACCGTTTTTGTGAGGAATTAGGTTTTGCATAGAGATCAGTATCTTAATCAAGATTAAAGACGTCTATAGTCTGAATAGAACAGAATGAATAATTGTTGTAGTTGTTGTTGTTATTATTATTTTGTGGATGTCAACTCGTAGCATTGATGATTTTGAATAGTTTGTTGTCACATCCTACACTTGCATCCCTTAATAAAGTAGGTATTATGCTGGTCGATTGGAAACAATTCTTTTGTAGGCTCAACATGATGAGCTAGAAGCCAATTTTTTTTGAAGAGAGAGCAGCACTTGAAGCAAAATACCATAAGCTTTACGATCCTCTATATGCAAAGGCATGAAAAATTTGTTCCCACGTCTAATTTCATTTGTTAAATCTCTAGTTTCCTTGACTATACTAATCTTTTAAGTTCAAGCACTTACTGTTCTTTGGTTTTATGTTGCTCGATGGAACCAACAGAAAAGAAGGGAGGGAGGAGTTTTCTCCCTCTCTTCTCTTGTAGTGGTTCCGTTGGATTCTCTAACATATGCCTGAGTAGTAATTGTGATGATTACTGCATATACTCATTTGTGTTTATGAATTGCAGAGACATGATATTGTGAATGGCACTTCCGAAGTTGAAGGAGTTCCTGAGACTTCCGAGGAAGGGGACAAAGAAGCAGGAGGTGACATGAATTTTGATGATTGCTTGTCATATGCTTTTTTCTTGGAACATTCATGTTCCTCTGAATTTGTTTTGCCTGCTTTGAGTGCTTGTTGTTTAGCATAAATTTGTAGTAACTTGGGGTTTTCTCAGAGAAAGGTGTTCCCAACTTTTGGCTGATGGCTCTGAAGACTAACGAGATAGTGGGAGATGAGGTAACCTTTGTTCCGTTGCTTTTTTAGCATCTTCTCAGGTTTTTATATTCCTATGCATATCTTCTATATGTTTGTTTAGATAACTGAGCGTGATGAAGAGGCTCTGAAATATCTGAAGGATATCAAGTGGTCTAGGATTGTTGATCCGAAGGGTTTCAAGCTCGAGTTCTTCTTTAATTCTAATCCTTTCTTTAAGAATCCAGTATTGACTAAAACCTACCACATGGTCGATGAAGAGGAACCCATTCTGGAGAAGGCGATAGGTTAACTTACTCTTTTTAACTTTCAGTATTTTCTGGTGTGAGGAGTCTTAGGGTAATTATGTTAATGTCCTGTCTTTTGTAGGACGGAAATAGATTGGTATCCTGGTAAATGCTTGACTGTGAAGGTCTTGAAGAAGTAGCCAAGAAAGGGATCAAAGAATGTGAAACCTGTAACAAAGACAGAAAAGTGTGAAAGTTTTTTCAATTTTTTCAATCCTCCCCAGGTGCCAGAAGATGACGAGGATATTGATGAAGACACTGTACGTTGCTGCTAGTCTGTTTATTTTAAGCATTTGTTTTATGCTGCCAAATGTCTTATGCATTCTAATTTCAACATGATCAACAGGCTGAAGAGCTCCATAATATGATGGAACAGGACTATGACATTGGGTGGGTTATTAAATTGGTTTCCTTATTTCTCAAACTCTTACAGTACTCTGGTTCCTTTTCACTTCCTCTTTGGCAGGATTGCGTGACACTTCCTATTTCCCTTTTTTCTTTCTTTTTAAAGGTTGAAAATGTGATCTAAACTGTTTTTTTTACCGTGGTGCAATGACTCTTGATTTTGACAGTTCAACAATTCGGGATAAAATAGTCCCTCATGCTGTGTCATGGTTTACGGGTGAGACCGTTCAGGGGGACGACTTAGATAATATTGGAGATGAAGAAGGGGGGATGATGAGGATGAAGATAAAGACGAAGAGGAGGATGCTGATGAGGAAGAAGAAGACGAGAACATACATGACAAGAAAAAGAAACAATAAGGTAGATCTCTGATTTGCAAAAGGCTTGTTTCCCCTTAGATGTCTATCAACAATTAACCTAGAAAGAAGCAGGCGTGTATTTTTTATACTCATGGTATCATGTAAATATTTGTTTTTGGGACTTCTTTGCAGCCGTCCGAAGGTTAGGTGATGTGGCGAAGTTGTACCTTGCTCCCCTGTCTACATGTGTTGGTCTGCATCCGTTTTCGGCCTTTCGTCTTAAAGTTTTTTGTGGCTCCTATCATTTTGTTCATATGGATCACTAGTTTTCCTTTTACACCTGTATGTGAAGTCTTTTTCCCGCCCCCATTATCATTTTGAATGCTTTTTAATTACTTCTCGTATATCAGTAACGTGTATATTCTTGTTCTCGTCCCCTTTTTAAATATTCCTTGTGATTATAGTCCAACCAAGTATCAATGAGCTATGATCTATAGACTTGTACACTTGATTTTGAAAATGCACCTATTGGGTGGAAAGTAGACTAGCTTCCCCGTTTCACTCAATATTTAATAAGAAGTTGAAAATTCATTGGCCTCTTTTTTGGAAGTCCTCTTTGTTGAGTAAGAACGTCATTCCTTTAAAAAACTTATGTGGCCAAACTCTTATCAATTATAACAGGAAGACACCAATCATAATGTTAATTGGTATCGTTTTTGGTTGTATGTTACAAAACTGATCCCCGAGGATCAGGTAAGCCTTAACTGAACATCTTTTAGTCGTGGAGATTTTGAGGGATAACAAAATTCATTTGTGTGTTTTCTGGAAGGGGAAAGATAAAGCTTCTGTTTTACTGTGTTTTTCTGATAGGAAAGAAGGCATCCAGTATTCCAGCCTGCACGAGGCCACCGTGCATCTTTATAACAATAACATTATCCATTGTTTTATAGTCTCTAGACTATAACGGTATGAGGGTAAGATGTATGTAACAATACCCTGTGTTAGAAACACACAAAAGTTGTCTACTTTTTTCATTTTCAATGGAGTCAATGACTCATTCTTCCTTGACTTTTGAACATGATAGAATAAATCAAAATGATTCATTAAATTGACTGCGTTTCATATATTGTGAAATACCAGTTGATCAACAAAGTTTGACGCAATTTTCATTATGGGTAGAGTTTTTTTTGGTTGGTTGACCCGTCATGGGACTGAATATTCTGGTGGAATAACCGAATCATCATTATTTGTTAGACAAAGAAAAAAGGAAAACAAAAAAGAAAAGAAGGGAGAAACCCATAGTTACAAATTTACTATGACCATGTTAGTCCATTCTCTTATTTGAACCCATAGCTCACGTTACAATTTAAGCAAACTTCGCGCTTACTTTTACATTCAGACTAATCTAATCTTTATACAACTTCGCTGCATATAACCTTTTAACCCACAAAGCAAATCTTTCACGCGATTTCACGGTATAAGGTATCAAATAATTCGTGGTTTTTCTTATTACAACATTTTGAAAATGCAAATAAAAATGAATTGAACGAGTGAAGTTACCAAATACTAATGTCAAAATAAGTTATCAAATATTATAAAAGCACAACAGATTTTAGCAGCCACTAATTGAGATACGTTCTTCTACTTGATAATTCTTTGTAATATATTGATCATTGCCTTTTAAATATACGATGAAGGCTATTCCAAGAAGTTTCTCCGATAAGTAAATCACAATTAAAATATATATATAACAATCATTTTAAACATATTTAGAGGTGTATAATAATCATTTGCGTTAGAATTCAGCACATAAGCGCATTCGTATGTGAAAAAACGCTGAAGAATCTTGCACCAAACGAAAGATAACAAATCGAAATGTATTAGTTTCAGAAATTGATTGGGGCCAGTCGGCTCTTTCATCCCAAGCAAGAATTAGAAATGGTGGTTTGTCATGGAATTCTTGCTTGTCCTTGTCCCTCTCCCTCTTGGTTTTTTTCTATCTCCTTTTCCCCTCACCGATTATATTCCCCTAAGTTCACTCCAGCTGCCGTTTCCAGAAGCCTACTCTATACGCCCCGCCAACGTATATTCAGAGCTTTTGTTCATTCTAATTTTGGTAATTGCTTTTGCTTTCGTTTGTAGATCTTTGCTGATTGGTAGTTACCCTATATTACAAGCATTTTTTTTTGTCTTGACGGATGATTTATGTTTTTCTCTTGCATGGACAAATATCGTCACCTAGTTGAAGTGATGGATTTTACTGTAGTGACTATGATGTTTTCTATCACTTCGCTATTTTGTTGGCCTGGGTGTCATTATTGTATGCCTTATATGTTATGGTTGTTTGGCTTGTATCTTATGGTTGTATGTTAGGTTATGTTAGCACTTAGCTGTTTTATGTTTTTAACTTCATTAGAGATTGTTGAAGCCTTTTATTTCTTCATAACCAACTAGCACGTCATCCGCAACGCTCGTAATTTGTGCTGTATCTCTTGTCTTTCTCGTTTGTAGTTGCAACTTAATTTCTTATGTTACATATTGTAATCTCCGGTGACAATATGATTCCTTGACATCCTTAATCACAGCTCAGTATAAATCTTTAATAGCTAGCTTTTGGTTCAGCACTGGGAGTAATGCATAAATGTAGAAAATATTAAATACCTAATTTCTTTTGCACTTCTCAAATTTCATTGCTTAAGGAATTTATGATGTCATCTTTCTTAGTTTTATTTGCTGTTATCTAATCCTTGCAAGGTGCACGCCTTCTAGAATATAAGTGAGCTGTATGATTGAAAATGGAACTGATGATGTTGCAAGTGTTCCTAACCTCTTCTTCGGGTTTTGTATTATATGTACTGTTTTATCATTATACTTTTGATAATTTTTATTTTGGTGATGAATTTTGATAAATTTAATATATTTCAGTAGTGGACGGGATCCTCTGACCCCTTCCCCCCTCACCTCATTTGTGACCGTCTGCCATGTGGCACACAGAGGGGTGGTGAGGCTGGATGGGGGTCACTCGCACCCAGCCTCACCAACCACCCTGTGTGCCACGTGTCGAGTGATCATTTAATACCTCTTAAAGGGGGTCAGGTGATCTCATCTGATTTTAAATAGCAGCAACAAATACTCGGAATGGTTTACAAAATTCTACAGAACAGGCTGAGATCATTTTTGTGGGCACTGGGACTAGTGAAGGAATTCCACGTGTGAGCTGTCTCACTAATCCTCTAACTAATTGTCCTGTGAGTGTTAAAGACTTACCTCGTTCGTCAATTTTTTTTTACTTAATAATATTTTCTCGTGACCTGTGCTCTTTTTTCTTTTTTTTGTGAATACATTTTCTTCAAATGACATTTCAGGTCTGCACAAAAGCTGCAGAACCTGGTAACAAAAATAGGAGGCTTAATACAAGCCTACTTATTCGCTATCCAAGTTCTTCCGGAAGATGTAACATTTTGATTGATGCTGGCAAGTATGTCAGAGGTTGCCCTTTAGTAGTCTGTTTATTTAATTATCTGATGGACGGTGCATTAATTGCTCACTGCATAATTCTAAAGGTCACTTTCCTCCGACGATTCTAGAGCCATTGGAAAACGATGACGTTTTATCTAAATATCCTCCAGCTTGCTCTTCCCATTCTATCCAAGTGGTAAGTGGCAAAGTTGATTGGGGCTAGAACCCCGACGTCCCGAGTTCGAGTCCGTGTGGAGACAATCTTTGTTGAAATATTACAAGGGTTGCCTCTGGGCTGGCTGAGTCTCGTGTGTCCTCTCCCTTTGCAGGGCTGCCGGTGGAGCACATCCCTCGATTTACATCCCACCTGGCTAAGGGGCCTCTGGTACAGGTGGGGGGAGAACCCACTCCCTCATCAAAGCTTGGAGAGAAGATTAAGTGACGCGGGAATAAATGACGCGCATATGACGCGCCCAAGCTGCCACGTGGCAGATGTGGAAAACTATTTTTTTTCATTTTGTCCTTTTTCGTTTATCCCCAAAATAACCAAAACCCAATTATTTTCACCATCACCTCCGCTTCGGAACCCACCCCGATTCCTACGGCTGCCATATCCACCATCAGAATACCCATAACTACCGCCGCCATCCACCTCTGCCTCCATAACCACCACCACCTCGTCCACCCTCGTTTTTGTCTACCGGAGCTCCACCAGGACCAGTGACATCAACGGCCTTAGTCATATCTCCTTCCAGAAGAACCAAAAACTCAACGACCTGACCTTCCTTCAGAGACCGATAACCGTCGAACTTCATCTCGGAGTGATGGACGAAGAGATCATCGCCGCCATCGTCCGGCGTGATGAATCCGAAACCCTTGGCGTCATTGAACTTAGAGACAACGCCTGTAGACTTCGCGTTCTCGTCCACCATTTCTGATCCAAACGTAGGATTTTGCAGTAGATCTAATGGTGTTGTGAAACGTAATAATAAAACCAATTCTGCTTTTGATACCAAATGTGTTATGTGGTGATGGTTCTCCTCACTCCAGCATTCTTTTCCTATTATATCATCCCCGTATTGTTTTTTGGATCCACTCTTTCCATTTACTTCTCAGATGAGATTAAGAAAAAGGTGGAAAAGAAAATTGACGATATAGCAGCTAGAGTCGAAGGAAAGGATAGGGTAGTATATAACGGAAAGAGAAAATGACCCTAGATCAAATGTCGAGCAGTTTTCTAGGCAGAAGTTACACGAGCTTCGACTACCAGCTTTTGGGCCAACCATCTCTTCCACTGGGTTTCATGGTCCGCACGAAAAAGGGGCAAAAATTAAAAAAAAAAGTTTTCCACATCTGCCACGTGGCAGCTTGGTATTGGGCGCGTCACATGCGCGTCATTTATTCCCGCGTCACTGAATCTTCTCTCGTCAGCTTGGCCCCCAAACCTCCAATCCCAGTGTGACATGTAAGCATATGATATGTCTGTCGTCCAGCTGGAAAATCCAATTGTTTCCCACACCGTTTTGCCCCCAATCACGTCTCAACACACGTGGCCCGTTACCAACTAAATACCTTCAATGGAAAAAAAAATCAAACACCAGCGTAAACACTTATGCATCGGACCAAAATCCCCTCCCTCTTCGCAGTCCTTCCCTAAGCACTCTCCAAACGCAATCTTCAGATGCGCTGCCCATTTCTCAAACAAATAACCTCCAAAGCAATTCTACTGACCAGATATCCCCCAGTTCAGATGATAATCCCCATGACAATAACCATAGGCTTCAGCTTCCATCGGGGTCTGTTCAACACACTTCTAATACCCATGAGCCGTCTAGGGTCATCAAAGCCCTCATGGAAATCCGTGGTTGAATCCAACAGAAAACCTGTGAACTGTCTTCGGCTGCAGCATGACCACTCTGAGAAAACAGGTAAAGTTTTCTTCTATGTAAAAGATATCCCTGTTAGTGAGGATAGCGCAAAATCACTTGTGGGTTGCTTTGCAGTAAACTTCCCAGGGAGAAAGGCTTTATTTGCCTTGACCAAAACCTGGAAGCACCCACATAAGGTCCAATTCCATGAGTCCGGATGGATTGTGTTCAAGTTTAACACAGTCCAGGACATGGAAGATATTCTCTCGTCTGGACCATTTTTTATTTATGGGCGTCTCCTTGTATTGAAAAAAATGCCTTTATTATTTAATTTCGGTGCGCTTGAGGTCACCTCGGTCCCCGTTTGGGTCCGACTACCCTCTTTGCCGCTTGATCTGTGGACTGATAAACACCTAGCCGCACTGGGTTCTCAACTGGGTATTCCTATCATGACGGACCAACTCACTGCCCAGAGAAGGATATGGCATTATGCTAGAATACTTGTTGAAATTGATTTAGCAGGTAAAATATATCAGTCAATTGATATTAATCTTTCCAATGGTGAGTCATTAGTTCAAAAAGTAGTGTATGAAAAGTTGCCCTTGTATTGTCGGTCATGCATGCAAATAGGGCACTCAGATTCCAAACATACACTAATGCTCCTTTAAGTGTACCGTAACGTGGTCATCAGACTCCTCATGTTTCTGTTACACCACAACTACCTTCCCCCAAAAACAGAGAGGTGCAGAAAAACAGAACAAAAGCACCGGGGGTGGGTAAAATGATGCCTAAAAAAATAGTATGGCACAAGAGGCTGTAACAAGAACACCGCTAAGAAGCAAAGAGGTGCAAGCCTCAAAGAGTAAGAAAAATCCAGGGGTATCAAAAAACGCTCGTACTCCACGAGCGGAGCTGCAAAATAAAAATCTGTGGGTATGCCCCCGAACCTCAGAAACAAGTAGACTACAGTTAAAGTTAGTTGTCTGAATATTATACTCCCAGTGATGTCACTGGAATACTAGCCGTTGTAATTGTTAGGTTGAAGCGGTATATATCTGCCGTTAGAATGTAGAAGTAAGGCAAGTGGTGAATTTCACCTGTACACAAGATTTATAATAAAGTCCAATATTGGCCTCCAATTATTCATGAGCTTCTTCAATACTGTGTTTAATATTTCTACACTTGTATGTTATGGTTGTATGTTAGGTTATGTTAGCACTTAGCTGTTTTATGTTTTTAACTTCATTAGAGATTGTTGGAGCCATTTATTTCTTCATAACCAACTAGCACGTCATCCGCAACGCTCGTAATTTATGCTGCATCTCTTGTCTTTCTCTTTTATAGTTGCAGCTTTTCTATGTTACCTATTGTAATCTCCAGTGACAATATGATTCCTTGGCATCCTTAATCACAACTCATTATAAATCTTTAATAGCTAGCTTTTGGTTCAGCCCTGGGAGTAATGTATAAATGTAGAAAATATTAAATGCTTAATTTTTTTTTTTGTACTTTTCAAATTTCATTGGTTAAGGAATTTCTGATGTCGTCTTTCTTAGTTCTTATTGCTGTTATATAATCATTGCAAGGTGCATGCCTTCTAGAATATAAGTGAGCTGTATGTTTGAAAATGGAACTGATGATGTTGCAAGTGGTCCTAACCTCTTCTACGGGTTTTGTATTATATGTACTGATTTATCACTATACTTTTGATAATTTTTATTTTGGTGATGAATTTTAATAAATTTAATATATTTCAGCAGCAACAAATACTCGGAATGGTTTGCAAAATTCTACAGAACAGGCTGAGATCATTTTTGTGGGCACTGGGACTAGTGAAGGAATTCCACGTGTGAGCTGTCTCACTAATCCTCTAACTAATTGTCCTGTGAGTGTTAAAGACTTGCCTCGTTCGTCAATTTTTTTTTACTTAATAATCTTTTCTCGTGACCTGTGCTCTTTTTTCTTTTTTTTGTGAATACATTTTCTTCAAATGACATTTCAGGTCTGCACAAAAGCTGCAGAACCTGGTAACAAAAATAGGAGGCTTAATACAAGCCTACTTATTCGCTATCCAAGTTCTTCCGGAAGATGTAACATTTTGATTGATGCTGGCAAGTATGTCAGAGGTTGCCCTTTAGTAGTCTGTTTATTTAATTATTTGTCGAAGGTCAGTGTGAGTGGTATTTGATTATGGTATTGTGTTTGGTGAAAGTTTGATGATTGTGTGATTTGATTATCCTTTTTGATCAATCTTACTTCAGCATAAATGAGAAGGGTCGTCCTTTTCCTATGGACTTCGCGCTTTTAAAATTATATGGACATTTCCTATTGTAATTATCTTATATTTGCACGCTTTGTTAGTGAAATTAGTTGCTTTTAACTGAGGGCTATAGGAACACTATCCGTGAGTATATTTTTTGAAGTGCAAGGAATCTCCAGATTTCCAGCTTAGGATCAACCTTTGAAGTGCAAGGAATCTCCAGATTTCCAGCTTAGGATCAACCATTGATGTTACTGTACATAGTGTTCTAGAACTTTCGTAGGAGTAAGAATTTTCTAGAACTGTTGTCTTGCACTCAAATTACTCAATGAACCTCAAAGGTTTATGCTTTTTGTGTATATATTTCCGCTATCGATCTGTACAAATTGCATAGACCTGGTGACACGTTTCTCTTAACTTGACATTTGTTGGTTACTGCCATGCTTTCACCTCAAATATTTGTAGCTTGTTGGTTAAGCCAAACACTCCCTGTATGGAATATTTGTAAACTTTAAAGAGCAAGATTTAGATTCAAGAAATACAATCTTGAGTGAATCCAATTATCTGGAACCTTTCGCCTCACATTATGACTAATATGGCTGGTATGGTCTTACTCCTTAATCGGTTTTCATGATGAAATAAAACACCTGTGATTTTGGATAAGGATTCAATAATCTAGATTGATGCAACAATGTATGCTCATAGTAAGTGATTCTTCAGTATTTATATGAGGGTGAAACCTAAATGGGTTAATGCTGGAAGAAATTCTCTATATACATGTAATCAAATATTTAGATATTGGTTCAACAATATCACTTTTTTTTGGATGCAGGTTCTTCTACCATAGTGCACTAAGGTGGTTTCCTACCTTTGGGTGAGCTATCTCTGATTACCATTACATGCATTCTTGAGATTGTTTACGCATGGACTTGTCATTTTTCTCTCTGTTTCTCCATTTTCTATTTTTTATTCGCAACAACTGAAACCCTTACTAGTTTATTTCAATAAATCCTTGCTTGCTTTAAGAGAACTTGGAACAATTTTGAATTGTATGACAGTGCTGTTTGCTAGGTTATTGTAACATTGTGTGCTGACTGCACCACATGACATCCCATCAATAATGCAATTATTGGTCCTGAAACTCTTGTTCAAAATTGAAAATGAGCGTGCTCGTGGAAATTTGCTATTTAAGTGGCTCTCAAATGATATTTCACTGAGCAAATATCAATTTTCTCTAATACTAGAGTATCTTTTGGGTCTTATGACTGTTTTCTTTTCTCCCATGGCAAGAGATGAATTTTAAGTGTACTGTGTTGACTCAATATAAGACGAGACACTTGCTAGCTGATTTGTCTATGTACTTCAATATTGTTCACAAGAATCTGCTTTTAAATCATATCTTCATAATTTTCTCAAGTCATATATTTTTTTGTCTTCAACTACTTATCAAAATACACAACAACAACGATATTACCCCATTGCCTTTGAGGTTCTCGCGTATGGCAGGATATGTCGGGGGAGGGGGTCGGATGGACGCAACCATATCCATATGTTAGAAACACATAGAAATTGTTTCCCGATGACCCATAATGAAAATGGCGTCAAGCTGTGTTGATTAACTGTTACTTCACAATATAAAAAGCGTAGCCAGTGTAGGGAGTCATTTTGCTTTATTCCATCATATTCCAAAGTTAAGGAAGTGCAGCTACTCATCAGAACGTGGTAGCTAAATTCCAATAATGGTGCATCTGTTCCTTTCTTATTAGTCTATAATATCCTGTTAAAATGTTTTTTAATGGTTATTCAAAATTTAAGATCTTGTTAAAATTGGAAATACTTGACATTCCTATAAAGAGGTACTCACTCCTGAATACCTTATCTAATCCATCTAACTGTCAAAATTGGCCATACGGGAGAGGAACTGCTTTTGTACAGGAAGTTGAAACATTTTAGGAAGCTTAAAGTGGGCTTGTGTGGATGACATAGTCATAAAGTGATCTGCTCTGAGTATTGGAGAGGTGTTCTTTTCTTTTTATTTTTCTAATAGCAGTTAAATTTCTTGCCCCACTTAAGTAAGTTTGTTAATTTTCTATTCTTTTGTGGATTATAAAAGCTTTTTAGTTCTATGGTTTGCTTTCTAACCTTGGAAAAATGTATTCAAGTTTTGGTTAAATAGTTGAAAGCTTCTGTAAGATTAATATCTTCCTTCCTGGGTTCCGTGTTTACTTGAAAACTAGTGGAAGATGTCAGTTCCTTGTAATTTCATGTCTTTTATACCTTTTTGTGACTAGTTTTATTTTTGTCAGGATAAGAACAATTGATGCAGTTATTATAACTCATTCTCATGCTGATGCAATTGGAGGTCTCTGCATGATCCTTTTCTTTTTTTCTTTTTTCTTTTGAAATGTAATAACGATGTCAATAATGCATGCGTTTGTATTATCCAGATTCCACTTGTTTCATGGTCAAATTGTTTGCGTTGCTTGTGACTTTTCTTTTCTTTTTTGTTTCTGTCCTCATCAGGTCTTGATGATCTTCGTGATTGGACAAACAATGTGCAGTCTACTATTCCCATTTATGTTGCAGAGCGTGATTTTGAGGTCATTCTTTTCAACAGTATTGTGATTCTACGTTAAAGTTTGATTGCTTTTCATTGTTCAAGTAAGATGTCGCTTTTTCCAGATGGAGAATTTAACATTTATGGTTTCTTATATTGATAACATACTCTGCATCATGACGGCTGTGCAAATGGTTGAACATTTTCTTTCATTCTTTTATGAGTCAGCTATGATGTTCCTTAGTAAGTACTCACCTAGATGACATATTAAAAGTAAATTGTCAGAGACTCAGCAGGCAATGCATCTTGTGGTATTTATTTGGTGTTGGAATGAAGTCAAGAATTTGGTGACTATTGTAACAACATCGACTTTGACTTCACGTTGTGACATTACCAATTAATGCTATTTCCTTCACGGTTTATTTGATCTATGAGGTTTTCTTGTATCTGTGCACCCTTGTACTCGATTTGTATTGCTTTGTTCCTCATGGTATTTTTGGTGATTTCAGGTGATGAAGAAAACCCATTATTATCTGGTTGACACCAGTGTCATTATTCCTGGTGCTGCTGTCTCAGCATTGCAGTTTAAGATCATAAATGAGGATCCATTTGTTGTGAATGAACTTAAGGTAAGAAGTCACATTGTTTGCTTTATTCATCATTGTAACTGAGTTCTAAATGTTCTCTTTTGTATAGATAATTTGTCTTTCACAATACTACCTTTTCCCTTAACAAATGTTGCTTTAGAGTCTAGAGATATTGTTGTCACTTCAGAATACCAAAAAAAAACATTTGCCACTTTTCTTTACGCCTTACCCTGCTTTTTCAACAACAACATTAAATAATAGTGAAGGGCTAAGTAGTTCTATGGTGAATATGTTAAGGGTGAAGTTTAAAGCCTTGGACTGTTCTTTTTCCCATTCAAACTCTTTTTTCCCCTATTCAAACTCTGCGAAGCAAACTATAGATTACCATGATAAGCTTGCTAATTCAGGCTGAACTGTTTGTATCATGTAGATTGAGTTTTTGTTATCCTTACCACCTATTTTATGCCTAAATTATTTGTTTCAGTTTACTCCCCTTCCAGTTTGGCACGGAACCGGATATCGTTCTTTCGGTTTTCGCTTCGGAAATGTTTGTTATATCAGGTGACTAAGTTCTTTAATAGGGAATCTTACATCTTGTTTTGCATCATCTGATCTTTTTGGCTCATCCTTTTAGTATATTTGTAGTGACGTAAGTGAAATTCCTGAAGAAACTTATCCACTACTGAAGGATTGCGAGCTACTTATCATGGTATGTATTCCTATGTGTCTAGTATGTCATATAACGGTCACTTTTGTACATACATGTACATCTATGTATTATCTATGTTGGTTTTCGGACAATCATATGAATTTATTCCGTACTATCAACATTCTCTGGGATTCAGGATGCTCTAAGGCCAGATCGATCTTCTTCAACACATTTTGGACTTCCCAGGGTGAGCTCATCGTTCTTGTGCTGATCCTTGGATCCAAGGATCCCATTAATTCAAGTAACATTTTTGTTTCCCCTTTCCAGGCATTGGAGGAAGTTAGGAAAATAAAGCCCAAAAGAACACTTTTCACAGGTACGTACCCACTAAAACTTAGAAGGTGTTTGGTTAGAGTTTCGGATTAAGGGAATGGGTTTGGAGGAATCCAAACTCATTAAAGGTGTTTGTTTAGGGAAATGGGGGGTATGAGTTTCGGTTTGATAGCTAAGTATTTGGTAATGGATATTGTTTTTTATATATTAGCCCCTTTGTCTATCAATATCGTGGAATGAGGGGTATGGCCGGTCTGTCGCCGGACGGCCTGTCACTATTCCGGCCGGTCAAATTTTTTTGGCCGCCCACGTTTGATACTCATTCCAATTCCGATACGTTCTAAACACCCTCAATGTCTATCATACATATTTCACTTCAATACCAACTAACTATCACTTTTGGGCCCAAACCAATAAACTCCAAATTCATATCTTGTCATACCCATTCCGATTCTGATTTCGATACCCAAGTGCGAACCAAACGCTACCTTAATCCACCTTAATGTGCCTTATTAGTTGTCTATCACTTTGGTAATAGCTATTTTCTGTTTGAATCTTATCTTTGTGGCTTCAAACTAACTTATGCATACTTTGGGGTGAATGAAGGGATGATGCATTTGATGGATCATGAGAAAGTAAACGAATATCTGTTGAAATTGGCCGACTCAGAAGGCCTTGACGTGCAACTGAGCTTTGATGGTCTTCGTGTTTCAGTAACTCTTTGATATATACATCCTGACATACATATTTGAATTAATGGGTTCCAAGGATCAGCACAATAACGATGAGCTCATCATGGGAAGCCAAAATGTGTTGAAGAAGATCGATCTGGCCTTAGAGCATCCTGAATCCCAGAGAATGTTGATAGTACGGAATAAATTCATATGATTGTCCGAAAGACAACAGAGATAATACAGAGATGTACATGTATGTACAAAAGTGACCGTTATATGACATATACTAGGCACATAGGAATACATACCATGATAAGTAGTTCGCAATCCTTCAGTAGTGGATAAGTTTCTTCAGGAATTTCACTCAGTCACTACAAATATACTAAAAGAATGAGCCAAAAAGATTAGATGATGCAAAACAAGATGTAAGATTCCCTATTAAAGAATCATATATCAAACCAAAAGAGGTTATAAGTTTGACTAGTTTTGATAAAAAATTCTCGTTTTCAGTTTAGTTTAAAACAAGATTGTAAAGGTCAGGTTTTAAACTAGTGGAGGTCTAAGGGTAATTTTACCTAAACAGAATAGATTTAATTGTACTTATCTCAATTATTAACAATATATTGCATTTTCCAAACCAACTATCAAAGTTAATCCATAGTCTTCATTAAATAATATTCTGAAATTAGAGTTTGTAAGCTGCGACAAACTATTCATTCTAAACCAAACAACATAAACAAATTCCTATTTGCAAATGGAAGGGTTGCCAAAAAAAAAAAAGTTATGAACTTGGTATGATGTATTATCGTAGAATTGTTTCTATATTATTTGTTACTGTTAATCCTGCACAAACACCACTGGAGAAGGGAGGGTGAGTGGTTAGCGGATGTACCTAGTGTATCCAACGACAGCCAAAGCTATCGTTAGGGTTTGGAGAGGGTGGAAGGCAGGCAAACACTACCTTCATCTCAAATGATAGAGAGTTTTTTTAGTGGGACCCCCGGCTTTATAAGTACATGCATAAATGACACAATAATAGAGATACCGTGTGCTAGTGTGTTACTGAAAAAACTTTAACCTGTTTTTAAAGAAATTGTAATTTTTGTTACACAATTCCAAAAATTCTTAAACTATCTAGAATTAAACTTCAATGTGTCAATTACAATTTTTCTCCAAAACTGAAAAGAAAATAAGATTTTTTTGACTCTTCAAATGACTTCAAACATTCAAATGCTCTAACTGGAGTGAACTAGACAAAAGTTGATAAACATTGCGCGACTCAAACTTTTTGTGCAGTTACCCAAAAATATTGATTCTTATTACAAATTAAACCTTAGGTTGTCTAGTTTATAATTCTAAAATTCTTTAACCAGAAATGGTTTTTGAATAACCAAAATAACTCGTTTTCAAAAACTAGTCAATTTGCCGGTAGAATGTAGCAATAATATTTCAAGAACCGATCGACTAACTTTTTTTACTTAAATTCGATGATTCTTGATGCAAATAAAATTAGACACCCTAAACTTTATTGTCACTAAAAATGAAAGATTTTTAAAAGGTTTATTGATTTAACCACTTGGAACTTATAGGTCTACAAAAACGATATCGTGGGGGCAGTGAAATTTACATATATGCCATTATATGTTCTTAACGATCTGGTAAAACATTATAATCTGTATTATTCTCTAAGATATCCTAAGTACAATATAGGCTTAAAGCAAACCTTAAATTGTAATAAAACCCTA
Source organism: Eustoma russellianum (assembly GCA_036186865.1). Lineage (NCBI taxonomy): Eukaryota > Viridiplantae > Streptophyta > Magnoliopsida > Gentianales > Gentianaceae > Eustoma > Eustoma russellianum. The sequence goes on along the minus strand of AP025062.1, from coordinate 5,664,653 downwards.
TAGTAAAAGGAACTTTCTAGTTCGAAGCAAAGGGGTCTGATCTTTTTTGCTTTCTAAATTCTGATTCAGAAAAAAATGATGTACTTACTTCTATGAAATATGCAATTACCTCTTTACCCTACATGTTAGTCAAACGTACTATTATTACTTATATATCATACTTAAATTCTTATTGTACTCTCTCATGCATAGTTTGGACCAGCTTTGACGTATATTGAATATATTTGTATACTAAAAATTACAAACTTATCGTGTAAAAGTATAAGAAAATTAATACTAAAAATTACAAACTTATGGATCAATCTAAGTACAACTCCTGCTGCTACGTAGCGGACGGTGAGAAAGGGATGATAGATTTGTAGGTGAGGAGATTTCAACCCCAATATTACCAGGGTGCCGCTGCCGTTGACAGTGAGCTGTTATGAACTATCGAAGAGGAAAGTGCAGTTGATGAGAATACTATAAAAAATGCACAATGCATTTATTTACCTGCTCAACTGTTCCCATTAAATGTAATTTCTTGGTTGGAAATTTTCTGGAAGAAAGTTTGCATCATGCCAACAGTTATCCTATGATCTGGCAATTATTGTTGTACGTTTGGCATCATTCAAAATGTTGATCGATATACTTGACAGTATGTCTACGCTGCAACAAGCTGGAGTGGGTATAAGTGTAGTAGGTTTAACTGGGAGTTTCCACTGGATCTAAGACTGCCACAAAAAAATTTTCGCAAACCACACCTCTACCATACAAACTAACCAGCACTGTTCCATCCACGTCCGGTGTCGTGATTTCGGTTTCTGTTCAGTCTTGTTTCTCTATTTTGTTTTTACATTATGTACATCGTACAGTTGTTGGGTTTTATTTTGCAGGCCTACCAGGTTTTGAATCTACAAGGAACGACGATCTGCAGTCGATTGAAGCTTCTTGAGGAGCCCACATTTTCAGACATGATTTAGAACCTTGAAGTTTTCTGGCGTTTTCCATTTTGTTGGGCTTCACCCATGGATACCTTTCAAGACCAACATTTCACTCCGCAGCAGATCGAATTTATTTTATTTCCACCGCATGCAAATTATATGTATGGATAGGTGGACTTGTTTTGATTTGGACAACTTTCCACAGCTCAGAGTAGACGTATTGAAATGAATTGTAGTGGAATTTGTCAAAAAAAAAAAAAAACTAAAGCAAAGAAGCAGGCCAAACCTTGGAATAAAAAAAAAAGTGTGTGCATATATATATATATCTCCAAACTAGCAGTGTATATTTGATAATCAGACACCAAGAACAAGGCAAACAAAGGCTAGCCAATCAAGAAAGGTAGTGTGTGAATTTTCACACACTTGTATGTTTGAGTTTGTTGGTTATTTTGATCACGAAATTCATAACGATTTGCAGGGGCGGTTCTCAGTTTTGCTGCTTTCTTCTCTCTGCCAAAATTATGGATTTCAATATTTGGAGCAATGATGATAATGCTTAAGCTCGTTCTCTCTTTGTTCCTATTCCTCAGCAATCTCACTTTCTTTTGTCAAGGTTATGCTCCTTCTCCCCCCCCCCCCCCCCCAAATTTATGTATGTGTATTTTTTTATTCATTTTTGTTGCTTTATGATGAACAATTTAATGTTTTTTCTCTAGTTTTCTTTCAATTCAGTAGCTCACTAGCTAATATTGAATTTGACTAGATAATTCTTCTAATCTATCTTGAAAAACTACTAACACAAACACACTAATGCTAGGAGAAGAACTAATGATTAGCTGCTGTATCTATTGACATGATGATTGATACTCTATCGGAACTAAAGATATTGTTAATATATTGTTATAGTTGACTTTTTAACATAATATAAATCATTGAAAAGACAAGTTATACAATATTTTTGAGACGGAGAAATAAATATGCTATTTAAAATGGTATATATATTAGTTTACAAGATTTACCAACATATTCATACAACGCATGACATTTAATAACGTGTAAGTGTTGAATTCTTTTTTTCCTAATTATCTTCTTGTCGGGTTCTGTTTTGTCAGTACGTTTAACATGCATCTTGTGTTGTGTCTCACCTTACAACCCTTAGCACTCATATTAATTTAACATACAACGAGAATTTAGTAAAATTGTCTCCATTGTATAGTTCAGTTGGTATTCGGGTTGAAAGTTGTACATGGTTCGAATCCAGAGACACGCTCAGTGTGGATATTTCACTGCTGTCTGAACCAAAGATCTAGTTTATAGTTGACACCTTGTGTGAACTCCTTGTGTACCAACTTAACAGACCGCTGAATTCTTAATTTGCATCATTCACAATGTTCCTTGGGCTGAGGCAATTGGACTATGGCCTCTTGCTCCAAGAATTTAGTTAAAATGTCATAACTTATTGCGTATGACCTTCTCAACTTAAGAGACCGCTGAACTCTTAATTTGCATCATATGCAATGTTCTTTGGACTGAGACATTATTGCTATCGCCTCTTGCTCCAAGAATTTAGTAAAACTTTCATAGCCTGTCCTTTGATAAAACATTTCATAATGTGTTTCTTTGTCTGAAACTGAAACATTTCCTACGACCACATTATCATCGGCGGCGGGACAGCCGGATGTCCGTTGGCGGCAACGTTGTCGGAGAAATTCAAAGTTCTGGTGCTGGAAAGAGGCGGCGCACCTTTCGTGAATGCAAACGTGTCGTTTCTGAAGAACTTCCATATGACTTTGGCTGACACGTCGGAGACTTCTGCTTCCCAAGCGTTTCTGTCCTCGGCAGTGGCTCCGCCATTAATGCCGGTTTCTATACCCGTGCTAGCTCCAGGTATACCCTTTCTAACCCCTGCTTTTAATATTACCGAAAATTTAATGTCATGTGATATCCCAGTGTTCGTATATTTCTGACGAAGGTTATATGTTTAATTATCTTATATGTTTTATGCAAACATATAACTAACGTTATATGTTAACGAGTTATATGTTTACTTTCATCTTTTATGTTTTATCTCTTCACATGAAAATATATAAAATTTGTTTAAAATATACAACATTTATATTTTGCACAAATTATTACACTCTCCAGAGTAATTAATAGGTCCCCAATGCGAAGATGCACAGTATCCATGTTATGTGAGCATGGTTTTTCCGAACCGATGCTATCGAGATGGATGGATGTCGTTGAGATATAAAGAATATGATGGACCAAGATTACTGCACTCGTACTTTAATTGGTCACAAAATTTATTATTGTACAAAGTAAATGTCAGATATAGTTATTCATATTAATAGTTGTTCCTGATAAGTAAAAAGTGGATCTCTCTGTTCTAAAAACAACCATATCCCCGTTGTGATGTTTTTTTTTACGTCTCTGATATCTGTCTAAACAATTATTAAGCTTATTTAGAGTGGTGGTTTCATGACCTTGTGTTTTGATTCTCCAACACAATTGAGCGCATCATATCTTAATTTATATAATAAGACTGACAAATTCAAATCATGAAACGATACGATTTTTTCTGGATCTTACGTAAATACAAAAACTTGATACACCGAAAACTTCATTTTATATGTTAATTATAGCAGAACCAATTGATAAATTTTCAAAAAGAAGGGGGGGGGGAGGGGGGGGGGAACGCAATTAAGTGACGCGATGGTTAATTTAAGGCAGTAGGATAATTTGTCGCCTAAATAAGTGCAAAAAGGAACTTGAAAAATTATAAAATCTGTATTATAATGATATTTTAGAGTAGGGAACATATTCTGTCTCTCGGTTACACGCCAAAGTATAATAGAGATTGAGATCACTCATCTCCTTTTTTCTTATTTCTTTTCCACTGTATGCCACGTGACAGAATAGGCTTGACGAGTCAAACATGTAGCCAGTCAACGAGCATGACGAAATTAAGTGATGGTTTGGTGGGAATATCATAAAATCATGTCTACTAATGGTACCATACTATTTTATTACAAGCTTCTATAATTGATAGGGACCTTTCCCTTATTTATCAAAAAATTAAGGGCCTTCAGAAAAAAGGAAAAACAAAATAACATGATAATTAAATTGAATACGACCACTCAACCTTTTTTTAGCATCCATGTCTCGTATAAATTGATTATGACTACTTTTATAAGGAAGATTAAGTATTTTATATGTTTCTAGTCAAGCTATTTAATGAATTTATTAATCCTTATTCACTATTTTGAAATAGACACAATAACTAATGAGAGTTACATTTCCCCCCCTTTTTTTTATGAAAACAAGAGCTAATTTTAATAATGCTGCTATGCCCAAGCTTCCCAAATGAATATGTTCAGTAACATATATGTAAAACGGTGATATATTTCCTTAAGGACATGGGTGATCATTAGTTTTGTGAGAAGGGTTGATTGAATTTACTAAATTTTATTAAAAATACGTTTCCAGTGTACTAGGCTTCTGCGTTTGCGCAGGGTCTGGAAAGGAGGCGGATCGCTTTGCAATTTGATGTACGCAGCCTTACCCTATACTTTGTGGAAAGGAGGCGGATCGCTTTGCAATTTGATGTACGCAGCCTTACCCTATACTTTGTGGAAAGGAGGCGGATCGCTTTGCAATTTGATGTACGCAGCCTTACCCTATACTTTGTGGAAAGGAGGCGGATCGCTTTGCAATTTGATGTACGCAGCCTTACCCTATACTTTGTGCAAAATGCTGTTTCCGCAGTTCGAACCGGTGACCTCAAGGTCATAAAACAGCAACTTTACCAGTTAACAAGATATATGGAATAATGTAAAATGTGTAGCTTTTTGTTGGATCTGTTTATGCATCTGATAACATGGAGTTTTGAACTGTAACAAACAGTCCCTTCAAGTGACGCTCCGACATTGGTACTTCTTGAATATATTTTCACTTGCAGTTATATTAGAGATGCTGGGTGGGATCTCAAACTGGTGAATGAGTCTTTTCCCTGGATTGAGAAACAAATTGTTCACAGACCAGAACTTGCACCATGGCAGAAGGCAGTCATGGATAGTCTATTAGAAGTTGGGGTGTCTCCTTTCAATGGTTTCACTTATGATCATGTCTATGGAACCAAGGTTGGTGGGACCATCTTCGACCGGTTCGGCCGCCGTCACTCAGCAGCTGAGCTCCTTGCCTCCGGCAACCCACAAAAGCTGAATGTCTTTGTCCATGCAACAGCTCAGAGGATACTGTTTGACAACACCACAGGTTCAGTAAATAACTTCATCTTTTCTTTATATGTTTTTAAGTAACATATATGTACATGTCTAAGAACTTTCCATTTCCAATAGAGTTAAGGACACAATCTTCCTTGACTTTGGAATATGATGGAATAAAATAAAATGATTTTCTAAATTGGTTGTGCTTCTTATATTGTGAAGTAGCAGTTGATTGCACGCAATTTTCATTATGGGTCATCGGGAAACAACCTCTATGTGTTTCTAACGCATGGGTATGGTTGCGTACATCCGACCCCCCCATAACCCGCCATAGGCGGGAGCCTCTAAGGCAATGGGGTAATGTTGTTGTTGTTGTTGTTGTATATGTACATGTCTTAGAATTCCATTTCCAATGGAGTCAATGACACCCTCTTCCTTGACGTTGGAATATGATGGAATAAAACAAAATGACTCACTAAATTGACTGCGCTTCTTATATTGTGAAGTAGCAGTTGATCGATACAGCTTGGCGCAACTTTCTTTATGGGTCATCGGGAGACAACCTCTGTGTGTTTCTAACACATGGGTATGGTTCCGTACATCTGACTCCCATACCCCATCATAGACGGGAGCTTCTAAGGCAATGTGATAATGTTGTTGTTGTTGTTGTAGAAGTAGTAGTAGTAGTATATGTACATGTCTTAAGGTCAAGAGGTGTAAGCCTTGTTTGTTTTCCTTTGTTCTTCTGTACAATATATTCCACTGGCTGAAGGGTGAGAAATTGGCTGCATTATTGTGCTGTAAACAGGGAAAAGGCCAAGAGCTGTTGGAGTCATCTTCAAGGATGAAAATGGGATCAAACACAGAGCATTTCTGTCAAGAAGAAAGGGAAGTGAGATAATTTTGTCATCAGGTGCAATTGGTAGCCCTCAGTTGCTGCTTCTCAGTGGTATTGGACCAAAGGCAGACCTTGAAAGACTTAACATCTCTTTAGTACATGATAACTCGTATGTGGGGAAAGGCATCACTGATAATCCCCTCAATACGATATTTGTCCCCATGGATCGTCCTGTTGAGCAGTCATTGATACAAACCGTTGGAATTACAAAGATGGGCGTGTACATTGAAGCTAGCAGTGGATTTGGACAGTCCAGCGATAGCATTCGCTGCAATCATGGAGTCCTTTCAGCATAGGTTTGTAATTCTTGTGTTTCTAACACGAGTATGGTTGTGTACACCCGACCGCCTACTCCGTCATAGGCGAGAGCCTCTAAAACAATAGACTAATGTTGTTGTTGTTGTTTTCTTTAAGCGTTAATAGAAAAAAGGCGCGCACATGTGATTATTGTTGGGTGCAGCAATTGTCCCGTGGCGCATAGGCCGTGTGGGCCAAGTCAGAGTCGAATGCTGTGGGCGCTTGTGTGTGTTGAATGAACTATAAGGCTAGGGTATGCGCATCTCCTATCACCAATTGGTTTTGGGATAGTTGATAGCGCCTAAGGTCCTACAAGTGGTATCAGAGCCAAGGTCACAGGTTCGATTCCCAGCGGGAGCAATTGCTCAGGGGGAGATTGTTGGGTGCAGCAATTGTCCCGTGGCGCGTAGGCCGTGTGGGCCAAGTCAGAGTAGAATGTCGTGGGCGCTTGTGTGTGTTGAATGCACTATAAGGCTAGGGTATGTGCATCTCCTATCATCAATTGGTTTTGGGAGAGTCGGTAGCGCATGAGGTCCTACAATTATTTGTGGTGCAAATAAACACTCTTCAATATTTCTAGATGTAGTTATTTAACACAAATTTTCAAGCCTAATTGAAGGAGCATTTTTCCTTTTCTCTGTTGTTTCAGATTGGTCAGCTTTCTACTCTTCCTCCCAAGTTAAGAACAGTAGATGCGGTTCAAGCTTATAAGAACAGCAAAAAGGACATACCAAAAGAAGTGTTTAATGGAGGATTCATCCTGGGAAAGATTTCCAAGCCCCTTTCCACTGGACAAATTAGTTTGATCAACACTAATTTGGATGACAACCCATCAGTCACATTCAACTACTTCAGCCACCCTGATGATCTCCAAAAATGCGTCGAGGGTTTACGCCTGATGGAGAAAATTGTGAGCTCTAAGAACTTTACAGATTATGCCAAGTGCAACAAGGATACCATGGAAAAGCTTCTCAACATGAGTGTATGGGAAAATGTCAATCTTATACCCAAGAAAACTAATGACACTGATTCTTTGGAGCAGTTCTGCAGAGACACTGTTGTTATCATTTGGCACTACCATGGTGGTTGCCATGTGGGCAAGGTGGTGAGCCCTGATTATAAGGTCCTAGGAGTAGATAGGCTTCGAGTGGTCGATGGTTCAGTTTTCATTAGTTCCCCTGGGACTAATCCTCAAGCAACAGTGATGATGATGGGCCGGTAAGACTGCATTGTTCGATTTATGCTAAACATTTCACAGATTATGGGTCATCAGGAAACAAGCTCTATATGTTTCCAACATATGAGTAGAGTTGCGTACATCTAACCCCCATACTCTGCCATAGACGGGAGCCTCTATGGCAAGGTAATGTTGTTGTTGTAGTAGTATTTGGCACAGATTAAGAACACAGACAATTTGTCTAACCTTACAAGTCTTTAAACGTTATGTGCAGGTATATGGGAGTGAAAATCATGAAAGAAAGATTTGGTACAACGGATGTTTCATAGAATTCACCAAACTTGGCCTGGGAGCAGTGATTCTGTTCTGATTGGAATGCATTCTTTTGTAATATTTTCTCATTTAAGCTGAAAGGTAAGGGATTTATTAATAGAGGTAGGCTTACTATCAGAAAATCAGAATTTTTTTACTTCCTTTTGTATATCTTTGGTCATTCTAATTTTATCAGGGTAAATTTAATGACCCTCTACCTGTATGCATATTGAAACATTCTAATTGGATTGTCAAGTCAAGCATTTATGTTGTAATTCTCAAACTAGCATTAGATGAATATATTTCAAGCGGAAGTTTGCATAGTGACGAGGACGGATCCTCACTAGATGGATCAGAAGTGATTCGGAAATAACGCCTTAGTACCTCGTTAAGGCTTTTCTCTGTAACCTGCGAGGGGAAGACAATGTTAGAGGCCCAGGAATACTGTCCCAGAGAAAACCCTTCGATGCTCAAGTCAGTTATGGACAGTTTGTATGAATTTATACAGGAAGTAGATGTTGAAGCAACCTGGGAAGTGCTCTCTTTTAAGAGTGGCTGTTTTCGGGTAAGAAGAGTTGTATTGAGCTTGAACTGGACTTAAGAAAAGCTTATAATGAACTTGGTATGGCTTCAGCTGAAGAAGCGCTTCTTTATAGACGTTGAAGTAGAAGGCTGCATGGCCAGGAATAATATGGTGATGACACCTTGCTTGCATGGCTGCCACGCGGTGATGAGTGGCTGCGCTGCTGGCAGTTCTCGCCTGCATGGTGACCATGTGGAGAGAAATGGATACGCTGTTGGTACAATACTACAACAATCGAAAAATCAATATCAAATTACTGAAAACTTTTAACGTAAGGAGAGATTTTACGAAATCAAAAAAAAAAAACATAATATCTTTGCAAATAGGCGAAGCAGAAAATTCAAAATATCTTCGTAGTCATTATTTGAGAAAAACCAAACAATTAATAAAACTAAAAACCAGGGAGAGGACAATTAACAAATCTTCTGAAACAAGGAGAAATTTCACGAAATCAGAAAACCAAAATATAAAAAGCGCAGCCAATTTAATGAGTCATTTTGTTCTATTCCATCATATTCCAAAGTCAATGAAGAATGTGTCTTTGACTCCATTGGACAATACTTTAAAACAGAAAACGGAAAGAGAGTTGTTCATGTGTCTTACTTGATTCCCATTTACCAGTACAATTTGCACCAAGAGAAATATAGGAAAAACAAGAATAACGATCTTCCATTCTCATTTCATTTGTTTTGGTTGATTATATGCCCCCCCCCCCCCGCCCCCCCCCCGCCCCCCCACCACTCTCACTACTCCCCATCCAAAATTACATATTTACCTCCTCTTTACCCACCAAACAAAAATACATCCAAAACAATGCTAGAATAAGAAAGACATAAATTTGCAAAATTGATTCTGATAACTAATTATAAATGCTTTCACAAGGTATTTCTACCAACTTTACATCAGATTCCATACAGTAGCATTCAAAAAAGCAAAAAGTTGAATAGCAATCAGAACTAGAAGCAAAAATATTTGTATTCATGAATGGATCAACCGTACCAGCCAGACATTTATTTCACATATCTGAGACGGACCACAGGTATGCTTCCCTCTGCGTCGCTTCTTTTTCGTTCATCCTTTTGAACATTTGTTTTTCAAATCCTAATCCAAGCCAAAAAAACAAAGGTTTTATTCAATTTTGGCACCAAAAAGAAAAACAATCAACTATTGTCTAAGGTCAAAATGCAAATGACAGATAAACTGAAGATGATGAAGGTAAATAGTGAACTTACCATTGCTTCTGTCCACACCGTCCCAGTGTCTTCCGGGCTTAATACCGTACCGGTTTGGTGCAGCATCCAATCCTCTTTTTATCCAGCTATGGCTAGGGATGTCTTGTGGAACAATGAACCCGGATTCTTTCATCCTTTCATCATCACCAAGATCCGGCAAAACAGGTTCCAGATGCTTTTTCTAAACACACGAGAAACGAAAATGCATTATTAGTGCGGTAGCACCAAGAAGAAAATCTATAAATTGTGCAGAAAGATAAGAAGTGCGAATGTACCTTAACCAAGTGTGCCATTGGATCTCCCCATCTAAGTCTTTCCTTTAACATTTTGTCAAGTTCAGGGTCATCTCTGCAAGCATAAACAAAAAACATTTAGGACCATGAATAAAAGGAAATACAGCATATCATGGACCTCAGTCAAATGGAAACAATAGGCCAAAAATCGCCAAGATCAATGCAATAATATAACTTCAGCAATACGAGCTTCAGAAGGTTCCCTGAATATTGAATAGGATAAAGGTAATGCAAAACCCATTCATATACACCAAAGAAAAAGTAGACACTTGAGAAAGCATTTATTCAATGAACGAAATAACTGGCATTTTGAATCATCACAAACGATAGTTCACCCAAAACTATTGTTTTTTTATTAACTTCTCGAAGATATGGCACATGTAAACTAAATTTTAATAATTATTTAGTTTAACAATAACCTGTTGCGGGCAAATGGCTTATTCTTCTCTTCTTCCAGTTCCTGATACCGTGCCTCAGCTTCTCGCTTCTGAGCCAAGCCTTTACCCCATTCCAACTTTACTTCCTATATCACAAGAAAAAAAGAGCAATTCAGTATCCAAAAATTCAACAAAAACCTTAAAATACTTACAAGGAAAGATAGTATTTAGCACTTAAAACACCACATGTTACTACTGATCAGAAGTTACATCTTAGCCACACCTGTAAAGATCATATATATGAAAATCTATCCACTATGGTTTTGATGGGCTTGAAATTCATTCACAAAACCTTCATATTCACTGTAATATAATGATCCAATCTACACCAACAAAAAGGGGAGAAAACACGGTAAAATTTTTACTAGAAAGCGTCATCTTGTAGTATTACAAGTGATACCCTCTCACCTTAGGCTTCTCTTCCTTCTTCTGTGATTTCAAGAATTCCTCCTTTGACATCCGCTTACCTGCAAAACCAGAGTCATAAAGGAACCCAAGCAAGCATACATTCACATAGAACCTTCAGAAGTAAACTTTACCCGTACCTGTCAACTTATCACGATACACACCTTCTGCACCACGACCACTTACAGACGGATCCATATCTTTAAAGCTGAAGTATATGATCAAATTATTAGGTCAAAGGAAAAGAACAACATATGCAATTCAAAAGACACTAAAAATCTGAAGTTATAGCCAAGGCCAGAGAAATATTATCTAAAAGAATGTACAAGCACAACACTCAATGGACCAGATTAATCGTTATCCCACCAGCATCTCATTCATCAGTTATCCGGTTGAAAAGATTCGGAAAAAAAAGAAACAAACAGTGGTGTTGTTCAATAATTCTTAGACCAGATATACGCAAAACACCAAACAGGAAGAGGAATTGCTGCAACTGCAGAATTCGCGAGGTTGAGCTGGGACAAGATTCTGTAACATCTATGTTCATTAAATATATTAGGATACAACAGGACCACAAAATCATTGCATGACAAGCCAAGGCAGGCGTCCTCATCATCTGACTCATTGTTATCAGAAAACTTACATCAGCTTAGCACCCGGATCTCCAAGTAACGCAGGGTTCAGCTGGGAACAGCAAAAATGCATCATCATCTTTGTTTGATACTCGGCATCTATTATGCAAGCTAGATGGAGGGCGAGTACTTGAGGAAAAGGAGCGTGGCCATATCCTTAAGCGATGAAAGCAATTGTGAAGGGGGTCAAAAGGGAGTGGCTTAGGCCATAAAGGCTACACAAGATCAAGTACGAAGGATTCAATTGAGGATGCCCCTCGGCAGCGCCAGTTTGACGCAACCTTTGAGGACAAGGCAATACAGGCAGCATTAAATTTTGGAATTTTCCGGGGGGGATGCAGAAGCAAGGAGTTGGGTTGCATAAAGTTTTTCGGTTTAAGAGTATCCCAAAATGACAATTTCTTATGGCTGGCATGCATGGTTAGTACCATGTCCAGGTTCCGAGACTATACACAGAAAGCGCAAGGGAAATGCCAGCCATGATATGACAAAGATAAAACAGCAGTGTGTTTGCATTTAGTTAAGCTAGGAAGGTATGCTTCACTGACTTAAGCACCATGTGTTTTATTATTTTTTTTTTTTAAAAAAAAAAGACTTAAGCACTATGTTCCTGCAGTAAATAGACAGTAACCGAAATTTTATCAAATCTGGAACTGGATCAGCACAATTTCATATGGAACCTGATCGACTAATTCTTCTGGTTCTCCTTTACTTCTTGTCAAGAAACAAACACATGGTTCTCGAGAGTAAAATTAGCTGCACTGGTGGCAAGAGAGGTACCACAAACATTAGGCACCGCGCACTGGTTCTTCTACATAGTTTGGAAGGTAACCTAAGCAGATACTTCGCTTAAACAAATTTAAGTATATTTTAGCAGGATTATTTTTATGTAACCCGCAGATATTTGAGAAAGTTAATCTATACAGGAAACTATCTTATTTGACTATTAACAAGAACTTCATGTAGCATACGCAAAAAGAAAACGAGATAAAGAACAGAGAACAGGCAAAACAAAGGTACATGATCGCTAATAAAACAGATCACCTTCTCCATTCCCCACTCCCCCTTCCCAGTTCCCACAAACCGCGGCGGGTGGGGGAAGATAAATTGAACCCTTGAGAAGTTCGAAAGTATCATCTAAAAAGCAGCACTTATATTATGTAGTGGCTACGAGAAAGATATAACACAAACAAGGACAAACTTCGTACAAAACAGTTTTACCTTTGGACCCTAATTCTAATCATAGAAATTTATGCTAGCCAGCTTCAGCAAGGAACGGAACTCCCAAGTTAATCAGGCAGCTCTCTTAATCCTGCTTCCACCACCAAAAAATCCCTATTTGCAGTTGGAAGGAAGACAGTGAGAAAAACCTTTTCTAAAACACAGCGTAAAAGTTTCTTTGACTAGACAGCTATGACAGAAACATTAAATTCCTTAGCACCAGAAGACAGGGAACTCGTTGCATGTATGGAAAAGACACTGCAGAAACACCAAGAAAACAAAACAAAACAAAACAAGTGGGAAAACCCTCCACTCATACGGTGTTCAATGGCTCTCTTTTTCCACCTTTTGGTCCTTTATTTTCTGTCCTCACCCCACCCCCATAATTCCCCACTGGAAACATGAATGTTACAATTCTTTTAACTTCCTCTAATAATCATTAGAGAGATCTTGAACGAGTAAAGGAAAACCTATAAAGAACCAAATGGCAGATACAGATACCAACAAAGAATTAAAAAGAAAGTATCAAAAGGCACTATAGAAATACAGTAGTTTTACCTTGACCAGTCTTCTCTTTTGGTTTTGACAATTTCTTCTTTAATGTCTTGACCAGTGACGAGACCTGTCAATGGCAGACGTTTGGATGTTTCCTTCGAATGTTTTCTTGGTGGAGAGAGATCAGAGATGACAGAAGTCTGCGCAGCATCTGATACAAATCTATCCTTCCTGGGCTTTCTGACAGGTGAAAGATCTGGTGCTGACGAACTGCGCGACTTATTTCCATGACTTTGAACAGGGTTTGAGGCAGAATAAGAAGCTATGGAATGTGAAACCCTTTTTGCAGGCTCAATATCAGCTCTAGGTGAAAGCGAGTCATAGCGAGCCCTTCCCCTGCGAGGAGGAGACAGATCAACTGAATCCTGGTCTTTAAGATCACCACCTGAACCTTGAGTAAGTTTTCTATGCGCTGGCAGAGGACTTTGGTCGTGATTTCGTCGCCGAGGTGGTGATAAATTAGCAGGTGCCATCTTAGAATACTTCCCGACAGGCTCTGACGATGGTGAATCATTTCGAGCTCGCCGTTTACGTGGTGGTGACAGATCATTGCTTCGTGTGTTAGATGGCATCAACTCGGACTCTGAAGGACTAGCCTTCCGAATCCTTTGCTTACGAGGTGGTGAAAGATCAGTATGCCAAGAGGAAGGATTGTTTTTACGCCAGATGGAGAGTCCAATCTCCCTCTCGATGGTGAAGGACTTTGGTCAGGATTGTATCGTCTCCGAGGGGGTGATAAATCAACAGCCGCAGGTCTTTGATACCTAGCCACAGCCTCAGGTGAAGGTGAATCATTTCGTGCCCTACCTTTACGTGGTGGTGACAAATCATTGTTAGCAGATGGCATTATCTGAGAATCAGGCGAAGGACTATAATAGCGAGCCCTTTGCTTTTGGGATGTTGAGAGATCAGTCTTTTCGTATTCCATTGATTGCCCATCTGCACTCCGTGCGCGTGGTGGAGACATATCAGGGTTGCGGTCACTAGGAGGAGCATTATTAACAGAAACCCAACCACTTCCATCCTCTGATATGGAACCAAAAGGACGTCTGGCCCTAATTTGCTCCAGCCTCTTCATTCTTTTGACTTCAATGTCTTCATCAACCTGGGGATTATCTTCAGCTGCCAAGAACCAAAATGTGCAACAATAAATCACAATGCCTAAAAAACTTCTGCAAATATATTCAATTAAACAAAAATTACCTGTTTCCTCATCTTCTTCCTCCACTATTGCTACAGGCCTTTGCCAAACCGGGTCTTCATCAACAACAACAACGCCCGAGTTAATATCACGCTTTCGTTTCTTCTTCTTCTTCTGCTCCTTTTTCTTCTCCTCTTCATTGGCAAATCCATATTTTCTCAGATATTCCATCTTTGAAGAAGACGCAGAAGTTGTAGCCGCCATATTTACTCCCAATAAAATACTGTTTCAAGTCCAATTACACAATTAATTACAACACAAAAAAAGATGCAAAAAAAAATCAAGATGCAAAAAAGATCAGTTGTCTCTCGAAGCAGTGTTGAAGCAGAGTTAATAGCATTGGCACTAGGTTTATGCGAAGGACTTTGGATTAACCGGGTTTTGAAGGATTTGGGTCAGACCATTATTTTACCTATCAAATTATATTGTGATAATATATCAGCTATTCATATGATCGAGAATCCAATTCAACATGATAAATCCAAGCATATAAAGATTGATAGGCATTTTATCCGTGAGAAGATTGAAGCTCAAATTATTCAGATCACTCGTGTATCCACTCAACAACAAATTGCGGACATTTTCACTAAGGATGTTGCTACTCGGATATTCTATAATCTACTTAGCAAGCTTGGTTGTATTGACATATACACCAAGCTTGAGAGGGCGTATAGAAAAGTGTAAATTGTAGTAGTTTGTTTTATTTATAGTCTTGTGTAAAATATTAGTTTTATCCTTTATGTATCCGTTAGAGGATTGTAGCCGTTGGGAACGTTTCCTCTCCTATATGAGAAGGAAATGAAGCTAATGAAGGTTAACTGTTTTTGTTCTCAGAAAGAGCACTTCATCTGGAAATATATCTTTCTTAATTACATTGGTGCACATGTACTTAATTTATATTTGCATCAAGGATCATTTGTTTATACATTCTTATTCATAAAAAAATGATTTTTTACTCATTTTCAAACACAAAAAAGGTTCATATACGTATGTGTGAGGTGGACAAATCAAATTCTGACATATACGCAAGACTACACTACGTGGACCGAACGAAATGTGTCAAATCGACTTGGTGGCAAAAATCAGCCAACTTAGCATCCAATGTGGCAACATAAGCGGTTTTTTGAAGATAAAATAGAGATGAAATGGTTAGCTCATATCCTAACTAAGTGGTTAAGAAGTAAAGAAGAATGGGAGATAAATATGGAGAAAACAAGGTGGAAGAAATATCACTTGAAGGCTCTATTTCCATGTAAATTTTGCTGAAATTTTCGGTCATAAAGAGATGAGATGAGATGTTCCAATTGAAGGTGTTGAAGGTGCGAAAAGTGCAAAGTGGTGAGGAGTTCGTCTAATCAAATAAAGATAAATAAGATTGATGACATTGAAGGTGACATGTGGACATCCTAATCATCCTAAGGGGTTGCTCACACCTATAAATAGGAGTGGAATTGAAGGAAGACAAACACATTTTGAACTATCTTCTTCCTTACTTCTTTTTCTTCTCAAATCTTGTTCATCATTCTTACAAATAAGTTTTATTGTTTTGAGTTGTTATTTTGATGCAATTATACCTCTTTTGTTTATAAAAGTTGTAATTGATCAGTCATTTTATAAGGCTACATCAATAGGTTGTATGTTGTTTGATTGATTGATGTTGTTAAGGTGTTGTTACTTGAGACTGGAGTAAGTCACATTGACCGATAAAACATCTGTGTTATTTTCTTCTTTACTTTCCGTTTTTGATAGTTTTAGTATTTAAATTTTCACGCCAGTTTGAACTAGCAAAATGTCTTTAAAATTTTTGATTTTTGGTGACAATAAACTTCAAAAGTTAGCTTTCACATTCAGTCTTTTAAAGATTATTGCTTCATTTTGCTAACAAATTGACTACTTCTAGAAAAAAAAAGTATGTCCAATTTACTTAAACATAATTTTTGATCAAAGCCTTTTGGAAACATAAAGGAGACATCCTAAGGCTTAGTTTGACATAAGAATCAATCTTTTGAACAAAAAGTTAATCTTTCAAAGTTTATAGCTTTCTGTCAAATTATATTTAGTCTGAACACTTGAAAGTTTATACTTGTTTGAAGGGACTGTGTTTCACATAATGAAGTTCATTTATGAAAAATTTCATAAATTTTCGAGTTGTGTACTCAGAGTTGCAACGTTTTCAAAAAACGGGTACTGATTCTGAAAATTTCAGAATCAGATTAGAGAGATTTTCTATGTGGTCTAAAAATAGTGAAATTTTTGCTAACTACTATTCACTCCCGCCCTTCTAGTGATGTTTGTACAGGTGTTACGTTCCAACACTTATGCCTACATCTTAACCATAGTAATTCTTAACTAGTCATTGCGTCATCGGAAAGAGAAGAATAATTATGATCAACATATGACAGAACCAATTTGCAATTCCACAAACGAAATTATTCTAGCATTACCAACTTGGTTGGTTTCATTTCTTTTATAAATGGGACTATTACAACCCCCACCCTCCACACGCTTATAGGCTACTAATCTCTGAAAGTAAATGCCCTGTTCTTGTGCATACATCTTAATCAAGTCCTGGTCCTGCTACCAACGATTAATCCTAAGGCTTCAAGCAAATGGCCAGTATTTTATGGTCTTAGCCCAGAAATTGCGGGTGCAAGATTGCACGTGTTTCAGTTTAGAAGGTTTGTCAACTTAAAAGTAGAAGAGCATACATAAGAACTTCTACCCATCTATTCTACAATCTATACATAGTTCAACTGTCATAAAGCTCCCTATTAACTATCTGCACCAATATGTCAAGCCGGGTAATTGGGGCATAACTTTATTATGGAGCCAATTCCATCATCTGCAAATCACAAGGAGTAGTTATGGCAGAAAACCAGGACGTTCTTTTTATTCAAAAGGAGGTTGTTTTTATTAGTGACCAATTCCATCATCTGCTCCAATCACAAGTGGAAAGGAAAGGAGTATTTGGGGTGCAAATCAACTACTAAGTAGGGCAACCGTTCGACTTCTCGAACAAATGAACACAAAAATCAGATTAGCAGATATCGACTAGAAGAGGCCAGTCTCAATTTGGACAAAAAAAAGAAACCACCAAAATTAAGCCACAAACCAACATAAACCTGAATTGACTCCAGGTTCGCATAAAATAAGAGTAACAAGAAAAATCAGCCGAAAAAGCGGCAAGATTTAACTTGGAATCTAAAAATCAACCATCTAAAAACCTAGATCACAATAAATTATACAATTGACACTTATGCAGAAAACATCAGTCAAGAAAAACAGTAAAATTCAGCTCGGAATCAAAAAAAAAGAAACCAAGTAACCCTGCACTCGCATCCTACAAATACATCATAAAGCAAACAAAAAAAAGGTATGCATAGGGATTGGGATCTACCAAATTTGAGAGAAGATTAGAGAAGAGAAAGATATTTTCCTTTTCCGGAAGTTGACGGAGGAACAGCGAGAGACAAGGTAGCCTGCAGAAATTATTATAAAGAGATCTACCGGGAGAGAGGGGGTGATATGAGAACCCTATAAAGAGTTTAATTTATCCGATGAAGTTCCACTTTTTCCTAGATAAAGGATCAAAATCTATAGTTTACAATGGTATTATTGACAAACCCAATTAATCTACTAATAATTCATCTAGTTTGTTCAATTACAAAATACACCAATGCTTCTCCACTCTTCTAATAGTTTCCCGAGCAAGTTAAACACTTATAACGAGTCAGCATCGAACCCGTGTGTGATGGCGAGTATGTATCCCAAAAGACCTTGTAGTCAGATAATGAGACACGCTATTTACTAAGTTGATTTTGATATTTTAAATCAGCCACATGAAGACGCATTGATCATCTTGTTTTCACACTCATAAATGGGTTTTGATGGTAGTGGTTTGTGATTTTTGTTGATGATCATACTAGACTAACTTGGATTTATTTGATGAAACACAAATCAGATTTTTGTAAAATTTTCAAAGGATTTGTCACATTAATACAAAATCAGTTTGGAGAAACAATCAAGACTTTAAGGTCGGATAATGGGGCAGAATACCTAGATTCTGAGGTACGTCTTTTCTTATCTAATCATGGAATACACCACCAAACTTCAAATGTGTACACCCCTCAGCAAAATAGAGTTGCTGAGAGAAAGCACAGACATATACTTGAAGTAGCCAGATATATTATGTTCTTCATGAATGTTCCTAAACACTTGTGGGGTGAAGCGGTTTTAACTGCAGTATATTTGATCAACAGAATGCCCTCTAGAGTCATTGGTTATAGGACACCACATCAGTCTTTATTAGAGCTTTATCCACACACACATCTTATATCTGAAATGTCTTTTAAAGTCTTTGGATGTACAATTTATGTTTTCCTTCAGCCGCACACTAGAAATAAATTAGATTGTAAGTCTATTAAGTGCATTTCTATAGGGTACTCTAGCACACAAAAGGCTATAAATGTTATTGTCCTACAACAAGGAAAGTGTACATATCTTTAGATGTGATATTTGATGAAAGACAAGCATATTATCAAAGATCACAGCTATCTAACACTGATGAAACTGAATATTTGAATATCATAGATAAGAGTATTAACATGAACTTCAAGGATGGCACAGATTTGTAGGGACTAGGGGTAGTTTCAGGGTCACAGCCAAGCATACTGAACAAGGAAGGATGTGTCACTCAAGAGATTACAAATCAACTTCCAGAGGATAGAGGTAAGGAAGGAGAGAACAACAACACATCACAACTACAGGTCTATACCAGAAGACAAAGGAATACACAACAATCTCAGGTATCTTCTCAGACATCTCAGGAAACACCAGTAAGTCCATCTTCTCCTACCAAAGTTACTACTCTCACACTATCTATGCAAGGTAAGGAAACCAGAGATGAGGATTTACCAATAGCTCTAAGGAAGGGAGTTAGGCAATGCACTAGATTTCCAATACATAGCCGAAATTTTTCTAGATTCATGAGTGTTGGAACTGCCTCTACAAAACACCCCTTATGGAAGTACATGTCTTATGATAAACTGGGTTCTGTTTTCAGGGCTTTTACGATCAACTTAGGTACTGAAACTATTCTTGAGACTATTGATCAGGCTTTAGCTGATAAGAAGTGAAAATTGGCAGTAGAAGAAGAGATGAATGCTTTGATCAAAAACAATACTTGGGAGCTGGTTCCTAGCTCAAGTTCAAAACATCCAGTTGGATGTAAGTAGGTTTTCTCAATAAAATATAACTCAGATGGATCTGTTAGTAGGTATAAAGCTCGTTTAGTTGCAAAGGGATTTACACAGGAGTATGGAATTGATTATATGGAGACGTTTGCTCATGTAGCCAAGTTAAATATTGTGAGGTTTATTTTTCTTTGGCGAGAAATCTAGATTGGAATTTGTTTCAATTGGATATAAGAATTCATTTCTCAACAGGGAACTTAAATAATCTATATTTATGCAAATTCCTCCCGGATATAGCAACGAACACAATAGGTCAATGGTGTGTAAACTGATAAAATCAATCTATGGCCTAAAACAGTCTCCTAGAGCATGGTTTGCTAGGTTCACTAAAGTTTTGGTGAAATATGGATTTAAACAAGCTCATAGTGATCACACTCTATTTATTAAGAATAATCATTGTTTGATAACTGTTTTAATAGTCTATGTAGATGATATTATCCTAACAAGGAATGATGATGTTGGTATACAACAAATAAAAGGCCAGCTTGCCTGTGAGTTTGAACTCAAGGATTTATGACAGCTAAAATATTTTTTGGGAATGGAAGTTGCAAGGTCTTCTCAAGGCCTTTGCATCTCTCAAAGGAAGTATGTTACTGATTTATTGCGGGAGACAGGAATGCTTGGTTGCAAGCAAGGGCGTTCACAAGGGGGGCATGGGGGGGCAGCCGCCCCCCCAACTCGGAGAAAAAATTTAGTTGGTAGGTAGATGCAGTTGTATTTTTGATTATCTAAATTTAATGTATATGTTTTTTAATCCAAAAACCATCTCATGATATGTGATATATGTGTGTTACTAGGTAATTGACATCATTGCTACGGAAATGGATACACACTTCACCGAAGCCAGCACATTTACTTAGATGTGTGATGTGCCTTGATCCTTCCAATTCTTTTGCAAATTTTGATCATAGTCAATTGCTACACCTTGTTGAGTTATATCCAGACGATTTCACTACCAATGATCGAATTGAGCTCAACCATGAACTTAAAAGTTACATTGGTGATATGAAATCAAATGAAGTATTCTCTCATAATACTAATCTTGGAGTTCTTGCAAAGAAGATGGTGGAGTTGAATTATCACAATTATTTTCCTTTAATATATCGGCTCATCGAGTTAGAACTGATCTTACGTGTCGGAACAGCGAGTGTGGAAAGAAGTTTTTCTGCGATGAATATAATAAAGACTGACTAGCGCAACCGATTGGAAGACGACTTACTATCAGACTGTTTACTGTGTTACTTCGAGAAGGAAGTTTTTGGAACCATTTCAAATGAAAACATTATGCAACACTTTTAGAATTTGCGGCCACCGATAATCCCTCCTGCTGCTCGTCCTTCATTTCGTAAATAAAAGGTATGTCGAGCGTTAAATTAATAACTTTTGTTGGATATTGCTGCTTGTTAATGTTGCTTATGAATAACTTTTGTTGGATATTGTTGATGGTTGCTTATTATTGTTGCATTTTGATTAGTGGATGTGTTGGTTTAGATTTTATGTTATAATATTTGCATATATCTATATTGTAAGGGAGTTTTTGCCGGATTTTCGATGGAATGTATATTGAGTCCGAAAAAATGGACGGTGATTTCATAGTGTGAATTTTGCCCCCCCAAAAATTAGGCCTGCGTCCGCCACTGGTTGCAAGCCAACTAATACTCATTTAGAACCGGGCAAAGGTGCAGACAGAAGTACTATGAATCAGACAGGTATGAAACAAGAAGTAGACAAACTGGGGTATCAAAGATTGGTAGGTAAATTAATTTACTTGTCTCATTCTCGTCCGGATATATGCTATGCTGTAAGTTATGTCAGTCAATACATGCATTCACCTACTAACTACCATTTAAGTGTTGTTATGCGAATTCTTAGGTACCTCAAATGTGCTCCTAGGCAAGGATTAGTCTTCAAGAAAACAAAGGATCGAACTATACAAGTATTTACCGATGGTGACTGGGGAGGATCAAAAATGGATATGAGATCAACTTCCGAGTATGCTACATATGTGTGGGGTAACCTGGTGACGCGGCGAAGCAAAAGCAAACAGTTGTGGCAAGAAGCAATGCTGAGGCAGAATTGAGGGCGTTAGCCTTGGGTATTTGCGAAGGATTATGGATCAAAAGGGTGCTAACTGATATTGGCCAACATACGGGTGCTACTATACAATTATATTGTGATAATATCTCAACTATCAACATGACAAAAAATCCTATGCATCATGATAAGTCCAAACACGTGGAAATTGACAGGCACTTCATCAAAGAAAAAGTTGAGGACAAGTCTATTGCTATTCAACATATTCCATCTCATGAACAAATCGCAGATATATTAACTAAACCTGTTTTCGGATCTGTATTTCTTAAATTATCAGGCAAGCTTGGTTGTGTTAATATATATACACCAAGCTTGAGAGGGAGTGCAGAAAAACAGAAAATAGGAAATAATTTTATTGTATAATATTATGGAATGGAGCCGTTAGAGGCCTCTGTACATATGACCATTAGAGGTTAAGGTCTGTGAGCATATTAATGTTGCAGAATCTCAGGAACAAGTAGAATGGTGGTATAACCACAAAAACACTTCTTGTAATCTTTACAATACTTTGTTCTTATTTGAAACATCAAGTTCAGCAGTGAAACTTCCTCTATTCTTCAAATTATTATTCAAGTATTCCAGTGTTCATAATTTCTCTATGTTGTTCTTTTCCTTTGACCTAATAATTTGATCATTTACTTCAGCTTTAAAGATATGGATCCGTCTGTAAGTGGTCGTGGTGCAGAAGGTGTGCATCGTGATAAGTTGACAGGTACGTGTAAAGTTTACTTCTGAAGGTTCTAAGTGAATGTATGCTTGATTGGATTCCTTTATGACTCTGGTTTTGCAGGTAAGCGGATGTCAAAGGAGGAATTCTTGAAATCACAGGAGAAGGAAGAGAAGCCTAAGGTGAGAGGGTATCACTTGTAATATTACAAGATGACGCTTTCTAGTAAAAATTTTACCGTGTTTTCTCCCCTTTTTGTTAGTGTAGATTGGATCATTATATTACAGTGAATATGAAGGTTTTGTGAATGAATTTCAAGCCCAGCAAAACCATAGTGGATAGATTTTTCATATATATGATCTTTACAGGTATGGCTAAGATGTAACTTCTGATCAGTAGTAACATGTGGTGTTTTAAGTGCTAAATACTATCTTTCCTTGTAAGTATTTTAAGGTTTTTGTTGAATTTTTGGATACTGAATTGCTCTTTTTTCTTGTGATATAGGAAGTAAAGTTGGAATGGGGTAAAGGTTTGGCTCAGAAGCGAGAAGCTGAGGCACGATTTCAGGAACTGAAGAAGAGAAGAATAAGCCATTTGCCCACAACAGGTTATTGTTAAACTAAATAATTGTTAAAATTTAGTTTACATGTGCCATATCTTCGAGAAGTTAATAAAAAACAATAGTTTTGGGTGAACTATCATTTGTGATGATTCAAGATGCCAGTTATTTAGTTCATTGAATAAATGCTTTCTCAAGTGTCTACTTTTTCTTTGGTGTATATGAATGGGTTTTGCATTACCTTTATCCTATTCAATATTCAGGGAACCTTTATCCTACAAAAAGGGTTTCACATTCCATAGCTGTTGAAATTTGAGAGAGACAATTGAAGGAGTTGGAGAAGGGAGAAACATGCGGAAGGAATTTAAAGTGCAAACAATAAGGAGACGCACTTGAAGAAGAATCAAATGTTATTGAATTCTTGCTTAAGAGCCAAATGATACAACAAGGCAACTATATATACAAAGGAAGGAGGGTTTCCAACGGTCATGTTCCAACGGTTACATTTTGTACCTTCACTATTTCTCTGTACAACCTGCTATGTATTCTGTATTTCTCTGTACAACCTACTATGTATTCTGTATTTTCTACACTCCCCCTCAAACTTAGTGCATAGATAGATGCAACTAAGTTTGGAACATGTATACTGAGAAGAATCCTTAATATTTCATCCATAACTGCACCGTCTTCACTGTTTCACTTGTGTTGTCTTCATGTATGTTTTCTTGTTTAGATGAATAGCAATCCCTATGTTTTTCCTTGAATGAATAGCAGCATGGAGACATCATCCCCTTATCTGCTTCGGTTCCTTGAAGTACCTGCACAAGTATTAGTATAAAACTCCACGGCCACAATTCTCGGTGCGTGAATGAACAGTGATCCTGCAAAACAAGGTTATATAGAAAGATCCTGCAAAACAAAGTTATATAGAAAACTCCAGGCTGTGAAGAACCTGCAAGGAAAAGTTAGTGTGTAACTCCTACATACTAAAATCTGCAATCAAGAATCCTTTCAATAGTATAAAACAAACCCGGAACCCTTGTTAATCATGCAAAACATAGTAAAAACACCTTTGTAAACCAATTTACATTGATAAGCAATAGTAACATCAATTATTCCCACTCTAAGCTAATAAGTAACACTGATTTTGACTTGTCAATAAGGAAACTCCAATTATTTATACCTAGCTATACAAACCAGAGTGAATTGACTTGAACAACAGTGAATTTACTTCACATCATAGTTTGAAAGTTTTTTTTTTTAACAAAAAAATCTCAAGTATCCTCCAGCTGGAAACATGATCATGAAATGAAGAAATCATTAAAACAATACAGCTTTAGACTTACAGATACATACAAAATATAGTGAGTGAGGATTCATTTTAGATTACTATTGTATTCCGCCCTTTAAAACAGGTCTTATCCACGTTCACCGCACCAAGAGATATAAGCGATGAAGAGGATAAGGCAAATAGGAGCAACTATGTCATCACAAGATAAATTTCTAAAGAAAAGTTTCAGGATGGCTAACAAGTAACATTTAAAAACTTACATTTTTCTGATTCAATATCATGAGATAGAAGGCAGGCTTACGTGATGTCAAGCACCGTAAACTACAATGAAACAGGCACAACGTATTTGGGCCATTTGATTGAAAAGAATGAATACTCCTCAACATTTAGCGGTTTTATTTTATTTGGTGCATTTTTTCAAACAACTTTCAGACAAGCGTACTAAAAGGTATTCAAGTATTTGATTCTCCGGAGTCATATTCTATTCCCTTAATATTTGAGACCATAATATCTTACAAGTGATACAAGGATCATGCATGGCACCATGAATAATTAAGAAGATTTCAGCTATGTAGCTAAGGCTCTCCTAGCCTGATTTAAGATAGCTCAGAGGAGTCCATGTCTATGACTCAGAGGAATAATTCAAGATTATTCGTGTTCATAGCTCAGAGGAACTCTTATTCATCAAATGATAGTGGCAACAATGGCCACCATTTTAAACTGAGTGCCAAGACAATTACCTTATGTCAATACGCAAGACACTTGGGTTCAATCAACCAACTTGCAAGATGATGCACTTTATTAAAGAACTCAATTTAAAACTGATCCTAGTATAAATTAGTTTGCAATCCTACGGAAATAACCCATATGCATATAACCCACAAATGTATTAAAAATCATCTTCAGAAAATAGAGGAATATAGAAATATGTTCTTTTATACCTCAGAAGAAGAATCAACAAGATCTTTTATCTTATATTTACCCAAGAATTTGAACTTGAAACGCAAGATGACTTATTTATCGTTATAGTGCAACAACCAAATCCTCATGCTTATAATAAAAGAAAATGTCTACGCATTAGTTATCGTGAAATTAGCCGAAGGTATAGCCAATTTATATTTCAGAATCCAAGAGCCTTGTCACTGATTATTTTAACATTTAAGTTAAAAAATGTTAAACCAGACAACATGTCCATCACTTAGTTACAAAACATTGATGTCCTTGAACAACAAATTGCACAAATACGCATTTAAAGAACAAACCAATATTTTGAGTGTGAAAGAAAAAAACATTATGACTTACAATCTATTCGGACATCTTGTTTATGTTTTCAAGCACTGCGCGGGAACTGCAGCATCCTTAAATCGGCAAGGAATTTACAGAGATCACTTGCAACCTTGGTTTAAGTACTGCAGAAATCTCTAAGTAGAAAACATCACAGGTTATGCCCAGTTAATCTCTTGCACTTGAGAAACACTTGCCCATAATCATAACACAAGCTCCTGCACAAGGGATAACTGGACACTGTATTCTTTATAAGTGAAACATATAGATTCAATCTCAAGCACAAGGACTGATATACACGCAGACATATGCCGTGAATATTGAAGCAAGGACCTTGAGGGAGAATCTTAAGGAATATATTAACTAGAAGGACCGAAGATTGGGAACATTTTTCCTTTCTAACATATGTAAGAATCATTCTTTGTCAAAATGGTGCTAGAATCGAAGTTTTTCCGGTTAATATAGACTCAAGAATAACTGAATGAGCTTTCTGAAATTAATGCCATGTTTCTGAAACATATGAAGATCTCATGATCTTCTCGGAGGAATTTGTGACAAACTGGTCCAGTTGAGAAAGATTTCTAAGAGATAGAAAAATTTTTTCCAACAGATCCAAATAAAGATTTCAACTACAAAGATTTCTCTTTGTAGTCAAGGCTCTTTATAGCCCATTCTATGAGAAGATTTCGGTTTATAACCAAGGCTCTTCACAGCCTCTTGGAAGTTTATAGACATAATGGTCTTTGACAAAATTAGTGAATAGTTCTGGAAGCTGTTTGGCTTCATGAACTGATAGAAGATTTTTTTTCCGGCTCTTGACGGCCAAGGCTCTGTGGCCTCTTAAAAGAAGAATAGGCTCTGTGGCCTTGAATAATTTTATGGCTCTGTGGCCTTTTGAAGCATTTGAGGCTCTATGGCCTTGAAGAATTTATGGCTCTACGGCCGTTAACAGAATTTTGAGGCTCTGAAGCCTTTGAAGAAACAGTTCAGCAATGTAATGTCTTTACAGACACTTTACCTTTTTTTTTCTTTTTCAGCTCATGGATCTAGAAAAGATTCCGGCACTTATGCCAAGGCTCTTCATAGCCTCTTAAATGAGAAGATTTCGGTCAAAGACCAAGGCTCTTCATAGCCTATTGAAAAATTTAAGCTTAAAATCTTACTGCACAGCACGCAGAACAGAATTATTCAAGACAAGAAAATAACGGAAAAGTGTACACCTGAGGAGAAATAAGACATGAGTCCATAGACTTGTTCTTGTTCCGACATTCTCCCATAGGAACATGGTAAACCAAATGTGGATCCGTTTTACCCATGTCTCTAAAACACATCTGCACTCAAGTCTCAGACAGCAGAGATTAAAAACAGTGATACACATGCAACTATAGGATTGGGATGCACAGCTCGGTTTTGAACATAAAAAATGAACTCAGTGTAATCAACAATAGATATACAGACTTAAAACATAATAACACTTGATTATAGCGATTATGCATGCAATTCTGCTCAGCATTGAACAAACCTTGATTGTGAACAGAGATTGAAACAGATTTTAGATGGAGCCATTTTAAAGCCGAAAAAAAACTTTTTCAGATAAAAGTTTCAGACTGAAAAAATAATAAAAAAACAAAAAAATCACTGGCCCAATGTTGCTCACAGAAATTATTAAATTTTTCGATGAAGCAAAATGCTCCCTCACTTTTGTAAGTTGAGAACTGATAGTGAAATTGCTGAAGCATAGAAACCCGGATGACAAATCAAGACAAAGACCAACCCAAGTTAAGATACAAACTAAATCCAGAAAACTTACGGAAATGATAAGAGATTTCATTGGAAATTTGAACACAATTTTTTTCAGGAAGAA
The DNA here is from genome assembly GCA_036186865.1 of Eustoma russellianum. Lineage (NCBI taxonomy): Eukaryota > Viridiplantae > Streptophyta > Magnoliopsida > Gentianales > Gentianaceae > Eustoma > Eustoma russellianum. The sequence continues at coordinate 5,637,256 of AP025062.1, read as the reverse complement.
CAGTTGAAGGCTTCGATTTTTTTTCACAGACACAACAGCTATTTGAAGAAGAAGTTTAATGGTGCGTAGATGGCAGATTTTCTTTTTAACTGAAATGTAGAAGGAGAGTTGTTTTGGGAATGAGGGTTCGAGAAGAGGATTATGGTAGAAGAGGAGTAGATTTTGATCACGGGACATTTGAAATAAATTTGGATGAAATGCAAATGAGATTGAGACAAGAATAGGGAATTCCGAGACTCCTCGGGAGTCATGCGAAGCTTCCCTCAGAAGCTTAGTCAAACATTTTTTTTAAAAAAAAATGTTAAAGAAATATTTTTAGCCAAAAAAAAAAATTGAAGAATGATAAGTAAAGCGGTGGAATGAAGCTTCACGAAGAAGCTTGGGAACAAAAAACCATAGTGGCTGACGTGTCGTCTTTTAAGTGGCATGAGATTTCACTTTGTAAAAAAAAAACAATTAAGATACACCGTGATTTTCTCTTGAAAACTGAGAAGGTAAAATGTGTAAAGATGTAGAAAAGAAAACGTGTAAAGATGCATGTTTACACCTTTTTGTTTGAAGGAAAAACAATAAATAAACACATGAATAAAACAAACTTCACTGTTTTTCACTTCTGACTTCCTTTCGTCTCCACCTTCTTGACTCCTTTTTCTTTTGATATTTCTGGGGGCTGTTGTCCTTTTTTTTTTAAGAAGCTTGCCCTTCCTTTCTTATCAGAGACGAAGAAATGAAGTTCTATTTTTCGAATTTTTCTTCCTCAATTGTTCTCTTCCATTTTCCGGAACAAATCCTACACCTTTGAGACTGAATTTTTCAAGTGTCTCAGGAATGAATGTTTTGTTGCTATTATTCAAGAAATACTGCAGCTAATGGAATGCAGTTTTCTTAATTCTGTTTCAAAAGGCTCTGATACCATGTTGAAATTTGAGAGAGACAATTGAAGGAGTTGGAGAAGGGAGAAACATGCGGAAGGAATTTAAAGTGCAAACAATAAGGAGACGCACTTGAAGAAGAATCAAATGTTGCCAAATGATACAACAAGGCAACTATATATACAAAGGAAGGAGGGTTTCCAACGGTCATGTTCCAACGGTTACATTTTGTACCTTCACTATTTCTCTGTACAACCTGCTATGTATTCTGTATTTCTCTGTACAACCTACTATGTATTCTGTATTTTCTACAATAGCTTCTTATTCTGCCTCAAACCCTGTTCAAAGTCATGGAAATAAGTCGCGCAGTTCGTCAGCACTAGATCTTTCACCTGTCAGAAAGCCCAGGAAGGATAGATCTGTATCAGATGCTGCGCAGACTTCTGTCATCTCTGATCTCTCTCCACCAAGAAAACATTCGAAGGAAACATCCAAACGTCTGCCATTGACAGGTCTCGTCACTGGTCAAGACATTAAAGAAGAAATTGTCAAAACCAAAAGAGAAGACTGGTCAAGGTAAAACTACTGTATTTCTATAGTGCCTTTTGATACTTGCTTTTTAATTCTTTCTTGGTATCTGTATCTGCCATTTGGTTCTTTATAGCTTTTCCTTTACTCGTTCAAGATCTCTCTAATGATTATTAGAGGAAGTTAAAAGAAATGTAACATGCATGTTTCCAGTGGGGAATTATGGGGGTGGGGTGAGGACAGAAAATAAAGGACCAAAAGGTGGAAAAAGAGAGCCATTGAACACCGTATGAGTGGAGGGTTTTCCCACTTCTTTTGTTTTGTTTTGTTTTCTTGGTGTTTCTGCAGTGTCTTTTCCATACATGCAACGAGTTCCCTGTCTTCTGGTGCTAAGGAATTTAATGTTTCTGTTATAGCTGTCTAGTCAAAGAAACTTTTACGCTGTGTTTTAGAAAAGGTTTTTTTTCACTGTCTTCCTTCCAACTGCAAATAGGGATTTTTTGGTGGTGGAAGCAGGATTAAGAGAGCTGCCTGATTAACTTGGGAGTTCCGTTCCTTGCTGAAGCTGGCTAGCATAAATTTCTATGATTAGAATTAGGGTCCAAAGGTAAAACTGTTTTGTACGAAGTTTGTCCTTGTTTGTGTTATATCTTTCTCGTAGCCACTACATAATATAAGTGCTGCTTTTTAGATGATACTTTCGAACTTCTCAAGGGTTCAATTTATCTTCCCCCACCCGCCGCGGTTTGTGGGAACTGGGAAGGGGTAGTGGGGAATGGAGAAGGTGATCTGTTTTATTAGCGATCATGTACCTTTGTTTTGCCTGTTCTCTGTTCTTTATCTCGTTTTCTTTTTGCGTATGCTACATGAAGTTCTTGTTAATAGTCAAATAAGATAGTTTCCTGTATAGATTAACTTTCTCAAATATCTGCGGGTTACATAAAAATAATCCTGCTAAAATATACTTAAATTTGTTTAAGCGAAGTATCTGCTTAGGTTACCTTCCAAACTATGTAGAAGAACCAGTGCGCGGTGCCTAATGTTTGTGGTACCTCTCTTGCCACCAGTGCAGCTAATTTTACTCTCGAGAACCATGTGTTTGTTTCTTGACAAGAAGTAAAGGAGAACCAGAAGAATTAGTCGATCAGGTTCCATATGAAATGTGCTGATCCAGTTCCAGATTTGATAAAATTTCGGTTACTGTCTATTTACTGCAGGAACATAGTGCTCAAGTCTTTTTTTTTTAAAAAAAAAATAATAAAACACATGGTGCTTAAGTCAGTGAAGCATACCTTCCTAGCTTAACTAAATGCAAACACACTGCTGTTTTATCTTTGTCATATCATGGCTGGCATTTCCTTTGCGCTTGCTGTGTATAGTCTCGGAACCTGGACATGGTACTAACCATGCATGCCAGCCATAAGAAATTGTCATTTTGGGATACTCTTAAACCGAAAAACTTTATGCAACCCAACGCCTTGCTTCTGCATCCCCCCCGGAAAATTCCAAAATTTAATGCTGCCTGTATTGCCTTGTCCTCAAAGGTTGCGTCAAACCGGCGCTGCCGAGGGGCATTCTCAATTGAATCCTTAGTACTTGATCTTGTGTAGCCTTTATGGCCTAAGCCACTCCCTTTTGACCCCCTTCACAATTGTTTTCTTCGCTCAAGGATATGGCCGCGCTCCTTTTCCTCAAGTACTCGCCCTCCATCTAGCTTGCATAATAGATGCCGAGTATCAAACAAAGATGATGATGCATTTTTGCTGTTCCCAGCTGAACCCTGCGTTACTTGGAGATCCGGGTGCTAAGCTGATGTAAGTTTTCTGATAACAATGAGTCAGATGATGAGGAGGACGCCTGCCTTGGCTTGTCATGCAATGGTTTTGTGGTCCTGTTGTATCCTAATATATTTAATGAACATAGATGTTACAGAATCTTGTCCCAGCTCAACCTCGCGAATTCTGCAGTTGCAGCAATTCCTCTTCCTGTTTGGTGTTTTGTGTATATCTGGTCTAAGAATTATTGAACAACACCACTGTTTGTTTCTTTTTTTTCCGAATCTTTTCAACCGGATAACTGATGAATGAGATGCTGGTGGGATAACGATTAATCTGGTCCATTGAGTGTTGTGCTTGTACATTCTTTTAGATAATATTTCTCTGGCCTCGGCTATAACTTCAGGTCTTTAGTGTCTTTTGAATTGCATATGTTGTTCTTTTCCTTTGACCTAATAATTTGATCATATACTTTAGCTTTAAAGATATGGATCCGTCTGTAAGTGGTCGTGGTGCAGAAGGTGTGTATCGTGATAATTTGACAGGTACGGGTAAAGTTTACTTCTGAAGGTTCTAAGTGAATGTATGCTTGCTTGGGTTCCTTTATGACTCTGGTTTTGCAGGTAAGCGGATGTCAAAGGAGGAATTCTTGAAATCACAGAAGAAGGAAGAGAAGCCTAAGGTGAGAGGGTATCACTTGTAATACTACAAGATGACGCTTTCTAGTAAAAATTTTACCGTGTTTTCTCCCCTTTTTGTTGGTGTAGATTGGATCATTATATTACAGTGAATATGAAGGTTTTGTGAATGAATTTCAAGCCCATCAAAACCATAGTGGATAGATTTTCATATATACGGTCTTCACAGGTGTGGCTAAGATGTAACTTCTGATCAGTAGTAACATGTGGTGTTTTAAGTGCTAAATACTATCTTTCCTTGTATGTTAAGTTCTTTGTTGAATTTTTGGATACTGAATTGCTCTTTTTTCTTGTGATATAGGAAGTAAAGTTGGAATGAGGTAAAGGCTTGGCTCAGAAGCGAGAAGCTGAGGCACGGTTTCAAGAACTGGAAGAAGAGAAGAATAAGCCATTTGCCGCAACAGGTTATTGTTAAACTAAATAATTGTTAAAATTTAGTTTACATGTGCCATATCTTCGAGAAGTTAATAAAAAACAATAGTTTTGGGTGAACTATCATTTGTGATGATTCAAGATGCCAGTTATTTCGTTCATTGAATAAATGCTTTCTCAAGTGTCTACTTTTTCTTTGGTGTATATGAATGGGTTTTGCATTACCTTTATCCTATTCAATATTCAGGGAACCTTCTGAAGCTCGTATTGCTGAAGTTATATTATTGCATTGATCTTGCCAATTTTTGGCCCCTTGTTTCTATTTGAAGGAGGTCCATGATATTCTGTATTCCCTTCTATTCATGGTCCTAAATGTTTTTTTTGTTTATGCTTGCACAGATGACCCTGAACTAGACAAAATGCTAAAGGAAAGACTTAGATGGGGTGATCCAATGGCACACTTGGTTAAGGTACATTCGCACTTCTTATCTTTCTGCACAATTTATAGATTTTCTTCTTGGTGCTACCGCACTAATAATGCCTTTCCGTTTCTCGTGTGTTTAGAAAAAGCATCTGGAACCTGTTTTGCCGGATCTTGGGGATGATGAAAGGATGAAAGAATCCGGGTTCATTGTTCCACAAGACATCCCTAGCCATAGCTGGATAAGAAGAGGATTGGATGCTGCACCAAACCAGTACGGTATTAAACCAGGAAGACACTGGGACGGTGTGGACAGAAGCAATGGTAAGTTCACTATTTACCTTCATCATCTTCAGCTAATTTGTGATTTGCATTTTAACCTTAGACAATAGTTGATTGTTTTTCTTTTTGGTGCCAAAATCGAATAAAACCTTTGTTTCGGTTCAGGATTTGAAAAACGAATGTTCAAGAGGATGAACGAAAAAGAAGCGACGCAGAGGGAAGCATGAACAGAATCAGAGTTGCACAGGAAAATTTAGAAGAAACAATTTTTTGTATTTTTCCTACTTATCTTGTACAAGATCTTTTAAATGTACTTATAATTCCATTCCATAGCTATACAAGAGTATCAATCACAATCTTCTACCCCTACAATTACGGAGTATCAATCACAATATCCTACCCCTTCAATCATGCCATTTTGGTCCCTGTTCACAATTGGTTACTTTTGGAATTATCTCAAATTACAGAGACTAATTCTAATCATCCTTAATTCTAACACTCCCCCTCAAGTTGAATCGTGGGGTCGACAATTCAACTTGCACAAAGTATCTTCAAATAATCGCCCGTTCACTGCCTTTGTCAATACATCCGTCAACTGATCTTCTGATCGAACAAATGGTAGCTCCACCAATCCTCCTTCTAGCTTCTCTTTTATAAAATGTTGATCTATTTCCACATGTTTAGTTCGATCATGTTGTACGGGATTCTCTGATATGCTGATAGATGCCTTGTTATCACACCACAATGGAGTAGGCAGATTTATTGGTAAACTGATATCCTTGAACAGCTTTTGTATCCACAGTATTTCGGTAATCCCTTTAACTATCCCCCGGAATTCTGCTTCAGCACTTGATAAAGCAACAACCTTCTGTTTCTTAGTTCTCCATGTAACAAGATTACCTCCTACAATTGCGAAGTACCCGGAAGTAGATTTTCGGTCCACCAAACTGCCAGCCCAATCTGCATCTGTATAAGCTTGAACTTCCAAGTTACCGTTGTTTCGAAAAACAATGCCCCTTCCTGGAGTATACTTTAGATATCGTAAGATCCGCATAACTGCATCCATGTGTTGTTCCTGGGGATTATGCATAAACTGACTTACTGAGCTAACTGCAAATGCGATATCGGGCCTGGTGTGTGACAAGTAGATCAACTTTCCAACCAAACGCTTATATTGCCCCTTGTCTGCAGGAGCTGCCTCTTCCAACATTTTTAGTTTTTGATTCATTGCCATCGGCGTATCACACGGCTTACAGTCAAGCATCCTGACTTCAGCTAGTAGATCCAAGATATATTTTTGCTGGGATATGTAAATTCCATCTTTTGACCTCAAGAATTCTATGCCCATAAAGTATTTTAACCCTCCGAGATCCTTCATTTCGAACTTTGCAAACAGGTGCCTTCGGAGACGACCAATCTCTTCTGTGTCATTTCCAGTGATTATCATATCATCAACATAGATAATTAGGCATGTCACCAAATCCTTCCTTCTTTTTATGAACAAAGTGTGATCCGCATTACTTTGTCGATACCCATCCTGCTTCATGACCCTTGTGAATCTCCCAAACCAGGCCCTGGGGGACTGCTTTAGTCCGTACAGAGCCTTTTTTAATTTGCATACTTCCCCTGCTTTGAAAACCAACGAGAAGCCTGGAGGAGGATCTATGTATACTTCTTCTTCTAGATTATCGTGTAAAAAGGCATTTTTTACATCGAACTGATGAAGAGCCCAGTTTTGGTTTGCCGCAACAGAGAATAATACCCGAATTATGTCGATTCTGGCCACAGGAGAGAATGTCTCTGAGTAGTCGATGCCATAGGTCTGAGTATACCCTTTGGCTACCAGACGAGCCTTGTATCGTTCAATACTTCCATCAGATTTATACTTTATTGTAAACACCCATCGGCATCCTACAGGTTTTTTTTCCAGTAGGAAGGACACACTTTTCCCATGTCTGATTCTTTTCGAGGGCTTCCATTTCAATTCTCATAGCCTCTTTCCATACTGACTGCCTTTGTGCTTCTTCTGCCGTCCTTGGTATATGTTCTGAGCATAGTGACACAAAGAATCCACGAGCTAGGTCAGACATTCTGTGAAATGATGTATTGACTGGATACCTGAACGAGTGTGAGGCTTTGGTTGGAGAATATCGTTCGGGTGGGACCCCTCGCTTTGTTCTTAGAGGTAGAATCCGTGCATGTTGTTGCTCACTGAGAGTGTCCTCATTCATTTCTGAATCATCAGGATGGTCAGGTGTAATGTCTGTTGTGGTGGGATTGTTATCTGTGTGGGTAGGGGAATCAACCATCTCAAACATTTGGACATTGTTAGGATTATCATGAGATTCAGAGATACATTGTGTGTTACTTGTATCAGAATTTATTACCTCTGGCACTTCATTCATTGGCGGCGACGGATCATTCGGAAGTACTGGGGTCACGAGTGGTGTTATGCCTGTAACGTCAGCACAGTTGGGGTCACGAGTGGTGTTATTCCTGTAACGTCAGCACAGTTGGCGCCATCTACTTGCCCTGTTGAAACATTCGTAGGACAAGTGTGTGGTGACACCAACCAGTCTAGGGTTCCATCACCTGGGATCTCCCCCTGAACCCGAGAGTGGGAGGGGTAGTAGTATTCAGTTTCCAGAAAGGCACAATCCATGGTTATATGAATACGGTGGGTACGAGGATTATAGCAGCGATATCCCTTTTGGGTGGTGGCATATCCAACAAAAACGTACTTTTCAACAAAAGGGTCGAGTTTTGTTCGTTCGTGTTTGGGTGTGTGAATGAAGACTGTACACCCAAACACTTTTGGTGGTAGTGAGGGAATGGGGTGCTGTGTAGATAAGACTTGAAGTGGAGTTTGGTAGTCAAGTGTTTTTGTAGGGAGACGATTGACAAGGTATGTAGCTGTGGTGACTGCCTCTGGCCAGAGACTCATAGGAACATGTGAATCTATCATCATAGCTCGTGTTATTTCAAGGATAATACGATTTCAGCGTTCGGCAACTCCGTTTTGTTCTAGTGTATGTGGACAGGAGGTTTGATGTATGATACCATGGTCATAGAAATATTGTTTGAATTCCCCCGTAAGGTATTCACCCCCATTATCTGAGCGAAGAATTTTGATGCTGGTATTGAATTGAGTATGGATCATAGTATAGAAGTGTACAAATTTTTGATACACTTCGGACTTTTGTTTCATGGTGTATAGCCATGTCATACGAGAAAAGTCGTCTATGAAAAGTACAAAATAGCGAAAACCAAGGGGAGTAGCATTTGGAGAGGGGCCCCAAACATCAGAATGAACTAGAGTAAACATACGGTCAACATGAGTATTATTAGGTACATAAGAAGCTCGAGTCTGCTTAGCCCGGAGACACGTATCACAGCTAAAATTGTTTGGCTTTGAGGTAAACAAGGTAGGGAATAAACGTTGTAGATAAGAAAATGATGGATGACCTAACCGGCGATGCCACAACCACACTTGCCGGTCAACTGTTCTGGTGGCAAGATTGGACTGTCACTGTTGTGCCACCGCATCGACATAATACAACCTGTGGCGCTCAGTACCACGCCCAATGATCGTCTCCGTATGAATGTCCTGCACAAGGCAAAAATTAGGATACATAATAACACGACAATCTAACTCTTTGGTTAATTGGCTAATAGACAGTATTTTAGTAGATAAGGATGATACATAAAGGCAATTCTTGAGGGTAATGTCAGGTGTGATAGAGACGGATCCACTGCCCATAACCGGAACATATTCACCATTGGCAGTTTCAACAGTGGTTTTAAATAGTGAGGTGTGAGTGCTAAAGTCAGAGGCACTGTGGGTCATTGTGTCTGTGGCCCTGCAGTCGAATATCCATTGGGAGGGTAAAACTGTCATTAGGCCTGTACTGGGGGTATTGTTGATACTGGAATGAAAATTAGAGGGTTGAGATGGTATTTCTGATAAATTTAGGGGCTCTGGTGGCTTATCAGGACTTTCTGGGGGTTCAGATGTAATATTGATAAGTCATGGGCCGCGGGTGCTATTTTCAGAAGGTAAGGGAGTACTCTCAGATTTTGCTATTTTCGGAGTATTTAAAAGGGAAGGGTTAGGGTTAACCCTAACCCTTGTACCTGCACCCGCCGCTGTTCCTCGTTTGCTCCGTTGTTCCTCGTTTGCTCCGCTGTTCCTCGTTTGCTCCATCCTCTTTCTCTGCACTTTCTGTTTTATCTGCAATTGCTTCTCCGCTGGCCAGCGAGAGAGGCTTTCCCTTTCTTCTTGAAGTCCTCCCACCAATCTGGATACCCATTTAGTTTGAAACACTTTTCACGACTGTGCCCTTTACGCTTGCAATGGCTGCACTCTTGATTTTTGTCTTCGCCACCACGCCGTGATGGCTGGCCTGAGCGTGGTGGTTGTGTCCCTTTGACGGCTAGCCCCTGTCCAACCCCAAATGATGATTTTGAATCTGATGGGGTCACGGTTAAGACTCCATTTTGAATCTCAGTCCTTCGGAGTTTGTTATATGCGTTTTCCACTGTTGGCATGGGTTCTCTTTTGAGTATCTCCTTTTTCGCATCTGCAAGATGATCATCAACTGCCAAGAGCTGTTGGTATAGTCTCTGCTCTTGGAGTTTTCTGTTATACGTAGCTATATCTTTAGGAGACTCCATGGGGTTAGGGTCCATGGTGTCTATGGTCATCCATAGGCCTTGGAACTGATTCTAGAGGGCCTCAAGTGGTCTATTCCCCTGCTTAATGGTATAACATTTCTTGTACAGATTGAATATCTGCAGTGGGTCACCCCCTGGCCCGTAGGTTACAGACAGCCCTTCCCATAGTGCCTTTGCTGTTGTATACTTGGAAACATTGTTGACCAAGCTATCATCAATATTGTCTATGAGCCATGTGAATACTAGTTGGTCACTCTGCTCCCAAGTAGGGTATGCGGCATCGGTTGGTAGGGGGTGGAGGTACCCCGGTAATGTGGGAGCTCCTCCCCCTGCCTCCTAGAGCAATTTTCATTAATCGGCTCCATAGTGGATAATTATTGCCGTTCAGCTTTACTTTCAAAGTCAGATTTGCAGCAGGTACTGGGGCTGATGCATTCATACTCTGCTGCAGAAATTTGGCAAATTGTTCAGATAGATCGAAATTAACAGGGAAGTTGGGTTTAGTTTCGGATGTTTCTGGCATGGTTTCTGTGGTTTCGTGGGTTTGTGACATATTTGGCTATATTTGTGCAGGGAATGATCAGTATTGAATGGAACAGGCTTCACAAATGCAGGAAAGGCAGTGATGGATAAACTGAGCCTCAGATAAGAACAAGAATCTTGATCTGAGTCAGGCAGGTACGAGTTAGATATGTAAGGTAGTGATGGTAAAAACTCCTGAGCCTTAACACGGTAGGTCTTGGCAATGAGGAGTTAAGAATATGAGCCAAAGGGTCAAAACAGGTCCACAGTAATTTGGACCTGCTCTGATACCATGAACAGAATCAGAGTTGCACAGGAAAATTTAGAAGAAACAATTTTTTGTATTTTTCCTACTTATCTTGTACAAGATCTTTTACATGTACTTATAGTTCCATTCCATAGCTATACAAGAGTATCAATCACAATCTTCTACCCTATACAAGAGTATCAATCACAATCTTCTACCCCTACAATTACGGAGTATCAATCACAATATCCTACCCCATCAATCACGCCATTTTGGTCCCTGTTCACAATTGGTTACTTTTGGAATTATCTCAAATTACAGAGACTAATTCTAATCATCCTTAATTCTAACAAAGCATACCTGTGGTCCGTCTTAGATATGTGAAGTAAATGTCTTGCAGGTTGATCCATTCATTACAAATTTTTTGCTTCTAGTTATGATTGCTATTCAACTTTTTTGGTTTTTTGAATGCTACTGTATGATGGTGGAGTCTGATGTAAAAGTTGGTAGAAATACCGTTTAAAAGCATTTACAATTAGTCATCGGAATCAATTTTGAAAATTTGTGTCTTATTCTAGCATTGTTTTGGATGTATTTTTGTTTGCTGGGGGTAAAGAGGAGGTAAATATGTAATTTTGGATGGGGAGGAGTCAGAGGGCTGGGGACATATAACCAACGAAAATAAATGAAATGAGAATAGAAGATCGGTATTCCTATTTTCCTATATTTCTCTTGGTGCAAATTGTACTGGTAAACAGGAATCAAGTAAGACACATAGAACAATTCTCTTTCCGTTTTCCGTTTTAAAAGTATTGTTGAAGGGTGTGAAAGACACATTCTTTCTTTGACTTTGGAATATGATGGAATAAAGCAAAATGACTCATTAAATTAGCTGTGCTTCTTTTATTGTGAAGTATCAGTTGATCGAAACAGTTTAACACAATTTTCATTATCGGTCATCGCAAAACAACTTCTGCGTGTTTCTAACACATGAGTATGGTTGCGTATATCTGACCTTCCATACCTCGCCATAGACGAAAGCCTCTAAAGCAATGAGATAATGTTATTGTTCTAGTTTTTATTTTAATTCTTCTTAAAAGTATTGTTTGCTTTTTTAAAATCATAGTATATTACTAGTGAAAGTTTTTACACACATTGATGAGACCAAAATTGCTCACCGGGTGGATCAGAGATGACCCGAGTTGTGTGCCGTTAATCTTCCGTCTAAATCCGTCAACGGAACCTGAGAAAGAAGAAAAACATTAGAGGTCCCAGGGCGCTGCCCCGGAAAAACCCTCCGACGCTTAAGTCAGTTATGTGTGTTTTTAGTAGGCAATTTATGCTGAAATAAAGGTTTAAACGAAACCTGTAAAAAGATCTCACTGAGTTTATGAGTTTTTGTACTTTAGCCGAGATGGAGTTATGGAAGAATGCTCCAAAAGTTCTCTAAAATTCGGATCTCCTTTCTCCGTCAGAGTTAGGGGGTATTTATACTCGAGATTGTGGAGGTCTGACCTCCTGTCAAATGATGGGATGGTGACATGTCTGAGATGGTTTTCTTGTCTACCGCAGAGCCGCAGCATGATGGGACTAAAGCCTGAGACCGTAGCTGTGTCAGTAGCTAACTTTACATCATGTAGGTCGGCCTGAAATGATGATATTGTACTGAGCCAATCAATGCTTGACGTCTGGAAAGTTGTTTGTTGAGCTGCCTTAGTGGGTCCCAGATTGCAGTAAATAACATATTCTTTTGATCTTATCTGATACTGTTTAGGGTAGCAGAGCCAACATGAAGCTGAAGCCGAGCTGAGATACGATATGCCGAAGTTGCTTTCTTGATCTTATCTGATACTGTTTATCTGATCTTATCTGATACTGTTTAGGGTAGTCAAAAGTTGCTTTGACTATTACATTGCCGAGCCGAGATTTGATATGCCGAAGTACCATGTAAGACTTCATTTCAACAATTCTTGATCATGTATAAACAAGTACCGGCCTGACTCAGGCACACAACCGAGTTGACCAGGAGTTATAGTTGAATTTGCCTTAGCCGTTAAAACTTGCTTTAGGTAAAGGCATAAGAGGGTTGAGCAGAAGTGCATTCCTGCCGAGCTGAAGCTGAAGTTAAAGCTGGATGCTGAGGTGCAAATCTTTGATAAGAAAATGAATGCTATGGAGGAGTATAGCCGAAGTGTAGTTTGGCCGAGCAGCAGTGCATTTGTGCCGACCTGCAGGAGTTGAACACTTTATGCATATGATCTGCCGTTGACTGTTGTTGACTAACAGAGGTTTATTTTTGGTTTATCATTTGCCCCCAAATTAGTTTGGCCGAGCTGACCAGAGAGGGAAAGCTAATCGATTCAAAGTCTTAATAGCACCGTCCTTTCAAGTTTGACGTGTCTGTCTCTGACTGGTCTGCTCTGCGCATTTACTGTCTGCACAGAGTACGAGGCGTCAGTTACGCACCTTTTCAAATTCAGCGATTGTAGAGATCGAGAATGAGAGCATCGAGGTGACCTTTGGTATGCCGAGATGAAAATCTATAAATAGGGCCGGCCCTGATCATTTGAAACTTTTATTTCTGCCGTCTTTTATTTTTGCTCTCTGCTCTCTTCTCCGGCGTCCTCCAAACTTTTTCCGTCTGTCTTCTCCGGTGTTCTCAGCTGTCTTCAACCTTCTCCACCTTTTTCATCCTTTTTCCTGTAAGTCTTCTTTTTCATTTTTTAATCATGTCTGCTTCTTCCCATGATTCTCAAAACCCTTCTGAAGGTGCTTCTTACGCTGCCAGTGGTGGAGAGAATTCCAACTCTCCATCTCTGTCTGGTAGGACGGTCTCTGCTAATGACCGTCCGATCAGTAGTTTGCGCCGGACCACCGGTGACACTGCTCAGTCTAGTCGAGCTGTCACAGTGGTTGTCTTTTCGCCGGAGCGAGCAGGGATTGGTCCTGCTCCGGCATCTATTAATCCCCCGGCCCCACTAAGGGGTCCATCTCTGTTCTCGGGAGTCCTTGAAAGAGGTCTTCTTTCTCCTCTTGTTCAAGAGTCTTTTTGCACCCTGTCCGAGGCCGATCTGGACAGGATCTGCAAATTCCACAAAATTGACCGACATCGGTTCGGCCCAATCCTTCCCTTGATTGGTCAGGCTGCTTATGATCCTCCTAAGGATTATGAAGCAGTCTACGAGGACTATTTCAAGTCGAGATTCCATCTTCCCATTGCTGAGCCCCTTATCCGTATTATGCGGGCTTATGGTCTTAGACTTCCTCAGATCCAACCAAATGGTCTGAAACTTATTCTTTGCTATCTTCTTTTCCTCAGAATAGCTGAGTTCCCTTTCAATTCAACTGTGTTTAGAGCCCTTTTTGCTTGTCCGGCCTCGTATAGCTGGTATTATTTCAGCAAGCGAGCGTCAATTACCGACTTTCCCTTTGCCATTAATATTCCTACCTTCAATAAGAAATGGAAAGGTAGATTTTTTTTATGTTAAGAAGGATGAGCTGCCGAGCGGAAATATCTAGAAGTCTGGCCGAGCAGACAACATGAAGCCGGGCCCATAATACTGCGATGAGACAGCCAGACTGTGAAGTCTCCCAATAGTCATTGACTGGCAAAGGGTGGACTACGAAGCTTGGATGGCGGCCGATCTGAGCCACTCGGCTGTGGGCCAAAATTATCTGCCTCTTTCTCCCGACAACTTACTCATTGTCAGAGGCCGGTCTTGATGTACTTTCCGTTTAACATTTTCCCTGCCTTCAGTATTTAACTGTTTTATCCTTGATGCAGGTTCAATGGCTGACAACTCTTCCCGTTCTAACAGACTGGCCGAGGCGGCAGTCAGGAAAAGAGCCCGCAAAGCCAGAAGAGTTGCTGCTCTCTCATCTGCTGGGGGAACTTCTGCTCTAGCTCTGCCCCCATTCCCTGCTGCTGCCGAGCCCATACAAACAGAGCTCGAACCAGGTAACCAGAATTTTTCCCAACCTTGAATATTTCTAAGTGTTGAGCTCTGTTTTTGATTTAATCTGTTACGTTTTCTACAGCTCTGCCGATAGAACTTGTGGATGATGAGCCTGAGGCCGAGATCTAACCTCAGGCCTTTGCTGAACCAGAACCTTCGGCAGTAATTGGTGATGGCTCAAATCTTTGCCTTAGGAAAAGACGCTGAGACGAAGGCTCATCCGCCGGCCAGGATGCAGGCCCTTCTCAGCCTGCATATGAAGCAACTCCTTCCAGGCCAGCTGAGGAAGACCTGCCTCAGCCAGCCGAGATACACGACCCAATTCTGATTGGGTTTTCAGAGGAGGATTCAGTTGTGGACCCGGCCGTAGCCAGGAAGCTGAACAAAGTAATGGTTCTCCCTCGAGATCAACAGAAGTTTAGAGCAACTTCTTTGTGGATTTTGAAGAATATCCTTCACTCCAACATTGCTCTGGTAAGCAAAATTTTTCTAAGTGCTTGTTCGCTTTCATCGCTTAGTCATTTTTCTGACTCTGCTCTCTGACAGGTCCGAGCTCAAGAGTTGGAGACCTTGGCCAGAGGAGAAGAATTTTTTGAAGAGCTCGAAATCAAAACCAAAGAGCTTGAACAGGCCAATCATCAAAGAGCCAAGCTGACTTAGCGGGTCAACGCTCTGCAGGTCGAGGTCTCCTCATTCCAACAAAAGGCGGAGGATGCAGAGATGAGGTTGGCTACTTCCAACTCAAAGGTGGATGAGTTGGAACATAAAGTAGCTGACCTGGAGTTGGCTTCCACCTAGTCTCTGACCGAAATTGAAGTTCTGAAGAAAGACAAGGCGGAACTGTTGCAGAGGAGCAACACTAATGAAATGCAGCTAGATCAACTGCCAACAATTGGCCGATGCTGAGGTTAAGGCAATTGCTGATTTCAGGAAGTCCAAGTTGTTCAAAGAAAATATGATCCTGCTGCAGAGTTCAGCCATGGAGGTCGGCCGGAAAGAGGCCATTGACGTCTGCTCGGAGGTCTATCCAGAATTGAACAAAGAAGATCCTCGTCTGGCCGAGGTGTACAACTCAAGTTCTTCCCAAGAATTTGACACTCAATTTCAGCATTTCTTGGAAGGAGCCGACTTGAGAGAAGACGAAGACTAGCCTTAGGATTTTCTTTGTAATCATTAACTGAGCAGACGCCAATTTGTATTTTGTACTTTGAAGTCTTTATCAATGAAGAAACTTTCTAAGTCTATTGCAATTTGTAAATCTTTCTTCTGTTCTGCTTTTTCACTTAAGCATTTTTATCAAGTTTATTTCTCAAACTTTTTGTTGCCGAGTTCCCATGTCGGCCTTGGTAAACTTAATCAGTTTCACTGAAAATAAACTAAGTTACCAAACTTTTAAATATAGAATAAACCTGTTATTCTGCCGAGCTGAACCAAGAATAGATTAAGAACGAATCTTGCACTGCTTTGGCCTAGCTCCAATCTGAATGATGCTTAGTAATAATCTAAGTCTTTAATCCAAAATAGCCAAAATATTTAGGCTGAGAAGATCTTTCGACCCAGGCTTCCCTTGTAGCGGCCGAGATGATTATGTTCAATAAATTTTTGAACTTTCATAGAGCTGATCTGGACTCCAAGATCTGCTCTGCTGCACATTTCTTGATTTTCCCAAGTGTTTACAAATGAGTCATTGACTTTCATAGGATCGATCTGGACTCTAGGGTCTGCCCTGTATTATATACTTCTGCTCAACAATTCTTAATCTGAGCTTTCACAAAACTGATCTGGACTCCAAGATCTGCTCTGCTTAGTAATACTGTGAAGTGATTATTAGACCCCTTATAAGCCCTAAAGCCGAGGTAAACCTGTGACATGGTTGGGAAGATACTGTATTACTTTCTTGACCAAATGATCCATAAGAAGAAAAGTCACCGAGATAGGGAAGCTTGTGTACTGAGCTACTTTATGAGCCATAAAGCAGAGATCGGCTAAGCGTGAATCTTGTCGGGCTCCAATTCTGTTATAACTCATAAAGCAAGCGTCAAGTAGACACAGAACTTCTTTCCCAGTCTGGATGAATCCTTCAGTATGAACCATGAGGTGAAAAGAAAATAAATATGCCCCCAAGCCAGGCTGAGTAACTGTTGTCTGGCCGAACTGATCTGAACCAAACTTATTGCCGAGCAGACGTGCCGAGCAGATGTGCCGAGCAATGCTGGCTGAAGAACTTAATTAATATGATGATAGTTTAAGTCTTACGATATAAATCACTGCTTAATATATAGACCATTTTCTTACAAATATCAAATTTGGAATAACCATTGAAGAAATGTATTCAAAAAACATTTATATAAATGAGGATTTTGAATACACTAGAAAGGTGATACATGATTCTTTTATGAGCCTGTGCTTCTAGATCAGTCGTATGCTTTCTGAGACTCGCAATCTTTGCTCATCTGACTCTGAATCCTCATTTATTGGCGACCTACTCCGATTTTCAGGTCGGCAATTTTCATCCTGAGGTGGCCTGCTAAAGTTCAGCCTGTTGTGCAACCTTGACCTCGGATTGTAGAACTGTTGTCAGTGGCTGAGCTCAATCAGACGCCCAATCTCTTGGCCGAGTTGCTTACAGTCTTTTGTATCATGGCTAATATCATGATTATAATGGCAGTATAGTTGTTGGTTCCTCTTGTGGAGTGGTCCTGTGAGGGGCTGAGGTTCCCTTGCTAAGCTCTTCTTCCTCATGTAAGAGAGAATATGAGCTTTTGAAGCCAGCAAAGAATTCCTTTCTTTTCCTCGACTCCCTAACCGGATTTTAACAGAGCGTCTATCCTGTAGCAAAGCTCCGCTTTTCTGCTGACGACTAGACCTTTTTCCTGAACGTATAGCCTCAGCCATAAATTCACTCTGACGCCTGGGATGATAATCAGGCCGAGTTGGAGAGTATTCCATGTCATAATTATTTTAGGGTGAAATAACTAAGAAAAGACTGAAACCGACCTTATGACTACAAACAAATCGCCTCTATAGTTTATGTGAAAGCTAAGGAGTGTTTACCAAATTAAAATAACCACTAACACTAATCAGAAAGTTTCTAATTAATTTATTATCATTTAGCACACAGTTTTACTGGTTTGTCCCTTTGGAGAAGCTAGTAGTGTAAGAATCAATTGGGCTTACAAGTAGACGAACCATTCTTGAGTAAATTGACGTGGAAAAAACTCAAAGATATATCACCAGTTATACTAAGGGGCGTATGGTTAATGGGTTTCAGATGAATGAATATCAAAGAAATGAAATTCATTTTTTGTATTTGTTTGAAGTGTATAAGAATTAATCTATATGTTTCACTTGGGTGTTAAACCCGTAAATTGATACCCATAGGTTTCACTCGAGTATCAAAATTCATTCTTCCATTCTAGCGAGCCACAACGTGCAGCCACCGTGCCATCTTATGTCATTACTATGCCATCACCTTGCCACTATCCCGTCACCACTGCATACCCAACCCACCACCCAATCTCGTCGCCCGACACCCCCTACTGCGCCACCACCCCTACTGCTGTCTGCCACCACCCTGCTCCCGCCACCCTATCGATGTGCCACTTACTCGCCACCACCCTGTCACCATCTCGCTATCACTGTGTATGTCACCACCGTGCCACCATACCACCACCATGTGTATGCGCAATGCTTTAATTTCCATTCCTTCTCAAATGGGTTCCAAACAGCATATATGTTAATTATACCCATTCCATATTCTATAATAAACATATATGTGTTTACTTCTCAAACTCATTCCAGCATATATCATTCCGATTCTAGCATATATCATTACGATTCCAATATCCGTATTCAAACTAAATGCCCCGTAAGATCTTTTATCATTCGTTTGCACTCGTTTTTTCCTGATACACGGATATGAGTCGTTTGTTTAGGAGATATTAAGAAAACATTATTAGTCTATTTGAAACAAAAATTAAATACAACAATAATCATACCAGGTATATACCAACGATAGCAAAAGCTATCGCTAGGGTCTGTGGAGGGTGAGCAACAGGTAAACAATACTTCCATCCCAAGAGATAGAGATGTCAGGTTGAGCAACACGCAGTAATCCAAGTGAAGTTTGGATTACTGTGTGTTCATCCCAGTGATGAACCAAACTGCCATCACAGGGATGACCCCAGACGAAAGTCCGAGGTCATCCCAGTGATGAACCAAATTGCCATCACAGGGATGAGCCGAGACGAAAGTCCGAGGTCATCCCAGTGATGAACCAAATTGCCATCACATGGATGAGCCGAGACGAAAGTCCGATGTCATCCCAGTGATGAACCAAAATGCCATCACAGGGATGAACCGAGACGAAAGTCCGAGGTCATCCCAGTGATGAACCAAATTTCCATCACAGGGATGAGCCAAGACGAAAGTCCGATGTCATCCCAGTGATGAACCAAAATGCCATCACAGGGATGAGCCGAGACGAAAGTCTGAGGTCATCCCAGTGATGAACCAAATTGCCATCATAGGGATGAGCCGAGACGAAAGTCCGAGGTCATCACAGTGATGAACCAAATTGCCCTCACATGGATGAGCCGAGACGATGAGCTCAACACAAAGATGAGCTCAACATAGGGAAGAGCTCAACACAGGATGAGCTCAACCCAGAGACGAGCTCAACTCAGGGGTGAGCTCAACATAGAGACCGAGGCGAGTCCAGGACTCTGTCCTTAAGACGAATTGCTCCGGTATACTGTGCTCAACCGAAAATTTGCAAACGTCTCCTAGGATACAACGATTAACAGTTCATACAAGTGGCACTACTACGTAAGAACTCCACGAACCTGACAAATGTTCTGACTTCCTCAAATGGATGAAATGCAGTAGCAGTGTATGCAGTATGCAGCAATGAATTATGCAGTAGGAGAAGAGAAGGAAAATTTCTGTCTTTTCAGAAGCAGTGCACTGCCTCTATTTATAGAGGGAATTCTTGGAGGTTACGGCAACCCACGACCGCACTGATCGGCCAGTAACCCCACGTTCACCATGCACCCCACGACTGTCTCAGCTCGGCCATTATCCCACGACTGTCTCAGATCGGCCATTATCCCACGAAGGAATCAGTCAGTTGAAACTGTCAGCTCAATCTGAGCCGTTAGATCGTAGGATTAAATCATAACCGTAGGATCAAGTAAATTATTTTCTGGAAAAATTTAAAAGAAAATTTATCCAAAAACATAAGAACCGGGCGGGCGAGCCACGAGCCACCTGCCCGAGCCCAAGCACGAGCCGAGCCGAGCCGGGCAAGCGGGCAGCGCGCGCGTGTGCGCGCGTGTGGCACTTTCTAGGTCTTCCCTCCGTCAAAAACTTCTCATGCCCTTAGGGAAAATCTAAAGTGCCTCTCCTAGCACTATATTTGGTGGCATTTTCCCTTCAATTTGCCAATGTGGTATATTTACAAAAAGATGATGTGTCTTCTTCTCATGAAGCCACATCACCAATTTTCCAATTTGCAACAAATTTTTATTCCTACTTTGAGCATTAAATTCTCATTCACCCGATATCGAAATTGAGTGATTCAAAAGCCTAAAATCATCTACTCATCACGTAGATAATTTAGGATTCATTAGTTTTCATTTTTGATTAAAGAAAACTAATCTTAATTAAGCTCAAAGTATGTTGCTCACCAACTTTGGACAAACCCATTTACAAATGGGTTTGTCCAAAGATTCAGTATGTTGCTCACCAACTTTGGACAAACCCATTTATAAATTAAAATCTCTCAGATAATTGAAGGACTCGTTATGTCACAAACTCACTATATTGAATATGTTCTCAAACGATTCAGTATGTTTGATACAAAGCCAATAAATACCCCACTAGACTTAAGTGTACACTTAAGAAAGAACCGAGGTGAACCTGTAGCTCAATTGAAGTACTCACAGGTAATAGGAAGTCTGATGTACATAACCAATTGTACAAGACCAGACTTAGCCTGTTCAGTAAACAAATTGAGCAGGTTTACGAGTAATCCAAGTGAAGATTGGTGAGCAACATACTTTGAGCTTAATTAAGATTAGTTTTCGTTATTCAAAAATGAAAATCTCAGATTTATTAGAGAACGAAACTGATATTCTGTAAAGTACAAGGATGAGTCGAAGAGCCATCACAGTGATGGCCGAGATGAATGGCCGAGGTCATCCCAGTGATGAGCTGAAGTGCCATCAAAGGGATGAGCCGAGATGAAATCCGAGGTCATCCCAGTGATGAGCCGAAGTGCCATCACAGAGATGAGCCGAGATGAAATCCGAGGTCATCCCAGTGCCATCACAAGGATGAACCGAGATGAAATCCGAGGTCATCCCAATGATGAGCAAAATTGCATCACAGGGATGAGCCGAGACGAAAGTCCGAGGTCATCCCAGTGATGAACCAAAATGCCATCACAGGGATGAGCCGAGACGAAAGTCCGATGTCATCCCAGTGATGAACCAAACTGCCATCACAGGGATGAGCCGAGACGAAAGTCTGAGGTCATCCCAATGATGAACCAAATTGCTATCATAGGGATGAGCCGAGACGAAAGTCTGAGGTCATCCCAGTGATGAACCAAATTTCCATCACAGGGATGAGCCGAGACGAAAGTCCGATGTCATCCCAGTGATGAACCAAAATGCCATCACAGGGATGAGCCGAGACGAAAGTCCGAGGTCATCCCAGTGATGAACCAAATTGCCATCACTAGGATTAGCCGAGACGAAAGTCCGATGTCATCCCAGTGATGAACCAAAATGCCATCACAGGGATGAGCCGAGACGAAAGTCTGAGGTCTCCCAGTGATGAACCAAATTGCCATCATAGGGATGAGCCGAGACGGAAGTTCGAGGTCATCCCAATGATGAACCAAATTGCCCTCACATGGATGAGCCGAGACGATGAGCTCAACACAAAGATGAGCTCAACATAGGGAAGAGCTCAACACAGGATGAGCTCAACCCAGAGACGAGCTCAACTCAGGGATGAGCTCAACATAGGGACCGAGGCGAGTCCAGGACTCTGTCCTTAAGACGAATTGCTCCGGTATACTATGCCCAACCGAAAATTTGCAAACGTCTCCCAGGATACAACGGTTAACAGTTCATACAAGTGGCACTACTACGTAAGAACTCCACGAACCTGACAAATGTTCTGACTTCCTCAAATGGATGAAATGCAGTAGCAGTGTATGCAGTATGCAGCAATGAATTATGCAGTAGGAGAAGAGAAGGAAAATTTCTGCCTTTTCAGAAGCAGTGCACTGCCTCTATTTATAGAGGAAATTCTTGGAGGTTACGGCAACCCACGACCGCACTGATCGGCCAGTAACCCCACGTTCACCGCGCACCCCACGACTGTCTCAGCTCGGCCATTATCCTACGACTGTCTCAGCTCGGCCATTATCCCACGAAGGAATCAGTCAGTTGAAACTGTCAGCTCAATCTGAGCCGTTAGATCGTAGGATTAAATCATAACCGTAGGATCAAGTAAATTATTTTCTGGAAAAATTTAAAAGAAAATTTATCCAAAAAGATAAGAACCGGGCGGGCGAGCCACGAGCCACGAGCTCGAGCATGAGCCGAGCCGAGCCGGGCAAGCGGGCGGCGCGCGCGCGTGCACGCGTGTGGCACTTTCTAGGTCTTCCCTATGGTCAAAAAATTCTCATGCCCTTAGGGCACATCTAAAGTGCCTCTCCTGGCACTATATTTGGTGGCATTTTCCCTTCAATTTGCCAATGTGGTATATTTACAAAAAGATGATGTGTCTTCTTCTCATGAAGCCACATCACCAATTTTCCAATTTGCAACCAATTTTTATTCCTACTTTGAGCATTAATTTCTCATTCACCCGATATCGAAATTGAGTGATTCAAAAGCCTAAAATCATCTACTCATCATGTAGATAATTTAGGATTCATTAGTTTTCATTTTTGATTAACGAAAAATAATCTTAATTAAGTTCAAAGTATGTTGCTCACCAACTTTGGACGAACCCATTTATAAATTTTCCTCCAACAATCCCCCACATGAATGGAAATTAATGCAAATGCAAATGCAGACTCTAAGAAGAAGTCAGACAAAAAAATATTGCATCAGAAGAGGTAGCTTCTGGCTTTGAACCTTTCGTAGTGATGTACCATCGGATTCACTCGGCTAAGTAGTGACTTGATGTCTTGAACTAGTCAGCCTTTGCTGTGAACCTAGACAACAATACTCACACAACATTTTCTTTAACACTCTTTTGGTTCTCATGGTTGTGTTCGTTTTGGCAATGAACAACCTGGTTTCAGAAAGTGTTTTAGAGATTTCTTTGTCTCTCAGAATCCTCATAGAAGCGGCCCCACTTCACACTTACATAGGTGATTCCCATCAGGAGTTCTGCCATACCCCACTTGATGTATCAAGATATAAGACATCATTAAAAGCTTTAGCTTACCCTAAATATTCTCTGCATACAATACTTTATATAGCGGAATGAGTAAGTGCTAAACTGAACCTTCATAACTTGGTTGTCCCATTGAACCAAGATCCTGGGATCTCCAGTTAACAAGGTTGGGTTACCGTTACAAAGACTCTTGCGTAGTAGGCTTAAGTCCCATTCCATTTGTCAATTTTGACATCTGATCTCTAGGCAAGCCTTTTGTAAGCGGATCTGCAAGATTCTCCTTTAATTTTATGTAATCAATGAAAATCACGCCATTAGAGATCAATTGCTTAATGGTATTATGTCTCCGACGTATGTGTCGAGACTTACCATTGTAGATGCTGCTTTGTGCTCGTCCTATAGCAGACTGACTATCACAGTGTATGCTGATAGGAGCGATTGGCTTAGGCCAACATGGAACATCTTCTAGGAAATTTCGAAGCCATTCAGCCTCTTCTCCAGCTTTATCTAGTGCTATAAACTCGGCTTCCATAGTGGAACGAGCTATGCACGTTTGTTTTGTAGATTTCCATGACACAGCACCTCCACCAACAGTGAATGGGTATCCACTGGTGGACTTAGAGTCCTTGCTATCTGATATCCAATTCGCATCACAATATCCTTCCAATACTGCTGGATATCTTGTATAGTGTAATCCAAGGTTCATTGTGTACTTCAAGTACCTCATCACTCTATTTAGAGCTTTCCAATAATCTTCACTTGGATTACTCGTAAACCTGTTCAATTTGTTTACTGAACAGGCTAAATCTGGTCTTGTACAATTGGTTATGTACATCAGACTTCCTATTACCTGTGAGTACTTCAATTGAGCTACAGGTTCACCTCGGTTCTTTCTTAAGTGTACACTTAAGTCTAGTGGGGTCTTTATTGGTTTTGTATCAAACATACTGAATCGTTTGAGAACAGATTCAATATAGTGAGTTTGTGACATAACGAGGCCTTCAGTTATCCGAGAAATTTTAATTCCTAAAATAACATTGGCAACCCCCATATCTTTCATATCAAAATTTCGTGTTAACATCTTCTTGGTATTCAAAATGATGTCACGAGTACTGCCCATGATGAGCATGTCATCTACATATAGACACACTATCACATAGGCATCTGGTGTGTTCTTGATGTACACACACTTGTCACACTCGTTGATCCTGAAGCCATTTAACAACATTGCCTCATCAAACTTTAAATGCCACTGTTTGGGTGCTTGTTTAAGTCCATACAAAGACTTGACAAGTTTACACACCTTTTTCTCTTGCCCTGGTACAGCAAACCCTTCAGGTTGCTCC
Source organism: Eustoma russellianum (assembly GCA_036186865.1). Lineage (NCBI taxonomy): Eukaryota > Viridiplantae > Streptophyta > Magnoliopsida > Gentianales > Gentianaceae > Eustoma > Eustoma russellianum. The sequence continues at coordinate 5,613,142 of AP025062.1, read as the reverse complement.
ATATAAATTTCTTCTTCTAACTCACCGTTTAGGAAGGCAGTCTTCACATCCATCTGATGTATTTCTAAGTCGTAGACTGCAGCGATAGCAACTAGCATTCTTATTGAAGTGATCCTAGTTACCAGTGAGTAGGTATCAAAAAAGTCAAAGCCTTCCTTTTGTCGATAGCCTTTAGCTACCAACCGGGCCTTGTATTTGTCAATAGACCCATCTTCTTTCAGCTTTTTCTTAAAGATCCACTTGCATCCGAGTGGTTTACTTCCTGATGGAAGATCAACCAGCTCCCAAGTGTGATTTTGAAGAATCGATTCTATCTCACTATTTACTGCCTCTTTCCAGAAGGGAGCTTTTGGAGTTGACATCGCCTCAGAAAAGATTCTTGGATCGTTTTCTACCAAGTATGTTAGAAAATCTGGCCCAAAAGATGTTGGTACTCTGGTTCATTTGCTTTGACGCAGTTCCTAAATTTCTTGAGGAGTCGTCTCACGCACTCGCTTACTAGTGCTTGCTTCTTTGTTGTTTTCGTCTTTCTTTGGAAAGACATCTTCAAAGAACACCGCATTTCTTGATTCCATGACAACATTCTCATGTATGTCAGGAATGTTCGACTTGTGCACCAAGAATCGATATGCACTACTGTTAGTTGCATATCCTATGAATATGCAATCAATTGTTTTAGGCCCAATTCTAACTTGTCTTGGTTTGCATACTGCAACCTTCGCCAGACACCCCCACACTTTCAAGTATTTGTAACTAGGCTTATGGCCTTTCCAAAGCTCGTATGGGGTTTCATCCATCTTCTTGGGTGGAATTCTATTTAAAATGACGTTGGCAGAGAGAATTGCTTCCCCCACAAGTTCTGTGGTAAACCCAAACTTATCAACATAGCATTCATCATCTCTCTCAGAGTACGGTTTTTGCGTTCAGCAATACCATTAGATTGAGGTGAATATGGTGCAGTCGTTTGATGAATAATGCCATGTTCTGAACAGAATTAATTAAACGGTGCATCATATTCGCCACCTCTATCACTACGAATCGTCTTAATTTGTTTGCTAAGTTGATTCTCAACTTCATTTTTATAGTCCTTGAAAGCATCAAGGGCCTCGTCTTTGCTACTTAGCAAATAGACATAACAGTATCGTGTGCAATCATCGATAAAAGTTACAAAATATTTTTTACCACCTGTCGTTTGCACAAACTTTAAATCACACAAATCTGTGTGAATTAAATCCAACGATTCAGTGTTTCGTTCCGTTGAAGGAAATGGCGCTTTTGTTAATTTCGCTTCAACACATATTTGGCATTTTTCTTTATTACTAAAGTCCAGTTTGGGTAGCAAGTCAAGATTAATCATCCTAACATGTCCCAAACGAAAATGCCATAAACAAGAAGACTCTAGCATATAAGCAGAAGTAGAAGCATTCTTATTGGCCTCTTTGGGCAAAGTTTTCTTGGGTACAACAGTCATCACACTAAGTTTGAACATGTTGTCGGTCAAGTACCCCTTCCCCAGAAATACCCCATTCTTACTCAGAATAAATTTATTACAACCAAATACTAGTCTAAAACCATGACTGACTAGTAAAGCTCCAGAAACTAAGTTCTTGCGGATGTCAGAAACGTGCAATACATCTCGCATAGTCAATTCCTTTCCTGAAGTCATCTTCAGAATCACATTGCCCGAACCTTCAATCTTCGAGCTATCAGAGTTCCCCATGTACAACTTTTCATTATTCTTTGCCGGAGAATAGTCTCTGAACATCGCCCTGTTTGCACAGACATGTCGAGTGGCTCCAGTGTCCACCCACCATTCACGAGGATTTCCAACTGCGTTGCATTCAGAAACAACAGCGCACAAATCCAGATCATCCATCTGACTGACAAGGTTGGCTTTCGCTTTTTCCTACTTTTTCTTGGGCTTACGGCAGTCAACACTGCGGTGCCCCTGAGTTCCACAGTTATAACATTTTCCAGTGAACTTTTTGACAACTTTCTTGCCTTTAGGGTTCACTCCGACAGGATTTCTCTTTTTCTTTTTCGTCGCCTCTGCGACATGAGCTTTAGCATGACCAGAACTCGAACTTGGCCTTTTTTCGGATCTACGATTGTCCTCCTCTATACGGAGTCAAACAATCAGATCCTCCAATGTCATTTCCTTTCGCTTGTGTTTGAGATAGCTTCTAAATTCCTTCCACGAAAGAGGTAGCTTCTCAATCACAGCCGCCACTTTGAAAGATTCACTGAGCGACATACCCTATTCTTCCATTTCGGCCACCAGCATCTGTAATTCCTCAATCTGAGAAACAACAGTCTTGGAATCTGATATTTTAAAATCAAGAAATTTGCCAACGACAAACTTCTTTGTGCCGGCATCCTCCGTGCGGTACTTCTTATCTAAGGCCATCCACAATGACTTTGCAATTTTATAAGTACAGTATATTCCATACAATGAATTATCTAAACAACTCAAAATATGACTCAAGCATACATAATTGTTAAAATTCCATGCTTCAGCCATCAAATGGTTCTGCATGTTCAGATTCGGATCTTCAACCGGAACCACCTCCGGAGGATCCTCATTCAGCATCTTTGCTAAGCCCAATGTTGTCAAGAAAAACAGCATCTTTTGCTTCCAGCGTTTGAAGAAACTGCCTCCAAACTTCTCAGGCTTCTCAACCTGTCCAGCAGCAGGAACAGGTGCAGGAATGGGTGCAGCAATAGTAGGTGCGATTGGAACAACAGTGTTCTGTTCCTCAGCGCCGATGTGCGAGTTAGAGCTTTCGTTCTCCATCTCGTTTCTATTTCTGACAAATTATGAAACAATAAGTCAGTATACCAACAGAATACTGTAAATAAATCGGTACAAAACTGAGATAATAACACAATTCGTCTTAAGATTGTTGTCAATAAACAAAATCTCAGATTTATTAGAGAACGAAACTGATATTCTGTAAAGTACAAGGATGAGCCGAAGAACCATCACAGTGATGGCCGAGATGAATGGCCGAGGTTATCCCAGTGATGAGCCGAAGTGCCATCACAGGGATGAGCCGAGACGAAAGTCCGATGTCATCCCAGTGATGAGCCAAATTGCCATCACAGGGATGAGCCGAGACGAAAGTCCGAGGTCATCCCAGTGATGAGCCGAAGTGCCATCACAGGGATGAGCCGAGAGGAAATCCGAGGTCATCCCAGTGATGAGCCGAAGTGCCATCACAGGGATGAGCCGAGACGAAAGTCTGAGGTCATCCCAGTGATGAACCAAATTGCCATCATAGGGATGGGCCGAGACGAAAGTCCGAGGTCATCCCAGTGATGAACCAAATTGCCCTCACATGGATGAGCCGAGACGATGAGCTCAACACAAAGATGAGCTCAACATAGGGAAGAGCTCAACACAGGATGAGCTCAACCCAGAGACGAGCTCAACTCAGGGATGAGCTCAACATAGGGACCGAGGCGAGTCCAGGACTCTGTCCTTAAGACAAATTGCTCCGGTATACTGTGCCCAACCGAAAATTTGCAAACGTCTCCCAGGATACAACGGTTAACAGTTCATACGAGTGGCACTACTACGTAAGAACTCCACGAACCTGACAAATGTTCTGACTTCCTCAAATGGATGAAATGCAGTAGCAGTGTATGCAGTATGCAGCAATGAATTATGCAGTAGGAGAAGAGAAGGAAAATTTCTGTCTTTTCAGAAGCAATGCACTGCCTCTATTTATAGAGGGAATTCATGGAGGTTACGGCAACCCATGACCGCACTGATCGGCCAGTAACCCCACGTTCACCATGCACCCCACGACTGTCTCAGCTCAGCCATTATCCCACGACTGTCTCAGCTCAGCCATTATCCCACGAAGGAATCAGTCAGTTGAAACTGTCAGCTCAATCTGAGTCGTAGGATTAAATCATAACCGTAAGATCAAGTAAATTATTTTCTGGAAAAATTTAAAAGAAAATTTATCCAAAAAGATAAGAACCGGGCGGGCGAGCCACGAGCCACGAGCCCAAGCCCGAGCACGAGCCGAGCCGAGCTGGCGGCGCGCGCGTGCGCGCGTGTGGCACTTTCTAGGTCTTCCCTATGGTCAAAAATTCTCATGCCCTTAGGGCACATCTAAAGTGCCTCTCCTAGCACTATATTTGGTGGCATTTTCCCTTCAATTTGTCAATGTGGTATATTTACAAAAAGATGATGTGTCTTCTTCTCATGAAGCCACATCACCAATTTTCCAATTTGCAAACAATTTTTATTCCTACTTTGAGCATTAATTTCTCATTCACCCGATATCGAAATTGAGTGATTCAAAAGCCTAAAATCATCTACTCATCACGTAGATAATTTAGGATTCATTAGTTTTCATTTTTGATTAACGAAAACTAATCTTAATTAAGCTCAAAGTATGTTGCTCACCAACTTTGGACGAACCCATTTATAAATTTTCCTCCAACAATCCCCCACATGAATGGAAATTAATGCAAATGCAAATGCAGACTCTAAGAAGAAGTCAGACAAGAAAATATTGCATCAGAAGAGGTAGCTTCTGGCTTTAAACCTTTCGTAGTGATGTACCATCGGATTCACTCGGCTAAGTAGTGACTTGATGTCTTGAACTAGTCAGCCTTTGCTGTGAACCTAGACAACAATACTCACACAACATTTTCTTTAACACTCTTTTGGTTCTCATGGTTGTGTTTGTTTTGGCCATGAACAACCTGGTTTCAGAAAGTGTTTTAGAGATTTCTTTGCCTCTCAGAATCCTCATAGAAGCGGCCCCACTTCACACTTACATAGGTGATTCCTATCAGGAGCATTCTGCCATACCCCACTTGATGTATCAAGATATAAAACATCATTAAAAGCTTTAGCTTACCCTAAATATTCTCTGCATACAGCACTTTTATATAGCGGAATGAGTAAGTGCTAAACTGAACCTTCATAACTTGGTTGTCCCATTGAACCAAGATCCTGGGATCTCCAGTCAACAAGGTTGGGTTACCGTTACAAAGACTCTTGTGTAGTAGGCTTAAGTCCCATTCCATTTGTCAATTTTGACATCTGATCTCTAGGCAAGCCTTTTGTAAGCGGATCCGCAAGATTCTCCTTTGATTTTATGTAATCAATGGAAATCACGCCATTAGAGATCAATTGCTTAATGGTATTATGTCTCCGACGTATGTGTCGAGACTTACCATTGTGAATGCTGCTTTGTGCTCGTCCTATAGCAGACTGACTATCACAGTGTATGCTGATAGGAGCGATTGGCTTAGGCCAACATGGAACATCTTCTAGGAAATTTCGAAGCCATTCAGCCTCTTCTCCAGCTTTATCTAGTGCTATAAACTCGGCTTCCATAGTGGAACGAGCTATGCACGTTTGTTTTGTAGATTTCCATGACACAGCACCTCCACCAACAGTGAATAGGTATCCACTGGTGGACTTAGAGTCCTTGCTATCTGATATCCAATTCGCATCACAATATCCTTCCAATACTGCTGGATATCTTGTATAGTGTAATCCAAGGTTCATTGTGTACTTCAAGTACCTCATCACTCTATTTAGAGCTTTCCAATGATCTTCACTTGGATTACTCGTAAACCTGCTCAATTTGTTTACTGAACAGGCTAAGTCTGGTCTTGTACAATTGGTTATGTACATCAGACTTCCTATTACCTGTGAGTACTTCAATTGAGCTACAGGTTCACCTCGGTTCTTTCTTAAGTGTACACTTAAGTCTAGTGGGGTCTTTATTGGTTTTGTATCAAACATACTGAATCGTTTGAGAACAGATTCAATATAGTGAGTTTGTGACATAACGAGGCCTTCAGTTATCCGAGAAATTTTAATTCCTAAAATAACATTGGCAACCCCCATATCTTTCATATCAAAATTTCGTGTTAACATCTTCTTGGTATTCAAAATGATGTCACGAGTACTGCCCATGATGAGCATGTCATCTACATATAGACACACTATCACATAGGCATCTGGTGTGTTCTTGATGTACACACACTTGTCACACTCGTTGATCCTGAAGCCATTTAACAACATTGCCTCATCAAACTTTAAATGCCACTGTTTGGGTGCTTGTTTAAGTCCATACAAAGACTTGACAAGTTTACACACCTTTTTCTCTTGCCCTGGTACAGCAAACCCTTCAGGTTGCTCCATATAAATTTCTTCTTCTAACTCACCGTTTAGGAAGGCAGTCTTCACATCCATCTGATGTATTTCTAAGTCGTAGACTGCAGCGATAGCAACTAGCATTCTTATTGAAGTGATCATAGTTACCGGTGAGTAGGTATCAAAAAAGTCAAAGCCTTCCTTTTGTCGATAGCCTTTAGCTACCAACCGGGCCTTGTATTTGTCAATAGACCCATCTTCTTTCAGCTTTTTCTTAAAGATCCACTTGCATCCGAGTGGTTTACTTCCTGGTGGAAGATCAACCAGCTCCCAAGTGTGATTTTGAAGAATCGATTCTATCTCACTATTTACTGCCTCTTTCCAGAAGGGAGCTTCTGGAGTTGACATCGCCTCAGAAAAGGTTCTTGGATCGTTTTCTACCAAGTATGTTAGAAAATCTGGTCAAAAAGATGTTGGTACTCTGGTTCGTTTGCTTTGACGTAGTTCCTCAATTTCTTGAGGAGTCGTCTCACGCACTCGCTTACTAGTGCTTGCTTCTTTGTTGTTTTCGTCTTTCTTTGGAAAGACATCTTCAAAGAACACTGCATTTCTTGATTCCATGACAACATTGTCATGTATGTCAGGAATGTTCGACTTGTGCACCAAGAATCGATATGCACTACTGTTGAACAACAAAAGTTTGGGGTGTTGACGTTGTTAGACATGGGTCGTAGGGTTGTTTCATGTCTTTGGTCTTTTACCATTCTTTTGTGTACTGATTTTGATTTTCAATGAATGAGATCGTTTTCTTCGGAAAAAAAAGTATACAGCTATATATCTTTTCTCAAAGTATACAGTCACGAATCCACAATAGTATAATCCTTAAATTTGTCAAAAAGTTCGTTTTCCAGCTACTATAATATGCTATCAAGAAACATTAAGGTAGAAGAGAACAGAACAGAAGAAAACAGAGATAAAGCGTCCCTCCAAAAATAAAGATTACGCCCCAAAGCCAAAGCCAACGCCTGCCTTGATTGCCAGAAAGAATCAGTCTCTAGAGAAAGCCAAACCCGGAAGGCCAAGAAATGTGATTACAATTATTCATAAAAAAGATTACATGTATCTACATCCATATCTCATACATATATGCTTGAGAGATTTGAAGGGATAAAATTTATATACAGAAAATCACACACTTCTCCCCTTCACAACTCACAATTACTGGAATACGGTACAAAGAGAGAAAAGGGATTGAATGAAGTTTCTTCCTCTTTTAATGGTTAAAAAACTGTAAGTCCTTTTCTCTTCTTGTTAATTCATTGATATTTTTCAGCTCCTGTTTCTTCAGGTGGGATTTTTTTGTTGGGTTGTAAGAGTAAGTGAAATGGATTTAGGTCTTGGTTTGCTTGAAATTAGTGATAGACTAAAGCTTTCTTGTTTATTTTTATTGGAGTGGTTATCAGTTATGAGCTTATTGGAATTACTGCACTAAAGTTACAATCTTGATTAATTTCGGTTGAAGTCTAATTTCTGGTTTCATCTTATCTGAGTTTTCGATATCTGGGTTTGGTCAAGTTAGCTTTTTTATCCAGTTCTTTATGTGATTGAGATGGTGAGTATCTATGATGATTTTCTGGATATGATTATTTAAGGAAAGGGTATTGTGAGCTTTTTGCTAAATAGCACTGTTTCAAGTATGTGGTTTTATTGGTGCTTTTACTGATTTCCTTCATTTTTATGCGGACTTTGATCAGGTTAAGTCTTAATTGGAGCCATAATGTACGTAATTTTTCGTTATTGTGATTTTACATTCTGTGTTATAGGCTGTGTAATAGCTTTGGCGTTATGGAGATGTTTACTTTTTTTTTTTTTATATAGAACTGATGGCGAACAGCTTCTTTTTAATTATTTATTTTTTGCGTTAATTTCATGTTTCGTTTGCCATTTCTATCCTTACATGACTCGTCCTCTTATTCTTGAGATATTTGTGGCTTTGGTTACTGAATTTTTGCAGTGGGTTCAGCCTTGTCAAAAGAGAGAAATACTTTTGAAGGGATAAAGGTCATAAAGCTTCTTATTTTTTTTGGTTGATTCCAGAAGATATGTTGGAAGACAGGTCTTGTTTGGTTTCTAGAGACTTTTTGAGAAGCTGTGAACGGGAAGGCAGCTGTGTTTGCATGAGTTACAGGCTGGAAAAGATCCATATTAATCATGGAAAGGTGCCGTTACAAAATGATCCAGACGAAGGTGTTAAAAAGTTGTCCAGGCTTTCAGATGATCAAGGTAGATTTGAGCCAGCGGTGAGTTTGGGGATTGTTTTAATTTCTTCTTCAGAACAATCCAGCAACCGCCGGCAGGCTGGGCATAGTTCTGATTCAAGTTCCTTTATTCATGGCATTGGCAGAGACAACTCTATTAGTTGTCTCATTCATTGTTCAAGGTCGGATTATGGTGCCATTGCTTCTTTAAACAGAAACTTTCGGTCCCTTGTCCGCAGTGGGGAACTGTATAGATTGAGGCGCCAGAATGGTGTTGTTGAACACTGGGTTTATTTTTCTTGCCAGCTCGTGGAATGGGAGGCTTTTGATCCTTCTCGTCGGCGCTGGATGCATTACCAACAATGAATCCTGATGAACCAAATAATACCCCCCGTTAGTCACCGTTAGTCAATGACAGTCAACGCTAAGCAAGAGTATAGAAGTGACTAAGTACCGCAGGTCAGCCAGAAGACTGACCAAGTCATATGCGGACGAATATTCCATCTCGGCCACAGAGGCCCCTAGCCATCTCGGCTACATGGTCAGCACCCTACTGGAACTAACAGTTCACCTCGGCCTAAGGGTTTCACCTCGGCTTAATGGCTTTACCTCGGCCAATGGATCTTGTCTCGGCTTCAGAACTTTGTCTCAACCGGAACTGCTTGGCCAGAGAACCTCGGTCAAGCATTTTATTACGAGGCCTCGGCATTTCTGCCCTTTAAAATGGCACCTCGGCTGTAACAACGTGGCACCTCGGACATCAAGAGGATGTCGGCTATACAGATTAGCTCGGCCAAAAGAAACCAGCACACGGTTAAGCCCTCAACAGTTCATCTCGGCCACGGGTCTCTGATTACTGACCTCGGCCAGGCTACAACAGTCATGGTGCTGTATGCTACGTGGCCTACAGGCAATCTTGACTCTCCAGATGTCGATCATATGGAGGGAAGTTGCCAGCACATCAATCCTTAACAGCTACGCGACTGCCATGCAAGCTGGCCAGACGTCTTCGTTTCATCTCTTTGGGACACTCAGCTCCCTACCACGCCAAGTATAAAAGAGCTTGCCCAACAATAAGTAGGAGGGCGAAGTCTGGAAAAAGAGACCCATTATTCTTACCTCAGCTCGGCAAACATACTATGGCCGACCTCAAACAGGTTCCACACAACTTTCTCAATTTAGACTATACGCTAGAATGCCCACAACTGACTTGAACGTCGGAGGGTTTTCCCGGGGCAGCGTCCTGAGACCCCTAACGTTTTCTTTCTTTTCTCAGGCTTCCGAGGACTATAGACGGAGGAGTGACGGCCTGAACCCCAGATATTTCGACTTTTACATTGGTGATAAATCCGACATCATCAAATTGGCGCTAGAAGGAGGGCCTGAACCTCCGGGTCCCTTGACTTTCGAAATATCAATTCAAGTCATTTCCAACAGCTCCTTCTAGCTGACCTTGGAAGCTATCGAGAGAAAGATGAGCAAGGAAGACAACCAAAGGTCTTCTCTGCAATCAACTGCACAATGTTCCAAGGAGTCAAAAGAGTTTTCAACTCCTATCATCCTCACATATGAAGAACATATGCGGGCTATACACTACATGGCTCAAATTCCGGCAGCATTCCAAGCTGTAATGGAAATAAGAGGGAAAGCCTTAGCAGAAGGTATCAGTGGCTCCTCTCCTAGTAGTTCCAGTGTACAGGAGTTGGAATATTCCCCATCTCGGCCAGGATATCATTCTGAATGTCAAACCGGGATGGTGGTTGAAGCAGGATGTTCAGCACAAAGGTCTGGTTACCAGGGCACACAGTGCACCCTAACCTCATCTCTGTCATACAGGCTTGAAGAACATATCCAGGCCTCACGGCGAGAAAGAGCATCTGTCAAAGTTCAGTTAGGGGGCCAGGGTAAAGAAAGTTCTCTGTTAGCTTCAAAGGCTCACATCCTTTCCTACATGAAAAAGAAAGGGCTGGCCAGAGAACCTCAACCCCTTGCTGGGCCACTCCACAAGAGGAACTCACAACTCTACTGCCTCTATCATCATGATATTGGGCATGACACAGAAGATTGTCGGCAACTTAGCCAAGAAATTGTGCGCCTTATTGGACTAGGCCATCTGCAGCAATTTTATGATCCGAGATCAAATTTGTGCGGCAGACCTGGTTTAGACAATCTCCGAGATAGATGCCAATCTAGGCAGCAGCATTAAGGATTGCAAGCAAAGTTGCTATGACAGTAAGCTGAGTTATAGGTGGGGATCAATTTTCTTGTACAGTCCAGTTTGGCCTTGTAATGAATCTGTACAACACTCGATAGTCACCCTTCGGTGAATGAAACTTCTCGGCAATAAAAAGTTTGTGTTCATCCAATTCAATGTTGTGAACAACTCTGCAGAACTGAAGTTTCCTACAAAAAGACCTCGACAAGAACGAGGCAAATGCCCGCTATAGGGTACAAAAAGACCTCGGCATGAACGAGGCAAATGCTGCTATATGGTACAAAAATACCTCGGCAGGAACGAGGCAAATGTTCGCTATAGGGTACAAAAAGACCTCGGCAAGAACGAGGCAAATGCCCGCTAAAGGGTACAAAAAGACCTCGGCAGGAACGAGGCAGAAGCCCGCTAAAGGGTGGAAAAAGACCTCGGTAAGACTGAGGCGAATGCCTGCTTAAGGGAATCTCAAGACCTCGGCCAGCTCGAGGCACCAACTCGCTAAAGAAACTCGTATGACCTTGGCAAATTTGGAAAAAGTCGGGGGCAGATCTCTATATCTCACCTCGGCTAGCATACGTCGGATATGCTCAGAGAATTATCCCTTTAAATGGGATCTCGGCCAAGGCAACACGATTCTCTTATGCAAGCTCAGCGTGACAAGGTAACTTTTATTTTGTCATCTTACTAAAGTTGAGCAGGTTTAATAAGACCGACATTCAATCTCGGCAACAATAAACTTGAAAAGTTTAATTACGCTAGTCTGCGGACATGGTTTCTTTTAAAGAGATTTGTTCAAGATTAGTAAGGCCGACGTATGACCTCGGCAATGAAAAGTGAAGGAAAAACTCTGAAAAATGCAAAAGACTCGGAAATAAATGACAATTGCAAATTAAGAGGGCAAAAACTTTCATTGATGATAAGAGTACACCTACTACAATCTAAGCCTAGATTTGCTCTTCATCTTCACGTAAGTCTGCCCCATCTGTGAATTTCTGGAACTGAGCTTCGAATTCGGCCTCAGCATGGGAATTATAGAACTCCACTAGCCGAGGATCCTCCTTATTCAGTTTGGGGCAGACCTCGGCGCAGATATCAATGGCCTTTGTCTGGCCCATCTGCAGAACTGGGCCTTGCAGCAGCACCATATTTTCTTCGAAGAGCTCAGATTTTTTGAACTCGACCACTGCATCAGCTTTAGCTGCTGCCAATTGAAGTGCGAAATTTGAAGCCTGCTGCTCCAGTTTCTCTTGCAGAGACGTAATCACGGCATCTTTCTGCCCAGACTCTGCTGATACCTGGTTGTAACACGCCTCCAGATCGGCATTCCTTCTCTCCAGCCCGGCTACCAAGGAGTTAGCTGTAGCCCACTTAACTTCGGCCTCTTCCTTTTGTCCCCGGAGCTTGTCATTTTCAGCCTTCAAGGACGTGATGTCCTGAGAAGCTGCTTCAGATTCTTGGACTTTGGCGGCCAGCTGACTTTGTAGCTCTTCACTTCGGTTGATGAGCTCACACAATTGTACCTTCAGCTGGTTTACCAAAATGTTAGTAAAACCTCAAAGGGTATAACAAGACAGAGTTAGTTCATACCATGGCAGAATTGATATGAACAGAGTTGACTAAGTTGCCCTAGGATGCGTTTGAAACACGCTGTCTGTCTAGAGGCAGTATTAAGCTCTTCATCTTTTTGGCCACAGTTGGAGCCAACACGGTATCGGCTTCATCAAATTCTCCCACCATCACGGTTTGCTCTTGAGCAGGTGGGATTTCAGCCTCAGGAATGGGGGCATCTTTCCTTTGCCTTTTCCCCAGTACATAGCTTACATTTTGCTGGGTCTGTCTGAGATCAGCTGGAGTTGGATCCTTTGGGGGAACTTCGGTCCTAGCCTCTGCTACAATAGTCGGAGTAAAAAACCATTCAAATGAACAATTTTACAAGTTTACAAAATGCAAAATACCTGGAGTGATAGACCCAGATGCCACTGTGATGGCTTGATTCACTTCGGCCTCGGCAATGCCTTCAGCTGGGGGCAGACTTTGACCGGCCTCAGCCTTTGCCTTAGCAGCTTGAGCTTTCTTGCGGGATGCAGCCTTGGCAATCTTAGCTGCAAACTCTTTGCCTCCAGGAGCCATGGAACCTGCATAAAGTACGTAAGATTAAGTGGGCGCAAACAAAGAACGCAAAAGGAGCACAAGTACCAGAGCATACCCCGGACTATTGCCAAATTGTCTGGAGAAAGGGGTTTGTAATGGGGACCTGAAGCTAAGGAGCTCAGGTCGGCTGCTTTCAGTACTGAGTCATTCACCCTGTGCCAGTCAATGACTGTGGGCAGGGAATACAACTTGGCTGCCTCATCACAGTACTCCGAGCTCGGCTTCATGTTGTCGGCTTTACCCGACTTCCATATGTCTAGCCTAGGCAGCCCTAACTTCTTGATGTAAAATAACCTACCTTTCCAGTTCTTTTTAAAAGTAGGTATGTGAACAACAAAATTGAACTCTTCAGGAGTTACTCTCTTGGTAAAATAGCACCAACTCTCAGAGGTCCTACAGGAAAACAAACTCCTAAAGATCCTCTGATCGAAAGGGATCTCAGATGCTCTAAGGAAGAGAAGAAAAGATAGAATAATTTTTAAGCTATTAGGCTTGATCTGGGGAAGCCTAAGATTGTATGAGTGAAGAATTCGAAATAAAGAGACTAGGACGGGAAGACGAAACCCAGAATGAAAGTATTCTTCATAGATAGCCTCATAACCTGCAGGAGGGTCATAGGCTGTTTGATTGGGCAAAGGTAAGAGGGGGTCAAATTGTTCAACATCAATATCATACATACCACATATCAAGGAGACGTCCACCTCGGACAGAGTACAAAATGACTCTTGGACCTCGGCTGAAGGAGATCCCCTATAAACTACCCCCACTGACAGATTTGAAACCCTAGACCTAGGAGGGTCTGCGGCAGTTCCCGGAGCAGGGATAGTTTCTGCCTGCTTCGGTGAAACCTCAACTACGGTTACAGCTCTGCTCAGCGGAGCTCGGCCACTAGGGCCGACATCATCACCAGCGCCACTTGATGGCCGAGATGGAAGACGATTCTCAGAGATAACCGTCCTTTCTGATGAGGAACTGAGATTTCCCTCATTACCGATGTAGGAAGCTCTTTCAGAGCGGTTCTGTGAATCAGAAGCGGAAGACATGGAAGCTAGAAGAAGACTTACAAGCAATTCACCGGAAGAGAAGAAAGAAGACCGCCGGAGTACGGAGGAAAGATGCCGGAAAGGCTAACACCGAGGAAGAGCCGGAGTCGGGAGTAAAAACAAGCCGAAAGTAAGAGCAAAAAATGAGAGGAAATGACCTATTTATAGGCAAGTATCTCGGCCATTCCCAAAGGTCACCTCGGGAACACCAACCTCGATTCTCACGCCACATTCAAGGCTGGCTGATACCGAATCCTGAACCACCGGTCTAAAAAGCTGCACCGTCGTCACCTTGGTCTGCGCAGACAATAATTGTGCAGGACGAACCGACCCGAGAAGGACACGTGCTAATAAAGATGATCCGTCTGATCAGTTTAGTCCAATCAGTACAGTCAGGTATTGATAAGGACGCCTCGTACTCTGCTCAAAAGTGGAATGACTGGTTCAAAGGATGGCACCTCGGCAGGGGACGGTAGAGAATCAACAGATTAGCTAGCCCTCACAGGTCAGCTCGGCCAAACTAATCTGGGGGGCAAATGATGAACCAAATAATACCCCCCGTTAGTCACCGTTAGTCAATGACAGTCAACGCTAAGCAAGAGTATAGAAGTGACTAAGTACCGCAGGTCAGCCAGAAGACTGACCAAGTCATATACGGACGAATATTCCATCTCGGCCACAGAGGCCCCTAGCCATCTCGGCTACATGGTCAGCACCCTACTGGAACTAATAGTTCACCTCGGCCTAAGGGTTTCACCTCGGCTTAATGGCTTTACCTCGGCCAATGGATCTTGTCTCGGCTTCAGAGCTTTGTCTCAACCGGAACTGCTTGGCCAGAGAACCTCGGTCAAGCATTTTATTACGAGGCCTCGGCATTTCTGCCCTTTAAAATGGCACCTCGGCTGTAACAACGTGGCACCTCGGACATCAAGAGGATGTCGGCTATACAGAACCAGCACACAGTTAAGCCCTCAACAGTTCATCTCGGCCACGGGTCTCTGATTACTGACCTCAGCCAGGCTACAACAGTCATGGTGCTGTATGCTACGTGGTCTACAGGCAATCTTGACTCTCCAGATGTCGATCATATGGAGGGAAGTTGCCAGCACATCAATGCTTAACAGCTACGCGGCTGCCATGCAAGCTGGCCAGACGTCTTCGTCTCATCTCTTTAGGACACTCAGCTCCAACCACGCCAAGTATAAAAGAGCTTGCCCAACAATAAGTAGGAGGGCGAAGTCTGGAAAAAGAGACACATTATTCTTACCTCAGCTCGGCAAACATACTATGGCCGACCTCAAACAGGTTCCACACAACCTTCTCAATTTAGACTATACGCTAGAATGCCCACAACTGACTTGAACGTCGGAAGGTTTTCCCGGGGCAGCGCTCTGGGACCCCTAACGTTTTCTTTCCTTTCTCAGGCTTCCGAGGACTATAGACGGAGGAGTGACGGCCTGAACCCCGGATATTTCGACTTTTACATTGGTGATAAATCCGACATTATCAAATCCCAATGACTGCTTTGTATTTTCAGACAAAGAGTCTCTAGCAGTTGGGACTGAGCTTCTTGTATCTGGAAAGGAAGTTCTGTCTCATGTGATTTATTGTTATAGTTTATTGACAAATACATGGTCATCTGGCATGACAATGAATGCTCCTAGTCGTTTGTTCGGATCTGCAAGCCTCGGTGAGAGAGCAATCTTGGCTGGAGGTTGTGATTCACAAGGCACTACCCTTAATTCTGCCGAGTTGTACAACTCGGAAACCAAAACTTGGGAGGTGCTACCTAACATGAATAAACCGCGGAAGATGTGTTCCGGTGTATTTATGGATGGAAGATTCGATGTTATTGGCGGAATTGGGGGAAGTGATTCGAAGCTTCTGACGTGTGGGGAAGAATACGACTTAGCTACAAAAGTTTGGACTGAAATCCCAAACATTTCCCCTGTGCATACAGGGGCAGCTAGGGAAACTGATGCACCTGCTACATCTGAAGCGCCACCTTTAGTTGCTGTTGTAAATAACGAATTGTTTGCTGCTGATTATGCTGATGTGGAAGTCAGGAAGTATGACAAAGCTAATAAAGCCTGGCTTACTGTTGGAAGATTGCCTGAACGTGCAGGTTCCATGAATGGTTGGGGGTTAGCCTTTAGGGCTGGTGGGGATAGGCTGATTGTGATTGGTGGACCTAGGTCTGCTGGCCAAGGATTTATTGAAGTGAATTCATGGGTTCCAAGTGAAGGTCCAGCTCAGTGGAACTTGCTAGGCCGAAAGCAATCTGGAAGTTTTGTTTATAATTGTGCTGTGATGGGATGTTGAAGAGTAGGATTTAGTTAGCTTCATATTGTACTGTAAAAGAGTACTAACAAGTGCATGATTCGTCATGTTGCAAAGTCTTTTGCAAATGGGTGGTTTCGCCGCGGTGGGATCTCCTGCCGCTCATCCCTCTCACCTCACGCGTCACCGTGCGACACGTGGCAGCAGGGGTAGGTGGTGAGGCTAGATACGGGTGACCCTCATCTAGCTTCACCACCCACCTCTGCTGTCACGTGTCGCGCGGTGACGCGTGGAGTGAGGAGTTTACGGTGAAGAGATCCTAACCCGGTTTCACCCATCTCCTTTTGAATCTTATTTTGCTGTTTTACGAGCGGGGGAGGAAGAATAGAGACGATTAGCAGCTTCTACTCATGATTCGAGCCATGTTTTCTTTGGAAACCGGTATTGAGTACAATTTTTTTCTAATATTACCACCTATATTCTCTTTCTCTCTAATATTCTTCCCAGTTTTCATTGATACTGGAGGATTAATTTTTTAAACAGTCGTGACGTTTATTTAGTTTGTTTTTATGAGTGTTTGCTGGCAGCATGATTGCAGAGATCACAGTTTCATTGGTTTAGAAGTCAGGTTAACACTGAGTTTGTGTTTGTAGTGGGTGCAGTTATATAATTAATAGTCAGTGAGGTAGATTTCTCCATTTTCAATGGAGTCAAGAACAAACTCTTTTTTGACTTTAAAATATGATGAAATAAAACAAAATGACTCACTAAATTGGTTGCGCTTCTTTTATATTGTGAAGTAGCAGTTGATCGGCATAGCTTGACGCAATTTTCATTGTGGGTCATCGAGAAACAACCTCTGTATGTTTCTAATACATGGGTATGGTTGCATACATCCGATCCTTCCATACGCACTATAGCGGAAGCCTGTAAGGCAATAGGTAAGTTGTTATTGTAGTCAGTGTGGTAGACATCTAATGTGTATTCATTTTGTGATGCTTATCATTTAGTTGATTTGTATCATTTACTTGTGGGAGATTGCTTGCTAGGCTTCTCAATTTGGTTTTTGGGCAGTTTCTGTTTGTGGAATTATCATGTTATATTCTTCTTCTTGGTGCACAAGTGTTCTAAGCAATGAGTTTTGCCCTTCCCCCTCCCCCCCCCCCC
>AP025062.1:5462868-5595891 GCA_036186865.1 Eustoma russellianum | reverse complement strand
TCCCCCCCCCCCCCCCCCTCTCTTTTTTTCCTGCCATTCTAGTTTGGAACATCATGCTTCTTGAATATTTTTAGCTTGTTGATCGGCCTGAAAGACACAACAACAACATTATCCCATTGTCTTTGGAAGCCTCCGTATATAACGGCGTATGAGGAGATTGGATGTATGCAACCATACCCATGTTAGAAACACACAGCGGTTGTTTTCTGATGACCCATAATGAATTGATGCTGACAATTCCATGTGGAATTCCGCAAAAATACAACACATACCCAGTATATACCATGTGGAAACACACAGAGGTTGTGGATTCTTTAATTGGCCTGATCCACCAATGTGTAAAAGCGCACACATACAACAATACAACACATACCCAGTATATACCAACGACACCAAAAAACTATCGCTGGGGCAATGTGTACGAGTGCAAGGGAGATAATTCCAGGGTTGTTGAAGAAGCGTAATTCACAAGAGCAACAAATTTGGTGGCTGAAATTGAAGTTCAAGATCGTGCTTCCAATTCTTTTTTTTTTTCTTATCATGGACAATCTTCTTAGGTTTGGTCGATGAAATGCACCAGAAAGGAAAGTGTTGGGGTCGGATTGAGGGCAATTGGCTGGCTGTGATATGAAGTAGAAGGAAATTATGGTTGTTTTTGGGTTAGAGTTCACAGTTATGGGTTTATGGTTTAATGTCTTATGTAATTGAGTGTATGTAGAACATAGTCTTGAAGTTATGGTTAGAATGTTGTGCATGTTTTCAATGACTATGCCATTGGTGACATTGTCTTTTGAATGATAGATGTGTAGTAAGGGAAGAGGGTGGCCTTTGAGCAACCGGTAAGGTTTCTACTTTATGAATTTGAGGCTAAGGGTTCGAGACGCAGAAACAGACTCTTGTATAAAGTATAGAGTAAGACTACGTACATCAGATCGCAAAGCGATCTGACTTCTTTCCAGACCCTGTACAAACGCACGGACCTAGTGCACCGGGAACGCGGTAACGGAAGACACCAATTGAAAAGATATGTTGGTCGTTTAATGCAAGACTGTTATGGCTACAATTAGAAAGTTTTCAAGTGTTCTGTTAAACTTGTTATTCCTCTTCAAGCTTCATCTATGGATTCCACTCAATCTTTCAAGTGTTCTTTCCTACTATGATACGATTGCATCGAGTTAATGGTTTCTATAGTGCTTTTGAATTTAGTTTGAACCTTCTTCCTACATAAATGAAGAAAAGCATCCTGATTGTCTCCGAGTCTTTGGATGCTTTAATCTGCTGCATATGCCGTTGAGCAAACATTACTAGTTAATCTTGTAGACCTTTTACAGTAACCAATCTCTAACTTATTGCTCGAAATTTTATGTCTTAGATGGCATTTTTTTATTGACTGCTAGTTGTTTGATAAACAACATAGTACATCTCTATTGATTCATTATTTAACTGATTCAAGATGGCCACCATGAAGAATTATGTAGGATGGGTAATGTTTTTAAGCTGTCAGTTTAGTGGGCATAATAATGGCACCTAGCTTGGCTTTGTAGAAGCCCCACCATATCTTGTCACCGCAAATATTATCTGGTCTTGTGCAACCAATCGACACCCTTGTGGTTGCTTGACTGGTTACTATCGAACCACTCGGGGATCAAAGTTCCAAAAGAACCTAATAACCTTTAGCCTATATGTAGCAGTTTACCATATATGGAAAGAACGCAACCAAAGAGCACACACCTCACAAAGGAAAAATACCCAAACTGTTACTGGCGAGATCCTACACACCATTAGGCTTGCTGCAATGTTCTTGGAGGAAAATTAGGAAGACACATTCCAATTGGGAAATAGCTATAAGCATTGGGCTGCCAATGTTTATCTTCCCTCCCAATTAACCAGTCCATCAAACACCGGAGGAAACATTCCAGGCTGTAAAAACGCAAGGGTTTAGACAGTCACAGGCTGATCACACAATGTTTTACAAACATACCTTGGAAGGGACTCGTGCTATTCTAATTGTTTATGTGGATGATATTATTCTAACAGGAGATGCTTATGATGAGATTGAATCACTAAAAAGGTATTTGAACAGCAGATTTGAGATGAAAGATCTGAGGGCCTTAAGATACTTTCTTGGCATGGAGGTTGCACGCAACTCAACAGGTATTTCGATTTCTCAAAGAAAGTATGTGTTGGACTTGTTACAGGAGACAGGGATGCTAGGATGTCGGCCGGCAACCACGCCCCTAGAACCGAATTCTAAACTGGACATGAATGAAGGTAATGAGGTGGATCGAGAAAGGTATCAACGTCTTGTTGGAAAACTTATTTATCTGTCACATACTCGCCCGGATATTGCATTTGCAGTATGTCTGGCCTTATCTTATTGTCTGGCCTTATCTTATTTTGACCGGACAAAAGTGGGATCTGGCAGTTTTGTTTATTTGATTTGATGTCAACATAATCACTGGCATCTGATATGATTTTAAGGACTAATTTTATTAATCTGATCTATCATTCTAGTGAATAGTAGTTAAACTTGTGGTCGTACAGCACCAAGTTTTGCTAAAGGTTGGTACTAGATTAGTATTCATATTGTAAGCCTCCTTTATCACCTCTGCTTTGACTAATTCCTAGTCGACAACATATTTTGTAAAGTTGCCATTTTTGGCTCATATATGAAATTTAAATTTTAAAAAAAAGATAAAACAATACACTGTCATATCTTAAAAAATATACGAATCCCGTTTACAATTCCAAACACAGAGCAAACCTTAGGTACAATGTCACTTCCTTGTCAAAAAACATAACATCCAATAAACAGGGGAAGGCTTAGGTCTAAAGCCCATTTCCTCTAGACAAAATGCATAACAAGTAAAAAACAGGCAAAGCTTAGGTCCACTGCCACTTGCTATATACAATACATGACATACCCAAAAACACCCATATGCTTAGGTCTAATCACTTCCTTGCCAAAATACATAGCATCCAAAAAAAAAAAACCTGACAATGCTACCAATACACTGACATAAGATCAAAGAACATAAAGCCCAAAAGCATTCACTTTGTATCACTGCCACTTGGTTTCTTTATCAATGCCATTGCTTGGTGGATTAGAGAATGCGGGCAAGTTTCTTTTGCTATTCCTAATCAAGAAGTTGGGAACAAGGCTTTGATTGTCTTGCACAGTCCTACAATAAGGAAATCCTTGTAGTGCAGAAGAATTTTTTGAAGGGGATTCCAGTGCTGATGTAGGTTCAGCTTCCATTGCTTTCTTTTTCGTCAGCTTCTTTCTGCTTCCATCCACCTAGAACAAAAAGACATCAACCAGCAACATTTAACAAGCGATTCATAAAAGACACAATCATATGCAGTATAACTGAGATTATGTATACCTTAGAGCAAAAAGGTGAAATCCCTCATCCCGGGGCTAAGATCTTACATAGTTACCTAGCCACGGAGAAGCGTTTGCTTCACACTCAGCCGTGGGATCACATCGAGACATCTCAACAGGGGGAGCTGACGGGACTAAACAATAGTGGTTGCTGATTGTGACAATCCAGTTTTTCTTTCCCCCCTGGTAGTTGTTGCCAATTTCTTTCTTTTTCTTGTCATCTCAGACAAAAGAGGGCGGGCGTCCGGTTCACTAGACTGTAAGAATCAATTATAATTAATATAATTGATTGCAAGAATGTCGTGATTTATTTGTAAATCACTAATGTGGATCATATGTATAATGTATCTGTACGTTATATTGGCTAGATACGTTGCAATTATTGACTGCATTAATTGTCAGATTTGATTATGATTGATTGACAATTATTAAGTTTCCTTGATGGAAGGAATTAATTGTCAGTCAAATAAGGAAAGGGGTCACTGGCCTAGCCTATAAATAGAGGGCATGTGATATTCCATCAATCATAACTATACAGCATTCAGATAGGCATAGGCTGGAAAACTCCATTTCCGTAAGGATTCTCTCTGCAGCAGGTGTAGCGCCCTGCTCCCGAGCCCTAATATCGAGAACAGTGCACCCGCCGTATCTCACTAAGGAGCATACAAAGCGTCGAATCAATCTCTTACTTGTCAAAATGACGTAGAAATTTTTCTCGCAGAAACGTAAATCATAACTTAAATTAACTCTAATAATCGTCATTACATTAATGGATAAAAATTCTGATAATAAAAGTAATTAGGAAGTCTGTGAAAATCCCCAAAAGATAACTACGAAAAATCAGCTGCAGAGTTCCTCTCGTATCCTAGCTGCAGCTATCAACCAGCCCACTCAGCTATGTCTGTCCCGTCCTCAACAAAGATGTGCTCGTAGTCCTCATCCGGCTCACCTGGGAAGTAGGGGTGAGTGACAGAAATCACCCAGTAGATGCCCGCCTCAAACAAATACAAAACGTACATACCGAAATGATATAGCCACATAGCACATAAACATGATATAACATATAGCACATACATATAAAATAACATGCATAAGATAAAGTAAATGCAGCAAGTAAAGCACTCCATGTAAAATGCGCAAGTACGTGATGCATGCTCAATCAACGTGTCACACGCAACAAAGTCATGTCACACAGAATGCCGATATCTATACCGTGCAATGCATGAACCCGGGTCCTACTGAGTGGCTGCAGGTCGTACACCCCACAGTCACCATACTGAGTGTGCGTGGCCGCGCCACTGCACACCATCCTGAGTGTCGTGGCCCCGCCACTGTACACCATCCTGAGCGCCCGTGACCTGTATGTCACGACCCGCCATCATGCAATGCACGTGCCATGAATGCAAAAACACAATCGCCTGAGGCCCCTGGCCCATCCTCACCATCCTCCGGCACTCAATATTTGGCTTTGTGAAATTTTTGAATATTGGAAAGTTGTTATTTATCGCCACCCTTATTTTCCCTTAGCTTGTATTAGTTTACTAAAATTTTCTACTAATTTCCCCTATGTTTCCCTTATTTAATTTTATTTATTACTATTAATTTTTGATTACTTAACTTTACCAAACTTCAGAAATTAAGTGAAAATAATTTAATTTTGACCTTTTATATTTTCTGGAATTTATTTGAATTTTATTGGTATTTAATTATATTTCCCTGGTCTGATCCGCCAGAGCCGATACATTTTTTTTGAGAGATTAATGGGCCGCCTTCGGCCCGACCCGCTGGCCAGTCGACCCGGTCCGTTGGCTGGCCTATTCTCCGTCTTACTTTATTTATTTATTTATTTATTGGCTGTTCCACCAGTGGCAACCCGCGCTGTGATTCGTTTTTTCGTTCCCAACCCCCATTTTCTCCTATTTCCAGTCTATATGAACCTATTCTAAGGCCAAAACATAACTTTTTAAAGGCTCCTAATGTAAAAGTTCCCCCTTTTCCCCATTTTTAAGGATATTTTGCTTTCGATTCAATCATACCACCAATTTCACACACATACACGCACATAGCAGCCACAAACAATATATCTCATGCTTTCCAACATATACAAAATTAACAACTCAAGCAAATAAAAACAACGAAACAACATTTACAACTTAAACAAATAAAACAACGAAGCACATTAGTACACCATCAAAGCATGCATGAATCATATCCGTTTGAGGGGGAAGAGGCACCTACCTTTTTGACGAATTAACCTCCTTCTCCTCTAAGCTCGAATCTAAACAATTGTAATATAAAATCAATACTAATAATAAAGGTTATTTTGACTTACTTAAAATAATTAGTTCATAGCTTTCTATTTTTTTTTCCTATTTGTTATACCAACATGTGTGTGTGTATATATATGCATATATACATATATCCTTAATTTCCATAAAAACGGTTTACTCACCTTCCTATTTGTTATACCAACATGTCATAAGCCTCTTTTTGTTCCATTAACACAATTTTTCTCATAATGTCAACTTATACTCGTAACGATACAAACATTAATACTTTATATTATACTCACAAAACAATAGGTTAATATATATTGTGCGCCACGTTATGGCCACTGTCCATAAATGGACAGTGAACCTCAAGTCTTAAACAAATAAGCGCCAAAAGAAAAAGAGGGAAAAAAAATACAACATTTCCATATAATTCCCTTTTACTATTATATATTACATATATAAATAAAATATTCTCCTAACTTGGCCATTGTCCTTAAGGACAACAGTCAAATTTCACAAATGGTGGCAACAACTTTCAATTTCATCAACTTTCAGATTCTTTCATGCATATACCAAAAATTTCGTTCATGTATATATGAAAATAGCCACTGTGCAATCTTTATTCTATATATATATATATATATATATATATATATATATATATATATATATATATATATATTCAACGAAGCTTCAGTTCAACGCATTACAACAATCTTTCGATTCCTCCAACATATTGATCTGAAACTACGATTCCAAACTCATATTTATATATTTAAATCGGCAACCTAAATATATGTATATAGATATTACTTTTATACATCTAAAATTTACAAATGAAGCATCCATAAATAAGACGTCCGTGCTCTGACGCCCACCGCACAAATACTTATATATCTATATGTATATATTCGTGTATGTATATACATTCATCTATTCACTCACAATTAAATCATACATGATCCGGTTTTCATATGAAAATAGCATTATAACGATAGAAGAACATAGCAAATTTAGCAAAGGTACTTGCCTCGTGTCTCGATTATACGATTCATGTAAAGAATCGGGGTTGAACGGGGAAGACTTTGGCCCCTCTTTCCTCCTATTGATGGCGGCCGTATGAATTTCTTGGGGGTGACTAGGCCGGCCAGTTGAATGATGAATATGATGGAAGAATTATGATGTGATAAGTGGTGTATATATGTATGTATACATACATATATAACAACAGAATATCAACCACCTTTTTTTTTGTTGCTGGTGCACAAAATATTAATGGGAAGAAGGCAGCCTCCTGGGGGAATTTGTGAGAATTTGGAAGAGGAAGGTAGCATGTTGCCTGGGGGCTGTAATGTCGGCGTGATTTGGCTGTAGAGAAAAAAAAGAAAGACAGTAATGCGGGCTACCGAAGTTGGTGAAGAAAACAAATAAAAAGCTGATGTTCGTTCCAGCAAGGAGGCGGCTGAATTAGGGGAAATATTGGGTGGATTAGGGTTGTATCTTAGGGTAGTATATATAGATAAAGATGGGTAGTATTTAGGTTTAATAATATTCCTAGTAGATATAAGTTTTCTTTTCCATTTAAATTGTTCTTATCCTAATTTCCTAGTCCAACTCTATCACATGTATCCAATACCAATCATAACTCTTAAGATAATCACTACATATAATTTTATTTTCTTTTTCTTCTTCTTTTGTTTTTTGCCAAATCACGGGTCATAACATTCTTCCCCTCTTACAATAAGTTTCGTCCTCGAAACTTGTGTATGTCATAATCAATGACTTAGTGTAGTTCTACTTAATTCATTTACCTAGATAATGACCATGCCAAACCCCCCATTGTGTATTCCGATACGTTAACCGTTCACTTTCTTATCAAGGCTCAGGCCTCCAAATCATTCCTTCTATACTAACAAGATAATTTCTGAGTCCGTTATTCTGCGCTTATTTAAGATCAAGATCAACTTAAGGGTATTGTCATCATACTAGGATTCTATAGCACAATCGTCATTGATATAGTACCTATATCTACTGTCCTCTGCAACCTTCTAAAATCATTTCTTAGGTGTACTACAATCTTCAACTTAATTATCTATGATTACAACTTGTAAGCTTCTATTTTATACCACCTGACGTGTATCATTCAACTTTTTTTGCAATCTACAATGTCGTATCATCATATATGATCCATCTCTTAGTTATATGACCGTATAAAATATCCATCAAGTCCTCCAATTCGTTAATAATCACTTTCCCTTAATATAAAACTAGGTCTTAAAAATCAATCCTATGATCATACCCTTACTTCTTCGGAGATATCATCACAGTCTAGTATACAAAATATGTAAATGGAACTGTTTTTTCGTTAAGTTGCAAACAGAGGAAAAAGTTCATGTAGTGCTAATTATTTGAAGGTACATCATTCTTTTCCATTGTACTCGTTTTAGTGATGCTCGCTTATCACTATCAATCAATATCCCTAATTGGACTAATATCTTTGGCTTATTTGATACTCTAAAATTCAACGTCTTAATCATAAATATAAACCACTTCGTACGGTATTCTTTGCTAAGATCTACTGGTCATAATGCTACTAAATCGTTTCTTAATTACCATAATTTTACTACTAATCATTCCTTAAGAACTACGATCCCAACTCAGACCTAGTCGCGTTCCGACACTACTGTCGAGGTAAATACGTGAACCCGCTTCCTTTATCACAATGATACCGGATTTGCAGGGATCGGACCTATGGAGTTATACAAATGGTTGTAATCTATACTAAGGTAAATAATTTAGAGTTGTATGGAGTGTCCTCGGTATACGTGGGCATATCCCTTTTCCGATCATCACTTAGATCTAACGTCGTGACTTATTTCTAGAATCGGTACTCGGTATCATCATTCCTTACGTCTAAAATCATTACCTATTTCTAAGTTCAATGCTTAGAATATGATCATAGCTTATGACTAAGGTCAGTGCTTATGTTCAAATCATCGCTTATGTCTAATATCACTTCTTAGTTACAATCATACGTAGTATATAATCATCGTTTATGACTAAACTAATGCTTAAGTTGAAGATCAACTCTTAATCAAGATCGTCGCTTATGTCTAAAATCGTAACTTACGGGTAGGATCATCACTTAATTTCTAAGGTCACGTTTTTTTTTTCAAGAACATTCCCAATATATAATCAATGCTTACGACTAAAAATCGATACTTATTTCTAAGTTTGTGACTTAAGGGCAAAATCGTAACTTAATTTCTAAGATCATAGCCTAAATTTATGCTTCCGACGTGGATCTAGAGCCATGCTCTGAAAGATCGCACTATCGAATACGTAGTACTTCTTAAACTCATTTTGCAATTAGATCCAAGAGATCGGCGGTGTTAGTTGTGCTGTGCCATCACTCCTTCGCATCTCCTTGTCGAAGAATCTCAGGTCCGAGTGCGATGGTGGTGGAGGCGGTGCATGTTAGTTCAGCAGCTGGTGCCGCTGTGCTAATGTGCTGGTCATGGTGACTATGACATCTTCAAGCGCTTGGGGATGATCCCCTGATTCTGTTGGTTCTCACCACCGTTCCCAGCTGGCTCACGTCGTGGAGGCATTTCATGTTATCAGAGTTCATGAGAAGAAATCACATTAGTCAATAATAAATTAAAAGGTTGAACGCCGATAGATCGATAGTTAGACAAGGAAAGCTCACCATCGGCACACACCTCCCATAACCCGATCATAACCTAGGTCTAAGATCATATCTTAAGTCTACATTGTTTATTAGGGGTAAAATCGAAATTTTATAAAAGATCGTAACTTATGTCTAAGTGATCTAATTAAGTCTGCGTTTCTGAGGCGGATCTGAAGCCTCAGCTCTGATACCACCTGTAGCGCCCTGCTCCCGAGCCCTAATATCGAGAACAGTGCACCCGCCGTATCTCACTAAGGAGCATACAAAGCGTCGAATCAATCTCTTACTTGTCAAAATGACGTAGAAATTTTTCTCGCAGAAACGTAAATCATAACTTAAATTAACTCTAATAATCGTCATTACATTAATGGATAAAAATTCTGATAATAAAAGTAATTAGGAAGTCTGTGAAAATCCCCAAAAGATAACTACGAAAAATCAGCTGCAGAGTTCCTCTCGTATCCTAGCTGCAGCTATCAACCAGCCCACTCAGCTATGTCTGTCCCGTCCTCAACAAAGATGTGCTCGTAGTCCTCATCCGGCTCACCTGGGAAGTAGGGGTGAGTGACAGAAATCACCCAGTAGATGCCCGCCTCAAACAAATACAAAACGTACATACCGAAATGATATAGCCACATAGCACATAAACATGATATAACATATAACACATACATATAAAATAACATGCATAAGATAAAGTAAATGCAGCAAGTAAAGCACTCCATGTAAAATGCGCAAGTACGTGATGCATGCTCAATCAACGTGTCACACGCAACAAAGTCATGTCACACAGAATGCCGATATCTATACCGTGCAATGCATGAACCCGGGTCCTACTGAGTGGCTGCAGGTCGTACACCCCACAGTCACCATACTGAGTGTGCGTGGCCGCGCCACTGCACACCATCCTGAGTGTCGTGGCCTCGCCACCGTACACCATCCTGAGCGCCCGTGACCTGTACGTCACGACCCGCCATCATGCAATGCACGTGCCATGAATGCAAAAACACAATCGCCTGAGGCCCCTGGCCCATCCTCACCATCCTCCGGCACTCAATATTTGGCTTTGTGAAATTTTTGAATATTGGAAAGTTGTTATTTATCGCCACCCTTATTTTCCCTTAGCTTGTATTAGTTTACTAAAATTTTCTACTAATTTCCCCTATGTTTCCCTTATTTAATTTTATTTATTACTATTAATTTTTGATTACTTAACTTTACCAAACTTCAGAAATTAAGTGAAAATAATTTAATTTTGACCTTTTATATTTTCTGGAATTTATTTGAATTTTATTGGTATTTAATTATATTTCCCTGGTCTGATCCGCCAGAGCCGATACATTTTTTTTGAGAGATTAATGGGCCGCCTTCGGCCCGACCCGCTGGCCAGTCGACCCTGTCCGTTGGCTGGCCTATTCTCCGTCTTACTTTATTTATTTATTTATTTATTTATTGGCTGTTCCACCAGTGGCAACCCGCGCTGTGATTCGTTTTTTCGTTCCCAACCCCCATTTTCTCCTATTTCCAGTCTATATGAACCTATTCTAAGGCCAAAACATAACTTTTTAAAGGCTCCTAATGTAAAAGTTCCCCTTTTCCCCATTTTTAAGGATATTTTGCTTTCGATTCAATCATACCACCAATTTCACACACATACACGCACATAGCAGCCACAAACAATATATCTCATGCTTTCCAACATATACAAAATTAACAACTCAAGCAAATAAAAACAACGAAACAACATTTACAACTTAAACAAATAAAACAACGAAGCACATTAGTACACCATCAAAGCATGCATGAATCATATCCGTTTGAGGGGGAAGAGGCACCTACACTTTTTGACGAATTAACCTCCTTCTCCTCTAAGCTCGAATCTAAACAATTGTAATATAAAATCAATACTAATAATAAAGGTTATTTTGACTTACTTAAAATAATTAGTTCATAGCTTTCTATTTTTTCCCCTATTTGTTATACCAACATGTGTGTGTATATATATGTATATATACATATATCCTTAATTTCCATAAAAACGGTTTACTCACCTTCCTATTTGTTATACCAACATGTCATAAGCCTCTTTTTGTTCCATTAACACAATTTTTCTCATAATGTCAACTTATACTCGTAACGATACAAACATTAATACTTTATATTATACTCACAAAACAATAGGTTAATATATATTGTGCGCCAGGTTATGGCCACTGTCCATAAATGGACAGTGAACCTCAAGTCTTAAACAAATAAGCGCCAAAAGAAAAAGAGGGAAAAAAAATACAACATTTCCATATAATTCCCTTTTACTATTATATATTACATATATAAATAAAATATTCTCCTAACTTGGCCATTGTCCTTAAGGACAACAGTCAAATTTCACAAATGGTGGCAACAACTTTCAATTTCATCAACTTTCAGATTCTTTCATGCATATACCAAAAATTTCGTTCATGTATATATGAAAATAGCCACTGTGCAATCTTTATTCTATATATATATATATATATATATATATATATATATATTCAACGAAGCTTCAGTTCAACGCATTACAACAATCTTTCGATTCCTCCAACATATTGATCTGAAACTACGATTCCAAACTCATATTTATATATTTAAATCGGCAACCTAAATATATGTATATAGATATTACTTTTATACATCTAAAATTTACAAATGAAGCATCCATAAATAAGACGTCCGTGCTCTGACGCCCACCGCACAAATACTTATATATCTATATGTATATATTCGTGTATGTATATACATTCATCTATTCACTCACAATTAAATCATACATGATCCGGTTTTCATATGAAAATAGCATTATAACGATAGAAGAACATAGCAAATTTAGCAAAGGTACTTGCCTCGTGTCTCGATTATACGATTCATGTAAAGAATCGGGGTTGAACGGGGAAGACTTTGGCCCCTCTTTCCTCCTATTGATGGCGGCCGTATGAATTTCTTGGGGGTGACTAGGCCGGCCAGTTGAATGATGAATATGATGGAAGAATTATGATGTGATAAGTGGTGTATATATGTATGTATACATACATATATAACAACAGAATATCAACCACCTTTTTTTTTGTTGCTGGTGCACAAAATATTAATGGGAAGAAGGCAGCCTCCTGGGGGAATTTGTGAGAATTTGGAAGAGGAAGGTAGCATGTTGCCTGGGGGCTGTAATGTCGGCGTGATTTGGCTGTAGAGAAAAAAAAGAAAGACAGTAATGCGGGCTACCGAAGTTGGTGAAGAAAACAAATAAAAAGCTGATGTTCGTTCCAGCAAGGAGGCGGCTGAATTAGGGGAAATATTGGGTGGATTAGGGTTGTATCTTAGGGTAGTATATATAGATAAAGATGGGTAGTATTTAGGTTTAATAATATTCCTAGTAGATATAAGTTTTCTTTTCCATTTAAATTGTTCTTATCCTAATTTCCTAGTCCAACTCTATCACATGTATCCAATACCAATCATAACTCTTAAGATAATCACTACATATAATTTTATTTTCTTTTTCTTCTTCTTTTTTTTTGCCAAATCACGGGTCATAACAGCAGGCTTCTGATTCGAAGGCGACGACTAAGCGATAATGGCCGGAGGTAACCTGTCTGCTTCCGTTTTGGCCTAACACAGGCTCCTATAAAGAATGAATACTTAAAAATTTTAAACAAAATGTTAAGCAAATTAACCTTGCTTTTTGCCGCTAGTTTACAATGTAGAACTATGTGGGCTCTAAGTCGCGTTACTTTGTTCTTATTTGGAGCTTGGAAACTAGTGTTATATCCCCAACTTATCATTAAAGAACCTTAATTGACCAGAATAGGACATAATATGAGGATTTGTGGTCCGTTTATAATTAAACATTTAAATTGACACTGCTTCTTACTAGCGCACCTTGGCAACGGCAGGTCTTATGCATAAAGTTTGCAACTCTCGCAGTTCGGCACAAATGCACTGCTGCTCGGTCAAACTACACTTTGGCTATAATCCCCCATAGCATTCATTTTCTTATCAAAGGTTTGCACCTCGGCATCCAGCTTTAATTTTAGCTTCAGCTCGGCAGGAATGTACTTCTGCTCAGCCATCTTATGCCTTTAGCTAAAGCAAGTTTGTTAAAATGGCTAAGGCAAAATTCAATTATAACTCCTGGTCAGCTCGGCCGCATGCCTGAGTCAGGCCGACACTTGTTTCACCTCGGTTTCGGATTGATTTCAGCCTCGACTCCATGTTGGCTCTGCTACCCTAAATAAAACGAGATAATATCAAAAGAAGATATTACCTACCGTCCTCTGGGACCCACTAAGCAGCTCCACAGACTACTTTCCAGACGTCAAACATTGATTGGCTCGGTAAAATGTCATCATTACAAGCCGACCTACATGATGTTAAGTTAGCTACTGACACAGCTACGGCTCAGGCTTTAGTCCCATCACACTGCGGCTCTGCAGTGGACAAGACAGCCATCTCGGACATGACACTACCCCATCATCTGGCAGGAGGTCAGACCTCCACAATCTCGAGTATAAATACCCCTCCATCCAGACGGGGAAAGGGGATCCAAATTTTGGAGAACTTCTAGAGCACTCTTCCATAAACTCCATCTCGGCCAAAGCACAAAAACTCATAAACTCAGTGAGATCTTTTTACAGGTTTCGTTTAAACTTTTTTCCAGCATAAATTGCCTACACAAAACACCCATAACTGACTTAAGCGTCGGAGGGTTTTTCCGGGGCAGCGCCCTCGGATCTCTAACTTTTTTCTTCTTTCTCAGCTTCGGTTGACGGATTTAGACGAAAGATTAACGGCACACAACTCGGGTCATCTCTGATCCACCCGGTGAGCAATTCTGGTCTCATCATTTGGCGCTAGAAGGAGGGCCTGAACCTCCGAATTCCTTAAAACAGCTTTTCAAGGCTTTCTTAATATTTATCGTACCCATCTATCATGGGAAAGATGGATAAAAAGGATGGAAAATGGTCCAAGCAACCTATGACATCCAAGAGGTGTCAAAGATCTTCTCAACAACGCCCAGAACAGTGTTCCCCAGAACCAGCGGAGTCCTCAAATCCTGTTGCTTTCACCTATGAGGAGCATATGCGAGCCATACGTTATGTGACTCAAATCCAAGTGTATTCCAAGCTGTGGTGAAAGAGATGAAAGGAAAAGCTTTTGTGGTGGGACCCAGCGGGTTTCACCCCAGTAGTTCTCTTCCATAAGAAGAACTTCTGGAATACTCTCCAACTCGGCCTGATTATCATCTCAGGCGTCAGAGTGAATTTATGGCTGAGGCTAGACGTTCAGGGAAAAGGTCTAGTCGTCAGCAGAAAAACGGAGATTTACTACAGGATAGATGCTCTGTTAAAATCCGATTAGGGGGTCGAGGAAAAGAAAGGAACTATTTGCTGGCTTCAAAGGCTCATATTCTCTCCTACATAAGGAAGAAGAGCCTAGCAAGGGAACCTCAGCCCCTCACAGGACCACTCCATAAGAGGAACCATCAACTGTAGTGCCAATATCATCATGATCTTGGGCATGATACAGAAGATTGTAGGAATCCCTGCCAGGAGATTGGGCGACTGATGGAGCTCGGCCGTCTGCAACAATTTTATAATCTGAGGTCAAGGCTGCATAACAGGCTGAACTTTAGCAGGTCTCCTCAGGATGAAAATTGCTGACATGAACATCGGAGTAAGTCGCTAATAAATGAGGATTCAGATTCGGATGAGCAAAGATTGCGAGTCTCCGAAAGCATATGGCTGATCTAGAAGCATAGGCTCACAAAAGAATCATGTATCACCTTTCTAATGTATTCAAAATCCTCATTTGTATAAATGTACTCCGAATACATTTCTTCAATGGCTATTACAAATTTGCTATTTGCAAGAATTGTCCATACATTAAGCAGTGCTTTTATTGACAAATCGGATTTAAAGTTCCAATATCTTAATCAAGTTCTTCGGCCAGCTCAGCTCGGCACATCTGCTCGGTAATAAGTTTGGTCCAGATCAGTTTGGCCAGACACAGTTACTCAGCCTGGCTTGGGGGCATATTTATTTTCTTTTCACCTTATGGTTCATACTGAAGGATTCATCTAGATTGGGAAAGAAGTTCTGTGTCTACTTCACGCTCGCTTTATGAGTTGTAACAGAATTGGAGCCCGACAAGATTCACGCTTAGCCGATCTCTGCCTTATGGCTCATAAAGTAGCTCAGTACACAAGCTTCCCCATCTTGGTGACTTTTTTCTTATGGATCATTTGGTCAAGAAAGTGATATGGTATCTTCCCAACCATGGCACATGTTTACCTCGGCTTTAGGGCTTATCAGGGGTATACTTCAACGTGCATGTCCACTTCACAGTCGACCTCATCTCTAAGGTTTATAAGAGGTTTTACCTTAATTCTTTCTAAGCATTGACCTTTTGATTTATCAAGGATTCAATCAGACTAAATGTCCTCCCATGTGGGGGCTCAACTATGGGATATCTACTGAAAATGACAAGCTTCATACCTCAGTAAGACAAGATCTTGGAGTCCATATCGGTCTTCATCTCGGCCATTACAAGGAAAAACTTAGGCCGTATAATATGGGACAAACCCTGGAGTCCAGGTCGGTCCTATAAAAATAAGACTCATCAATTATCACTTGAAAAAATCCAAGAAGTATTTGTCAGGGTAGACCCTGGATTCCAGATCGGCCCTACAAAAGTTGTTTGGCTCAAAAAATTGCTGAACAGAAATTATCTCGGCCGTTACAAGGGAAACCTGGGCCATATGATATAGGACAGATCCTGGAGTCCAGATCAGTCCTATAATAGAAATGATTCATCAGTCAAATACTGGGAAAAATTCAAAAAATTAAGCAGAAGGATCCTGGAGCCCAGATCAGCTTTGTGAAAGCTCAGATTAAGAATTGCTGAGCAGAAGAATATAATACGGGGCAGATCCTAGAGTCCAGATCGGTCCCATGAAAATGACTTATTCATAAACACTTGAAAAAAAATTCAAGAAATGTTCATCAGAGCAGATCCTGGAGTCCAGATCGGCTCAATGAAAGCTCAGGTCAAGATGTTGCTGAGCAGAAAAACATTATATAGGGCAGACCTTGGAGTCCAGATCAGTCCTATAAGAGCATAACTTAACAGTTCATACTTGGAAAAATCAAGAAATGTTCAGTAGAGCAGATCCTGGAGTCCAGATCAGCTCTATGAAAGTTCAAAAATTTATTGAACATAATCATCTCGGCCGCTACAAGGGAAGCCTGGGCCGAAAGATCTTCTCAACCTAAATATTTTGGCTATTTTGGATTAACGACTTAGATTATTACTAAGCATCATTCAGATTGGAGCTCGGCCAAAGCAGTGCCAGATTCATTCTTAATCTATTCTTGGTTCAGCTCGGCAGAATAACATGTTTATTTTGTTGGACTGTGCACCTGCAATAAACACCACTAGAGGGGGGGTGAACAGTGGTTAGCGGAAATTACACTACAACCCTTTGTTAAAATCCCCTTTGAAAACAGAATCTGAAACCACATCAGATTCAGAACCCGTTTTTCAAAAATTCACAAATAATTGTACACAGCTCCAAAAATTATGAAACTTTCCAGAATTTAACATCAATGAGTTAGAAAGATTCTATCCAAAAATCAGACAAAAATAAGATCGTTTGACCCTTCAAATAAATAAAAAGATTCAGATGGTCAATCTGGATAGAATTGGACAGAATGTTGATGATTTTGCAAAACGTGTTTCTCTTTGAATACTCAACCAAAAAGGTTGATCTTTATATCAAAACACTCTTTAGGATGTGTAGATGAAGTTTCCAAAAGCCCCTGACCTTAACCAACTCTTGAAAAATACAGAATTTAATTTTTCTCAAAACTGGTCAGATTGCATCCAGATTGGAGCAGTTATCTTGCAAAGACTGAAAGACTAACTTTTCCTTGCTCAAATCAAGTGATTCTTGTTGCAAATGAAAGCTAACAATCTGAAGTATAACTCCACCAAAAATCACGAATTTTGAAAATGTTTAGCTATTTTTTCAAATTGTGAGAAGTTGTGTGAAAACTGCAGTCAAAAACGGGCAGAAAATAGAAATAAAGAAACAAGAGAAGAACACCAAGAATTTATCCTGGTTCGGTCAATGTGACCTACTCCAGTCCCAAGGAACACCTTTCCTTGGATTTCACTATCAAATGAACACCTTACAACAAGAGCCAAGCTTGATCCTTGGGTTATACACCAACCCTATTCAAGACTTGGATAATCACTTCTATGCAACTCTTGGTTACAACACCTCTACCACCTATTGATGTAGCCTTATAAATTTGGCTAATCAATCATACAAATCCAACTCAAGAAGGTGTGTATAGTGTAGCTGGACAACAAAGAAAATTGGAACACCTTAGCTGCACAAAGTATGACCGAAAATATGAGAAGAGAATAGCAAGACAACAATCTTCAATTTTGCTTTCAAGTGTGTGTCTTCTCTTCTTCACCTTGCCTTCTATTTATAGAGTGAATTGATGGCATATTCCCTCAAACTTTTAGACCATAATATGGCTGAGAATTTTGAATTAAAACACCTCCATAATCATCTCCAACAATCTTGTCTCCATTACATTCAAATTTGAAATTTCAAGTTGGCAAGTTTTGCCAACTAGCTTGCTTTTGGTTTGTCTTCTTGTCTCCAACTCATAAAATGAGAAAAACATCATCTCCAACTGTATAATCACGTTTTGGAGGCTGTGTATATGTGTACCAACTCAGATTTTTGAGGAGAAATCAACAAATAATAGTTGACAAGGTTATGTCAACATATAATATCAAAATTCCCATTTCTTCTTGACATATTGTGATGAATCTTGCACCAAGGACACCTTGTAATCTCTGAAAGATGATGATTAAGAACCTCCAATAACATATATATAAGAGTCTTCAAGAGAAAATAGAACGTGACATCGAATACCGTCGCATATCCCGCCACCGTCGATAAAATCATCAAATGAGAGAATAAAATAGAATACCACCAAATAATCTTCAAGAATATATTAAATGAACTCCAGAATGAATATAATAAGATACTCAAGAGATTCCTTGAGTAAAAATACCGAGACCGTCTTCGGGGGTAAAATGACCAAAATGCCCCTAGTGAGATAAAACTCCAGAAATGACCCCGATGGTCAGAAATAATCACAATACCACCTTTGTCATGATAACCAAGATAATAATATGCACTTGAAATATTTTTCACCATATGATGTTCCTACAAAACTTAAAATACCAATTTTGCCCTTTTCGGTAAGTTGTAGAAACTTCCAAGGCACGTTAGTCTCAAGACAATAATAATCAACAAAAACACATAATAAGCACATAATGAGCATGTATAAATCATGTACAAATGAAAACAACCATTTTATCACATTTTAGAAAATTATTTCTAAAAACTCTAGGCATCGATCGATCGAAGTGCCTCAGCTTCATAGATCGATGTCTCACATAAATGTTC
This sequence comes from Eustoma russellianum, assembly GCA_036186865.1. Taxonomy (NCBI): domain Eukaryota; kingdom Viridiplantae; phylum Streptophyta; class Magnoliopsida; order Gentianales; family Gentianaceae; genus Eustoma; species Eustoma russellianum. Next base: position 5,577,013 of record AP025062.1, on the reverse strand, counting down.
AGGTTTTGTCTCTGACCTACATCGATCGACTGAAGTGAGAGTTTGATGTACATTGATCGATCGATGTGTCTCAGGTTTAGAGATCGATGTCTCACAGAAAGGTCTTAAACTTTTCTGCCTTACATAGATCGATCGAAGTGAGAGATCTATGTACATAGATCGATCGATGTGCAACAACCTGAGAGATCGATGTCAACTTGTTCAACTTATTCAACTTTTAATCACATATAACACCATGTGTGACATTTTTAAGTATTCATCACTTAAAATCATGACTTTGAAAATTATCCAAACATATTTCTCAACATTCTCCCCCTTTTGGATGATTTTCAAAATAACCTAACATGATTTTAATGTCCCAACTTATAACCAAATGTTTAGCCAAAAGTTTAACCAAATGTTTTCAACTATGTTTTCAACTTTTAAATAGTATGCCGCTCCCCCGCAACTCATACTCTCCCCCTTAACCTATGCTCCAAAATTTATACCAATAAAAACTTAGCATATGATTCATCATGACTTACCAACTAAAACATGACTTGCCAACTAAAATCATGTTCTTATTCTATCTCCCCCTTTATTTTGCAAATCATGCAAAAGATAGAACTATACAATGGTATCGTAAGTCATCATTCCTAATTTGGCTCGTAAGTTTTCAAAAGTGGCTTGATTAAGGGGTTTGGTGAAGATGTCAGCGATTTGGTAATCAGTTCTTAGATGGTTTATCACTATATCCTCATTTTGAACATGATCGCGAAGAAAGTGATATCGCACCTCAATGTGTTTGGCCTTAGAATGAAGCACCAGATTTCGGGAAAGATTGATTGCACTTATGCTATCGCAGAAAATTGGAATCTTATTCATTTTAATGCCAAAATCACTAAGTTGCTGTTTAAGCCAAAGTATTTGGGTAGTACATAAACTCAAAGCAATATACTCGGCTTCAGTGGTAGAAAGAGCTACACTAGCTTGCTTTTTAGAAAACCAAGAGATCAAATTGGTTCCTATGAATTGACATGTACCGCTAGTGGATTTTCTATCTAACCTGCAACCACCAGAATCAGCATCACTATATGCGTGTAATTCCAACTTAGCGTTTCTATCATACCACAATCCTAAGTGAGGTGTATGCTTAAGATATCTAAAGATCTTTTTCACTGCATTGTAATGTGATACCTTATGACAAGATTGAAATCTAGCACACATACACACACTAAACATAATATCAGGTCTTGATGCAGTTAAGTATAACAATGAGCCAATCATAGACCTATAAAGTGTGTCATCAAAAGATTTACCATTTTCATCCTTATCAAGTTTGGTACTAACACTCATAGGGGTAGTTGTAGGTTTCAACTCTTCAAAGCCAAACTTCTTAATCATATCATTGACATACTTAAGTTGGCTAATGTGAATTCCTTGAGGGGTTTGTTTGATTTGAAGTCCTAAGAAATAATTCAACTTTCCTACCATTGACATTTCAAACTCTGACTTCATACATTCTTCGAAGTCTTTTACTAAAGTAGGGTTAGTTGAACCAAAGATTATATCATCTACGTATATTTGAACTATTAACAAATCATTATCTTTTCTTCTTAGGAATAATGTGTTGTCGATGGTCCCCATTTGATAATTATTTGCAATAAGAAAGTTTGCAAATCTATCATACCAAGCTCTTGGAGCTTGTTTTAAACCATATAGAGCTTTCTTAAGCTTATAAACATGGTTCGGATTCTTCGGATCTTCGAATCCAGGAGGTTGTTTTACAAACACTTCTTCTTGGATGTATCCATTCAAGAACGCACTTTTGACATCCATTTGGAAGAGCTTAATTTTGCTTATACTTGCAATCGCAAGTAACAATCTACTTGCTTCTAGTCGTGCAACGGGTGCAAAGGTTTCTTCATAATCTATTCCTTCTTGTTGATTATAACCTTGTGCGACTAGTCTAGCCTTATTCCTTGTAATATTTCCTTGTTCATCCATTTTATTCCTAAAAACCCATTTAGTTCCTATGATAGACTTGTCTTCAGGTTTAGGTACTAAGTCCCACACGTTGTTCCTTGTGAATTGATTTAATTCCTCATGCATAGCATCTATTCATGATATGTCACCTAAGTCTTCCTTTACGTTCTTAGGTTCTAATTGTGAGATTAAGCTATGTCCTTCGAGTTGACTTATATTTCTACGTGTTTTAACCCCAATACTTGGATCCCCAATGATTAGTTCTCTAGGGTGCCACCAATTCCTAGATTGATTAAGTTCACCCTCATCTTGTTCAAATATTTCATTAGTGTGAACGTTATCATATGTAATTGGATCATTAGTTGTATCTTCTAATTGTAGAGTCTCTTGATTTATTTCATCTAAGGGTTCATGTTTGTCTTGTTCAGGGGGAGTTGGTTCTAGATGATCAAGTACAGGCTCAAGTAATACAGCATCATCAAACATAATTTCAACATTTGTTTCTTGTTTATGTTGATGTTTATCATTAACTTCAAAACATGCATTTTCATTGAATTTCACATGTATGGATTCAATTATTTTTCTAGATGCAGGATTATAACACATATATGCTCTTGAGTTAGGTGAATACCCAACAAATATGCATTCAATAGACTTTTGTTCAAATTTATCTAGATTATCCTTAGTGTTTAGCACAAAACATTTACATCCAAATACTTTAAGATAATCTATCTTAGGTTGTCTATTGTTTAGAAATTCATAAGGCGTTTTATTTAATTTCTTTCTAATAGTGAGTCTATTTATAATATAGCATGCACAACTAACAGCTTCAGCCCATAAATATTTAGGTAATTTATTTTCACACAGCATTGTCCTAGCAACTTCTTGAATCGTTCTATTTTTACGTTCAACAACTCTATTGAGTTGTGGTGTTCTAGGTGGTGAGAATTCATGTTTGATTCTATATAGTTCGCAAAATTTGATTACGTCTTTGTTTTTAAATTATCCACCTCTATCGCTTCTAATTCTTTTAACATTTTCTTCATAAATGCTTTCAAGTTGCTTAATAAGGGTTTCGATTGCTAATGGAGCATCGTCTTTGTGTGTTAAGAACAACGTCCATGTGTAGCGTGAGTAATCATCTACTATGACACACACATAGTAGTGTCCACCTAGACTTCTTGTCCTACTTGGACCAAATAAGTCTAAGTGAAGCAATTCTAGTACATGACTAGTACTCACTTTATGTTTCGGTTTTAAGGTTTCTTTAATGTGTTTTCCCTTAATACATATTTCACACATTTGAAAATTATCTAAGTCTAACTTAGGCATTCCTCTAATTAAATTCTTCTTAGACAATTTCTTAATAGTTGAAATTCCTATATGGCCTAATCTTCTATGCCATAAATTTACATCTAAGTCATGTGGTATTAGACACTTAACCTTAGCATCTAACATGTTATCTAAGGTAAGAGTATAAATATTTCCATCTCCATTTCCTTTTAAAACCGTTTCTCCTTTTTCATTTATTATATCACAAGAATTGGGAAGAAAGGAGACATTATAACCACAATCTATAAGTTGAGAAATACTAAGAAAATTATAAGATAGATTGCTTACTAATGACACATTTCGTATTTGAAATGTGTTAGGGTCTCCAATTGTTCCTTTTCCAATAACCTTGCCTTGGTTGTTGTCATCGAATGTTACTTTTCCTCCATTCTTGATATGTTCCAATTCGATGAATAGTTTGGGGTTCCCCGTCATATGCCTCGAACATCCACTATCTAAAAACCAATTGGTTTTTAGATTCTTTGACTTTGCCTCCTTCTTGCATTCCTTGCGTTTATCCTACAATGGAGACAAAGTTTTAGGTACCCTTTATTTGGGTCCTTGAATGTTAGGGGCACTATTCTTGTTTAGATATCCCTTAGGTATCCAAACTTGAATATACCTTCTAGGCACATTTTTAGCATGGTTAAAATAAGAAGGATAAGCATATAGATGATTATTCCACATAAGTGAAGATACATTGTTATACATGTTGTGCCAAGGTTGATAATCATTATAGGATGGCCGAATTTTATAATGTGCATAAGGCATGCGATTTTGTTTCTTGAATGGCGCAGTGTAAGTGTGTTCATAGGCATTTCTATAAGACTTATAAGAGTGCTGCCTATACTTAGGTTTATAATATGTTGAATGCATTTTATTATGTCTCGTTGCATTTGTATACATATAGGCATAATTTCTAGGTTGTCTAGATGCAAAGTTTGACCTAGATGTATGTTTATGCATGTGTGCTTTTATGGGTGTATGTTGTATTTTTGCCTTGATATTAGTAGAAGAAGGTGTAGAAGAAGATGCAGCAGGCAAAGTTGATTTTATTGTATTATATGGCAACTTTGTACTAGATGAAACAAACTTAGTCTTTTTATTTACTTTTTCATTTTCTTCTTTATAGCCTAAGCCGGTTTTATCATTACCATACTTTTGTGATGAGATGAGTGTGTCTAACATGTTTGTACCGGATTTAAACTGTTCTAAGGTTTTCTCTAAGCCTAGTTTGCATGATTTAAGTGTAGACACTTCATTTTCATAATCATGCATCTTGGTTTTCAACGCACTATTTTCGGTTCTTAAGGTTTGTTTATTATTTCTAGATGACTCAATTTTAGTCTTTAATGAATCAAGAGCATTTGATGACTCTTGTTTGAAAGACTCTAATTGATTAGAAAGTTCCAAGTTGGTTGTCTTCAACTTGTCATTTTCTTCAATTAGTTTCTTTTTCTCTTTTGACAACCTTTTACAATGAGCATGTATTTTCATGAATTCATCATACATTTCATCGAAAGTCATCTCATTATCAGAATCAAAATCAGGAGTAGATGTTACCTCTTTCGTAGACTTTGAGAACGCTCCTTTATGAGAGATAGATGACATGATGTATGATTTTAGATGAATACCTTGAATCTTTAATCAAGTGAATACAAATGCTCCAAACCTTCTTGAAGTGTTCAAATGCTCCAAACCTTCTTGAAGTGTTCAAATGCTCCAAACCTTCTTGATTTGGGATTAGCAGGCAACTATGATTTCTTGCTTCTTAGCCTTGTCTTGTTTGTACGGTGTTGAATCTTGCTTCTTTTGAGTGGTGTTGGTCTGGCTCTGATACCAAATGTTTGACCGTGCACCTGGAATAAACACCACTAGAGGGGGGGTGAATAGTGGTTAGCGGAAATTACACTACAACCCTTTGTTAAAATCCCCTTTGAAAACAGAATCTGAAACCACCTCAGATTCAGAACCCGTTTTTCAAAAATTCACAAATAATTGTACACAACTCCAAAAATTATAAAACTTTCCAGAATTTAACATCAATGAGTTAGAAAGATTCTATCAAAAAATCAGACAAAAATAAGATCGTTTGACCCTTCAAATAAATAAAAAGATTCAGATGGTCAATCTGGATAGAATTGGACAGAATGTTGATGATTTTGCAAAACGTGTTTCTCTTTGAATACTCAACCAAAAAGGTTGATCTTTATATCAAAACACTCTTTAGGATGTGTAGATGAAGTTTCCAAAAGCCCCTGACCTTAACCAACTCTTGAAAAATACAGAATTTAATTTTTCTCAAAACTGGTCAGATTGCATCCAGATTGGAGCAGTTATCTTGCAAAGACTGAAAGACTAACTTTTCCTTGCTCAAATCAAGTGATTCTTGTTGCAAATGAAAGCTAACAATCTGAAGTATAACTCCACCAAAAATCACGAATTTTGAAAATGTTTAGCTATTTTTTCAAATTGTGAGAAGTTGTGTGAAAACTGCAGTCAAAAACGGGCAGAAAATAGAAATAAAGAAACAAGAGAAGAACACCAAGAATTTATCCTGGTTCGGTCAATGTGACCTACTCCAGTCCCAAGGAACACCTTTCCTTGGATTTCACTATCAAATGAACACCTTACAACAAGAGTCAAGCTTGATCCTTGGGTTATACACCAACCCTATTCAAGACTTGGATAATCACTTCTATGCAACTCTTGGTTACAACACCTCTACCACCTATTGATGTAGCCTTATAAATTTGGCTAATCAATCATACAAATCCAACTCAAGAAGGTGTGTATAGTGTAGCTGGACAACAAAGAAAATTGGAACACCTTAGCTACACAAAGTATGACCGAAAATATGAGAAGAGAATAGCAAGACAACAATCTTCAATTTTGCTTTCAAGTGTGTGTCTTCTCTTCTTCACCTTGCCTTCTATTTATAGAGTGAATTGATGGCATATTCCCTCAAACTTTTAGACCATAATATGGCTGAGAATTTTGAATTAAAACACCTCCATAATCATCTCCAACAATCTTGTCTCCATTACATTCAAATTTGAAATTTCAAGTTGGCAAGTTTTGCCAACTAGCTTGCTTTTGGTTTGTCTTCTTGTCTCCAACTCATAAAATGAGAAAAACATCATCTCCAGCTGTATAATCACGTTTTGGAGGCTGTGTATATGTGTACCAACTCAGGTTTTTGAGGAGAAATCAACAAATAATAGTTGACAAGGTTATGTCAACATATAATATCAAAATTCCCATTTCTTCTTGACATATTGTGATGAATCTTGCACCAAGGACACCTTGTAATCTCTGAAAGATAATGATTAAGAACCTCCAATAACATATATATATAAGATTCTTCAAGAGAAAATAGAACGTGACATCGAATACCGTCGCATATCCCGTCACCGTCGATAAAATCATCAAATGAGAGAATAAAATAGAATACCACCAAATAATCTTCAAGAATATATTAAATGAACTCCAGAATGAATATAATAAGATACTCAAGAGATTCCTTGAGTAAAAATACCGAGACCGTCTTCGGGGGTAAAATGACCAAAATGCCCCTAGTGAGATAAAACTCCAGAAATGACCCCGATGGTCAGAAATAATCACAATATCACCTTTGTCATGATATCCAAGATAATAATATGCACTTGAAATATTTTTCACCATATGATGTTCCTACAAAACTTAAAATACCAATTTTGCCCTTTTCGGTAAGTTGTAGAAACTTCCAAGGCACGTTAGTCTCAAGACAATAATAATCAACAAAAACACATAATAAGCACATAATGAGCATGTATAAATCATGTACAAATGAAAACAACCATTTTATCACATTTTAGAAAATTATTTCTAAAAACTCTAGGCATCGATCGATCGAAGTGCCTCAGCTTCATAGATCGATGTCTCACATAAATGTTCAGGTTTTGTCTCTGACCTACATCGATCGACTGAAGTGAGAGTTTGATGTACATTGATCGATCGATGTGTCTCAGGTTTAGAGATCGATGTCTCACAGAAAGGTCTTAAACTTTTCTGCCTTACATAGATCGATCGAAGTGAGAGATCTATGTACATAGATCGATCGATGTGCAACAACCTGAGAGATCGATGTCAACTTGTTCAACTTATTCAACTTTTAATCACATATAACACCATGTGTGACATTTTTAAGTATTCATCACTTAAAATCATGACTTTGAAAATTATCCAAACATATTTCTCAACATTCTCCCCCTTTTGGATGATTTTCAAAATAACCTAACATGATTTTAATGTCCCAACTTATAACCAAATGTTTAGCCAAAAGTTTAACCAAATGTTTTCAACTATGTTTTCAACTTTTAAATAGTATGCCGCTCCCCCGCAACTCATACTCTCCCCCTTAACCTATGCTCCAAAATTTATACCAATAAAAACTTAGCATATGATTCATCATGACTTACCAACTAAAACATGACTTGCCAACTAAAATCATGTTCTTATTCTATCTCCCCCTTTATTTTGCAAATCATGCAAAAGATAGAACTATACAATGGTATCGTAAGTCATCATTCCTAATTTGGCTCGTAAGTTTTCAAAAGTGGCTTGATTAAGGGGTTTGGTGAAGATGTCAGCGATTTGGTGATCAGTTCTTAGATGGTTTATCACTATATCCTCATTTTGAACATGATCGCGAAGAAAGTGATATCGCACCTCAATGTGTTTGGCCTTAGAATGAAGCACCGGATTTCGGGAAAGATTGATTGCACTTATGCTATCGCAGAAAATTGGAATCTTATTCATTTTAATGCCAAAATCACTAAGTTGCTGTTTAAGCCAAAGTATTTGGGTAGTACATAAACTCAAAGCAATATACTCGGCTTCAGTGGTAGAAAGAGCTACACTAGCTTGCTTTTTAGAAAACCAAGAGATCAAATTGGTTCCTATGAATTGACATGTACCGCTAGTGGATTTTCTATCTAACCTGCAACCACCAGAATCAGCATCACTATATGCGTGTAATTCCAACTTAGCGTTTCTATCATACCACAGTCCTAAGTGAGGTGTATGCTTAAGATATCTAAAGATCTTTTTCACTGCATTGTAATGTGATACCTTAGGACAAGATTGAAATCTAGCACACATACACACACTAAACATAATATCAGGTCTTGATGCAGTTAAGTATAACAATGAGCCAATCATAGACCTATAAAGTGCGTCATCAAAAGATTTACCATTTTCATCCTTATCAAGTTTGGTACTAACACTCATAGGGGTAGTTGTAGGTTTCAACTCTTCAAAGCCAAACTTCTTAATCATATCATTGACATACTTAAGTTGGCTAATGTGAATTCCTTGAGGGGTTTGTTTGATTTGAAGTCCTAAGAAATAATTCAACTTTCCTACCATTGACATTTCAAACTCTGACTTCATACATTCTTCGAAGTCTTTTACTAAAGTAGGGTTAGTTGAACCAAAGATTATATCATCTACGTATATTTGAACTATTAACAAATCATTATCTTTTCTTCTTAGGAATAATGTGTTGTCGATGGTCCCCATTTGATAATTATTTGCAATAAGAAAGTTTGCAAATCTATCATACCAAGCTCTTGGAGCTTGTTTTAAACCATATAGAGCTTTCTTAAGCTTATAAACATGGTTCGGATTCTTCGGATCTTCGAATCCAGGAGGTTGTTTTACAAACACTTCTTCTTGGATGTATCCATTCAAGAACGCACTTTTGACATCCATTTGGAAGAGCTTAATTTTGCTTATACTTGCAATCGCAAGTAACAATCTAATTGCTTCTAGTCGTGCAACGGGTGCAAAGGTTTCTTCATAATCTATTCCTTCTTGTTGATTATAACCTTGTGCGACTAGTCTAGCCTTATTCCTTGTAATATTTCCTTGTTCATCCATTTTATTCCTAAAAACCCATTTAGTTCCTATGATAGACTTGTCTTCAGGTTTAGGTACTAAGTCCCACACGTTGTTCCTTGTGAATTGATTTAATTCCTCATGCATAGCATCTATTCATGATATGTCACCTAAGGCTTCCTTTACGTTCTTAGGTTCTAATTGTGAGATTAAGCTATGTCCTTCGAGTTGACTTATATTTCTACGTGTTTTAACCCCAATACTTGGATCCCCAATGATTAGTTCTCTAGGGTGCCACCAATTCCTAGATTGATTAAGTTCACCCTCATCTTGTTCAAATATTTCATTAGTGTGAACGTTATCATATGTAATTGGATCATTAGTTGTATCTTCTAATTGTAGAGTCTCTTGATTTATTTCATCTAAGGGTTCATGTTTGTCTTGTTCAGGGGGAGTTGGTTCTAGATGATCAAGTACAGGCTCAAGTAATACAGCATCATCAAACATAATTTCAACATTTGTTTCTTGTTTATGTTGATGTTTATCATTAACTTCAAAACATGCATTTTCATTGAATTTCACATGTATGGATTCAATTATTTTTCTAGATGCAGGATTATAACACATATATGCTCTTGAGTTAGGTGAATACCCAACAAATATGCATTCAATAGACTTTTGTTCAAATTTATCTAGATTATCCTTAGTGTTTAGCACAAAACATTTACATCCAAATACTTTAAGATAATCTATCTTAGGTTGTCTATTGTTTAGAAATTCATAAGGCGTTTTATTTAATTTCTTTCTAATAGTGAGTCTATTTATAATATAGCATGCACAACTAACAGCTTCAGCCCATAAATATTTAGGTAATTTATTTTCACACAGCATTGTCCTAGCAACTTCTTGAATCGTTCTATTTTTACGTTCAACAACTCTATTGAGTTGTGGTGTTCTAGGTGGTGAGAATTCATGTTTGATTCCATATAGTTCGCAAAATTTGATTACGTCTTTGTTTTTAAATTATCCACCTCTATCGCTTCTAATTCTTTTAACATTTTCTTCATAAATGCTTTCAAGTTGCTTAATAAGGGTTTCGATTGCTAATGGAGCATCGTCTTTGTGTGTTAAGAACAACGTCCATGTGTAGCGTGAGTAATCATCTACTATGACACACACATAGTAGTGTCCACCTAGACTTCTTGTCCTACTTGGACCAAATAAGTCTAAGTGAAGCAATTCTAGTACATGACTAGTACTCACTTTATGTTTCGGTTTTAAGGTTTCTTTAATGTGTTTTCCCTTAATACATATTTCACACATTTGAAAATTATCTAAGTCTAACTTAGGCATTCCTCTAATTAAATTCTTCTTAGACAATTTCTTAATAGTTGAAATTCCTATATGGCCTAATCTTCTATGGCATAAATTTACATCTAAGTCATGTGGTATTAGACACTTAACCTTAGCATCTAACATGTTATCTAAGGTAAGAGTATAAATATTTCCATCTCCATTTCCTTTTAAAACCGTTTCTCCTTTTTCATTTATTATATCACAAGAATTGGGAAGAAAGGAGACATTATAACCACAATCTATAAGTTGAGAAATACTAAGTAAATTATAAGATAGATTGCTTACTAATGACACATTTCGTATTTGAAATGTGTTAGGGTCCCCAATTGTTCCTTTTCCAATAACCTTGTCCTTGGTTGTTGTCATCGAATGTTACTTTTCCTCCATTCTTGATATGTTCCAATTCGATGAATAGTTTGGGGTTCCCCGTCATATGCCTCGAACATCCACTATCTAAAAACCAATTGATTTTTAGATTCTTTGACTTTGCCTCCTTCTTGCATTCCTTGCGTTTATCCTACAATGGAGACAAAGTTTTAGGTACCCTTTATTTGGGTCCTTGAATGTTAGGGGCACTATTCTTGTTTAGATATCCCTTAGGTATCCAAACTTGAATATACCTTCTAGGCACATTTTTAGCATGGTTAAAATAAGAAGGATAAGCATATAGATGATTATTCCACATAAGTGAAGATACATTGTTATACATGTTGTGCCAAGGTTGATAATCATTATAGGATGGCCGAATTTTATAATGTGCATAAGGCATGCGATTTTGTTTCTTGAATGGCGCAGTGTAAGTGTGTTCATAGGCATTTCTATAAGACTTATAAGAGTGCTGCCTATACTTAGGTTTATAATATGTTGAATGCATTTTATTATGTCTCGTTGCATTTGTATACATATAGGCATAATTTCTAGGTTGTCTAGATGCAAAGTTTGACCTAGATGTATGTTTATGCATGTGTGCTTTTATGGGTGTATGTTGTATTTTTGCCTTGATATTAGTAGAAGAAGGTGTAGAAGAAGATGCAGCAGGCAAAGTTGATTTTATTGTATTATATGGCAACTTTGTACTAGATGAAACAAACTTAGTCTTTTTATTTACTTTTTCATTTTCTTCTTTATAGCCTAAGCCGGTTTTATCATTACCATACTTTTGTGATGAGATGAGTGTGTCTAACATGTTTGTACCGGATTTAAACTGTTCTAAGGTTTTCTCTAAGCCTAGTTTGCATGATTTAAGTGTAGACACTTCATTTTCATAATCATGCATCTTGGTTTTCAACGCACTATTTTCGGTTCTTAAGGTTTGTTTATTATTTCTAGATGACTCAATTTTAGTCTTTAATGAATCAAGAGCATTTGATGACTCTTGTTTGAAAGACTCTAATTGATTAGAAAGTTCCAAGTTGGTTGTCTTCAACTTGTCATTTTCTTCAATTAGTTTCTTTTTCTCTTTTGACAACCTTTTACAATGAGCATGTATTTTCATGAATTCATCATACATTTCATCGAAAGTCATCTCATTATCAGAATCAAAATCAGGAGTAGATGTTACCTCTTTCGTAGACTTTGAGAACGCTCCTTTATGAGAGATAGATGACATGATGTATGATTTTAGATGAATACCTTGAATCTTTAATCAAGTGAATACAAATGCTCCAAACCTTCTTGAAGTGTTCAAATGCTCCAAACCTTCTTGATTTGGGATTAGCAGGCAACTATGATTTCTTGCTTCTTAGCCTTGTCTTGTTTGTACGGTGTTGAATCTTGCTTCTTTTGAGTGGTTTTGGTCTGACTCTGATACCAAATGTTTGACCGTGCACCTGCAATAAACACCACTAGAGGGGGGGTGAATAGTGGTTAGCGGAAATTACACTACAACCCTTTGTTAAAATCCCCTTTGAAAACAGAATCTGAAACCACATCAGATTCAGAACCCGTTTTTCAAAAATTCACAAATAATTGTACACAACTCCAAAAATTATGAAACTTTCCAGAATTTAACATCAATGAGTTAGAAAGATTCTATCCAAAAATCAGACAAAAATAAGATCGTTTGGCCCTTCAAATAAATAAAAAGATTCAGATGGTCAATCTAGATAGAATTGGACAGAATGTTGATGATTTTGCAAAACGTGTTTCTCTTTGAATACTCAACCAAAAAGGTTGATCTTTATATCAAAACACTCTTTAGGATGTGTAGATGAAGTTTCCAAAAGCCCCTGACCTTAACCAACTCTTGAAAAATACAGAATTTAATTTTTCTCAAAACTGGTCAGATTGCATCCAGATTGGAGCAGTTATTTTGCAAAGACTGAAAGACTAACTTTTCCTTGCTCAAATCAAGTGATTATTGTTGCAAATGAAAGCTAACAATCTGAAGTATAACTCCACCAAAAATCACGAATTTTGAAAATGTTTAGCTATTTTTTCAAATTGTGAGAAGTTGTGTAAAAACTGCAGTCAAAAACGGGCAGAAAATAGAAATAAAGAAACAAGAGAAGAACACCAAGAATTTATCCTGGTTCGGTCAATGTGACCTACTCCAGTCCCAAGGAACACCTTTCCTTGGATTTCACTATCAAATGAACACCTTACAACAAGAGCCAAGCTTGATCCTTGGGTTATACACCAACCCTATTCAAGACTTGGATAATCACTTCTATGCAACTCTTGGTTACAACACCTCTACCACCTATTGATGTAGCCTTATAAATTTGGCTAATCAATCATACAAATCCAACTCAAGAAGGTGTGTATAGTGTAGCTGGACAACAAAGAAAATTGGAACACCTTAGCTACACAAAGTATGACCGAAAATATGAGAAGAGAATAGCAAGACAACAATCTTCAATTTTGCTTTCAAGTGTGTGTCTTCTCTTCTTCACCTTGCCTTCTATTTATAGAGTGAATTGATGGCATATTCCCTCAAACTTTTAGACCATAATATGGCTGAGAATTTTGAATTAAAACACCTCCATAATCATCTCCAACAATCTTGTCTATATTACATTCAAATTTGAAATTTCAAGTTGGCAACTTTTGCCAACTAGCTTGCTTTTGGTTTGTCTTCTTGTCTCCAACTCATAAAATGAGAAAAACATCATCTCCAACTGTATAATCACGTTTTGGAGGCTGTGTATATGTGTACCAACTCAGATTTTTGAGGAGAAATCAACAAATAATAGTTGACAAGGTTATGTCAACATATAATATCAAAATTCCCATTTCTTCTTGACATATTGTGATGAATCTTGCACCAAGGACACCTTGTAATCTCTGAAAGATGATGATTAAGAACCTCCAATAACATATATATAAGAGTCTTCAAGAGAAAATAGAACGTGACATCGAATACCGTCGCATATCCCGCCACCGTCGATAAAATCATCAAATGAGAGAATAAAATAGAATACCACCAAATAATCTTCAAGAATATATTAAATGAACTCCAGAATGAATATAATAAGATACTCAAGAGATTCCTTGAGTAAAAATACCGAGACCATCTTCGGGGGTAAAATGACCAAAATGCCCCTAGTGAGATAAAACTCCAGAAATGACCCCGATGGTCAGAAATAATCACAATACCACCTTTGTCATGATAACCAAGATAATAATATGCACTTGAAATATTTTTCACCATATGATGTTCCTACAAAACTTAAAATACCAATTTTGCCCTTTTCGGTAAGTTGTAGAAACTTCCAAGGCACGTTAGTCTCAAGACAATAATAATCAACAAAAACACATAATAAGCACATAATGAGCATGTATAAATCATGTACAAATGAAAACAACCATTTTATCACATTTTAGAAAATTATTTCTAAAAACTCTAGGCATCGATCGATCGAAGTGCCTCAGCTTCATAGATCGATGTCTCACATAAATGTTCAGGTTTTGTCTCTGACCTACATCGATCGACTGAAGTGAGAGTTTGATGTACATTGATCGATCGATGTGTCTCAGGTTTAGAGATCGATGTCTCACAGAAAGGTCTTAAACTTTTCTGCCTTACATAGATCGATCGAAGTGAGAGATCTATGTACATAGATCGATCGATGTGCAACAACCTGAGAGATCGATGTCAACTTGTTCAACTTATTCAACTTTTAATCACATATAACACCATGTGTGACATTTTTAAGTATTCATCACTTAAAATCATGACTTTGAAAATTATCCAAACATATTTCTCAACATTCTCCCCCTTTTGGATGATTTTCAAAATAACCTAACATGATTTTAATGTCCCAACTTATAACCAAATGTTTAGCCAAAAGTTTAACCAAATGTTTTCAACTATGTTTTCAACTTTTAAATAGTATGCCGCTCCCCCGCAACTCATACATTCATCATGACTTACCAACTAAAACATGACTTGCCAACTAAAATCATGTTCTTATTCTATCTCCCCCTTTATTTTGCAAATCATGCAAAAGATAGAACTATACAATGGTATCGTAAGTCATCATTCCTAATTTGGCTCGTAAGTTTTCAAAAGTGGCTTGATTAAGGGGTTTGGTGAAGATGTCAGCGATTTGGTGATCAGTTCTTAGATGGTTTATCACTATATCCTCATTTTGAACATGATCGCGAAGAAAGTGATATCGCACCTCAATGTGTTTGGCCTTAGAATGAAGCACCGGATTTCGGGAAAGATTGATTGCACTTATGCTATCGCAGAAAATTGGAATCTTATTCATTTTAATGCCAAAATCACTAAGTTGCTGTTTAAGCCAAAGTATTTGGGTAGTACATAAACTCAAAGCAATATACTCGGCTTCAGTGGTAGAAAGAGCTACACTAGCTTGCTTTTTAGAAAACCAAGAGATCAAATTGGTTCCTATGAATTGACATGTACCGCTAGTGGATTTTCTATCTAACCTGCAACCACCAGAATCAGCATCACTATATGCGTGTAATTCCAACTTAGCGTTTCTATCATACCACAGTCCTAAGTGAGGTGTATGCTTAAGATATCTAAAGATCTTTTTCACTGCATTGTAATGTGATACCTTAGGACAAGATTGAAATCTAGCACACATACACACACTAAACATAATATCAGGTCTTGATGCAGTTAAGTATAACAATGAGCCAATCATAGACCTATAAAGTGCGTCATCAAAAGATTTACCATTTTCATCCTTATCAAGTTTGGTACTAACACTCATAGGGGTAGTTGTAGGTTTCAACTCTTCAAAGCCAAACTTCTTAATCATATCATTGACATACTTAAGTTGGCTAATGTGAATTCCTTGAGGGGTTTGTTTGATTTGAAGTCCTAAGAAATAATTCAACTTTCCTACCATTGACATTTCAAACTCTGACTTCATACATTCTTCGAAGTCTTTTACTAAAGTAGGGTTAGTTGAACCAAAGATTATATCATCTACGTATATTTGAACTATTAACAAATCATTATCTTTTCTTCTTAGGAATAATGTGTTGTCGATGGTCCCCATTTGATAATTATTTGCAATAAGAAAGTTTGCAAATCTATCATACCAAGCTCTTGGAGCTTGTTTTAAACCATATAGAGCTTTCTTAAGCTTATAAACATGGTTCGGATTCTTCGGATCTTCGAATCCAGGAGGTTGTTTTACAAACACTTCTTCTTGGATGTATCCATTCAAGAACGCACTTTTGACATCCATTTGGAAGAGCTTAATTTTGCTTATACTTGCAATCGCAAGTAACAATCTAATTGCTTCTAGTCGTGCAACGGGTGCAAAGGTTTCTTCATAATCTATTCCTTCTTGTTGATTATAACCTTGTGCGACTAGTCTAGCCTTATTCCTTGTAATATTTCCTTGTTCATCCATTTTATTCCTAAAAACCCATTTAGTTCCTATGATAGACTTGTCTTCAGGTTTAGGTACTAAGTCCCACACGTTGTTCCTTGTGAATTGATTTAATTCCTCATGCATAGCATCTATTCATGATATGTCACCTAAGGCTTCCTTTACGTTCTTAGGTTCTAATTGTGAGATTAAGCTATGTCCTTCGAGTTGACTTATATTTCTACGTGTTTTAACCCCAATACTTGGATCCCCAATGATTAGTTCTCTAGGGTGCCACCAATTCCTAGATTGATTAAGTTCACCCTCATCTTGTTCAAATATTTCATTAGTGTGAACGTTATCATATGTAATTGGATCATTAGTTGTATCTTCTAATTGTAGAGTCTCTTGATTTATTTCATCTAAGGGTTCATGTTTGTCTTGTTCAGGGGGAGTTGGTTCTAGATGATCAAGTACAGGCTCAAGTAATACAGCATCATCAAACATAATTTCAACATTTGTTTCTTGTTTATGTTGATGTTTATCATTAACTTCAAAACATGCATTTTCATTGAATTTCACATGTATGGATTCAATTATTTTTCTAGATGCAGGATTATAACACATATATGCTCTTGAGTTAGGTGAATACCCAACAAATATGCATTCAATAGACTTTTGTTCAAATTTATCTAGATTATCCTTAGTGTTTAGCACAAAACATTTACATCCAAATACTTTAAGATAATCTATCTTAGGTTGTCTATTGTTTAGAAATTCATAAGGCGTTTTATTTAATTTCTTTCTAATAGTGAGTCTATTTATAATATAGCATGCACAACTAACAGCTTCAGCCCATAAATATTTAGGTAATTTATTTTCACACAGCATTGTCCTAGCAACTTCTTGAATCGTTCTATTTTTACGTTCAACAACTCTATTGAGTTGTGGTGTTCTAGGTGGTGAGAATTCATGTTTGATTCCATATAGTTCGCAAAATTTGATTACGTCTTTGTTTTTAAATTATCCACCTCTATCGCTTCTAATTCTTTTAACATTTTCTTCATAAATGCTTTCAAGTTGCTTAATAAGGGTTTCGATTGCTAATGGAGCATCGTCTTTGTGTGTTAAGAACAACGTCCATGTGTAGCGTGAGTAATCATCTACTATGACACACACATAGTAGTGTCCACCTAGACTTCTTGTCCTACTTGGACCAAATAAGTCTAAGTGAAGCAATTCTAGTACATGACTAGTACTCACTTTATGTTTCGGTTTTAAGGTTTCTTTAATGTGTTTTCCCTTAATACATATTTCACACATTTGAAAATTATCTAAGTCTAACTTAGGCATTCCTCTAATTAAATTCTTCTTAGACAATTTCTTAATAGTTGAAATTCCTATATGGCCTAATCTTCTATGGCATAAATTTACATCTAAGTCATGTGGTATTAGACACTTAACCTTAGCATCTAACATGTTATCTAAGGTAAGAGTATAAATATTTCCATCTCCATTTCCTTTTAAAACCGTTTCTCCTTTTTCATTTATTATATCACAAGAATTGGGAAGAAAGGAGACATTATAACCACAATCTATAAGTTGAGAAATACTAAGTAAATTATAAGATAGATTGCTTACTAATGACACATTTCGTATTTGAAATGTGTTAGGGTCCCCAATTGTTCCTTTTCCAATAACCTTGCCTTGGTTGTTGTCATCGAATGTTACTTTTCCTCCATTCTTGATATGTTCCAATTCGATGAATAGTTTGGGGTTCCCCGTCATATGCCTCGAACATCCACTATCTAAAAACCAATTGATTTTTAGATTCTTTGACTTTGCCTCCTTCTTGCATTCCTTGCGTTTATCCTACAATGGAGACAAAGTTTTAGGTACCCTTTATTTGGGTCCTTGAATGTTAGGGGCACTATTCTTGTTTAGATATCCCTTAGGTATCCAAACTTGAATATACCTTCTAGGCACATTTTTAGCATGGTTAAAATAAGAAGGATAAGCATATAGATGATTATTCCACATAAGTGAAGATACATTGTTATACATGTTGTGCCAAGGTTGATAATCATTATAGGATGGCCGAATTTTATAATGTGCATAAGGCATGCGATTTTGTTTCTTGAATGGCGCAGTGTAAGTGTGTTCATAGGCATTTCTATAAGACTTATAAGAGTGCTGCCTATACTTAGGTTTATAATATGTTGAATGCATTTTATTATGTCTCGTTGCATTTGTATACATATAGGCATAATTTCTAGGTTGTCTAGATGCAAAGTTTGACCTAGATGTATGTTTATGCATGTGTGCTTTTATGGGTGTATGTTGTATTTTTGCCTTGATATTAGTAGAAGAAGGTGTAGAAGAAGATGCAGCAGGCAAAGTTGATTTTATTGTATTATATGGCAACTTTGTACTAGATGAAACAAACTTAGTCTTTTTATTTACTTTTTCATTTTCTTCTTTATAGCCTAAGCCGGTTTTATCATTACCATACTTTTGTGATGAGATGAGTGTGTCTAACATGTTTGTACCGGATTTAAACTGTTCTAAGGTTTTCTCTAAGCCTAGTTTGCATGATTTAAGTGTAGACACTTCATTTTCATAATCATGCATCTTGGTTTTCAACGCACTATTTTCGGTTCTTAAGGTTTGTTTATTATTTCTAGATGACTCAATTTTAGTCTTTAATGAATCAAGAGCATTTGATGACTCTTGTTTGAAAGACTCTAATTGATTAGAAAGTTCCAAGTTGGTTGTCTTCAACTTGTCATTTTCTTCAATTAGTTTCTTTTTCTCTTTTGACAACCTTTTACAATGAGCATGTATTTTCATGAATTCATCATACATTTCATCGAAAGTCATCTCATTATCAGAATCAAAATCAGGAGTAGATGTTACCTCTTTCGTAGACTTTGAGAACGCTCCTTTATGAGAGATAGATGACATGATGTATGATTTTAGATGAATACCTTGAATCTTTAATCAAGTGAATACAAATGCTCCAAACCTTCTTGAAGTGTTCAAATGCTCCAAACCTTCTTGATTTGGGATTAGCAGGCAACTATGATTTCTTGCTTCTTAGCCTTGTCTTGTTTGTACGGTGTTGAATCTTGCTTCTTTTGAGTGGTTTTGGTCTGACTCTGATACCAAATGTTTGACCGTGCACCTGCAATAAACACCACTAGAGGGGGGGTGAATAGTGGTTAGCGGAAATTACACTACAACCCTTTGTTAAAATCCCCTTTGAAAACAGAATCTGAAACCACATCAGATTCAGAACCCGTTTTTCAAAAATTCACAAATAATTGTACACAACTCCAAAAATTATGAAACTTTCCAGAATTTAACATCAATGAGTTAGAAAGATTCTATCCAAAAATCAGACAAAAATAAGATCGTTTGGCCCTTCAAATAAATAAAAAGATTCAGATGGTCAATCTAGATAGAATTGGACAGAATGTTGATGATTTTGCAAAACGTGTTTCTCTTTGAATACTCAACCAAAAAGGTTGATCTTTATATCAAAACACTCTTTAGGATGTGTAGATGAAGTTTCCAAAAGCCCCTGACCTTAACCAACTCTTGAAAAATACAGAATTTAATTTTTCTCAAAACTGGTCAGATTGCATCCAGATTGGAGCAGTTATTTTGCAAAGACTGAAAGACTAACTTTTCCTTGCTCAAATCAAGTGATTATTGTTGCAAATGAAAGCTAACAATCTGAAGTATAACTCCACCAAAAATCACGAATTTTGAAAATGTTTAGCTATTTTTTCAAATTGTGAGAAGTTGTGTAAAAACTGCAGTCAAAAACGGGCAGAAAATAGAAATAAAGAAACAAGAGAAGAACACCAAGAATTTATCCTGGTTCGGTCAATGTGACCTACTCCAGTCCCAAGGAACACCTTTCCTTGGATTTCACTATCAAATGAACACCTTACAACAAGAGCCAAGCTTGATCCTTGGGTTATACACCAACCCTATTCAAGACTTGGATAATCACTTCTATGCAACTCTTGGTTACAACACCTCTACCACCTATTGATGTAGCCTTATAAATTTGGCTAATCAATCATACAAATCCAACTCAAGAAGGTGTGTATAGTGTAGCTGGACAACAAAGAAAATTGGAACACCTTAGCTACACAAAGTATGACCGAAAATATGAGAAGAGAATAGCAAGACAACAATCTTCAATTTTGCTTTCAAGTGTGTGTCTTCTCTTCTTCACCTTGCCTTCTATTTATAGAGTGAATTGATGGCATATTCCCTCAAACTTTTAGACCATAATATGGCTGAGAATTTTGAATTAAAACACCTCCATAATCATCTCCAACAATCTTGTCTATATTACATTCAAATTTGAAATTTCAAGTTGGCAACTTTTGCCAACTAGCTTGCTTTTGGTTTGTCTTCTTGTCTCCAACTCATAAAATGAGAAAAACATCATCTCCAACTGTATAATCACGTTTTGGAGGCTGTGTATATGTGTACCAACTCAGATTTTGAGGAGAAATCAACAAATAATAGTTGACAAGGTTATGTCAACATATAATATCAAAATTCCCATTTCTTCTTGACATATTGTGATGAATCTTGCACCAAGGACACCTTGTAATCTCTGAAAGATGATGATTAAGAACCTCCAATAACATATATATAAGAGTCTTCAAGAGAAAATAGAACGTGACATCGAATACCGTCGCATATCCCGCCACCGTCGATAAAATCATCAAATGAGAGAATAAAATAGAATACCACCAAATAATCTTCAAGAATATATTAAATGAACTCCAGAATGAATATAATAAGATACTCAAGAGATTCCTTGAGTAAAAATACCGAGACCATCTTCGGGGGTAAAATGACCAAAATGCCCCTAGTGAGATAAAACTCCAGAAATGACCCCGATGGTCAGAAATAATCACAATACCACCTTTGTCATGATAACCAAGATAATAATATGCACTTGAAATATTTTTCACCATATGATGTTCCTACAAAACTTAAAATACCAATTTTGCCCTTTTCGGTAAGTTGTAGAAACTTCCAAGGCACGTTAGTCTCAAGACAATAATAATCAACAAAAACACATAATAAGCACATAATGAGCATGTATAAATCATGTACAAATGAAAACAACCATTTTATCACATTTTAGAAAATTATTTCTAAAAACTCTAGGCATCGATCGATCGAAGTGCCTCAGCTTCATAGATCGATGTCTCACATAAATGTTCAGGTTTTGTCTCTGACCTACATCGATCGACTGAAGTGAGAGTTTGATGTACATTGATCGATCGATGTGTCTCAGGTTTAGAGATCGATGTCTCACAGAAAGGTCTTAAACTTTTCTGCCTTACATAGATCGATCGAAGTGAGAGATCTATGTACATAGATCGATCGATGTGCAACAACCTGAGAGATCGATGTCAACTTGTTCAACTTATTCAACTTTTAATCACATATAACACCATGTGTGACATTTTTAAGTATTCATCACTTAAAATCATGACTTTGAAAATTATCCAAACATATTTCTCAACATTCTCCCCCTTTTGGATGATTTTCAAAATAACCTAACATGATTTTAATGTCCCAACTTATAACCAAATGTTTAGCCAAAAGTTTAACCAAATGTTTTCAACTATGTTTTCAACTTTTAAATAGTATGCCGCTCCCCCGCAACTCATACATTCATCATGACTTACCAACTAAAACATGACTTGCCAACTAAAATCATGTTCTTATTCTATCTCCCCCTTTATTTTGCAAATCATGCAAAAGATAGAACTATACAATGGTATCGTAAGTCATCATTCCTAATTTGGCTCGTAAGTTTTCAAAAGTGGCTTGATTAAGGGGTTTGGTGAAGATGTCAGCGATTTGGTGATCAGTTCTTAGATGGTTTATCACTATATCCTCATTTTGAACATGATCGCGAAGAAAGTGATATCGCACCTCAATGTGTTTGGCCTTAGAATGAAGCACCGGATTTCGGGAAAGATTGATTGCACTTATGCTATCGCAGAAAATTGGAATCTTATTCATTTTAATGCCAAAATCACTAAGTTGCTGTTTAAGCCAAAGTATTTGGGTAGTACATAAACTCAAAGCAATATACTCGGCTTCAGTGGTAGAAAGAGCTACACTAGCTTGCTTTTTAGAAAACCAAGAGATCAAATTGGTTCCTATGAATTGACATGTACCGCTAGTGGATTTTCTATCTAACCTGCAACCACCAGAATCAGCATCACTATATGCGTGTAATTCCAACTTAGCGTTTCTATCATACCACAGTCCTAAGTGAGGTGTATGCTTAAGATATCTAAAGATCTTTTTCACTGCATTGTAATGTGATACCTTAGGACAAGATTGAAATCTAGCACACATACACACACTAAACATAATATCAGGTCTTGATGCAGTTAAGTATAACAATGAGCCAATCATAGACCTATAAAGTGCGTCATCAAAAGATTTACCATTTTCATCCTTATCAAGTTTGGTACTAACACTCATAGGGGTAGTTGTAGGTTTCAACTCTTCAAAGCCAAACTTCTTAATCATATCATTGACATACTTAAGTTGGCTAATGTGAATTCCTTGAGGGGTTTGTTTGATTTGAAGTCCTAAGAAATAATTCAACTTTCCTACCATTGACATTTCAAACTCTGACTTCATACATTCTTCGAAGTCTTTTACTAAAGTAGGGTTAGTTGAACCAAAGATTATATCATCTACGTATATTTGAACTATTAACAAATCATTATCTTTTCTTCTTAGGAATAATGTGTTGTCGATGGTCCCCATTTGATAATTATTTGCAATAAGAAAGTTTGCAAATCTATCATACCAAGCTCTTGGAGCTTGTTTTAAACCATATAGAGCTTTCTTAAGCTTATAAACATGGTTCGGATTCTTCGGATCTTCGAATCCAGGAGGTTGTTTTACAAACACTTCTTCTTGGATGTATCCATTCAAGAACGCACTTTTGACATCCATTTGGAAGAGCTTAATTTTGCTTATACTTGCAATCGCAAGTAACAATCTAATTGCTTCTAGTCGTGCAACGGGTGCAAAGGTTTCTTCATAATCTATTCCTTCTTGTTGATTATAACCTTGTGCGACTAGTCTAGCCTTATTCCTTGTAATATTTCCTTGTTCATCCATTTTATTCCTAAAAACCCATTTAGTTCCTATGATAGACTTGTCTTCAGGTTTAGGTACTAAGTCCCACACGTTGTTCCTTGTGAATTGATTTAATTCCTCATGCATAGCATCTATTCATGATATGTCACCTAAGGCTTCCTTTACGTTCTTAGGTTCTAATTGTGAGATTAAGCTATGTCCTTCGAGTTGACTTATATTTCTACGTGTTTTAACCCCAATACTTGGATCCCCAATGATTAGTTCTCTAGGGTGCCACCAATTCCTAGATTGATTAAGTTCACCCTCATCTTGTTCAAATATTTCATTAGTGTGAACGTTATCATATGTAATTGGATCATTAGTTGTATCTTCTAATTGTAGAGTCTCTTGATTTATTTCATCTAAGGGTTCATGTTTGTCTTGTTCAGGGGGAGTTGGTTCTAGATGATCAAGTACAGGCTCAAGTAATACAGCATCATCAAACATAATTTCAACATTTGTTTCTTGTTTATGTTGATGTTTATCATTAACTTCAAAACATGCATTTTCATTGAATTTCACATGTATGGATTCAATTATTTTTCTAGATGCAGGATTATAACACATATATGCTCTTGAGTTAGGTGAATACCCAACAAATATGCATTCAATAGACTTTTGTTCAAATTTATCTAGATTATCCTTAGTGTTTAGCACAAAACATTTACATCCAAATACTTTAAGATAATCTATCTTAGGTTGTCTATTGTTTAGAAATTCATAAGGCGTTTTATTTAATTTCTTTCTAATAGTGAGTCTATTTATAATATAGCATGCACAACTAACAGCTTCAGCCCATAAATATTTAGGTAATTTATTTTCACACAGCATTGTCCTAGCAACTTCTTGAATCGTTCTATTTTTACGTTCAACAACTCTATTGAGTTGTGGTGTTCTAGGTGGTGAGAATTCATGTTTGATTCCATATGGTTCGCAAAATTTGATTACGTCTTTGTTTTTAAATTCTCCACCTCTATCGCTTCTAATTCTTTTAACATTTTCTTCATAAATGCTTTCAAGTTGCTTAATAAGGGTTTCGATTGCTAATGGAGCATCGTCTTTGTGTGTTAAGAACAACGTCCATGTGTAGCGTGAGTAATCATCTACTATGACACACACATAGTAGTGTCCACCTAGACTTCTTGTCCTACTTGGACCAAATAAGTCTAAGTGAAGCAATTCTAGTACATGACTAGTACTCACTTTATGTTTCGGTTTTAAGGTTTCTTTAATGTGTTTTCCCTTAATACATATTTCACACATTTGAAAATTATCTAAGTCTAACTTAGGCATTCCTCTAATTAAATTCTTCTTAGACAATTTCTTAATAGTTGAAATTCCTATATGGCCTAATCTTCTATGGCATAAATTTACATCTAAGTCATGTGGTATTAGACACTTAACCTTAGCATCTAACATGTTATCTAAGGTAAGAGTATAAATATTTCCATCTCCATTTCCTTTTAAAACCGTTTCTCCTTTTTCATTTATTATATCACAAGAATTGGGAAGAAAGGAGACATTATAACCACAATCTATAAGTTGAGAAATACTAAGTAAATTATAAGATAGATTGCTTACTAATGACACATTTCGTATTTGAAATGTGTTAGGGTCCCCAATTGTTCCTTTTCCAATAACCTTGCCTTGGTTGTTGTCATCGAATGTTACTTTTCCTCCATTCTTGATATGTTCCAATTCGATGAATAGTTTGGGGTTCCCCGTCATATGCCTCGAACATCCACTATCTAAAAACCAATTGGTTTTTAGATTCTTTGACTTTGCCTCCTTCTTGCATTCCTTGCGTTTATCCTACAATGGAGACAAAGTTTTAGGTACCCTTTATTTGGGTCCTTGAATGTTAGGGGCACTATTCTTGTTTAGATATCCCTTAGGTATCCAAACTTGAATATACCTTCTAGGCACATTTTTAGCATGGTTAAAATAAGAAGGATAAGCATATAGATGATTATTCCACATAAGTGAAGATACATTGTTATACATGTTGTGCCAAGGTTGATAATCATTATAGGATGGCCGAATTTTATAATGTGCATAAGGCATGCGATTTTGTTTCTTGAATGGCGCAGTGTAAGTGTGTTCATAGGCATTTCTATAAGACTTATAAGAGTGCTGCCTATACTTAGGTTTATAATATGTTGAATGCATTTTATTATGTCTCGTTGCATTTGTATACATATAGGCATAATTTCTAGGTTGTCTAGATGCAAAGTTTGACCTAGATGTATGTTTATGCATGTGTGCTTTTATGGGTGTATGCTGTATTTTTGCCTTGATATTAGTAGAAGAAGGTGTAGAAGAAGATGTAGCAGGCAAAGTTGATTTTATTGTATTATATGGCAACTTTGTACTAGATGAAACAAACTTAGTCTTTTTATTTACTTTTTCATTTTCTTCTTTATAGCCTAAGCCGGTTTTATCATTACCATACTTTTGTGATGAGATGAGTGTGTCTAACATGTTTGTACCGGATTTAAACTGTTCTAAGGTTTTCTCTAAGCCTAGTTTGCATGATTTAAGTGTAGACACTTCATTTTCATAATCATGCATCTTGGTTTTCAACGCACTATTTTCGGTTCTTAAGGTTTGTTTATTATTTCTAGATGACTCAATTTTAGTCTTTAATGAATCAAGAGCATTTGATGACTCTTGTTTGAAAGACTCTAATTGATTAGAAAGTTCCAAGTTGGTTGTCTTCAACTTGTCATTTTCTTCAATTAGTTTCTTTTTCTCTTTTGACAACCTTTTACAATGAGCATGTATTTTCATGAATTCATCATACATTTCATCGAAAGTCATCTCATTATCAGAATCAAAATCAGGAGTAGATGTTACCTCTTTCGTAGACTTTGAGAACGCTCCTTTATGAGAGATAGATGACATGATGTATGATTTTAGATGAATACCTTGAATCTTTAATCAAGTGAATACAAATGCTCCAAACCTTCTTGAAGTGTTCAAATGCTCCAAACCTTCTTGATTTGGGATTAGCAGGCAACTATGATTTCTTGCTTCTTAGCCTTGTCTTGTTTGTACGGTGTTGAATCTTGCTTCTTTTGAGTGGTTTTGGTCTGACTCTGATACCAAATGTTTGACCGTGCACCTGCAATAAACACCACTAGAGGGGGGGTGAATAGTGGTTAGCGGAAATTACACTACAACCCTTTGTTAAAATCCCCTTTGAAAACAGAATCTGAAACCACATCAGATTCAGAACCCGTTTTTCAAAAATTCACAAATAATTGTACTCAGCTCCAAAAATTATGAAACTTTCCAGAATTTAACATCAATGAGTTAGAAAGATTCTATCCAAAAATCAGACAAAAATAAGATCGTTTGACCCTTCAAATAAATAAAAAGATTCAGATGGTCAATCTGGATAGAATTGGACAGAATGTTGATGATTTTGCAAAACGTGTTTCTCTTTGAATACTCAACCAAAAAGGTTGATCTTTATATCAAAACACTCTTTAGGATGTGTAGATGAAGTTTCCAAAAACCCCTGACCTTAACCAACTCTTGAAAAATACAGAATTTAATTTTTCTCAAAACTGGTCAGATTGCATCCAGATTGGAGCAGTTATCTTGCAAAGACTGAAAGACTAACTTTTCCTTGCTCAAATCAAGTGATTCTTGTTGCAAATGAAAGCTAACAATCTGAAGTATAACTCCACCAAAAATCACGAATTTTGAAAATGTTTAGCTATTTTTTCAAATTGTGAGAAGTTGTGTGAAAACTGCAGTCAAAAACGGGCAGAAAATAGAAATAAAGAAACAAGAGAAGAACACCAAGAATTTATCCTGGTTCGGTCAATGTGACCTACTCCAGTCCCAAGGAACACCTTTCCTTGGATTTCACTATCAAATGAACACCTTACAACAAGAGCCAAGCTTGATCCTTGGGTTATACACCAACCCTATTCAAGACTTGGATAATCACTTCTATGCAACTCTTGGTTACAACACCTCTACCACCTATTGATGTAGCCTTATAAATTTGGCTAATCAATCATACAAATCCAACTCAAGAAGGTGTGTATAGTGTAGCTGGACAACAAAGAAAATTGGAACACCTTAGCTACACAAAGTATGACCAAAAATATGAGAAGAGAATAGCAAGACAACAATCTTCAATTTTGCTTTCAAGTGTGTGTCTTCTCTTCTTCACCTTGCCTTCTATTTATAGAGTGAATTGATGGCATATTCCCTCAAACTTTTAGACCATAATATGGCTGAGAATTTTGAATTAAAACACCTCCATAATCATCTCCAACAATCTTGTCTCCATTACATTCAAATTTGAAATTTCAAGTTGGCAACTTTTGCCAACTAGCTTGCTTTTGGTTTGTCTTCTTGTCTCCAACTCATAAAATGAGAAAAACATCATCTCCACCTGTATAATCACGTTTTGGAGGCTGTGTATATGTCTACCAACTCAGATTTCTGAGGAAAAATCAACAAATAATAGTTGACAAGGTTATGTCAACATATAATATCAAAATTCCCATTTCTTCTTGACATATTGTGATGAATCTTGCACCAAGGACACCTTGTAATCTATGAAAGATGATGATTAAGAACCTCCAATAACATATATATAAGAGTCTTCAAGAGAAAATAGAACGTGACATCGAATACCGTCGCATATCCCGCCACCGTTGATAAAATCATCAAATGAGAGAATAAAATAGAAAACCACCAAATAATCTTCAAGAATATATTAAATGAACTCCAAAATGAATATAATAAGATACTCAAGAGATTCCTTGAGTAAAAATACCGAGACCATCTTCGGGGGTAAAATGACCAAAATGCCCCTAGTGAGATAAAACTCCAGAAATGACCCCGATGGTCAGAAATAATCACAATACCACCTTTGTCATGATAACCAAGATAATAATATGCACTTGAAATATTTTTCACCATATGATGTTCCTACAAAACTTAAAATACCAATTTTGCCCTTTTCGGTAAGTTGTAGAAACTTCCAAGGCACGTTAGTCTCAAGACAATAATAATCAACAAAAACACATAATAAGCACATAATGAGCATGTATAAATCATGTACAAATGAAAACAACCATTTTATCACATTTTAGAAAATTATTTCTAAAAACTCTAGGCATCGATCGATCGAAGTGCCTCAGCTTCATAGATCGATGTCTCACATAAATGTTCAGGTTTTGTCTCTGACCTACATCGATCGACTGAAGTGAGAGTTCGATGTACATCGATCGATCGATGTGTCTCAG
Organism: Eustoma russellianum; assembly: GCA_036186865.1. Classification (NCBI taxonomy): domain Eukaryota; kingdom Viridiplantae; phylum Streptophyta; class Magnoliopsida; order Gentianales; family Gentianaceae; genus Eustoma; species Eustoma russellianum. The sequence goes on along the minus strand of AP025062.1, from coordinate 5,548,203 downwards.
GTTTAGAGATCGATGTCTCACAGAAAGGTCTTAAACTTTTCTGCCTTACATAGATCGATCGAAGTGAGAGATCTATGTACATAGATCGATCGATGTGCAACAACCTGAGAGATCGATGTCAACTTGTTCAACTTATTCAACTTTTAATCACATATAACACTATGTGTGACATTTTTAAGTATTTATCACTTAAAATCATGACTTTGAAAATTATCCAAACATATTTCTAAACATATTCTATATTTAAAAGTTTTGTAACTTAATTTTTTTTCAGTGAAGCTGATTAAGTTTACGAAGGCCGACATGGGAACTCGGCAACAATATGTTTGAGAAATAAACTTGACAAAAATGCTGAAGTGAAAAAGCAGAACAGAAGAAAGAGTTACAAATTGCAAAAGACTTAGAAAGTTTTTTCATTGATAAAGATTTCAAAGTACAGAGTACAACTGATGTCTACTCAGCTAAGTTACAAAGAAAAATCCAAAGTCTTGTCCTCGTCTTCCCTCAAGTCGGCTCCTTCCCAGAATTGCTGGAACTGAGTGTCGAATTCTTGAGAAGCATTCGAGTTGTACAGCTCGGCCAAACGAGGATCTTCTTTGTTTAACTCTGGATGGATTTCTGAGCAGACATCAATGGCCTCTTTTCGGCCGACTTCCATAGATGAACTCTGCAGCAGAATCATGTTCTCTTCAAATAGCTGGGATCTTCTGAAATCAGCAACTGCTTTGACCTCGGCCTCAACTAATTGTTGACGTAGTTGATCCAGCTGCTCTTCAAAGTTGTTGCTTCGCTGCAACAATTCAGCTTTCTCTTTCTTCAGAATCTCAATCTCAGTCAGAGACTGAGTGGAAGCCAGCTCCAGGTCGGCCACTTTATGTTCCAACTCATCTACCTTTGAGTTGGAAGTGGCCAACTTCATTTCAGCATCTTCAGCCCTTTGCTGGAGTTGAGAAACATCAGCCCGCAGGGAAGTGACTTGTTGAGTCAGCTCGACTCTTTTCTGATCGGCCTCCTCAAGTTCTCTGGTTTTAACTTGAAGATCTTCAAAAAATTGCTCTCCTCGGGCCAAAGCTTACAATTCCTGAGCTCAGACCTGCCAGGAAGCAAAGTTAGCATAATGACTAAGTGAAAAAAAACAAACAAACACTTAGAAAAAATTTGCTTACAAAAGCTATGTTGAATGAAGGAAGCTCTTCAAATTCTCCCAAGAAGCTGCTCTGAACTTTTGCTGATCTAAGGGGAGAACCGTTGCTCTGTTCAGCTTCTTGGCTATGGTCGTATCCACGACCGAGTCGTTTTCTGAAAACCCAATCAGGATTGGGTCATGTGACTCAGCTGATTGGGTTATGACTTCCTCGGCTGGTTCAGTTGAGGCCATCTCCAAAGGCTGAGATGGCCCCGCATCTCTGTCACTGGAGCCTTCACCCCTTTGTCTTTTCCTTGGGCGAAGGCTCGACCCATCATTCACCTCTGCCACCTCTTCAAAGTCAGCTGAGGTCTGAGGCTGGAGTTGGACCTTAGGCTCATCATCTTGGATCTCTATTGGCAGAGTTGCAAGCAACATTAAATAAGTCAGAAACAGAGCTCAACACTTAGAAAAATTCAAGGTTGGAAAAAGTTCTAGTTACCTGGTTCGGGCTCTGCTTGTATAGGCTCGGCAGTAGCAGGGATTGAGGGTAGAGCTGGAGTAGAAGTTCCCCCAGCAGATGAAAGAGCAGCAACTCTTCTGGCTTTGTGGTCTCTTTTCCTGGCTGCCGCCTCGGCCAGTTTGCTAGAGTGGGAAGCATTGCCAGAAGCCATTGAGCCTGCATCAAGGATAAAACAGTTAGATACTGAAAGTAAGAAAAATGCTAAAAAGAAAGTACATCAAGACCGACCTCTAACAATGATTAAGTTGTCACGAGAAAAGGGCAGATAGTTTTAGCCCACAGCCGAGTGGCTCAGGTCGGTCGCCATCCAAATGTCGTAGTCCATCCTTTGCCAGTCAATGACTATTGGGAGACTTCGCAGTCTGGCTGCCTCATCGTAGTATTCTGGGCCTGGCTTCATATTGTCTGCTCGGCCAGACTTCTAGATATTTCCGCTCGGCAGCTCAGCCTTCTTAACATAAAAAAATCTATCTTTCCATCTCTTGTTGAAGGTAGGAATATTTATGGCAAAAGGAAATTCAGTGTTAGAGGCTCGCTTGCTGAAATAATACCAACTATGCGAGGCCTGACAAGCAAAAAGGGCTTTAAAAACAGTGGCATTAAAAGGGAACTCAGCTATTCTGAGAAAAAGAAGATAGCAGAGGATGAGCTTCAAACCATTTGGTTGGATCTGAGGAAGTCTAAGAGCATAAGCCCGCATAATACGGATGAGGGGCTCAAGAATGGGAAGATTGAATCCCGATTTAAAATAGTCCTCAAAGATTGCTTCATAATCCTTAGGAGGATCGTAAGCAGTCTGACCAGGCAAGGGTAAGATTGGGCTGACCCGATTTCGGTCAATTTTCTGGAATTTACATATCCTGTCCAGATCGGCCTCGGACAGAGTGCAAAAGGACTCTTGAACAAGAGGAGAAGGAAGACCTCTTTCAAGGACCCCCGTGAACAGAGATGGACCCCTTAGCGGGGCTGGGGGATTTACAGATGCCGGAGCAGGAGCAATCCTTGCTCGCTCTGGCGAAGAATCAACCACAGTGACAGCTCTGTTGGACTGAGCAGTGTCACCGGTGGTTCGACACAAATTACTGATCGGACGATCATCAGCAGAGACTGTCCTACCGGACAGAGATGGAGAGCTGGAATTCTCTCCACCGGCGGCGGCGTAAGAAGCACCTTCCAAAGGGTTTTGAGAATCATAGGAAGAAGTAGACATGATAAAGAAGTAAGTAGGAAGACTTACAGAAAAGTTGAAGAAAAGGAAGAAGAAGACCGAAGAAGAAGAGCGGAGAAGAACTGAGTAAGGACTAGTATCGCCAGAGTCTGGAAAGGATGCCGGAGAAGATAGCAGAACGTAGGAGCAGAAGATGGGAGTGATAAAAGTTTCAAATGACCATGGAAAACCCTATCTATAGATTTTCATCTCGGCATACCAAGGGTCACCTCGATGCTCTCATTCTCGATCTCTGCAACCGCCAAATTTGAAAAGGTGCGTAACTGACGCCTTGTACTCTGCGCAGACAGTAAATGTGCAGAGCAGACCAGTCAGAGGCAGACACGTCATACTTGAAAGGACGGTGCTATAAAGATTCTGAATTAATTAGCCTTCCCTCTCTGGTCAGCTCGGCCAAACTAATATGGGGGAAAATGATAAACCAAAAATAAATATCTGTTAGTCAACAACAGTCAACGGCAGGTCTTATGCATAAAATGTGCAACTCCCGCATTTCGGCACAAATGCACTGCTGCTCGGCCAAACTACACTTCGGCTATACTCCCCCATAGCATTCATTTTCTTATCAAAGGTTTGCACCTCGGCATCCAGCTTTAATTTTAGCTTCAGCTCGGCAGGAATGTACTTCTGCTCAGCCATCTTATGCCTTTAGCTTAAGCAAGTTTGTTAAAACGGCTAAGGCAAAATTCAATTATAACTCCTGGCCAGCTCGGCCGCGTGCCTGAGTCAGGCCAACACTTGTTTCACCTCGGCTTCGGATTGATTTCGGTCTCAGCTCATGTTGGCTCTGCTACCCTAAATAGTATCACATAAGATCAAAAGAAGATATTATCTACCGTCCTCTGGGACCCACTAAGCAGCTCTACAGACTACTTTCCAGACGTCAAACATTGATTGGCTCGGTAAAATGTCATCATTACAAGCCGACCTACATGATGTTAAGTTAGCTACTGACACAGCTACGGCTCAGGCTTTAGTCCCATCACACTGCGGCTCTGCAGTGGACAAGACAGCCATCTCGGACATGACACTACCCCATCATCTGGCAGGAGGTCAGACCTCCACAATCTCGAGTATAAATACCCCTCCATCCAGACGGGGAAAGGGGATCTGAATTTTGGAGAACTTCTAGAGCACTCTTCCATAAACTCCATCTCGGCCAAAGCACAAAAACTCATAAACTCAGTGAGATCTTTTTACAGGTTTCGTTTAAACCTTTATTCTAGCATAAATTGCCTACACAAAACACCCATAACTGACTTAAGCGTCGGAAGGTTTTTCCCGTGCAGCGCCCTGGGACCTCTAACGTTTTTCTTCTTTCTCAGGTTCTGTTGACGGATTTAGACGGAAGATTAACGACACACAACTCGGGTCATCTCTGATCCACCCAGTGAGCAATTCTGGTCTCATCACTCAGTATGTTAATGTGTCTAAAACATTTTGCATTATGGTTTGTCTCGAGCCCTTGTGGACGTCAGAATTAAATTAATCAAAATCCAAACTGAGAAAACAATAGATTGTGATATCGGGAATATTGTTTTGGGAATTTTCAGACTGATACAGCAAATATCCCTCAAGAACTTATATAGTAAAGCAAAAGGAAAAAAAAATTAGATGCATATATAAGATCTTTAAGAAATGAGGGATCCTTACATTGCAAGCTTACTACATGAACTCACCGGTACCTCATGATTGAAAGATTAAAGTAAAAGTGAAGAAGAAAGCTCAAACATTGAATCTTGCATGCAAATTATTCTTACTTGTACGTGAAGCCTAAATCACAAGGCCGATAAATCCATAGCGTCTGCCAGGCTTCAACAAATTAAATTTGCCAAACACACCTCACTACAACATGTACAAGAGACACTACTATTGCAATTCACAAAGCATCACGACAATTGTGAATTCTCTCTAAATTAAGCACCAATACAAAGAGCATGTACCATTGAATATAATCGATTGACCATTTAGAGAAAATATGTTAACCAAATAGAGAAAAAAAAAAAGAATAGTCAAGTCGTAACCGATGTTACAATATTCTTGAAAGCAATTTTGTCTCTAGGAGCAAACAAGGTAGACTACATGACAAATGCTTCCCATGATATAACGACTTCTTCCTTTGCTTCCTCTGTAAAAGAAAGATTGAACTTGTCTATTTGAAGTGTTTACGAGAAAAAGAAGGAAAGACAAGGAAAAAATCCTAAAGGTTTTTACAAAAGACTAAAAAGGTTTTTCAAAGATCATTTGAAAGTGTATCAAAAACCATTTCAAAAGTATATCTTCAAAACCTTTTGATCTGTGTATTTATAGACTTCAATTCACAAAAAAAGAGAAAAAGTTAATTTGACAACTCTAACGGAATTTTATTTCCAAAGTTAATTCATGATTGTTCAAGATTGAAAGGAGGTGTCTCAAATTGCAAAATTTAAATCATTTTAACAAAAGAAAACAGAAATGCTGTCAACACCGGCCGAACGCTCGGTCACTTTTACCGGCATTGGACTCGAATTTTTTGAACGTTGCAACTCAAAACTCCTAACCGAACTCTGATCCGGGTGTTTGATAAACGATTTTACCGAACGGAAAACCTTTTGATGACAAGATAGAAACTTCAGAATTGGATAGAACTCAGAGACCACACTGAGAGTTCAGCACCAAACGTTCAGTTACCACAGAATTCAGAGAATTCAGATTCTCGTCTTATCTTTGAAGTAATAAGGATTCAAAGAACACAGCACGTATAAAGCATAACTCACTTTATTATTATACGGAAAATAACTCAAAATCGAACAACACTCGCCGCCACTTGTCAATGACCCTACCTGGTATTGACTCACCAATCACCCTACCCGGGATTGGTATTTGGCACCCTTGGCGCGGCGCTATTGGCTCACCATCTACTATGGACGACTGACCCTATATATAGATACAACTTGTCTAAACAAAACAAATCCTAACTAGAATAGATAAAAGCAACTAAGGAATCTTAAGATAACAACTCTATCTTTAGTTCCTACTTTTTAGGAATCCTAATCCAATGAGGAAATTATCCAACAATCTCCCATTAATTTCCGAATGTAACCTCGGAATTTCTTCATAATTCGAAGTCTCTTCACATAAATGATAAACATCTCCCAAGGAACATCTCCTGTTTTTTTTCAGCTTCTCAAATGTGTCAATGATCTTAATCAAAGCACGACCAAATTCAGAATATTTTCCATGCCGTTTACCAAGCAAATACTGTTTCTTTTCTTCTGTGAATGCTTCAACGTCAGCAGGATTGCAAAAGGCTATTTGTTGGGTTCCGAAAAAGCATACTAGCACTTTCTTTGAATCAACGGCATAGCCCCACTTCTCAGGCGCACTCACCATGGCAGGCCACGCCTGAAATCCTTTGACCTTGGCAAGCACAATATCACCGACCTTCCACTGCCTTCGAGAAGCGGTGGAAGCCCACCCTCCTTTTTGACCTTTCCGTCCACTCGGTGCCATTTATTCAATTTAACCTCTTGGCTCGGAAGGCTGCTTGTCGGAGATGAGATCAAGGACTTCTGTTGAAGATGCATGTAGATCGTCCACTGTCTCACGAGGATTCAAGTCTGTTTCTGAATCTGATGTTGTATGGGAACGTTGTTTTTTTGGTGTTGTGTTGAAGATTCCTTCGTTATCACGAGTCTCCAACAACAATGTAATGAATCCGGCCCTGGTGATGTGAAGAACACCGCAGCCTTCTCCCGGGATCAACATTCACACGCACCCTACCACGGTGGCTCCTCCCTCTTCAAACAACCTCGGCTCTGATACCAATTATAGTAATAACACCTGCTCTGATAACAATTATAGTAATAACACCCGCTCTGATACCAATTGAAGTAATAACGGATTCAAAGAACACAACACGTATAAAGCACAACTCACTTTATTATTATTCAGAAAATAACTCAAAACCGAATAACACTCGCCGCCACTTGTCAATGACCCTACCCGGTATTGACTCACCAATCACCCTACCTGAGATTGGTATTTGGCACCTTTGGCGCTCTTGGCGCTTGGCACTCCTGGCGCTCTTGGCGCTTGGCACTCTTGGCCTTGCGCTATTGGCACACCATCTACTATGGACGGCTGACCCTATATATAGACACAACTTGTCTAAACAAAACAAATCCTAACTAGAATAGATAAAAGCAACTAAGGAATCTTAAGATAACAACTCTATCTTTAGTTCCTACTTTTTAGGAATCCTAATCCAATGAAGAAATTATCCAACAATCTTTCAATTTCATTTTCCAATCAATCTTTTTACATGTTTTTATATAAATTTGAGGAACTTTCTAAATCACTTACATGTGCTTTTTTCTAAAGTAAATCATATCCAAGAATCTATTTTCAGCTTGCCATAGCAAAATCTTATAACTGAACTGTTTGTTTCGAGTAAAATAATCTCTTTTATAGAACTCCAATGCGGAGCTTAAATGCAGAATATACAGTTAAATTAATGAATCAAACATTATGTTTTTCATTCATTCAAGTCATATATTTCTATATGTAAGGAGTAAAGTAACACAAGGGAAAAAAAATCATGAACACAACTGAAGAAAGAAACAAAATCACTCTCAAACATATCTCTTAATCACCAATTAAGCATCTAAGGTTGCTGATGCCAATGATGATTTCCTCCAAGATGTTGATGATCACAATCATTAACTTCCCCAGGTTGGCCCTTCCTAAACCCATTCATCCCCATTTGGCCATCAAACGTCACACCAACAGAACTCTCCACCCCATTCGCCGCCGCCAAGTGCTGCCCGGCCGGCAACAAGGCCATCTGAGTAGGCAAATTCATAAAATGGATCCCACAAGAACTTGCCACGGACCCACCTATATGAACATTATTATTATTATTAGTACCCAAATTCTGAAATCCCCGTAAAGAGTCACCCCTAACCGATTGATTCGAGTTGGACACCATCAAAAAAGCCTGAATTTGCTCTTGACTTGCTTGAGTCGATCCCGATGGAGTTTGTAACATATAATTCTCACTAAAATGTTGATGTATAGACCTCTGATCATCATCATCATGCTTCCTTTTCAAACCTAAATTTTCTTCTTCTTGCTTAGCATGTAACATACTATTTAAACTATTCCTCTCAAGCCATTCATTTCTCCATAAGTTCATCTGTGACGACGTCGTCAAGAAACTTTGGTTCATGAAACTATGGTTTCTTAACAAAGGGGCCGAGACGGTGGACCCGGAGCTCCGAGCCGAGATGTTAAGCGAACTGAAGTTTGCCGGAATAGTTCCGGTACCCGTGGCGGCAATAACAGCCGGTTCAGCCTGTTGGAGAAGCCATTCAATGGTTTCGCCATCGGATCTGTGACCTAATTCTTTAGTAAGTTGAAAAACCCTAGCAGCACACGTGGCGGGCATGCGGATGCGGCGTCCCCGGCCGTCGACCTTGGTGTGGCGGTCCTTGGTGGGGGCTGAGTGTTTCTTCGGGTGTGGTTTTTTGGATTCAAGAAGAGTGTCTGGAGAGATTAGGGAAGAGGAAGAAGGGTGGGATGATGAGGAGGTGGAGCAAGATTCTTGATCTTGGTGTTTCTCCAATAGTTTGAGTTGGAAATCGAAATTCAACCTAGGAATAACACCATTGAGGTTGTCATGAGCTGCCATGAACATGTAATAATCAAAAGATGCCTATATTCTCCTAGGCTAGTACATCTACTTAGATGAAGGTGCCCCTCAATTGAGCTCTGAGCCCATCCTGTGGGTCTCTTCTCCAAATTTATATCTATATCCTTGTGGGTTTGTTTCCTTTTATTTTTCTTTTTAATTTTAGGTTTGGAGGGGGGGGGGGGGGGTTGGGATTTCTCTTTAAGATATTGATACCACATAGGACGACGATGGTGTCCCCAGGATATATCTCAAAGGTTTCACGTAGGGATTTCGAAAGGAACGTCAAGGGTTCGAACCTTATCGAAGACAAGAATGTTTGAACCTGCATGGTGTGGGAGCACTATTGGCCCGTGAAATGACCTGATATGCTGACAAGCCAGCCTGTCGGTTGTTCTTTCGGTGCCAATAGGTTCCTTGTGTTGTCCATGTGATATGACAAACTTCTAGTGGTAAGATTTGAGAACCTGATTTATATCCCTACACACCTTGTAGGACCGAGTATGACAGGGAACTTTAGTGAGTGGGGTTCAACCTTTTAGGAAGACGCTGCAGCTGGTATTTTCTGAATTATTATTTATTTTCCAGTATGGAAGAAAAAGAGAGAGGAATGAGAGGGAATAAGGAAAGAGTGAGTGCAAGCTTAAAGCAACAAACAGCATGATTGCTAGGCATGAGTGAGATGGCCAAAGACACTAGATGGTATCTCCTGCCCCATATTTTCCTCACTACATGCGTCATCATGCGACACTTGGTATTAATGTGTGGTGGTGGGACTAGATGCGGGTGACCCTCATCTAGCCTCACCACTCTCCTTTGCTGCCACGTGTCGTGCGGTGACGCGTGGGGTGAGGGAAAATGGGTGAGGGGATTCTATCCCAAAAAAAAAACAGGCCGGATCTATTGGGATGAGATCACCTCACCCACTTTCTCTCACCTCACGCGTCACAGCGCGACACGTGGGGTGAGGAGATCCTAACCCAGATCTGTTGATCTGTACTTTTTGACAGAGCCGTTGATTGTTAATCACGGAGTTTTATATCGTCATCTCAGTTAAAAAAATTTAGGGAGTGTTATATCGTCATCTCGGTTAAAAAAAATTTATTTGGAATCTTGACGTGATATTTTTTGATTGACGATCAACGATGAGTCAGCAAATGTTGACTCAGCATACAGAACCTCAAAAGAAAGGTGTTAGATTTTGTATTTTAAGATATAAGTTGGTTGGTGTTTAATAATTGTTTTCCTTATCTGATAATGTGCTTTATAAAGAATAATTTGCACATACAAGGGAACTCGTACTTTTTATGGGTGCATATATAGTTTAATCATATCAGGTTTGAATATTAATTGTTTAGCAACTTTTTGAAGCAAAAAAGGTGAAATCTCTCACTCCGGGATTTATCGTCTCATCTTCAAAAAGCATGTGTGAAGAATGTAAATTAAGAGCTCGGCGGCCTACTAAGTTGTATAAGATCTTAGTTACACACAAGGTATTGTTTAGCAATTTCTGATAGCGTTGTAGAATATATTGGATATTACACAGGACGATCGTATGTTCAAACTTTTTTTGCATAATTAATTTTCTATGAAGTGATGTTACCACTTTAATGATGACATTTAAAATCAAAGCCACGCAATGATGGATCAAACGTAAAGAAGAAAAAAATCACGCACACAATCACAAGTAATATCCTAACAAAAATAAAAAATATCGCTAAAGTTTTGATATGATGAGAGGTTGACAAACAATACTCGATCGAAAAAGATATAGAGTTTGTTTCATATAAGTTCCGAAAGAAAGGAAAAAGTATGAAATAGCAATCAGATCAGGTCTCCGTTATTTGTGGTTAGGGCTGTAAATGAACCAAGCCGTTCGGTTGTTCGGCTCGTTTGTTCGAGCTCGAGCTCGAGCTCGGCTCGGATAAAAGATTAATGAACAGAGCTTGAACAACTTTTTTTGTTCGAGCTCGGTAAGTGGCACCGTTCGTTTAAGGTGTTCGGCTCGTTAATGTTGTTCGTGAGTTAAACGAACCAAGCTTGAACAAGTAAATATGTTCGTTTAAATAAACGAACAAGCTCGGTTCGTTCGCCAAGTTAAATGAACAGAGCTTGAACAATGCAATACTCGGCTCGTTCGGCTCGTTTACAGCCGTAGTTGTGGTTGCTATTGAGGCTCTTCGCATTCGTCTTTAGATCCCATTACTTTGTATTTTCTATGATATTTTTGTTGTTCTATTTCTTTTGGGAGTTTGTTTAGTCTAAGCTTTAATCAGAGTCTATTCAATGAACTGAAATTTAATTACTGTAAAATAGACAAATGGGAGGAGCTGTCCTTTACCCTTCTCTTTTTATCCTTTTCTTTCCCCCCTGAAATGTAGTTCCGTGCAATCCTTGATTAAAGAAAAAACTCCAGAATCTATCATCTAAAGTTATCACTCACTTGTAAGATGGACAATTTTATAATGATCTATAATTGTGGAGAAAGAAAAAATGTATTAGTTTTATTAAGAAAATCTACTTTTATTTAGAGGTTTGAAAGTAAATTTAAAAGTATACCAATTTGATTTTTGACATACTACAGTTCTGTCAAAACTACGATGGATATCACGCCATTTTTATCAAAAGTCTCAACAATATTTCATTGATAGATAATGTTTATAAAAAAATTTTAGTGAGTATTATTGAAACAGTATTATATTTTTAAACTACAGAATTCACATCAATATTAAAGGGAAAAAATCATAACAATTATTGAGAATTTCGTCCACCTATCTTTTTAAAAAAATTCTCAAGAATATCTCGTGATAGATAATAGGATCATTTACAAATTGTTAATTTAGCAAAAGGATGATTTTCTTGGTAAACTTTTTTTTTGATAAACATTATTTGTCAATGAGATATTCTTCAGATTTTTTTAAAAAAATGGATACAATTATCAATAACTGTGACGATTTTCTTTCCTTTAATATTATTGTGAATCTCTATGATTAGGAACATAGTACAAATTTAATAATACTCCTTTAATATTGACGATTTTAGTTCATTTAATATCGATGATTTTTTTTGATAAACATTACCTATTAGTGGGATGTTTTTGAGACTTTTTTTTAAAAAAAAATAGTGTGGTGTCCACCACGGTTTGACAGAACCGTTGTGTGTCAACGATCAAACAGGCATACGGCGACTATGTCAAAACCGCCGTGTATTTCACACGGTGGTTTTGACAAAACCGTCGTGCATAGTTTGATTTTACTTCTAAACATGTGATAAAAGTAAGTTTTCTTAATAAAACTAATATATATATATATATATATATATATATATATATATATATATTTTTTTCTTTCCTCCGCATAATTACTAGGCACTCACTAATCAATAAAATAAGAAATGATTGACACGCAATATGCAAAACCGATAGGCATCCTCCATTGTTATTTTTTTTTATTGATTGATAAGTAACTATAAAAATTTCTTTATTGAACACCACAAAATTTGTTAATTAAAACTATTGCTCCTACATGCGGGTACTTACACAAATTTTACAATGATTAATGATCATGTATGATTAATTGGTCATTGACCAATGAAATGTGTAGAAAAATTTATGGGCCCCTAATTTTGGCCAATCACCCCCTTACTTGTATGTAGATAAAACTTATTTGTCATCATTTTATTGGGTCACTAGTTGATCAATGAACACAATAAAATTTCTGCGGGTACTTATGACACCACAAAAAAAAAGCCATATAGCGACAGACATATTTCGTCGCCATTTCGTCGCTAATGGTATATAGCGACGAAATGGCGACGAAATATGTATGTCGCTATACGGCTTGTCGCAAAGTGATTTTTGTCGGTACGGCGTCGTTATATTGCAACGAGAGCAAGGTCGTCGGCGGTTCGTCGTAAAATTGCGACGTAAATCTGTCAGGTCTGCGACCTGTTTTTTCCGTCGTCGGTTCGTCAGTATATCTTTTTCGTCGCTATTTTAAAATTTTTGATTTTTTTAGATGCCCGGTCTGCGACATTATGTTTCGTCGCAGGTTCGTCGCTATTATTTAAATTAATATTAAATATTAAATTAATATTAAATATTAAATATTAAATATTTATAATTTATTAATAATATCAATATATTATTAATTAAATAGTTTTTATTATTATTTAATTTTTATAATATATTTTATTTTGTATATAAAATCATTTTTACGAATATTATACAGAAATACGGTATTTGCTTATTGAAATTCGTATAATTAAACAACACAAATGAAATGGAATCCGTATAAATTTCAGATAAAATATAAAAAAACAAAGAATATGTCAATACAATAAATGAAATAGTCAGTACGAAAAATCAAAAAATGAAATACTATGCAGAGGAAGGTGGAGGGGGATCATGCGGAGAAGGCTGACCATCCCGAGGGCGAGGCTGAGGCTGCGAGGAGCTGGAAAGGAAAGAGAGGAGGATATGCGATAGCTGCGAGAGTTCCTGCTTCGTCTCCTGCTGCGCCTGCTGAAGCGACTGCTGCAGCGCCTGCTGGGTCTGAGTGAGCTGCGACCGCAATGTCTGTACACTCTCCTCATGCTGTGCCCTGATGGTATCCATCTCATGCTGCAGCGCCGCATGATCTGCGTCCAGGCGCGAAATATCCTCTGGCGTCGCAGAAGGCGCGGAGGTGCTGGCCTCGGAGGAAGCACCTGGATGCAGAACTTCGGGGAAGAATCGCGGCGCTGCTGATCCAACCCCGTACACCTCCCTCTTCTTCTTATTCTGAGGGCTGATGGTCCGAACCGCATCTTAATAAGCACGGTTCTGGTCGGCCTCTTCTCCCCTCTCTGCCAGTAATCTGTTGTACTCGTCCTGAAATAAGAATAAGAATTGTTAGGGTTTAGGGTTTAGAAATAAAACAAACTAAGGAAAAAAACAAATGATATCGTAGACTACTTACACTGATGTCGCGTGCCTTCGCCGTGATCCAGTCCTCTGTCCCGTCGAAGGCTTTCTTCCGATGCGTCTTGTAGAAGAGATCGTAGGAGGCTGGCCACTCCCCCGTCTCCGCGTGCTGAAAGAATGAAATAAAATATGTTAGTGAAATCCAGAATTTTAAAAATTTCGGCATGACCTATTCGTTTATCGGAGATATCCCGGCCTTAAAGGCCTCTCCCAAGTCAAATCAAAAATAAAAAGAAAAAGGCAAATGAACACATATACTACTTACATTAACCATATACGAATACCAAAAAAACAGCGGAATATAAGAAATCAATGAATCTAAATAATCCACTTAAGTCAATGAATCTAAATAATCCAATGAAATCAATGAATCTAAATAATCCAATATTAAAATACTTACCATAGTACGCATCGTGGTGGCTTGGGAAACCAAACCACCTGAGTGTGTGGCAGGTGCTGGGGCCTGTAGATTGCCGCTGCGCCGGTTCGTCGCGTTCTGGGCGCTGCGGGCTTGGTTAGCAGGGTCCAGCCACCCTTCTATCCACCCCGCCCAGCTGGCCTCGGATACGTAGGGAGGCCTTGCAGAAATGGGGTCACGCTCCCACTTGGTCTTGAGCGAGTTGACGAAGTCCCTGTAGCGTTTGGCGGCCCTCTGGTGCCAGGCCTGCTCCACGTCGTGGGCGATGTCGGCTGGCCAGCTGTACGCCTTCTGCAATTATTATACGGAGGAAAAATAAAAATATGGTTAGAAAAGTAATGATCGATTACGCATCAAAAAGTGAAATTCATCAAATTTGAATATCTGAAACTCATCCCAGTAGAACCTACGTGTCTGCGGGGTGACACGGGACCAGGCATATCCAGCAGGGTCCTGCCTCAGGTGGAAGGACCGAGTGATGCAACCGGAAATCTGGTCCGAGTCCGATGAAAACTTGAAAGAGGTGAAGTTGTTAGGAAAAAATAACTCGTGAAATAGATTTGAAAACGTGTTAAAAAAAATAAATCATTACTTACGTATGGGTAGCATGTGACCAAGGGAGGGCACGACGCCCTGGCATGACACCCTCGTCCGATGCCGCATCAGACGCCGGATGATGGGCTGAACCGGTGGGTGTGGGTGGCATCAGAGATCTGGGGGGTGCGGACCTATCGGCAGGCCCTAAAAGGTCCGCGTCCGCAGCCAGAGCGGCGGTCGACACCGAACCAAGCAACTCATGCTGAGAAACGAACAAATCGAACTGTCCTGAGAGGGCCTGTCTGGCTGGTGGGTAGGTGGGTCGAGTAGGTAAACCCTCACTAGCCATCAGATCTGCAAGGGTGAAAAATTTAAAAGGCACATTCAACAAGTTTAGGGTTGGTTGGCAAAACAAATAAGATGTCTAAAAAATGACAAGTGTTTACATACATTTAATGCAAGATATTAATAATTTTGAAAATTTCGGCATGATCTATTCGTTTATCGGAGGTTTCCCGGCCTTAATGGCCTCTCCCAAGACAAATCCAAATCCAAACAACATGACATGATTAACCAAACTACATAATCAAACTTCATCATCAAATTACACTTCAAAGTATACATCACTTGAACTTGAAACTTAAAGCATAAATATGCATCACCTCTAAACAAATTACACTTCAAAATATACATTACCTCTACATCCTTATGATACATCACTTGTAACATGAATTATGCATAAAAATGGTAAATTTAAGAGAATTATGAGCTGCCCAAAGTAAACACAATTCAGTTTAACAACAAATAGGCTTCAACCATAAATTAGCTAAACAAAATACATGGCTTCAATAATATACATCATTTGAGCTTCAAACTTGAAAAATAAATAAAAGCTACTTAATACATCACTTGTAACATAAAATAGACATAAAATTGAGAATTTAAGAGCATTAGGGGCTGCCTAAACATACCTTAGTCACATGATCACCAATATGCTTGCTTCATATGTCGTCGGACATAGAAACCCAATCCAGCGCCACCACCCCACTGCCCTACACCACCCCACTGCCTTACCCAACCCTTACCCACCCCAACACCACCCAAATTAAAATTGGATATCGTTTATACCTCTGGAAACGGTCAACTTGACAGCAGTTGCGCAGAACATAAGAATGAGCAATCTTCAGATCGCTGTCCTCCAATATCATTTCCTTTCCCTGTCCGTGAAATCTGATCATATGTGTGAATATCGGGAGGACACCGGATCTGGAAATGCTGTCGTCGTTCCGGGGAACATCTCTGCACCTCGACGGGACATCTGGCTCGAAGTAATAAGACACGAAGGTCGAGGCTTCCTCCGTCAGGTATGTATTGCACATCGAGGCCTCGACTTTCGCCTTGTTCCTGATGTTCAGCTTCAAATGCCTGAGATATCTGTTCATATAGTGAATACTCCAACGTCACATGATGAAACAAATTGGTAAGCATGCTCGCGCTTAGACACATAAGAACGTCACGTAATAAATAAGAGTACCTCTCGAATGGATATATCCACCTGTACTGAACAGGACCACCAACGCGTGCCTCATATGGTAGATGAACTGGCAGGTATTCCATTGAATCAAAGAAGGACGGAGGGAATACAGTTTCCAGGCATGAATGCCGTCACGTTCTTTCTGTACAAATGACGTCTGGTCAGGAACTTCCTATGGCTGTCGAACCAGCAAATCTTACGTCCATGTTTCAAGGACATCATCTTCGCTTGCTTCATGCAGTAAGGGCAAGCGTATTTCTGCGCTGTACTCCACCCCGACAACATAGAATAAGCCGGGAAGTCGTTGATCGTCCACATCAGCGCAGCGCGTAGCTGGAAGTTTTGTTTGGTCGATACATCGAACGTCTCCACGCCAAACTCCCACAACCACTTCAGCTCCTGTATCAATGGCTGCAGGTATATGTCGATCTTCTGTTTCGGATTCCTAGGCCCCGGTGAGCACAGTCAAGAACATGTACGGCTTCTTCATGCACATCCAAGGTGGTAGATTGTACGGCGTCACGATGACAGTCCACGACGAATACTGCTCTCCCGACTGTCCGAACTGGTTGAACCCGTCAGTGCATAACCCCAACCTAACGTTCCTTGTCTCCGACAAAAAACCCGGATGTGTCGCATCGAACGTCCTCCAAGCTTTGCCGTCGGATGGATGGCACATCTCACTGTCTTTCGTGTAGTGCTCCGCGTGCCACCTCATCTGGCTAGCTGTGGCACCGGATGAGTAGAGCCTCTGCAGTCTAGGGGCGAGAGGTAAATAGTAGAATTGCTTTCTTGGCACGTTCCGGTTTCTTTTGTTCGTTCTCCACCTGCATGTCCCACAGACCCTGCACTTGTCTTCATCCTCGTTGATGCCCCAGTATATGATGCACCCCTCCGAACAACAATCGATCTTCTGAACTGGCAGTCCCAATGCCTGCAGCTGTTTCTTCATCGAATAAAAATTGTCGACCATCGTGTTCCCTTCGGGAAGAGCTTCCCTTATCAGCTGACACATCCCATCATACAATCTCTTCGTCATGCGGTGCTCCGTCTTCATGCTCGTCATCCGACCGATCATGGACATCTGTGTGTGACTACCGCAACCGGGATACAGCGGCGTGTTGGCGGTGTTTAGCATCTCAAAAAACTGTCTTGCCTGAGGGTTTGGATCTTCCTCCACGAATATACGCAGCTGTTCATCCGGATCCTGTGCACGTTCGTACCCGACATGCATATGTAAGTACTGCTCTCCCGTAAATGCGCTGGCGGCTGCGTCTTGCACCATCTGCACGTACGGTTTCTGAGATCCCTCGCATATTTCTTCGACATCAACCTGACTGGGTCCCCCTTCGACGTGAACAGTTACAAATGTAGACGCCCCCGCATATTCGTCGTGGCAGTACCATGTATGGTAATTGTGCACGAAACCTTGTTTCAATAAGTGAACCCTCACGTCACCCGGATCCATATATTTACGGTTCTTGCATTTCTTACACTGACATCTAATCTGCGTTCCACTTTCATTACTCGTCGCAAAATCCACAAATTCTTCGAGACCTCCAACAAATCTAAGATTCCAC
Source organism: Eustoma russellianum (assembly GCA_036186865.1). Classification (NCBI taxonomy): domain Eukaryota; kingdom Viridiplantae; phylum Streptophyta; class Magnoliopsida; order Gentianales; family Gentianaceae; genus Eustoma; species Eustoma russellianum. The sequence goes on along the minus strand of AP025062.1, from coordinate 5,530,623 downwards.
TCCCCGTTGTTTACTCTCTCGTACATCCACTTTCTATCGCTCCTCCTCGGATCCATTTTCTCGATATATCTTCAAAATAACAGCAGCTATCTTTTCTCGGTGTGGAAAACCTCAAAATCCCACACAATAAGATATCTTCCTTCTACATTTTCGTTGAAAGGTGATGATTTATGTGTTTGAAATGGGAGAAGAATGGGAGAAGAGTGGAAGAAAAAAGATGGTTTTATGGTTATGTGCCTGCAACTTTACCGACGACTTAGCGACGCCATAGCGACGAACAAAGAAACACAAATACCGACGCTTACAAAGAAACAAAGAAACACAAATACCGACGACTTAGCGACGCTTTGAGCAACGAAACACGTCGTATGGTGTGCGTGTATTAATGTCTGCATTCATCGCTTACTGACGAAATACCGACGACTATAGCGACGCACACCGTCGTATCTTCACACCATACGATGCGTTTCATCGCTATTAGCGTCGCTACGACGTCGCTATTCACCCAACGGCCGTGTCTGCATAGTGCCCGAGTGTTACAACATACGATGACCTTACGTCGCTAAGTCGTCGCTATGTCGTCGCTGGTTTCCCCTATAAGCAGCAAACTGCCGTGTCTCTCCTAATATAAAAAAACAAAATCTTCTTTCTAATCAAACAAAAGGAGACAAATATGGTTCGTACTAAGGCACAGGCAAGCCGTGGTAGAGGTCGTACGAACCCAGGACGGGCTCTTCAACCACCCGCACCCGCACCGGTTCCTCCACAACCACAACCACCCCCACCGGCTGACTCCTCCGAAGCTTCTGTGGAGGGGCCAAGGCGGCAAGAGGATCGCCAAATTGGTGATCCTCGTGTAGAAATAAAGGAGCTGTGGAACACAGTAGAGGAGATGAGGGAGGTGCTTAAGCAACAGAATCGGCGTCTGCGCTACCAGGATCAGCGTCTCAGATACTTGGACAGAAGGCAGATGCGGATCAAAGCCAAAGTTGCGCAGCTGAGACGCCTCCTGAAGGCATGCGCGGAGAGTGTTGCTACTCTGTGTTCGGATGACGAACAGTGAACGGCTCCTCTCCGCTCTTCTTTTAGATTATTTTTTTCAGTTTTTTCTTTATGTATTTTGTAATTTTTAATTCTCTATTAATGAAGTTTTTTTGCCAATCATCGCTTTCTTTTTCTTAATTTAAACACGTGTTTAATCCCTTACGAATCTCGACGACGCTAAAATACAAACGAAATGTAAATCAAAAAAATTTACGACAACTAATTCACCGACTAAACAGTGACTATATACCGACGAAACTTAATACAACGACGAGAACCTAATAACCGACGAATTTATTTCCTTGATTATCCGTGTTTATATTTTTGGAAATTTAGCGACGTTTTACCGACGAAATACCGACGACTATAGCGACGCACACAGTCGTATCTTCACACCATACGATGCGTTTCGTCGCTATAGGCGTCGCTACGGCGTCGCTATTCACCCAACGGCCGTGCCCGCACAGTGCCCGATGGTTACAACGTACGATGACCTTACGTCGCTAAGTCGTCGCTATTTTCTCGCTAATTTGTCGCTTGTTCAAACGAAGGGTCACGCCCGCACATCTTCCGATGTTGAGTAACATACGATAAATTCGTCGCAGATTCGTGGCTATGTCGTCGCTACTTTTACCTATATATAACCCCACAGCCTTACATTTCACATAAACAAAGTTATAAAACTTCCTAAACAAAATACAAAGTATGCCCCGTCGTTATAGAAGAACCCCAAGGCGTGGAGGGGCAAACAGTGCACCTCCACAACGGCCTCCTCCTCAACCACAACCATCGGTTGAGCGGGAGGATTCAATATATGTGCATGGCCCAATGCCGCCAAAGGATCCTCAACAAGAAATGCCGGAACCGCATATCAACTACCGTACGCTTATAGCAAACATGCAGCAGGAGTCGAGGCAACTGCATAGCGTGAACAGAAGGCTGCACAAGTTGAAAGCCAGATATTACAATCTGAAGTGCCTCCTCAAAGAGTTCGCGGAGAATATGGCGTCCACTCTTTCTTCCGATGATGAAGAGTGAACGGCCCCTCTCCGCTTCTCTTTTAGATTTCTTTTTTTAAATTTTTCATCTTTATAATGTAAATTTTTATTTCTAAATGAATAAATTTTTTTTCCAAGCATCGCTTTCTTTTTTCTTAATTCATACACGTGTTTAATCCTCGACGAATCTGCGACGACACAGCGACGAATCGGAATATATAAAATATGAACGAAAAGTAAAACGAAACATTTGCGACGGCTAATTCATCGACTAAACACCGACGATATACCGATGGAACTTAATACAACGCCGAGAATCTACTAACCGACAAATTTATTTCCTTGTTTATCCGTGTTTATGTTTTTGGAATTTTAGCGACACATTAGCGATGATATAGCGACGAAACGCTACAAACTAAATAGCGACGAACAAAAGACACAGAGTAGCGACGAACCAGCGACAAAACACCGACGAAATTGTAACGAAAGGATTAACCTGACTACTTTTTTGTTAGCGACAATGTATTTCATCGTAGTTTCGTCGCAATTAACGACAAAACTGTGTTTATCGCTATTGCATCGCAAATTAACGACGAAAGACCGACGTACCTCGTTTCGTCGGTGAGGTTTTCGTCGGTAATCGAAATTCTTTTTGTGGTGTGAATTATCCACGCAGTTTATACATTAACGATATAAATCGAATCGACCCTATGCAAAAGTGACTCATATTTTTCCAGCTGATGCAATATTTTCGAGACATGATTACCTTAACCAATGCAGTAACATATCCTTCTAATGCGTGTCTATATGTGATATCAGTACCTCTCTTTAATATCGTTTATAAATTTGAATTCTGTCACTTAATTGAAAAATACTTGTAAAATTTAAATGGGATAGCAATGAGGGTGGAGATTGTATGACGCTTGGTTACAAGGGACGCAGGTGACGCGGCCTATCAGAGGCTGACACGTGTCAGCCAAAGTTTTTTAAAAAAAAATCGTTTAATATTTTAACCTAAAATTGTAAAAAATACACCATTCCTTTTGTAATCTTGTCTCCGCCACAAACCTTCAAACCCCTTTCCCCTTTCCCCTACCCAGTCGACTTCCACGCCAAGAACAGCAAGGAAGAACTCTGTCCTCAAATTCCAGTCGATTTCCAAAGCACAAAAGGGGAACCTTGGAACAAACCTTCAAACCCCTTTCTCCTTTCCCCTACCCAGTCGACTTCCACACCAAGAACAGCCAGGAAGAACTCTCCCCTCAAATTCCAGTCGATTTCCAAAGCACAAAAGGGGAACCTTGGAGCTCTCAAAGTTGATGCCAACTGAAATCCCTCTCCTCTACTAGCAAGAGCAGCACCAGAGACTAAGAATTTGGTTCCCATTTCAAAATCCATCAGATTGCCCTTTATATCATCATTCCATAGGCATACCTTTTCAAGATTTGCATTTGCAGCCCTATTCACCACCTTCTTCAATGGCTCAAGAGGAATGGGCATTCTTGGACAGTTTCGAGCAGCAATTTGGCACAATACATCCCTTTTTCTACGCTTGCAGATTCATCGATTGTCTGAAGATGGCAAAAGATGAAGGGAAGGGTGTATTTTTTACAATTTTAGGTTAAAATATTAAACGATTTTTTTAAAAAAAAATTCGGCTGACACGTGTCAGCCGCTGATAGGCCGCGTCACCTGCGTCACGTGTAACCCAGCGTCATACAATCTCCTCCCTAGCAATGATGTAAACAATATTAACAGTTACCTTGAAGAAGTACTAATATTATTGAGTTGATGAAAAAGGGGTACATATTAACTAGGGTTGAGCATGACTGTAATATATCCTGCAAAATACGTACGTATATAGTAAAAGTTGCCATATGATTGGGGTTGAAAATTCGGACAGTCCCTTCATTCAGAATCCACGTGCGGTGTCTTTCATTTTGATGAGGGAGTGGTTTCTCCCCCCACCTGTACCAGAGGCCCCTTAGCCAGGTGGGATGTAAATCGAGGGATGTGCTCCACCGGCAGCCCTGCAAAGGGAGAGGACACACGAGACTCAGCCAGCCCAGAGGCAACCCCTGTAATATTTCAACAAGGATTGTCTCCACACGGACTCGAACTCGGGACGTCGGGGTTCTAGCCCCAATCACCTTTGCCACTTACCACTGGACTATGCCCCTGGGGGCGTGCGGTGTCTTTCATTGTTGAGGTAGTAGGTAGTTGTAAAGTTTCAGGCCGAATATCTGTTATAATAGTTTGTAAATGCAAAAAAAAGAATAATGAAGATGAATTAGTGTTTAAATAAGAAAGAATAGCTTGTCATGTGACATGGATCGATCCATGCTTCAGTTGGATAGATCCACGTGACTTGAAAATGAATCTGAGTATTCTGTTAGACATATGTCGATCACGTCGATCGATCGATGTCACATAGATCGATGACTTTAATCGATCGATGTATCCTGAGTACAAAGTTGAAGTACACTGTCCAACATAGATCGATCACATAGATCGATCGATCGACGTGACTTCAATCGATATCGACCAAAGTAGTTTGGATGAAAATTTAGACGCATCGATCGATCACATCCATCGATCGATGTGGTCAACATATTTGATTTTTCATCTAATGTTGCAACTTATGCACCAAATGGCATATCCATTCACCCTGCAACGGCTAGAAATGTCTGAAATGAAATTCAAGAACCTATAAAAACGCCATTGCAAACATTTCAAGATATCTTGATCACAAGTAAATTCTAGCAATCAAATTTCTTCTTTCTACATTATACGCTCTTAATTTGAAAGTTTCATTTGGTTTCTTTCCTTATTGCTGAGGTTAGAAACTTGTTGGCTGTTGTATTCTAGGAGGAAACTTGCCTATAACCCTGCAGCAACTAGTAGTGGCAAATATTCCTTACGGACAGTGTTTATACACGCCTCAAGCTATCAACAAATTATTCATTCTACTCCTATCTTGTATCCATTTTATTATCAATATCAATTGAGGTATACTATGAAAGCAGAAGTTGTGTTCGTCGTTAAGTTAATAGGAGCAACAGCATAATATAACAAAATGAGAAATTCTACAACATCATGAGAACATGATGTTTTATATTTTACCTTGTTAAATCATTCTATATCATATAGCATATGAGTGATTTAATGAGTTAAAGACATGCAGTATCAATTTTTTAATGGCAAAAGCATAGAAGTCTTTTTTAACATGTTAATTTGACATAACTCTTATGGTTTACAAAACTAGTAGGTTGTGCTTGCCCACAATACATTTCATGACGAACATAACTTATACACATACACATACATATATAAGTATTTATATTTGTATGTATATGTATATGTGTATGTGGGTGTGGGTGTAATCAATAGGCTACATATCACAGTATTATTTATTCCTTAACTTTATTCTCTCATCAAATATCTAGGTAGAATACAAGAGTTCACAAAATATCGGTGATGATTACTAATTTATTTCTTTATGAGAAAATTAAATCGATTATTTTACTGAACCCGTATGGAGTAAAACAACTCCACCCCATAAGTCTTTTCTTTACGGGCACGTTGATGAAAGATTCGGTACATTTCCGACAAACATTTGGAAATTGGCACAATACGATTACAATTATTGCAAGTGTTTTCAACGATAACAATATAGCCAACCGCAAAAACTATCGTTAGAATCTGAAAAAGTGATTTAGAAAGAAAATATCTAAAGATTAGTCGTGCTAAAACCGAGTATCTGCACTGCAACTTTAACGGCGCAGCCGATGGTGAAAATAACCAGCTCACCATCGAGGGTCATGTGGTCCCACAAATAAGCAAGTTCAAGTATCTAGGTTCATTTGTACAACAAGATGGAGACATAGATACTGACGTAGCACACCGAGTTTAGACATGCTGATGTAGATGGAGGGCGGCCTTAGGAATACTGTGTGATAAGAATTTTCCAACTAAATTAATAAAAAAATTTTATAGGATGGCAGTAAGGCCGGTAATGTTATATGGAACAGATTGTTGGGCAATCAAGAATTATTGCAAGTGTTTTGTGAACCCTTTATGTTTGGTTTGGTTTTTTATTTAGTGAATTTGGTATATGATACACCAAATTAGTGATTAAACGTCAGAGACGTAAACACCTCAACTAAATTTAAAAGGTAAAAAATCAGAGACGTAAACTAGTGAAGTGTAAGAGTCCAAAATCTATTCTATTTATCGATAATAAAAGTTACTACTTGAAAGGTCGACGGATAGATAACGCTGTAGTCTAGGAAACAGTAAACATAGCACAGACGAGTTTAGCAACTAATTGATGGTCATCTTATGCAATATTAAGTGTTGAAGAGCAATTGAAAGCCTCATTGTAGAGGAAAATATGAGTAAAGGCAGGCCCAAACTGATTTGGGATGAGCAGATAAGGCACGACTTACCAGATTTACACATCTCTAAGGACATGGTCCAGGATAGGAGCTCATGGAGACATAACGAGGTATACGTCATATATAGGAACACTTTAGAGTATATTTAGAGACATAGATAGGCGTAGACAATATGTACGCTTTAGGTTGACTTTCCACTTGGTTGCGTATGTTATACCGTTGTTTTACATTACATGTACATATATACGTGATGTGTATTTTAATATCGAAAGGTCTTTCTTTGTATTTCTTGAATTTACTCACTAACACACTAGCACAACATATCTCTATTATCATGTCATTTATATAGGTAGAGCCGGGGGTCTCACTGGAAGCAGACTCTCTATCCTTTGGGATAGAGGTATTGTCTGCCTACCACTTACCCTCCCCAGACCTTAACGATAGCTTTTGCTGTCGTTGGGATATACTGGGTCAGGATGATGATGATGATGAAGTGTTGAAAACAATCTCGTTGGACATAAGTGTGAGGTTGTGTCTTTGTGATATAATAGTTATTTGATTTATAATTAAATCTTAATTAATTATTTGTGAAGAGTTATCTTGAAGGGCTATATCTTTTAAGTCTAAGAGACAATTCTTCATTAAAAAAGACATGTCCATTTATCAAAGGGTGATATTCCAAAAGTTATGATGAACGTATTTTTTGGTTGCTTATAAATATGGATGAAGCTTCTCTCTTCACCTTGTAGATTATCGTCTTTATTTATCCATCAAAATAGACATTAAAGAAAGAGTTAGTGGAGAGAAAGCTACATTCAAGAATAAGAGTTGTCTACGTCAAAGTTGAAGCTTCCGTCGCTTTCGCTCACCGAATCATGGAGAAAGATACGCATTCTCTAATCATCGTCTTATAGTTATTGTGAAAGTATATAGTTATTGTGAAAGTATAGATTTCTAAATCTTAAAGAATTAATTGCTTACTTTATTATAGTATTTTTTTTAAAATCGGTGGTTCAAACCCCGTATACTCCTATGTAAGATGAGAATCACAAACATTTCGGTTTAGACTTTATTTCAGATATCTGTTAGTTAAAATATATCATGTCTGTATCAAAAGACTTATGGCAGACATTCGATTTTTGCTATGAGATAGAACTTGAGACTGTTTACTTACCAAACCGATAGAAAATGAACAGAATTAGTGATTACTTTAGATTATAGTCAACTGTTTGACATTTTTCTTTCACATTCACCAATAGAATGTCAAGGGTAAGTCATCAAAACAATTTAAATCTTCTCAACAAAACAGGCCATAAAGTCTTCAGGATATGACCCAATGATTTTGGTGGCAGAGGATCAAGAAAGTGACGAGAGTTCGATTCTTATCCCAAGCAAGATTTTCGATTCTCTTTTCAGGTAAGCGCATGATATTGGAGCTTTGCAGCGTACTCCTTATACGTATGGCTACCTGAGGATCCAAACTCTGCCATAACGGACCTTGAGCACCTGACTTTTATCTCTATCGTGCCATGAGACAGGCTGATAGGAGTCCGATTTGGGTTTCCACTCATAAACAAAACAGGCCATACATTGGAAGCATTCAAAAGAGAAAAATATGTATATGTATCAAACCAAAATAATAGCATGCAGAGGAAACAAGCGTAACATGCAGTTGATAAAGCAAAGTGCAGAGATGGGCCATGGGATTAGGTCTAGCAGAAGTGCACAGAAGACGATCACGTGACATGCATGCCACCTCTGCCCAAGTGATGAAGACTTCTTACCAAATCTTTCTTAGCTCCTCAACCAAATACACTTGTTAAATTTTGGTGGTCGTTACACATGAATCTCTCTCTTTATTTCCTTCTTCCTTTAAGTCTACCAAATTTTTTACTGTATTATTTTCTTTCGCCCTGACTAGTCCTTTTGAACTCAAAAAAGAACGTAGTGAAGAAGAACAAAGAATTTGAATAAAGAAGAATTTCTTCTCATTGATTCTGTTTCGTTACCGTCTTTGAAATTTATACACATTTACTACCACGTTTTCTAATTCTCAGTATGGTAAGTATGGAAACTTTTCTATTACACATAATTTGGTGGGATAATATCCTATGATTTCCGTCAGTCTTGATTGACTGATTTCTTTCAACTTTTTGGTTGATTGATTTCTTTCCATCACTTTCTTTCAAGTTGATCATTTGGATCTTCAATGCTCAACTTGCTCAACGTTGATTCAAAGATTCTTCCTGCTACTGCTTTTGTGATAATATCTGCGAGCCGGTCCTCTGACGGTACAAATGGTATCTCAATGATTCCTGCATCGAGCTTTTCTTTAATGAAATATCTGTCGACATCTATGTGTTTGGTCATATTATGTTGAACCGGATTTTCGGAGATGCTGATTACTGCCTTGTTGTCGCACTTTAAATTTGCTGGGACACGGCTTGAGAACCCCACTTCCTTTAACAGCGTATCTAACCACAGGACCTCCACAATCCCCTTAGATATTCCTCTGAACTCTGCTTCTGCACTTGACAACGCAACCACATTTTGCTTCTTACTCCGCCATGTGACAAGATTGCCCCCAACTAGTGAAAAATACCCAGAGGTCGACCTTCTATCAGTCATGTTTCCCGCCCAATCAGCATCTGTGTAAAATTCTACTTCCATATGTCTATGTTTTCTGTACCATATCCCTTTCTCCGGAGTCCCTTTTAGATACCTCAAAATCCTCATAACTGCTCCCTGATGTTCTTCCTATGGATGATGCATAAACTGGCTAACAACTCCGACTGCATATGTAATATCTGGTCGTGTGTGAGACATATAGATGAGTTTACCAACTAGCCTCTGATACTGTTCTCGATCTACCACTGGGTCTCCCTCTTTAATTTGCAATTTCACATTAGCTGCTGCAGGTGTCTCACATGGTTTGCAGTCTACCATGCCCACTTCTGACAGAAGATCCAACGTATACTTCCTCTGAGATATGAACAATCCTCCAGTTGTTCGTGGTACTTCTATTCCAAGAAAGTATCTCAGCTCTCCTAGGTCCTTCATCTCGAATTCCGCAAAGAGGCTCTCCCTCAGACATGGCATTTCTTCTTTATCATCTCCTGTAATGATCATGTCATCCACATAAATTATAAGTATGTAATCAACTTACCTCGTCTTTTTAGGAACAGTGTGTGTTCTGCATTGCTTTTTTTATATCCATTCTGTCTCATCACCTTGGCAAACCTTTCAAACCATGCTCTTGGTGACTGTTTCAACCCATACAGAGCTCTCTTAAGTTTACTCACCTCATTTTTGTGGAAGTCACTTGAGAAACTAGGCGGGGCTTCCATATATACCTCATCTTTCAGCTCTCCGTGGAGGAATGTATTCTTCACATCAAACTGATATAAATGCCAATCTTTGTTGACCGCAGCTGAGAACAATACATTGATAGTGTCAATCTTGGCCACCGGAGAGAAAGTCTCTTCGTAATCAATCCCATACGTTTGAGTATACCCTTTAGCCACCAACTTCGCCTTATATCTCTCAATCGTACCATCGGCTTTGTATTTGATGGTAAACATCCATCGACATCCCACGGGTTTCTTTCCTGGAGGGAGTATACATTTCTCACATGTATTGTTTTTTCGCAATGCTTCCATCTCAACCTCCATCGCCTCTTTCCACTCCCTTTGTTGGATTGCCTCATCAGTTGTTCATGGGAGTTTTTCTGTACACAAGGTTATAAGTATAGCTTTTGCCGCGTTTGTTGTGGCCATATTTAGTGGATATCGAGAAGCCCTAGAAGCAAGGTCTGGTGAATACCTGCGGGGCGGGACCCCCCGATTCTGTTTGGGAGGAAAGACTCGTACCTGTGGTTCATTAAGAGGCTAAAGAGTTTCTGTAAGTTCAGTTATAGGTATATGTGGTGTAGGTGGATCAGAATGTGGTAAATCAATTTGAAGTGTATCGGGAGAAGACTCACTTACCTCGTGCTGAACATCCAAGGAGGGAGGTTCATTGGTTGTGGACTCTTCCGTGGAGGGACTGTCTACATTGGACTGGGCTTGCTCGGTGGCGCCACCTGCCTGCCTTTGTTGGCCAGCGTCGATCCATCTGTGACTATCTAACCAGTCGAAAGGCTCACTATGAGTCTCCCCTGGGCCTGAGTCTGGTGGGTGTAAAAATAATCGGTTTCAATGAAGACGCAGTCAAGGGTAACATTGAGGCGGCGGATGATAGGATTATAACATCGGTACCCTTTTTGATGGATAGCATACCCGACAAAAACACACTTTTCTGCACATAGATCTAATTTATTCTGTTCGTGTTTTGGGATATGAATATAGACAGTGCATCCAAAGATTTTGGGAGGAAGAGTCATAGAGAGGGTATCTCCACCTGGGTAGCTAGCACTTGAAGTGGGGTTTGTTTATTGAGTATACGTGTAGGTAGGCGGTTAAGGAGATAGACAACAATAAGGAGTGCTTCAGGCCAAAAACTTTTAGGGACATGGGCCTCAATCATTAATGCTCTAGTCATTTCAACTAAAAGTCAATTTTTGCGTTCGACAACCCCATTTTGTTGGGGAGTATTGGGGCATGAGGTTTGATGAACAATGCCCTATGATTTAAGAAAGCTTTGGAGATGGTGAGACATATATTCTCCCCCGTTTTCTGATCGGAGAATTTGGATCTTTTTATGATACTGGGTCTCAATCATTTTGAAGAACTCAATAAATTTGATGGGTACGTCAGATTTATTTTTGAGGAGATATACCTACGGTATTCGTGAATAATCACCGATGAAAAGAACGAAATAGTGAAATCCTTGAGGGGTAGGATATGATGCGGGCTCCCAAACATTAGAGTGTATTAATGAAAAACATTGAGCCACAACCATAAAAAGTTGGTATAGTCGTTGTTCCTGAATTTTGTTGTTGTATACGGTAATATCTTCCGGATCCTTCATGGGGTTAGGTTCCCTTCGGTCAATCTCCATCCATACTTTCTGGAATCTGTTACACAGTTCTTCCAGAGAACTTCCTCCTTGTTTTATGGTGCTGACCCTTTTTGTAAATCGAATACTTGTAATGAATCTACTTCTATCCCATATGTGACTGCCAAGACGTCCCAGAGAGCTTTGGCAGTGGGATATTAGGACACATTGTTGACAAGATTTGGTTCAATATTTTGGATGAGCCACGTAAATACACATTGGTCATAGATTTTCCATTGTGTATACTCTGAATCAGTGGCCGCTGGTGGTGGTTTGGTGAGATGTCGGCTGCGACCTCTTCCACCTATCACCTTCTTCATTAGTGTGGACCATAACTGATAGTTATCACTACTCAGTTTGATCTCTAGTGACAGATTGTCTTGATTGATGGTTGGGGATTGAATAGATAGACTATTTCGAAGTAAATTGACCAGTTGTATGTCCAAATCATTATTTTCTGGTTTCTGTTCATTGCTGCCTGACATTTTTGGTTTGGTCTTGCATGTTTCTGTGCTGATTTTTGTTGAGACTGAGAAAGGTATCTGAGACTATGATGATCAGTTTCTGAGTCTTAACTGGAGAACCACTCTTCGGTTGTGATGATTTTTTTCTGGGATTTTTTTCTATTGTTTTTTTTTTCGAACAAGTTTGATTGGGTTCTTTCAATCAGCTAATTTGACAGTGTTGATCTCAGATTTTTTTAATCATGTGATCAACATGCTCTGGTACCATGAAGAAGAACAAAGAATTTGAATAAAGAAGGATTTCTTCTCATTGATTCTGTTTCATTACAGTCTTTGAAATTTATACACATTTACTACTACGTTTTCTTATTCTCAGTATGGTAAGTATGGAAACTTTTCTATTACACATGATTTGGTGGGATAATATCCCATGATTTCCGTTGATTTCTTTTCATCTTTTGGTTGATTGATTTCTTTCCATCACGTATGTCACATCAGAAAACAAGATTAACTCAGTAATGGTTAAATGTCATACTATCTACCGTCCAATTAGACATCAGATTGCTGGTCTAATTTGCGATGAACGTCTCATGTGAGATTTGTTGGAAAAATTTTACAATCTTAGAAATCTGTTGGACTCTTAATTTGCTCATCTATTAGTCCCTTATGAGTGTAACGGTGAGAACAAGGATTTGTCATTTTGGGGTAGATAATAAGATTAACTGTACATATACAGCACTCCAGTTGGATATGTCGTGCGGGCCCTTTGATCTCCATGGTTTCAGGGATAGGACCCATTATGCTTCCCTTTTCTAGTTTATGTATTTTCATCTCTTTTATATTGAAACTTTAATGATATAAATGTTACATTAAAAGTCATGTCTACTGAGTGAAATTTTTATAATCATGCACGAAGACATGTTCAAGTTGGTTTCATTTCTATCCTATAAACATGGTGGTGTCACAATCATATGATATACTTGTTATTTTTTTTATGTTGATGGCAGAAAAAGGACAACGAATCAATCTCTTTTCTACCTTTTTTTATTAGTTGTTAAAAGAAATCTTGTTACATTCTTTTCCAGCAGGCAGATAGTGGGGAAATTGGTTGACAGAAAATAATGAGTTTGGATTACCTCACCCACAATCTCCTTATCCATTTTTCTACCACACGACACGTGGCAGCAGGGAGGATGGCGATGCTAGATGTCCTCCCTACTGCCACGTATCGTACGGTAGAAAAGTGGATAAAGAGATTGTGATGAGAGGATCCCGTTTCGAAAATAATATATGAGATCTTTGTACGTGATGAGTAGCTGCAATTGCTTCAGCAGGAAAAAGTAATCCAAACTTTAATTAGTGCTTGTCCAGATTTCTTTATCAGGCAGCTGGAAGTTACGTGATACTCTAACGATTGATTACGACTTCTCTAATCTGAGATGCTTAGAAAGGAAAGTAATACATTTATGTCTAACACCATCAGGTTAAACAACAACAACATTACTCCATTATCTTATAAGCTTCCGTATATGGTAGGGTATAATGGAGTTGGATGTATGCAACCATACTCATGTATTAGAAACACACAGAGGTTGTTTCCCGATGACCTATAACGAAAATTGCGTCAAGCTGTGTCGATTAACTGCTATTTCACAATATAAGAAACGCAACCAATTTAATGAGTCATTTTATTTTATTTCATCATATTCCAAAGTCAAAGAAGAGTGTGTCATTTACTCTATTAGAAATAGAATTATAACAACATGAGGTTAAAATGGAAAATAATATGTGTAAAGAAACAAGTTATTCCATATTTTGTAGAAATTTCAATCGAATCATTTAACTATTTCCTAACTGATATACTAGAAAATTGAATTTGTGAAGTATTCATATAAAAATATCAGCCTAGAGTTAATCCACTGTTTAAATTGAACTTAAGGAAGAGTTCTCACATTGTATTCCAGACTTAGACCTGCGTATTGCTAGAAAGGATAATTCATTAGTAGCTTTTGTGTCCTTCTGGAGAAATATTGCGACCATTCTTTCATTTTAATTATATAAACAACAACAACACATACTCAGTATATCCCAACGACAATAAAATCTATTGTCAATGTATGAAGAAAGTGAGAGTCAGACAAACAATACCTAACGCATCACTCATTTACATAATAAACAAATGGCATATACAATAAATGACTAACCAACATAACAAGTAATAGAAGCGTCATGTTTGGTCTCATTTGAGACCTCCTCCAATCGAGTTCACGGTGGATGCTTCTAGTCATTTTGCCTCTCTTTTCTTAAGAGAATATAATTGAGACTTTTGGATTATGCATAATTATTGTATTACTAATCATATCGAAGAATAGCGAGTTTAAACTTTGAAAGCAAAGTCATTATTAACGATTGTGTGCTTCCAAATATGGCCACATCAACCGCAAGATTTGCGTGCCATTTGTTCATGTACTTTTTTAAGCCAAAGTACCAGGGATAGGATTTCTTCACCGCAAAGGGGATGCGGTGATGCGTGACCGCGCGACACGTGGCAGCAAGGGAGGGTGGTGAGGCTAGATGAAGGTCACCCGCATCCAGTCTCACCACCCTCCTTTGCTGCCACGTGTCGCGATGTTACAAAAGAGGTGAGGAAAATAATGATTTCGTGATTGTGGAGAAACATGAATCAGTACACACTTGTGAAGAAAATTTGAAGAAAAATCACATTCGATACTTGGCCGTGATTGACTGGACCCTGATTGAAGTCCTATCAGATGTGTTGTGACATGTAGATATTCTAGAAAAAATTATTTGAAAATTAGCCACAGTAAGAACATGCATTAACTCCCTACCGTGCAATGTTCAGAAAAAGTCTCTATATATATACACGCACACACACGCACACGCACATATACATATACACGTACATACATACATACATAGATATATACATACATACATAGATATATACATACATACATAGATATATACATATATATATATATATATATATATATATATATATATATATATATATATATATATATTTACACACATATATATGTATGTGTGTGTATATGTATGTGTTTGCGTCTGTGTATATATTGTTGGACCGTTCACCTGCAATAAACACCACTAGAGGGGGGGTGAATAGTGGTTAGCAGAAATTACACTACAACCCTGTGTTAAAATCCCCTTTGAAAACAGAATCTGAAACCACCTCAGATTCAGAACCCGTTTTTCAAAAATTCACAAATAATTGTACACAACTCCAAAAATTATGAAACTTTCCAGAATTTAACTTCAATGAGTTAAAAAGACTCTATCCAAAAATCAGACAAAAATAAGATCGTTTGACCCTTCAAATAAATAAAAAGATTCAGATGGTCAATCTGGACAGAATTGGACAGAATGTTGCTGATTTTGCAAAACGTGTTTCTCTTTGAATACTCAACCAAAAAGGTTGATCTTTATATCAAAACACTCCTTAGGATGTATAGATGAAGTTTCCAAAAGGCCCTGACCTTAACCAACTCTTGAAAAATACAGAATTTAAGTTTTCTCAAAACTGGTCAGATTGCAGCCAGATTGGAGCAGTTATCTTGCAAAGACTGAAAGACTAACTTTCCCTTGCTCAAATCAAGTGATTCTTGTTGCAAATGAAAGCTAACAGTCTGAAGTATAACTCCACCAAAAATCACGAATTTTGAAAGTGTTTAGCTATTTTTTCAAATTGTGAGAAGTTGTGTGAAATCTGCAGTGAAAAACGGGCAGAAAATAGAAATAAAGAAACAAGAGAAGAACACCGAGAATTTATCCTGGTTCGGTCAATGTGACCTACTCCAGTCCCAAGGAACACCTTTCCTTGGATTTCACTATGGTATGAACCAAATTACAGCAAGAACCAAGCTTGATCCTTGGGTTAAACACCAACCCTATTCAAGACTTGGATGAACACCTTTATGCAACTCTTGGTTGCAACACCTCTATCACCTATTGATGTAGCCTTATAGATTTGGCTAATCAATCTTACAAATAAGACACAAGAAGGTGTGTATAGTGTAGCTGGACAACAACTAGAAATGGAACACCTTAGCTACACAAAGTATGAACGAAAATATGAGAAGAGAATAGCAAGACAACAATCTTCAATTTTTGCTTTCAAGTGTGTGTCTTCTCTTCTTCACCTTGCCTTCTATTTATAGAGTGAATTGATGGCATATTCCCTCCAACTTTTAGACCATGTGATGGCTGAGAATTTTGAATTAAAACACCTCCATAATCATCTCCAACAACCTTGTCTCCATTAACTTCAAATTTGAAATTTCAAGTTGACAACTTTTGCCAACTAGCTTGCTTTTGGTTTGTCTTCTTGCCCAAAAGTCATAAAATGAGTATACCACCTTCTCCACCTGTTTATGGACGTTTTTGATGTTGTATGTATGTATACCAACTCATATTTTGTGAATAAAAAATAATGAATAAGTGTTGACAAGATTATGTCAACATATAACACCAAAATTCATACTTTCTTCTCCTTTACATATTGTGATGAATCTTGCACCAAGGACACCTTGTAATCTCTAAAAGATGATGATTAATATCCTCTTATAACATATATAAGAGGGTCTTCAAGAAAAAATAGAATGTGACATCTCAAATCGTCACATATCCAGCTATAGTCAATAATATCATCGGTTGAGAGAATAAGATATAAGATCACCATATAATCTTCAAAATAATAATAACACAGCTCCAGAATGAAGATAATAATATGCTCAAGAGATTCCTTGAGTGAAAATACCAAAAATATCCTTGGGGGTAAAATGACCAAAATACCCCTGGTGTGAGAAAACTCCAGAAATGCCCCCGATGATCAAAAATAATCACAATACCACCTTTGTCATGATAATCAAGATAATAATATGCACTTGAAATATTTTTCACCATATGATGTTCCTACAAAACTTAAAATACCAATTTTGCCCTTTTTGGTAAGTTGTAGAAACTTCCAAGGCACGTTAGTCGCAAGACAATAATAATCACCAAAAACACATAATAAGCACATAATGAGCATATATAAATCATGTACAAATGAAAACAACCATTTTATCACATTTTAGAAAATTATTTCTAAAAACTCTAGACATCGATCGATCGAAGTGCCTCAGCTTCATAGATCGATGTCTCACATAAAGGTTCAGGTTTTGCCTCTGACCTACATCGATCGATCGAAGTGAGAGTTTGATATACATCGATCGATTGATGTGTCTTAGGTTTAGAGATCGATGTCTCACAGAAAGGTCTTAAACTTATCTGCCTTACATAGATCGATCGATGTGAACTTGTTCAACTTTTAATCACATATAACACCATGTGTGACATTTTTAAGTATTCATCACTTAAAATCATGACTTTGAAAATTATCCAAACATATTTCTCAACATTCTCCCCCTTTTGGATGATTTTCAAAATAACCTAACATGATTTTAATGTCACAACTTATAACCAAAAGTTTAACCAAATATTTTCAACTATGTTTTCAACGTTTAAATAGTATGCTGCTCCCCCTCAACTCATACTCTCCCCCTTAACCTATGCTCCAAAATTTATACCAATAAAACTTAGCATATGATTCATCATGACTTACCAACTAAAACATGACTTACCAACTAAAATCATGTTCTTATTCTATCTCCCCCTTTATTTTGCAAATCATGCAAAAGATAGAACTATACAATGGTATCGTAAGTCATCATTCCTAATTTGGCTCGTAAGTTTTCAAAAGTGGCTTGATTAAGGGGTTTGGTGAAGATGTCAGCGATTTGGTGATCAGTTCTTATATGGTTTATCACTATGTCCTCATTTTGAACATGATCGCGAAGAAAGTGGTATCGCACCTCAATGTGTTTGGCCTTAGAATGAAGTACCGGATTCCGGGAAAGATTGATTGCACTTGTGCTATCGCAGAAAATTGGAATCTTATTCATTTTAATGCCAAAATCACTAAGTTGCTGTTTAAGCCAAAGTATTTGGGTAGTACACAAACTCAAAGCAATATACTCGGCTTCAGTGGTAGAAAGAGCTACACTAGCTTGCTTTTTAGAAAACCAAGAGATCAAATTGGTTCCTATAAATTGACATGTACCGCTAGTGGATTTTCTATCTAACCTGCAACCACCATAATCAGCATCACTATATGCGTGTAATTCCAACTTAGCGTTTCTATCATACCACAATCCTAAGTGAGGTGTATGCTTAAGATATCTAAAGATCTTTTTCACTGCATTGTAATGTGATACCTTAGGACAAGATTGAAACCTAGCACACATACACACACTAAACATAATATCAGGTCTTGATGCAGTTAAGTATAACAATGAGCCAATCATAGACCTATAAAGTGTGTCATCAAAAGGTTTACCGTTTTCATCCTTATCAAGTTTGGTACTAACACTCATAGGGGTAGTTGTAGGTTTCAACTCTTCAAAGCCAAACTTCTTAATCATATCATTGACATACTTAAGTTGGCTAATGTGAATTCCTTGAGGGGTTTGTTTGATTTGAAGTCCTAAGAAATAATTCAACTCTCCTACCATTGACATTTCAAACTCTGACTTCATACATTCTTCGAAGTCTTTTACTAAAGTAGGGTTGGTTGAACCAAAGATTATATCATCTACGTATATTTGAACTATTAACAAATCATTACCTTTTCTTCTTAGGAATAATGTGTTGTCGATGGTCCCCCTTTGATAATTATTTGCAATAAGAAAGTTTGCAAATCTATCATACCAAGCTCTTGGAGCTTGTTTTAAACCATATAGAGCTTTCTTAAGCTTATAAACATGGTTCGGATTCTTCGGATCTTCGAATCCAGGAGGTTGTTTTACAAACACTTCTTCTTGGATGTATCCATTCAAGAACGCACTCTTGACATCCATTTGGAAGAGCTTAATTTTGCTTATACTTGCAATCGCAAGTAATAATCTAATTGCTTCTAGTCGTGCAACGGGTGCAAATGTTTCTTCATAATCTATTCCTTCTTGTTGATTATAACCTTGTGCGACTAGTCTAGCCTTATTCCTTGTAATATTTCCTTGTTCATCCATTTTATTCCTAAAAACCCATTTAGTTCCTATGATAGACTTGTCTTCAGGTTTAGGTACTAAGTCCCACACGTTGTTCCTTGTGAATTGATTTAATTCCTCATGCATAGCATCTATCCATGATATGTCACCTAAGGCTTCCTTTACGTTCTTAGGTTCTAATTGTGAGATTAAGCTATGTCCTTCAAGTTGACTTATATTTCTACGTGTTCTAACCCCAACACTTGGATCACCAATGATTAGCTCTTTGGGGTGTTTATGTTTATCTTCTATAAGCCACCAATTCCTAAGTTGACTAGGTTCACCTTCTTCTAGTTCAAATGTTTCATTCGTGTGAACATTTTCATATACAATTGGAACATCCTGTAAGTTAGATAGATTATCTTCCAATTGTAAAATTTCTTGATTTATTTCACCTAAAGGTTCATGCACATCTTGTTCAGGGGAAGTTGGTTCTAGATGATCATGAACAGGCTCAAGTAATATATCATCATCATCAAACATATTTTCAACATTATTTTCTTGTTTATGTTGATGTTTATCACTAACTTCAAAGCATGCATTTTCATTGAATTTCACATGTATGGATTCAATTATTTTTCTAGATGCAGGATTATAACACCTATATGCTCTTGAGTTAGTTGAATACCCAACAAATATGCATTCAATAGACTTTTGTTCAAATTTATCTAGATTATCCTTAGTGTTCAGCACAAAACATTTACATCCAAATACTTTAAGATAATCTATCTTAGGTTGTCTATTGTTTAGCAATTCATAAGGCGTTTTATTTAATTTCTTTCTAATAGTGAGCCTATTTATAATATAGCATGCACAACTAACAGCTTCAGCCCATAAATATTTAGGTAATTTATTTTCACACAGCATTGTCCTAGCAACTTCTTGAATTGTTCTATTTTTACGTTCAACAACTCCATTAAGTTGTGGTGTTCTAGGTGGTGAGAATTCATGTTTTATTCCATATAGTTCGCAAAATTTTATTACGTCTTTGTTTTTAAATTCACCACCTCTATCGCTTCTAATTCTTTTAACATTTTCTTCATAAATATTTTCAAGTTGCTTAATAAGAGTTTTGATTGCTAATGGAGCATCGTCTTTGTGTGTTAAGAACAATGTCCATGTGTAGCGTGAGTAATCATCTACTATGACACACACATAGTAGTGTCCACCTAGACTTCTTGTCCTACTTGGACCAAATAAGTCTAAGTGAAGCAATTCTAGTACATGACTAGTACTCACTTCATGTTTCGGTTTTAAGGTTTCTTTAATGTGTTTTCCCTTAATACATGTTTCACACATTTGAAAATTATCTAAGTCTAACTTAGGCATTCCTCTAATTAAATTCTTCTTAGATAATTTCTTAATAGTTGAAATTCCTATATGGCCTAATCTTCTATGCCATAAATTTACATCTAAGTCATGTGATATTAGACACTTAACCTTAGCATCTAACATGTTATCTAAGGTAAGAGTATAAATATTTCCATCTCTATTTCCTTTTAAGACCGTTTCTCCTTTTTCATTTATTATATCACAAGAATTGGGAAGAAAGGAGACATTATAACCACAATCTATAAGTTGAGAAATACTAAGTAAATTATAAGATAGATTGCTTACTAATAACACATTTCGTATTTGAAATGTGTTAGGGTCCCCAATTGTTCCTTTTCCAACAACTTGTCCTTTGTTGTTGTCACCGAATGTTACTTTTCCTCCATCCTTGATGTGTTCCAATTCGATGAATAGTTTGGGGTTCCCCGTCATATGCCTCGAACATCCACTATCTAAAAACCATTTGGTTTTTAGATTCTTTGACTTTGCCTCCTTCTTGCATTCCTTGCGTTTATCCTACAATGGAGACAAAGTTTTAGGTACCCTTTATTTGGGTCCTTGAATGTTAGGAGCACTATTCTTGTTTAGATATCCCTTAGGTATCCAAACTTGAATATACCTTCTAGGCACATTTTTAGCATTGTTATAATTTGGAAAATAAGAAGAATTAGCATATACATGATTATTCCACATAAGTGAAGATTCATTGTTATACATGTTGTGCCATGGTTGATAATCATTATAGGATGGCCGAGATTTATGATGGGTATAAGGCATGTGAATTTGTTTCTTATATGGCGCTATATAAGTGTGTTTGTAGGCATTTCTATAAGACTTATAAGAGTGTTGCCTATACTTAGGTTCATAATAAGTTGTATGCATTTTATTCGGTCTAGTTGCATTTGTATACATGTAGGCATAATTTATATGTTGTCTAGATGCAAAGTTTGGCCTAGATGTATGTTTATGCGTGTGTGCTTTTATGGGTGTATGTTGCATTTTTGCCTTGATATAAGTAGACGAAGGTGTAGAAGCAGGCAAAGTTGATTTTGTTGTATTATATGGTAACTTTGTACTAGATGAAACAAACTTAGTCTTTTTATTTACTTTTTCATTTTCTTCTTTATAGCCTAAGCCGGTTTTATCATTACCATACTTTTGTGATGAGATAAGTGTATCTAACATATTTGCACCCGATTTAAATTGTTCTAACATTTTTTCTAAGTTAAGTTTAGACGACTTAAGTTGTGTTATTTCATGTTCACAACTTTCTATCTTAGATTTTAACATCTTATTTTCCATTTTTATCTTATGTTCATCTTTCCTATATGATTCAATTTTATTCTCTAAAGAATCAAGAGTATTAGTAGACTCTTGTTTAAGAGATTCTAGTTGATCGGAAAATTCCAAGTTGGACGTCTTCAACTTGTCATTTTCTTCAACTAGTTTCTTCTTTTCTTTAGAGAGCTTCTTACAGTGAGCATGCATTCTTAGGAATTCTTCATACATTTCATCAAGTGTCATGTCACTATCAGAATCACTATCAGAAGAAGAACATACCTCGTTGGATACGAAGCAGACTTGAGCTTCCTCAGTTTCGGATTCTGAGTCGGATGAGTCGCTCCATGTGCTCACCTTCATTGCTCGTTTCCCTTTTCTTGCCTTAGACTCCTTTGTCTTTGTCGTTTGAGCCTCCTTGTCTTTGGCTTGTTTATTATTATTGTTGTTGTTATTATTTTTCTTCGTGGGACAGTCGTATGAAATATGTCCTTTTTGACCGCATTCATAACACTTTAATTCTTTATTATTCCATTTGTTTATGTTATTCTTCCTAGGTTGAGAAGAAGAAGAAGAAGAATTACGTTGTCTATTCCTATTTGGACGTTTGAAAAATTTTCTTAGTTTTCTAGCTATCAATATCAACTCATCGTCTAATTCAGTATCACTATTACTATCATCGTTACTAGCATGTGTTTCGGTTGTTTTGAAAGCTATTGACTTACCGGATGACTTAGACGATTCAGACTTTCGTTGGTTTAATTTAACCTCATAAACTTTAAGAGACCCGATCAATTCATCCATCTTAGTGATTGACTTTGTCTCCTCGATTGCAGTCACCTTTGGATCCCATTCAGCAGGGAGGCTTCGTAACACCTTTTGAACCTTTTCACTGTTCGAAAATGACTTTCCTAAAGCTTCAAGGGCATTGAAAATATTAGTAATCCTCAAATCCATAGATGTTATGGATTCGTTTGGCAACATTTTGAAAGTCTCTAATTCAGTCATAAGCATGTTTATTTTTGACTCTTTAACACCACTAGTACCTTCATGCTTTAATACAAGTGATTTCCACATGTCGTGTGCGCTTGTGCAATTTGACACATATCCTGCTTCAGAAGTTGTAAGTCCATTCAAAAGTAATTGCATAGCTTTAGCATTCATAGACATTTTCTTTTTATCATCTGATGACCATTCACTTTTACATTTTTCAACCTCTTGAGTTACTTCACTAACTTGTGTAACTTTCGTTGGAATATACGGCCCATCTTCAACTATAGACCATAAATCGATGTCTATAGCCATTAAGAATAGCCTCATTCTTAGTTTCCAATGAACAAAATTATTGCCATCAAAAAGAGGAGGGCGTTGGGTAGACATACCTTCCATTTCACCTTTGTGAGAAACAATAGCCATAGTATGTACCTTGGATTTGAGACAAGTAGTATATAATGAATCGTTGTTTCTTGGCCTTGTATGGTGTTGAATCTTGCTTCTTTTGAGTGGTGTTGGTCTGGCTCTGATACCAAATGTTGGACCGTGCACCTGCAATAAACACCACTAGAGGGGGGGGTGAATAGTGGTTAGCGGAAATTACACTACAACCCTTTGTTAAAATCCCCTTTGAAAACAGAATCTGAAACCACCTCAGATTCAGAACCCGTTTTTCAAAAATTCACAAATAATTGTACACAACTCCAAAAATTATGAAACTTTCCAGAATTTAACTTCAATGAGTTAACAAGACTCTATCCAAAAATCATACAAAAATAAGATCGTTTGACCCTTCAAATAAATAAAAAGATTCAGATGGTCAATCTGGACAGAATTGGACAGAATGTTGCTGATTTTGCAAAACGTGTTTCTCTTTGAATACTCAACCAAAAAGGTTGATCTTTATATCAAAACACTCCTTAGGATGTATAGATGAAGTTTCCAAAAGGCCCCTGACCTTAACCAACTCTTGAAAAATACAGAATTTAAGTTTTCTCAAAACTGGTCAGATTACAGCCAGATTGGAGCAGTTATCTTGCAAAGACTGAAAGACTAACTTTCCCTTGCTCAAATCAAGTGATTCTTGTTGCAAATGAAAGCTAACAGTCTGAAGTATAACTCCACCAAAAATCACGAATTTTGAAAGTGTTTACCTATTTTTTCAAACTGTGAGAAATTGTGTGAAATCTGTAGTGAAAAACGGGCAGAAAATAGAAAAATGTAAAGAAGACAAGAACACCGAGAATTTATCCTGGTTCGGTCCAATGTGACCTACTCCAGTCCCAAGGAACACCTTTCCTTGGATTTCACTATGGTATGAACCAAATTACAGCAAGAACCAAGCTTGATCCTTGGGTTAAACACCAACCCTATTCAAGACTTGGATGAACACCTTTATGCAACTCTTGGTTGCAATACCTCTATCACCTATTGATGTAGCCTTATAGATTTGGCTAATCAATCTTACAAATAAGACACAAGAAGGTGTGTATAGTGTAGCTGGACAACAACTAGAAATGGAACACCTTAGCTACACAAAGTATGAACGAAAATATGAGAAGAGAATAGCAAGACAACAATCTTCAATTTTTGCTTTCAAGTGTGTGTCTTCTCTTCTTCACCTTGCCTTCTATTTATAGAGTGAATTGATGGCATATTCCCTCCAACTTTTAGACCATGTGATGGCTGAGAATTTTGAATTAAAACACCTCCATAATCATCTCCAACAACCTTGTCTCCATTAACTTCAAATTTGAAATTTCAAGTTGACAACTTTTGCCAACTAGCTTGCTTTTGGTTTGTCTTCTTGCCCAAAAGTCATAAAATGAGTATACCACCTTCTCCACCTGTTTATGGAAGTTTTTGATGTTGTATGTATGTATACCAACTCATATTTTGTGAATAAAAAATAATGAATAAGTGTTGACAAGATTATGTCAACATATAACACCAAAATTCATACTTTCTTCTCCTTTACATATTGTGATGAATCTTGCACCAAGGACACCTTGTAATCTCTAAAAGATGATGATTAATATCCTCTTATAACA
Source organism: Eustoma russellianum (assembly GCA_036186865.1). Classification (NCBI taxonomy): domain Eukaryota; kingdom Viridiplantae; phylum Streptophyta; class Magnoliopsida; order Gentianales; family Gentianaceae; genus Eustoma; species Eustoma russellianum. Next base: position 5,505,944 of record AP025062.1, on the reverse strand, counting down.
TATATAAGAGGGTCTTCAAGAAAAAATAGAATGTGACATCTCAAATCGTCACATATCCAGCTATAGTCAATAATATTATCGGTTGAGAGAATAAGATATAAGATCACCATATAATCTTCAAAATAATAATAACACAGCTCCAGAATGAAGATAATAATATGCTCAAGAGATTCCTTGAGTGAAAATACCAAAAATATCCTTGGGGGTAAAATGACCAAAATACCCCTGGTGTGAGAAAACTCCAGAAATGCCCCCGATGATCAAAAATAATCACAATACCACCTTTGTCATGATAATCAATGATAATAATATGCACTTGAAATATTTTTCACCATATGATGTTCCTACAAAACTTAAAATACCAATTTTGCCCTTTTTGGTAAGTTGTAGAAACTTCCAAGGCACGTTAGTCGCAAGACAATAATAATCACCAAAAACACATAATAAGCACATAATGAGCATATATAAATCATGTACAAATGAAAACAACCATTTTATCACATTTTAGAAAATTATTTCTAAAAACTCTAGACATCGATCGATCGAAGTGCCTCAGCTTCATAGATCGATGTCTCACATAAAGGTTCAGGTTTTGCCTCTGACCTACATCGATCGATCGAAGTGAGAGTTTGATATACATCGATCGATTGATGTGTCTTAGGTTTGGAGATCGATGTCTCACAGAAAGGTCTTAAACTTATCTGCCTTACATAGATCGATCGATGTGAACTTGTTCAACTTTTAATCACATATAACACCATGTGTGATATTTTTAAGTATTCATCACTTAAAATCATGACTTTGAAAATTATCCAAACATATTTCTCAACATATATGTGTGTGTATAATAATTGTTAGGTCTACGACAATTATTTTAGAGGGGTGAATAAAGAGTTGAGTTAATTTTTTGGTTTTTCTCGATTTTGCCTAAGCCAACTCAATTACTGTACAAAATATGAAAGAAGAATATGAGAAATAATAAATGGAGACATATGATTTGGAGTGGTTCGATTTTCCTTGATTCTACACCATTACTACTTTGTTTATGAAGTGGATTTTCAACAACTTTCTTATTACCTTTAATAAGGAACAAAAACAACAATTGCATCAACAACTAGTGCAACAACAACTACAACAGCTATTGGACTAATAACTTCTGCAACATCAACTATTAATTGCAACAACTACAAGCAAGAGCACTGAGGTTTTTCTACTTGCTTCTCCACAACTTCAACAAAGTAATACCGAAAAACTTTTACAAAGCGAGTTTTAGGGAAGAAGTGACATGACACTTTCAAATAAGTCTAAATCACAAGCAAGATATCAAATATGTTTAGTTTCTCTTGTGTTAAACTTCAACTCCCATGATACAACAATAGAAACAAGTAATAAGAGCTTAATGATCTTTATGCACTTTTGCACCTTAAAAGCTTTTGATATCAATGCTTGATAAAGCTTAAAGAGCATAAAAGCCTTATTTGAGTTTCTTCAAAATTCAAAAGATGTTCGCGCTTTGCAGCCTCTACGAAGGTCCTACACTTCATTAATTACTTTGGAGAAGTCTAACTTGTCTTCAACCACTGTATACTTCAATTTGATAAATTGTAGCCATCCTAGAGAAGCTTACATAGGTGTAAAATTGTCAAGATAACATAATAGACGTTAGTGGAAAATGCACAATCAATTTAGGGAAGATTGGAGAGAGAAAACGCTTTAAATCTGTTTTAGATGCGTTTACAATGGCTATAAGAATTTAAATTATGTGTAACATCGATCGATCGATGTCTATACTTTAGAGATTGATTTATGCATCGAGCGATCGATGTACTTTTAGTTTAGAGACCGACGTTGGAGAGTGTATTTTCAATTTTCCACCTTTTATAAATCAATCGATCGGATGTATACATCGACCGGTCGATATCTTATGTTTTGAGAGAGAAGTTGGACAGTGTACGTTTAAAGTTGCACATTCTATACATCATTCATTTGACGTCAATTATGAGAGATCGATGTATACATAGATTGATCCATGCAGAGATCGACATATACACTGATCTCTATTTTAGAAATCTACGTAGGGATCGACGTCAACATCTTTACTTTCCAACATGTAAATTAACTTTTCAATCCTTTTTCAAACATCTTTTAAACACCATCAAAGCCTTCATACTCCAACAATATCCCTCTTTTTGATGACTTCAAAACCATGCGTTTTAAAAGACATTTTGTTTGGAAAAACGTCACTTTTCACAAAACTTTGTTAAAAAAGACTTTCAATCTTAGTTTATGTAAAGTCAATCTCCTCATTCAATGCATTTATGATCCCCCTCAACACATGCATTTTAATACATCATCACATGTAGTCTTCACATACGTATCATACTCATATGTGTATGTTCACTCCATTAGCCTCGTATACCAATTTTGTACAATATGCCACATATCAAGGCCGTACACTGTCAATCACAAGCCACGTACACAAGCCATATATACAAGCCACATATACAACCATATCATCATATACAACCATATATTGAAATAATATCAAATACCTTTCTATTGATAACAAATTTGAGTTTTTCTTCATCAGTGTAGTCATCCTCATATTTTGATATTGTTTGGCCATTTGAGTTTGTAATTATAGGAAGTTCAATTTCTGTAACAACCGCTCTCCATATATCAAACCCAAAACCATTCAAATGATTCATCATTCTAAAATTCCACAAGGAGTATTTTTAAGCGTCAAACATATAAATTTCGTTTTTACCGCTGCGGATGTAGTGGATGATTTTAGAGTTGAGCTGGAAGATGTAGAGATTGTCATTGCCATATTTTTCAATGATCTTTAGCCTTGTTACTTATGAAAATTGGCCAAGCAGTCAAGGCTCAGCTTTGATCCTTGGGTTCGTGACAATCACTCTATAAAGGGTGAATAGAGAGTTGGATTATTTTTTGGGTTTTTCTCGATTTCACTCAAGCCAACTCAATTACTCTCCAAAATATGAAAAAAGAAGATGAGAAATAATGAATGGAGACACAAGATTTAGAATTGTATGAATCTCTTTGATTTTACTCCATTCCTCTTTGTTTCTAAAATAGACTTTTTTATTACCTTCAACAAGAAACAAAAACAAAAACAACAACAATTGCACCAACAACTAGTGTAACAACAAAACAACATTAGCTATTACACTAACAGCTTGTGCAACGTCAACTACTAGAACAGCTAGAAGTAAGAGCTTTGATATTTTTTTACTTGCTTCTCCACAACTGTAACAATGTTCTACCGAAACACTTTCACCAAGAGGGTTTGAGGAAGAAGTGAAATGACACTTTCAAATAAGTGTAAATCATAAGAAAGAGATTTAGTATGTTTAGCTCCTCTTATGTTAGATTTCAATTCTCACAATACAACAATGAGAACAAGCAACAAGAGCTTAATAATCTTTAAGCACTTTTGCACCTTGAAAGCTCTTGATATTAATGGGCGATGAAGCTTAAAGATAATGAAAGTGCATAAATGCCTCCTTTTATCTCCTTCAAAATATAGAGGATGTAAATCTCGTTTTGCAACCTCCACAAAAGTCTCACACTTCATTAATTGCTTTGAGAAGTCCAACTTGTCTCAACCACTATATACTTCAATTTGATGAATTGTAGCCACCCTAGAGAAGCTTAGATAGGTGTACAATAGTCAAGATAACATAATATACGTTGGCGGAAAAGGCACAACTAATTTGGCAAAGATTAGAGAGAGAAAACACTTTCAATCCGTCGTAGATCTATTTTCATCGGCTATAAAAATTTGAATTCTGCGAAATGTGGATCGGTCGGTGCTTATACTTTACAGACTGATGTATATATGGATCAATTGATATTCAGTTTTAAAGATCGACGTTGAACAATGTGTTTTTAATTTTGCACCTTCATGCATCAATCGATCGATGTCTATATCTTAGAAATTGATGTATAAATCGATCGATCGATGTCTTATGTTTTGAGAGACTGTTGAGAGACTGACAGTTGACAGTGTACTTACTAAGTTGCATACTCTGTACATTAATCGATTGACATCAATTGTGAGAGATCGATGTATATATAGATTAATCCATGTATAGATTGACTTATACATTGATCTCTGTTTTAGAAATCTAGGTAGTGATCAACGTCAACATTTTAAAAGTACACATGGATCTATCTAGATAGAGATCGACGCATATATTAATATCTGTTTTAGAAGTATACACTATACAACATTTTAATCCATTGTCAATGGATCTACATATTGGTAGCAATTCTTTTTATTAGACATGACTACACCAACCATGCAACTTTCCAATTATTGCAATAATGTTATCACGCATTTATTAAAGCAAATAATGTAAGTAAACAAAACAAACCGGTTGATGTGACACGAGTTGTGTCTCGATGGCGTTCACATATGGCAATTGACAATGTCCAACGGCGACATCCATATTAAAGTGTCAACATTCTTCAACTAGTCACTTTAAATGTCTTTATCGACATGCATTACATCAAATTGATTTGTCCTAATCCTTTATTTAGAATTGATCACATTAAGCAAATGTCAGTTCCACGAATCACAACCACAAGACATGGACATGGTAGAATGGCTATATTTAGGATACACATTTTCACTAATTATTATCACATAACACAGTAGAGTAGTTGAGGGGCGGCCTTACATCAAGTGGTAAGGTTGCTGTTTCAAAAGTCATAATGATATTACTTAAGAACGTCTTTATCAAAATATTGTTTCTTCTCACTTCGGTCAATTAGCAATAATTTTTGTGTGGACTTTCGGAAATCTGTTTCATGTAGCTTGGCAAGAAAATTTTGAATCATAGACCATGAGGTCACGGGTTCGAGTTGCGGAAACAGCCTCTTGTACAAAATGTATGGAAAGACTGCGTACATCAGATCGCAAAACGATCTAACTCCTCCCCGGACTCTACGTAAATGCGAGAGCCTAGTGCACCGGTCTCTTGCACAAAATGTAGGGTAATACTATGTACATCAGATTGCAAAGTGATTTGGATCTTATCTAGACCCTACGCAAACGCCGGAGCTTAATGCACCAAAAATGCCTTTTTTTTATAGTAGAATAATTACACATATGATAAGTATATAACTAGGACCCTTCTTCATATTGACGATTTGAAACAGGGCTTATGTGGGAAGTTGTTTTGAGTTTCATTTATTGAATGTATACTGTCCCAGAATTCTGACGACTTGAAACAAAATTCTAAATTTATCTTTTGGTTATGACAAATTGAAACATAATTATTGATTTATCTCTTGGTTATAACAAATGGTTTACGCGCAATTTACTCATCCTGGACTCATGTAAAAGTTTGGTACTTTCTACACCAAGTTTCCACAAATCACTTGGAGTAAAACGTAAAATTCTTTACATTGAGAGTCCTACCGTCCCAGCCCCAAGTAGCGTCGTGAAGGATGTAGATCAGGAGTTCAGCAGCTTTCTAGGTTGGGTGAGGACTTACGCAGTGGCCCACACAAAGTGTCTCTCGCAACGCAAATTAGGCCTTCGTACTAGCAGCAGTAGAACACACATACTATACGTGTTTTTGGATTCAAACTCTTAATCACTTGGAGTAAATATCAACTCAAATATCAAATAGACTATACCCTGGACAAGTTCCCACACATCACTTGAATGTTTTTTTGGAAGCGCAACCCATAATTAGTTAACCGTAGTAATCTCTACTTTACAAGTTTACCGACAAAGTAATTGAGTCCACCTTAATGTAGCAAAAGTAAAGTTTTATGTTAACCAGGTATTATCAAATATGCTACATATATACGGGGGACAAATTTTTTTATTCATTTTTTTAATAAATGGTTAGCTACAAAGCTTTCTTCAAAATTTTGTCCGAACTGTTTGACAGAGTTCCACACGTTACGCATCCGTTCACTACTTTGTTCTCAACTCTTCTCACAGTTAGCAAGTATTACTAATTGTTTACGAATCAATGAAGTACATATATGAATTAATGAAGTACATGTATACGTGGGCTTTCTGTTGATCATCACCCTTCTTATTTGGTAATTCCTCTTAGACATAAGTATTTAATTGAAATACAAGTTATTTATAACTACTTCATCTTCATTATAAAACTTGTTGTTTTCAACCAAACAAAAAAATTATAAAACTTGTGTACTTGTTCATTAAACATTTTTGACAATACATGACCTTTTGTTTCTCCTTCTCTGTAGCAAAAGCAGAAGTTTACGTTTCCCTTGCACTTTTCTTTTGTGGAGGACAAGGTGCCACCAAATTGAAAAGGAAACGAAGAAACAAAGCATCACCGATAAAAGGATTTACCTCTTTCACGGCCTTCCACGTAGGGCGGTAAATGAACCAAGCCGTTCGATTGTTCGGCTCATTTGGTTCGAGCTTGAACTCGAGCTCGAGTTCGGCTCGAATAAAAGGTTAATGAACAGAGCTTCAACACCTTTTTCTGTTCGAGCTCAGTAAGTGGCACCGTTCGTTTAAGATGTTCGGCTCGTTAATGTTGTTCGTGAGTTAAACGAATCAAGCTTGAACAAGTAAATATGTTTGTTTAAATAAACAAACAAGCTCGCCTCGTTCGCTAAGTTAAATGAACAGAGCTTGAACAACGCAATGCTCGGCTCGTTTGACTTGTTTACGGCCCTACTTCCATGATTTGAGGAGCTAATCTCATGTAATTTAAATCGGTTACACAAAAATATTATTCTCAAGACGATAAGTTCTATGGTGGTAATGAGCAACTATAGATACTTATGGAACAATAAAATATAGCATAATTAACATGTGGTAGTGATAAATGTGTAAAGAAAGAGATTTACCTTCAATTATTATATTTTTTATTGATGGTTGAATAATAACTAAGATTTATTCAATGACCATTATAAAATTTTCTTCCCAACATTTTTTCTTCCATTTTCGTTGTCTTCTCGAAAAAATTAAAAATGATTATAAACAAACGGGGAAAAAAGTACTATCAAATTGATGGAAATTTGAGTATCCAACTAATTAACATTCGAAACCGAATGGGAGCTATCATATATTGTCCTTTTGTTGTATATTTAGAATAACATCCAAACAAGAGTATTTATCCTGACAATACGCATCTCCTAAAAAAATTAATAATTTATACGTGAAATAGGGTGAAAATGCTAAGAATATCCTTGGACTTATTTGTCAATAAACACGTACTTAAGTATATATCCATCCCAAAGTTATGGGCTACATTTTCGTCAAGAAAAATAGTAATAAAGATGTTGGGTACATGTTTTTCTAAATGTTTACAACTTGTTCTAAAGAAGAAATTACTTGCTTTTTTATAATCTTTCCGAAGAAATTAACAACTTTAATGTACAATGACGAAGCTCTTCTCCGTCAATGGAGGGTCAGTCATTTTTAGTATTGGAATTGTAAAACTTTCTGGACCGAATAGAGGAAACAATTGGACTAGACAATGAACTACTTAAAAACTTTAAGCAACAAAATATATAAAATGGACTTTGTAGGTGATTGCTTAAACCTTTCAGTGGATAAACCTGCAAAATAACCAAAAATTAGAGTTTCCTCAAGTTTTACTTTGAAACCATTAGACGCTCAAAACAGTTGTGAGATTTTTAATTCATAAGACTTCAAAGAAGCTCCGAGGTCTATGAGTAAGAATTCAAGTTCATATTATTTAACTGTTGATGGCAAGGTGATACTTATAGATAATTGAAGGGATGTCAACCTAGTGAACACGAAATAATTCAAGTTACAGCTGTTGATTGACCTGGATCAATAGAGTAATGTAGGCATGATTAGCCACTTTTATGGGGGACCACAAAGGTGCATGCCGACAGAAATTAAAGTTCGTGATAGGAGGACTTGTATAATTTTGAGTTTTAGTGTTGAAGGTTGTTTTGTGTCAGAGACATGTCTTTGGTGTCAGAATTTCACTTTTCTTCATATGGAGGTGATCCAAGGTTTGCTTCAAATGTTTTATGACATGTTGTAGATTCATTTATTGATTACCGTGTCTACATGAAGTGTTCTATACATAGGTCTAAGCCAAAGGTTTGCCTATGACACTTTGTAGACATACGAGAATGGCGCTGGGAGCGTGACCATCATGCAGCACTAAGATTTTTGCTGTTATGAGGTTTGGTATTTCACTGACAGAGTTATAATTGGTTCATATTTAAAATTTGATGAGTCAATTAGCGTATATTACGTGTAGTTCGGGTTCATCTCTCTTCGAGCAATGAGATCCTGACTTAATATCGACAAGTTCATACACGATTCTCAAGTACTTTTCCTTGGAAATCATATGGATATTATGTAAAATTACTCACAGAACGAAGCACAAACGAGAATGTGGAAGAGGAAATACGTCGAACACTGTAGAAAACTCAAAATAACGCAATCATCAATGAATCAAAATGAAGAACATGAAACAGAAAGAGAAGAGGAATAGAGGAGAAAAAAATCTATTGAAGTTTGAGAGCAAATCACAATTACAATGAATCTAAATCCCTGTTGCTAACTACCAAGCTACAAGTATATATACCCGCTGCTTGCAGCCACAAGAGAGAAAGAAGATAAAACAAAATTACAATTGTGCCCTTAAAATCCCGCCAATCCGTTTATCATAAAAGGGCAAAAGCGTCATTTTCCTTAGATTTGAATTAACCGCCAGTGAGTAACCGCTTTCCGTCCTTCCCTTCACCGTCTGCAGCACAACATATAACATTGCCTCTCCTCTGCTACCAACTCGCACTTGCAACACCCGTAACCGTCACTCCAAAAATCTCACCTGCAACACCCATCCACTCATCTTCTCAACATTTAGCACTCAGCTCAGCTTTGGTAACGAACTTCTGGAGTCAACGCTCCATCACGCTTTCGCAGCTTCTTTAACACCCTCCCCCCTCCCCCCGCAAATCTGACTGCCAATACACATTGCACACTCCCAACACTGCAGTCAAGGTTTGCATTCGTTGTCTGTCTAATGCTTTGGTGAAAATATCAGCGAGTTGCATATTTGTTCTAATTAGCATCGGCTTGATCACGCCTTCCAAAAATTTTTGCCTTACTATATGACAATCTATCTCTATATGCTTCATTCTCTCGTGAGAGACAGGGTTCTCAACAATATAAACTGTACTTTTATTGTCGCAAAACAACTCCACAGGTGCCTCTTGCTGCGCCTTTAAATCATTCAACAAGTAACCATTGCACTTCACAGGCGGTAGCAGCCAAAGCTCTATACTCTGATTCTGAAGATGATCTAGAGACAGTGCTTTGTTTCTTTGCTCTCTACGAAACCAAAGCATCTCCAAGAAACACACAAAACCCCGTGATTGATCTCCTAGTCTCTTGACAACCTGCCCAGTCAGTGTCAGCAAACGCAGTCAGCTTCAATTCATTTATTGGGGAAGAACATGCCATGTCCCACTGTCCCCTTTATGTATCTAAGTAATCTATGTGCAGTCTTCAGGTGTAACTCAGTAGGTGTATCTAGAAATTGACTTAACTGCTGCACAGTAAAGGCAATCTCCAGACGTGTGATGGTCAGGTAAAGCAACTTGCCAATCAAACTTCTATACCCACTAACATCTTGGATTAGGTTTGAATCATTATGAGACAGTTTGGTATCCTTAGCCATTGGGGTTTTTGCAGGCTTAGACCCCAGAAAGCCCGTGTGCTCCGGTAATTCCATGGCGTATTTTCTCTGACATAACATCATGTCCCCCTGTGACCTAGCTACTTCAATTCCTAGGAAGTATCTAAGGTGTTACGCCCCGTACCCTCCGTAGGGTAATTAAAAGGCAAAGAAAGATTTTACGGGAATTAATGACGGTCAACGGAAATTAAGTAGACATTAATATGGGGATTAATTAGAAATTAATGAGGAGATTTAATATTAGAATTTATTTATATTTAATTTAGGATTAAATAATTAAGTTTATCCTTTAAGATAAATAGAGAATAAATATAATTTAGAAACACCAAATCTTCCCCCATCCATATAAAAAACTGACTAACGTCAGTTTTCCCTCATTCGCAGAAAGAAACGACGTTCCTTTCCCTTGGCGATTGAGGCTCCTCTGCAACCCTAGAGAACTCTCCCCCAGGAATCCATCCAACTCTCATCTGATCTTCAATCCGTTCTCGAGTAATCAAAGGCAAGTAACTTTCTTATAAGTTCTTACGATTTGTGAAAGATAAACGGCCTATTTCGATATCAAATTGGATCACCATGCAGTAGTTTCGTTTTGTGATTATTTGTATATGATCTATGTGTTTTGGTTTCGAGATTTGGCCGATGTATATGAAAAGCATTCGTGGTTATTGTTAATTATGTGAAATCCTGCAAATCCCTATCCCGTGAACTCCTTCTTGTTGTGATTTAGATGTTGCGTGGGTTGAGGGATAAAAGGTGGGATTTTTGGTTTGATGTGGTTGATGAAAGAGCGTACTAGGATTGAATCATTGTTTGGTCAGGTGCGTAGCGTTTGAATCTGCAGTCTAAGCATGTGACCATAGCAGGGTGTTAGGCTTGAATGGATTTGGATACGTTAGGAATCACTTGGTTGATGGTCTGCAGAAAATCGCAGAATCAGTTTTGGAATAGCGCTGACATCGATCGATCGATGTCAGAGATCGATGACCCCAGAAGGACATGATCGATCGATGTGAGTAAGCCTGAGAGATCGATGTCCTCAGTAGGACATCGATCGATCGAAGTGGAGAGATCGATGTCCCCAGAAGGACATCGATCGATCGATGTGGGTAAGCCTGAGAGATCGATGTCCTCAGTAGGACATCGATCGATCGAAGTGGAGAGATCGATGTCCCCAGTTGGACATCGATCGATCGAAGCTAGGGAATGAAGTCTGTTAATTTTATGGAAAATAGAGGAAGAAAGAGGGGAGTTCGGGGAGCCTTTGTGTGACCTTAGAGGCTTCTTAAGACCTGATTAAAGGTAGTTTAAGCCTTGGGAACATGACCTAGGATGGGGAATCAACTTGGTGACTTCGATGAGTTCTCGAATCGGGTTTCGGTGTGAATGACTTAGGTGGGTTAGGAAATGAACGTACGAGGTGTTAGAGAGTCAACGAAAGAAAGATAAGACACTTGCAGTAGGTTGTGAACCTTAAGATCAAGGCTAAGTGTTGACGAGTTAGTTGAAGCCTAAGTTTTGATGTGTAAGTGAGTGAACTCTTGTGTGTGTTGCTTGTACTTGCGCATGTGAATATGTACTGCATACGTGAATGTGAAATGTGAATGTACAAGGAGTCGGCATCATGGCACGTGCATTGCATAAGGTTTTGAAAAAGAGATGTGCTTCGGCACAGATTTGCGAAGGTGACCTGCAATGTTAACCGGGATGGAAATTAAGCCGGGGTGCATTGCAGGGCACAAGAGACTGTAACGTTAACCGGGATGGAAATTTAAGCCGGGGTGCGTTACAGGGTATAAAGTCCTCTACAATGTTAATCGGGATGGAAATTTAAGCCGAGGTGCATTGTAGAGTTTTACGAGATCTGTGATGTTAATCGGGATGGAAATATAAGCCGAGGTGCATCACAGAGCATATGAGCTTGTAACGTTAACCGGGATGGAAATATAAGCCGGGGTGCGTTACAAGGTAACGAGTTAGGAACCGGACATTGTGACATGCATTGCATTGATTTGAAAAGAAAAGGTTCATGCATATGTCATTGTGTAGTGTAGTGCATATTTTGACACGCATCACGAGAGTCGTTGTGGAATGAATGCTCACGTTAATTGATTGATATTGATTTGCTAATTGCATTTCGAATTGCCGTACTTGCTATTACGTGACTCATTTCTATATTTGGAAGTTTACAAGACATGTGCCCCACAATTCCCTTGAATTACCTATTACTCATGTCTTGCCATGTGTTGATCCCGTATGTCTTATAAGCGGGTTACTTTCTAGCGTTTTCGCTAAGGGTACTGCCTTGGTGATACATGAGAACCTGAGTATGACATGATCTTTATCGAGGATGACGGCGAGTGGGCTGAATGGGATACATAGGGATGTGTCGGGTGCTAGTTGAGACAGTTGTCATTTATTTCAGTTCATTCATTCATTTGAGGATTAGTTGTTGTTACTGTGAATACCCTTTTGAGACTTTCGTTATCATTGACGTACTGCATTAATGGTTTAGACTTCCAAGATATATGTTTCTGTACTTGTTTCTCTTACGTCATTGATGATGTGTATTCGAGAGATGAGACGTCTTGTAGTCTTCTCAGTAAACTACGACGGGTGTACCGGTTCGGATTCCGCTGTCCGGGTCGGGGCGCTACATAAGGTCACCAAGATCCTTTATCTGAAAGGTCTGATGCAGAAAGTTCTTAAGGGCTGTGATAGATTGGAGGTGAGGACTGGCAACAAGTATGTCATCAACGTATACAAGTAGAGCAATAAAGGAATCATCAGTTGTCTTCAGAAATAAGGTGTGATCATGATGGGTCTGTGTGTATCCTTGAGACAGAAGTGCTCTAGTCAATTTATCATTCCATTGCCTACTTAATTGTTTAAGGCCATAGAGTGACTTGTGTAGCTTGCACACAACGTTAGGTGAGGGAGTTGACATACCTGGTGGTAGTTGCATATAGATCTCTTCCGTGAGATCCCCGTGAAGAAAGGCATTATTTATGTCAAGTTGGTGCACTAACCATCCTTTGGTGGCAGCTAGAGCAAGGAGTAACCTAACTGTGGTCATCTTCGCAAACGGTGAAAAAGTATCAACATAGTCTACACCCAATTGTTGCGTATATCCCTTTGCCACCAACCGGCCTTGTACCTTCCCACCATTTCATCCGCTTTGTATTTAATTTTATAAACCCATTTACACCCAATGGGAACTTTGCCTGCAGGAAGAGATACCAAGGACCAGGTTTGATTACTTGCCAAGGCTGCTAGCTCTTGCTGCATAGCTTGGCGCCAATGCTCATACTGAGCTGCTTCCTTATAACTTACAGGGTCAGGTATCATGCTGATATTCAGAACATAGGATCTGTACTCAGGAGAGAGTTGATCAAAGGAAATTGAATTTTGAATGGGGTGAGAAGTAGAGCAGAAAGAAAGAGTGTGTGATGGTGTGGATTGAAGCAAGCCGCAATAGTAATCCTTGAGGTAAGAAGGGGGCTTCCTGGGTCTTTTCTATGTATTTTGTTCTTGTTGCGATGATGAGAGATTATTGAGGGCGGAATGTGTTGGTGTTGTACTGGAAGAATTGTGAGAAGAGTTGATTGTCATCATTCTCCATAGATAGGTGCATTTGTGCTGGAAACATAGAGTCAAGGGATGCTGATGGATCATTATCAGAATAGACTGAAGGTCTAAAAAGGGGAGGAGTCTCAGTACCAGGAGTGGGATTTGCAGCAGAAGGTATGGTCGCTGGTGTGGAAGAAGTGTTGGATTTAGAGGTTTGTAGATGGGAGAAAGGAAGGAATGTTCTTGGAAGGTGACATTTCTTGAGATGAACACATCTTTGGTCGTAAGATCTTGTAGGATGTAGCCTTTTGAGGCATAGGGTATGCCTAAGAAAACACATGCCTTGGCCCTGACGTCAAATTTGGATTTACTGGGACAGGTGTTATGAGCATATGCTTGACATCCTAATCCTCCGAGGTATTGGTATGTGGGTGGATGTTGGTATATGATTTCAAAGGGAGTTTTTTTTGGTTCAAGACAGGTGTGGGAGTCAAGTTAATCAAATATGAAGCATGTTGGATGCAAAAGCCCCAATATCTTATTGGTAAATTTGCTTGGAATCTAAGTTCTCTGGCAACATTCAAAAGATGTTGTTGCTTTCTCTCTACAAGACCATTCTGTTGTGAAGTGTACGGGCAGCTAGTTTGATGCACTATGCCTTCTTGAGAAAAGAAATAATTTAGAGAAAACTCTTAGGCATTATCAGACCCGATGACTTTAATGGCCTTTTCAAATTGAGTATGTATGTAATGCTAAAAGCTTTCAGTGACCTGTTTTGCCTCTGCTTTTGATTTCAAAAGGTACACCCACGTAAATCTACTACAATCATCAACTATTGTAAGAAAGTAAGTTTTTCCATATAAGGTGGGATTTTTGTAAGGCCCCCAAATATCAATATGTATGAGGTCAAAACAAGATACTGAAGTAGAGACAGAAACTGGAAAAGAGAGTTTTCTTTGCTTTGCAATTGGACAAACTGTACAATGAGCTTTTACATCTGAAGCAACTACTGAAGAATCCAGTTTTCTCATTTCTAGAAGTCTAGGAAATGAGGCATGCCCCAGCCTTTTGTGCCAAAGCATAGAGGCAGAATCAACAACAGAGTAACAAGAAAGGGAGCTAAGAGGTGGTTTAGCAGGGACTCTTGCACTGATGTCCTTTGCTAGGATAACATTCTTCTCTTTTGAATCAGTGAGGTAGTATAGGCCATTATTGAGTCTAGCTAAACCAATCATCCTCTTGGAGTATTGGTCCTAAAAGAAACAACCATTCAGTGAGAAAATAGCATTAATATGGGATGCAGTAACTAGCTTACTTAGGGAGATTAGATTGAAGGAGAAAGCTGGTACGAAAAGAACATTAGAAATGGTGAGTGAGGGGTTGATCATCACAGTACCAATATGGGTGGCACTGACAGTGACATTGTTTGACATTCTGACATGGACATTATCAACTGGCATATAAGAGTGAAATAAATACAAAGAAGAAGCAATATGGTCAGAAGCTCCTGAGTCAAGAATCCATGTGTTTGACATAGCAGTAGAGATCTTACCTATATCCTTATCAGAATGCACCACAGTCTGAGCAATCATGACAGCGGGCTGTGAAGCAAAGGCCGGAGAAGGATGCCTACCAAGCACACCATCCTTCTTATTCAGCAGGCTCAATAGTTTGTTGTACTGCTCAACAGTGAAGGTTGGAGCAACGGGAATAGATTGATCACACTTGTTCTCATCCAATAAACCTACATTCTGATCATCATTAGAAACATTTACAAGATTCACCTGTGGCCTAGTCTTATATCCCAGCGGAAATCTGTACTTCTTGTAACATCTATCAACCATATGTCCACTCATGCCACAAAAGGTACACACTGGCCTTTGTGACACATTGTGATATCCTCTACTCGTTCCTCTCCTATTATTCATTTCTTGAGCCCTGGGATTAAAGGTGCCTACAGCAAAACTTGATGTAGTGCTATTTGAAAAAGTGTCATTACAAGATTCCACAGAAACGTTATTCGCAAGCAAAATCGAAGGATTATTGCTGAATTGTGCCTGAGGTGTGACTCCATTCATAATTTTTTCTCTCAAATTGAAGCGCCATAGAAAATGCAGTTGAAACATTTGGCAGAGGAGACATAACAAATATTTGAGATCTCACATGATCAAATTCAGAAATTAAACCTTTTATTCTAAGCCTGGATGTTCAAGTCAGCTTTCAGAAATTGGATCATCGGACGCCTAACTTGTTCAAATTAAGGTATGATGTACTTGTGCATTTTTTTCATTTTTATTCCTTAAATGTTCTATTGCCACTTCACTGATAAATTTAAGACTATCTTGCAACGGAAATATTACTAGTTATTCTAATTTGAAGAATTAGAAATGCTTGTTTAGGGATGGCGATGGTAGCTGGTAAGTAACAGGATAATCAGGGTGTAGAATACATAGTTTTGATGTTTAATGAGGACTGCTCTTTGGATAAGGATTGCAGTTTGATCGACTTTGGATCTGGCTCAGCTGCTTCTGATATTGTGACCAACAATGTTTGGTTGGATCAGAGATCCTGAAGAGAACAGACGAAAATTTACTTTAAAGCATCTGTTAGTCTTTTTGTTTTACATTACATGTACATATACACGTGATGCGTATTTTAATATCGAAAGTCATTTCTTTGTATTTCTTGAATTTTTCCACTAACACACTAGCACAACATATCTCTATTATCATATCATTTATGCAGGTACATATAGAGTCGGGTCTCACTGGAAGCAGAATCTATATCCCTTGTGATAGAGGTATTGTCTGTCTACCACTTACCCTCCCCAGACCCTAATAATAGCTTTTGTTGTCGTTGGGATATACTGGGTCTGGATGATGATGATGATGATGAATCGCTTTCAACAAACTTACTCATTTTGTCAGCAACATCACAAGTACATCTTCGACATTCGTATTTAGATATGGGTCTGATGACCATCATCTCCTCCCAGACAGACTTTAATTTCGTAAAATACTCGCTTATATTCATACCTTCCTGCCTTATGGCATAGAACTCCTCCAGAAGATCTGAGAGTCTGAAAGGATCTCTTCCAGCATACCTAAGAGTGAGGTCCTTCCATACATCTCTTGCTGATTCATACAACATGATGCTCTGCGCAATGGAAGGACTCGTGCAATTTTGAATCCATGATTGTACCATGGTATTACACTGGTTCCAGGCAAAAAAAATTTCATTGTTCTCATCTGGTCTCTGCGAGGTGCCATCAATGAAACATAATTTGTTTTTGACGGTAAGTGCCATTCTTAGAGTCCTACTCCACGAATGGAAATTATGTCCTGTGAGTGGTGGCTGCACCAACACAACCGCTGGACTCTCATTAAGATGAAGGTATAGCGGACTGGTCGCTGGATTTTCATCAGAATTGCTTCTCGAAGTAGAAGCTACATTCGACATGATAATCAATTGATGATAGTATGTGCGCAGCAGTTGTGTTGATACCATGTAAAATTACTAACAGAATGAAGCACAAACGAGAATGTGGAAGAGGAAATACGTCGAACACTGTAGAAAACTCAAAATAATGCAATCACCAATGAATCAAAATGAAGAACATGAAACGGAGAGAGAAGAGGAATAGAGGAGAGAAAAAATCTATTGAAGTTTGAGAGCAAATCACAATTACAATGAATCTTAATCCCTGCTGCTAACTACCAAGCTACAAGTATATATACACGCTGCTTGCAGCCACTAGAGAGAAAGAAGAAGATAAAACGAAATTACAATTGTGCCCTTAAAATCCCGCCAATCCGTTTATCATAAAAGGGCAAAAACATCATTTTCCTCAGATTTGAATTAACCGCCAGTGAGTAACGGCTTTCCTTCCTTCCCTTCACCTCTGCAGCACAACACATAACATTGCCTCTCCTCTGTTACCAACTCGAACTTGCAACACCCGTAACCGTCACTCCAAAAATCTCAACTGTAACACCCATCCACTCATCTTTTCAACATTTAGCACTCAGCTCAGCTCTGGTAACGAACTTCTGGAGTCAACGCTCCATCACGCTTTCGCAGCTTCTTCAACATATTAATTTTTGTTGAAGGAAACAATTGAAACAGGCTGCAAAGTTGGAAACATATGAAGAGTAGAGGATGTTGCAATCCACCCGTAGGTTGTTTGTTGCTCTGAGTATTCCCAGGTGCTTTTGATTTTTATTTTTTTTCTTGATGAACTTTAATTGTTGAATGGACCAGAGATAAATGAGAAATAGTCTCTGTTGGAGAAATTCATGGTCCTTTCACATGTGACTCGACAGTCTATCCTGATTTTGACCCTACTTCATGTTATATCGCTGTCTCTAACTAAATATAATGTAGAACCCTAATAAATGTGCATCCAGGAAAGAGTGTAAGGAGGCTTCGGTTCGCATTTGGGCATCGGAATCAGAATCGGAATAGGTATGACAGTGTATGGGTTTGAGAGTATGTAAGTTTGGGCGTAAAAGCCATAGTTGTTTGGTATTGAAGTGAGAATAGGTATGATTGACATTGATGATGTTTGGAACGTATCGGAATTGAAATGGGTATCGAAGGTGGGGCGACCAGAAAATTGGCCAGAAAAATTTGATCGGCCAGAATAGTGACCGTCCGGTGGACATTGTTGAGAAAAAGGATTTGAGTGATTTATAAATGCATGATTTAAATGTTACATGCTAACAAAATGCATGAATAAATTATTACTTGACACATTTATGTGATAAACATGCTTTATATGCTTATATATATTATTGTCGTACTAACAAGCCATGAAGCGTTAAAGCTTGCATCATATGGCAAACATTTGTTGTCTTTGTACTATTTTCAGGTGTCATAATTAATGAACTAATTTAGTTCATTAAGTGGAGTGCTTGAGTTAATGAACTAACTAGTTCATTAAATGAGGACATATATTAAGAGAGCTATATGACAACAAACTGGAAATGGAAAGCATCCTCATCCTCTATAATTCACACGCCATATATATATTTGATCTATATATCCATATTTTTTAACATGGCACTATATATTTATATTCTGACGTACCACAAACATGTCACATATATTATAAAAGTACTTCAACGTCACACCACTATATACACCTCATATTTATGAGTATATTCAGTTCTTATATCATATGGTATAAGTCATGGTGACGAAAAAATGATAACGACATGTTACAAGGCCATAAACCGAAAAATTATCGTATCGGGTGACTACCGAAGCTTCACCGATATGTCACGTACTTGCCATATAAAGATGGTCAGCCTATATACATCAAAAATGCTTAAACATTTCGTGGCTCACATGTTACAATCAACCACAAAGTCATATCATGTTGGCACACAAAAATCACCCACAATTTAGCCTAGATTTGTGGAAAATTCAAACTCAATTTTATTTTTGCATATGGACGTTTTTTACTCAGCCACTATAGCTGAATATACGCTTCATATTATGTATATTATGTGTGACATAATATATATTACATGTGTAAGAAGTTTGAAATTAATCGGAGAAAAATCGCATAATCGACGAAAGTCCAAAATTTGGTTTTCTACGAACATACACACATGGAACGTTTTTGGCATAGGTGTAACATGTATCTAGATACTTTTTACACATTTATGACATGTTAAAGTGTTCTAGAAAATTCAAAATAAGGCTGATTATTATTTACCATATATGTGTAAATATTGTGCATTATTTGACAAAGCTTGCCAAAATAAAATTTCAGCACATGTGCAGCCCCTTCACACGCCTACTACATCCATGTTGGAGCCAAGGTGAAGCTTATTTGGAACTTCGATTGGTGGAGGATATGCCACACAAGATTGATGACATTGAAGAGGGCACCACATAAGGAAAGAATTCAAAAAAGACACATGCTGAAAATTTCAACACATGTCTACTATCGCTGGCCGATTTTCCCCTTGAATTTGTCTTCAATTGTCTTCCAAAATTGAAGGGATATTAATGTGTGATTATATGGTAATTATTTGAATAGAGTTTGAGCAAATGTTTTCAGTTTTTTTTTATAATTTACAGCTCATTACAAGGGTGCCAAGATGGACCAATCAACAAGTGACAACTAAGCAAGATCAAGTCATCCTTCCAATCATATTGCACCAAGTAAGCAAGATTGTGTCATCTTCTACATAAGGCAATCTTCCAAGAACATTAAAGACAATTCTTAAGGTAGGAAGAAAGCCCTAAGGGGTGGGCAAAGGGAGATAAAAAGGGAAGATAGTGCAAGACAAAGCTAAGCTACAATTCATATTCTCACAAGTGCAAAAAACTAGACTACTCTCTTCTTCTTCTTTTCTTTCTTCTTCTTAATTTTAAGCCTATTGTTCATATATTTCAAATATTATATAGGCTTTGGATATATCATCTATACACGTTCATTGCTTGTAAAAGGTTGATCAAGGTGTGATCAAACCTTCATTCGATCGGTGGTGGTGTTCGTGATTGGTTTGTTTGAGTGTTTTAATTGTAAATGGGTGAAGTTGGTGTTTAACTCTAGCCACCCTTGTGGTAAGGTGTTTTTGTGTTTAGTGACATCAGAGAAAGGTGTCCTTGAAGACTGGAGTAGGTTTTTTTAACCAAACCAGTATAAAATTCTCGGTATTCTTACTTTTCAGCACTTTACTTTCAGTTTTCAGTTTTTACATCATTTTCATTGCAACGGTAAAAATAGCAAACAATTTTCAAAAATTACCAAATTTTTCATAAACATAGCCACATGTCCTAGTTTTCATTTGGCACAAGTTTCACCTCATCTGGATAAGTATAAGTCAGTCAAACATTAATAGTTCTGAGACTAGTGTAATCTAATTTTCATACTTGCAAAGGTTGAGAACATCAACGTATTTGACATACTTACCAAAGGAATTTTGAAAAACCGTTTCGACCCATTAAAGTGCATATCTAGAAGGTCTCACCATAAAATCTTCAAGCCATTTAGAATTCCCAATTAATAGAAATAAAATTTTCAATTCAGAGTACAGTTTCTGGTAGATTTGTGCAGTCCGAATAAAAACGTGTTTTTAAGAAGTTAGGCTTGGTGTTTTAATTTGAAATTTTCGTGAGCCACTCATAACATCTGAGAGCGCATTCTCGCCAAATTGCATAATTTTTAGAGGTCTAAAACTAGGTCATTTAGATAATTCAAATCAGGATCTGAAAACAGAAACTGTTTTCAGAAGTGTGTAATTTGGGTCAAAAAGTTTTAAAAACCAAATTTTCTGCACTCACTATTCAACTCCCCTTCTAGTGGTGCTATACAGGTCCTACAGCCGATGGACGGCGGATGGCGGATGGCGATGGACAGCCAGTGGATGGCGGCGGCCTTTGACCATTATGGGCTGGGTGGGGGCAGCCGAGATGGGTTGAGGGTGGTCAAGCTTATATCCCCCATTCCTCCAATATTGAGAGACAATGGGGTTAGTATATCAAAAACCAATATCCATTACCAAATACTCAGATATCAATCCGAAACTCATACTTCCAATTTTAACAAAAAACAACGTGTATGGATTTGGAGGCCCTCCAAACCCATACCCTTAATGAAGAAACCTCCAACCAAACACCCCTAAATATTTGTTAACTTCAAAGAAGTTTATAGTTTAGTACGTCAATTTGCATATGAGACAAATTACAGATACAATAGGAGGAATTGATTGTAAATGCGACGATTGATTTAAAAATATTATGTAACATAAGTATAGAGCTGAGAGTTTAGGTGTTTATAACTTAAATATGTCCGTCCATATAGCATGTGATTGTTACGACTTTTGAAGTTTACTTTATCAGTATCAAGGTTAGTATTGATTTCATTCATGCCCAATGAATTTATCTGCTGATCAGAACCAGTGACAATAATTCAGCAATACGCCAATAGTAAAACTTTGGATAAATATACATAATTGGTAGACTTTTTACTATTTTTCATTTCTAATGTTGTCAAGGATACACTCTTTCTTCACTTTGCAATATGATGGAATAAAGCAAAATGATTCACTAAATTGGCTGCGCTTCATATATGGTGAAGTAGCAGTTGATCGACACATATTGACACAATTTCCTTATGGATCATCGGGAAATAAGCTCTGTGTGTTTTTAACACGTGAGTATGGTTAGGTACATCCAACCTCTATACCCTGCCATAGGCGGGAGCCTCTAAGGCAGTGGGGTAATGTTGTTGTTGTGGTGGTAGGCCTTTTACTATGGACAAATTATTTATCCAAGACATTATTTGTTGGTTGCGTTTCTTATATTGTGAAGTAGTAGTTGATTGACATAGTTTGACGTAATTTTCCTTATGGATCATCGAAAAACAAGCTATGTGTGTTTCTAACATATGGGTATGATTGCGTACATCCAACCTCTCATACCTTGCCATAGGCGGGTAGTCTCTAAGGCAATGGGGTGGCAGTGCGGCCGGGATTATTATATGGAACAGACTGCTGGGCCATCAAGAGGACATAGTCGCAGAACATGAAAGTGGCAGAGATGAAGATGCTGAGGTGGATGTGTTGGCATACAAGGCTAGACATGATAAGAAATAAGGTATACAGAGAAAGGTTATGGGTGGCTAGTATAGAAGATAAGATAAGAGATGGGAGACTGAGATGGCTTGGGCATACCAAGAGGAGACAGACAACGGCGTTAGTCAGAGCAGTTGACTTGCATTTTTTTCTTTGGTCTTTGTCTTTCAATTATTTGTGCATATCCATTGTTATGACTATTTTCATATCGAAAGTTGTCTATTTATGTTTAATAAAATCCCTTCACTAGTGCATATCCCTATTATCGTGTTATATAGACAGGTATATATAGAGTCGGACGTCTCATTGGAATCAAAATCTCTACCCCTAGGGATGGATTGTTTGTCTGTCTCTCACCCTCTACAGATCCTAACGATAGCTTTTGTTGTCGTTGGGATATACTGGGTATGATGGCTGTTGTTGTTCATAGTTAAAGGGAGCTGATTTTAGATCGCCAAGTAGGTCCTTTGTTTCTCCGTTTTTTCCCCTTTCTTTTATTTTTTCTGAATACGATTAAAAATTTGGAATTTATATTTGATGGAACAGAAGTAGTCATCAGGGAATTAATTTTGAAGCTACCCATGTGATTATGTCCAACTTGAGTATTTTGACCAGTGTTAACTAATGGCATATAAACTGCAAGCGTATTGACTTCACTGACTTGGCTTTTCTATGATAATGAATCCTCGCACGAAAAATTGCATCCTAACCATTTTATATGTTATCAAAAAAAAAAAAAAATTGTATATAAAATTGCATGGTGGCTTCTTGGACTAATTCAGCTGAAGCTAGAACTTTCAAATTATGCATGTAAAATAAATTATTATTTTTTCATAAGAGGGATCTTTATTTCATAACTTGAAAAAACAACAATTACATATCAAAAGCTAAACTACTGGCGTTAGCATCCTACCATATCTATCATTTAAGATATACATTTGTTCCAGATAAATATATTATTTCACAATGATGAGTGTAATCAAACAAAACCCTTGTTTTATGTATAAGAGCCCTTAAGTTTGTCTCATGTCATTATTAGGAAATTGTAGCAAACAAGCAAGAAAGTGATCAAACAAAAGCCGAGACGAGTCTCAAGATGACTCTGTCCTTAAAGCAATTTAGTCTCTACCAACGAGCAAGTAGACAACAAGACTAATGCTTCCCAAGATATAACGGCTGTCTTCTTTTCCTTTGTTCTAGGAGAAGAAGAATGAACTTAATGTAGAAGAGAAAGATAATGAAGAGAATGGTAGAAAGATTGCTGAAAATTTCTTTAGAATTTTGCAAGAATGTTGTGTATGTTGAAGATAGCAAGATCTCATATATATAGATCTTGGATTGTGTTAAAAACCATGTTTGAAACTCATTTCACCAATTTTTCTATCAGTTATGGCAGTTGTTTACCGTTCATAGGTGAAGGGAGATGATCCTTGGATCAAAAGTTGCAACCCAAAATGAAAGGTTCTGTCCGCTGGCACGTCGAACCCTCACGTCGATCTCTCACGTCGAACCCTCATTGAGAGATCGACGTCCTCAGATCAACGTAGATCTCTCACGTCGATCTCTCAATGAGAGATCGACGTCCTCTGATCAATATGGAACTCTCACGTCGATCGATCGACGTACGTTGATCGATCCACGTTAGAGTTCCACGTCCGACTGAAAGTTCCTAACATTGCAACCCGTCACATTAATCTCCCAAACAACCTCATATATATTCTATATAAGTTTGTAGCACACAGAAAGGTACTTTAACGTACTTTTTTCAACAATCCCCCACATGATCCAAACCTATATAAAGACAACTTCCGAACGTTAAACAACTAACCTCTTCATTATCAATCGAAGATAATGATACATAACGGATACGATGACTTGTGGTCTTGAATCGCCGGTAGTACAACTTGAGTTATATAAACGGAAGTAAGATGAACTTCGTCTTGAATCTTACTCCACTATTGTTTATATGAACAACTAGAAGACATATCATTATCTACTTCTCCAAGTTCGCGGTTTTGGTGCGATATCGGCCATGCACCTATCTCAGGTTTCATAAGCTCTCTAGAGAGTTTTTCAGGCTCTCACAGGAAGCGGCACCACTTCCAAGCTTACATAGTTGAAATTCATCAAGTGTGCACTGTTCACACCACCAAACAATATGGCTATGAATTTTTCATTAAGAGATTCTTAAAATCTCACCCTCAAGTCATTACAGTGAGCACTATCAACAACAACACCATAGGGAGAGACACTTAGATAGCGCAACATAGAATTCTTTCATGACTTGTTCTTACCACATTGAACCCCGTTCGTAGGATCTCTACTAATAATGGGTTGGGTTCCCATCACGAAGAATTCTCTACAGATGGAATAAGTCCCATCCCCCTCGATGTTTCGTAGACCAACTTCTTTTTTAATCCTTTGGTTAAGGGGTCTGCAAGGTTAAACTTGGTTCTTACAAACTCCAAGTTTACCACCCCTGAACTAATCAACTCGCGCACAATGTTGTGCCTTAAACGGATGTGCCGGCTCTTCCCATTGTATATCTTATTCCTTGCACGTGCAATCGCAGCCTGAGAATCACAATGAATAGATACAGAAGGCATAGATTTAGACCATAAAGGAATATCAACAAGTAAATTCCTTAATCACTCGGCTTCTGTACTAGCAAGTTCTAAGGCAATAAATTCAGACTCCATTTTAGACTTAGCACTACAAGTTTGTTTACATGATTTCCAACAAATAGCTCCACCACCCAATGTGAAAACATATCCATTAGTGGGGTTTATTTCATCATTATCGGTCACCCAATTAGCATCACAATAGCCTTCTAAAACAGCAGGTGACCCTGTAAACATGAGTCCTAAATTCATTGTTCCTCTAAGATACTTTAATAAACGTCTTAATGCACACCAATGACTCTCATTTGGGTTATGAGTGTATCGTGCAAGCCTATTCACAGAATATGCAATGTCAGGCCTAGTGCAATTCATCAAATACATTACACTACCATTTATCCTAGCATATTCACATTGTGACACACTATCAAATTTGTTTTTGGTCAAAGTAACATGCGAGTCATAAGGCGTACTTACTGGCTTTACATCGTAGTGGTTAAACTTTCTCAACATTTTTTCCACATAATGTTCTTGAGAAAGTAAGTAACCCCCACATTTCTCTACTAACTTAAGACCAAGTATTAAGTCAGCCTTCCCCATGTCTTTCATATCAAACAAAGAAGATAAAAAGGATTTTGTATCATTAACAACATCTATGTTGGTTCCAAATATCAACATATCATCAACATAAAGACAAATAATGACACCATCACAACCACTAAATTTACTATACACATAACGATCACTTTCGTTTACTATATAACCATTAGATACTAATGCGTTATCAAACTTCTCGTGCCATTGTTTAGGTGCTTGCTTAAGACCATACAAAGACTTCTTAAGCCTACATACTTTGTGTTCTTGACCTTTGACTATCATACCCTCCGGTTGCTTCATATAAATCTCTTCTTCTAAGTCTCCATTCAAGAAGACTGTTTTCACATCCATTTGGTGAATAACAAGCTTGTGAATAGAGGCAAGTGCTACTAAGACTATAATCGTAGTGATCTTAGCAACCAGTGAGTAAGTGTCAAAGAAGTCTATACCTTCTTGTTGTGTGAACCCTTTTGCGACAAGCCTAGCCTTAAACTTATCAATTGTTCCATCTGCCTTTAGTTTTTTCCTAAAGACCCACTTACAACTGATAGGTTTACACCCTCTAGGCAAGTCCACTAACTCCCAAGTATTGTAACTTAAAATAGACTCAAGTTCACTATATATGGCTTCCTTCCAAAACTTAGAATCAATCGACTTAATTGCTTCTCCGTAAGTCTTGGGATCATCTTCTAAAATGAAGGCTGTTATGAAGTCACTTCCAAATGACTTCTCTATTCTTTGTCTCTTACTCCTCCTAGGTTCAACAACCTCTTCCTCAACTACGGATTTACTTGACTCACCTGTCTCAAATTTAGACACACCAGCGGATTGTTTGTTCATAGGAAATATATGCTCAAAAAATTCAGCATCTTTAGATTCTAATATAGCACCATTATCTATAGTCATGAATCTATAGGTTGCACTATTCTAGCATACCCGATGAACACACAATCTCTTGTCTTAGACCCGATCTTACTTTTCTTAAAATCTGGAATTCCAACCTTGGCTAGACACCCCCACACTTTCAAGTAATTTAAGTTGGGAGCATAGCCTTTCCACAACTCATAAGGAGTTTTATCTAACTTCTTATGAGGTAACATATTCAAAATATGTCAAGCAGTCAAGATTGCTTCCCCCCACAAATTGTCCAGCAATCCTGAACTAACCAACGTGACATTCATCATATTTTTCAACGTTCTATTCTTCCTTTCAGAAACTCCATTAGAATGAGGTGTGTATGGGGGTGTGACTTCATGAATAATGCCATTCTCTTCACAAAACTTTTGTAAAGAGTCTGTGCTATATTCACCACCTCTGTCTGTTCTAAGCCTTTTGATTTTTAAATCTAGTTGATTCTCAACCTCGTTCTTATAACTTATGAACTTAGACTCGGTCTCATCCTTATGACTTAACAAATACACTTTTGCGTATCTAGAGTAATCGTCGATAAAAGTAACACAATACCTTTTACCACCTTTACTCATGTGATTCTTGAAATCACCTAAGTCATTATGGATTAGACCAAGCTTTTGTGAAACTCTATCAACTTTCTTGAAAGGTTTCTTATGATGTTTTGCTTCAACACAATGTTCACATTTGTTGAAGTTATCTTCGTCATAAGAAATCACATTCATGTTTTTGAGTTTCTTTATTGCTCCTATATTCGCATGTCCAAATCTAGCATGCCATATATCAATAGACTCAGCAAAATAAACAGAACTAGATGCATCTTTATTAACGCAACAAACAGCATCGAGTACAAGAAGATCTCCATTACAGAAACCTTTATCGATAAACTCTCCATTTCTAGACAAAACAAGTTTATCAGACTCTAAAACAAGTTTAATATTAGTCTTGTTCAGCAGCACTCCGGAGATCAAGTTCCTACGCATGGTAGGAACGTGCAGCACATTGCTTAATTCCAGTTTCTTCCGAGATGTCAACTTGAGAAGCACCTTACCCTTTCCGAGGACTTGGGTACTATGTGCATCTCCCAAGAAAACTAGTTCGTCACTGCCTATTTCCTTGTATTCAGAAAATAGGTCTTTACTGGTAACAATGTGTCTGGTAGCACCCGTGTCTACCACCCATTCTGTAATGCCACCAACAAGGTTTACCTCCGTTAGGACGACTGCTGCGATGATGTCGTCTGCTGCTCCTTTGGCCTCCACAAAATTCGCCTGGTTGCTTGGTTGGCCCTTCCGTTTACTGCAGTTGACGGCTCGGTGTCCTGGTTTCCCGCACACCCAGCAAACTCCTTTCATCTTGTTTTGGCCCTGCACAACAACTTTCTTACCTTTTCCTCCACTGTTGTAGCCGCCGCCGCCATGGTTGTGAAACTTGGGCTTCTTTACAGCATGCTCCACAACGTTGGCCTTGACTCCCTCTTCATGGTGAGACTCATCTTCCAACCGATTGTTCTCTTCGATGCGTATATGTTTGATTACGGCATCTAGAGACAACTTTGTATCGTCGTGCTTTCCCCTCTTCTTGTATTTGCTCCAAGAATGTGGAAGATTCTCCAACAATGCTGCCGCCTGGAACGTCTCATCGATCTTTATTCTTTCATGTTCCAGATTATCCACCAGTTGTTGGAATTGATGGATTTGATCATTTATTGGAGAATGATCAACCATCTGGAACTTCAAGAATTCACTCACCACATACTTGCGTTTGCCCATATCTTCAGCACCATATTTGTTCTCCAGTGCTGACCAAATCTCTTTTGCAGATGTGAATTTGACAAAAATGTCAAATAGAGAGTTGGCCAGGAAATGTAGAATGTGGCCTCTGCAAATAGTGTTGTCTGCATCGTATTTCTTTGCTTCAGTTTCATCACTGGGCTTATCCATCTTAAGTACATATGAAACTGAGAGCATTTCTAAGAAGAACAGCACTTTTGCTGCCTATCTCTTATAGAACCTGCCGTCGAACGGCTCCATTTTGGACATATCCGGCAAAGCTTGCTTGGATGCCATTGTAAATTGCTTTAAGATTGTTAGGAAATTGTAGCAAACAAGCAAGAAAGTGATCAAACAAAAGCCGAGATGAGTCTCAAGATGACTCTGTCTTTAAAGCAATTTAGTCTCTACCAACGAGCAAGGTAGACAACAAGACTAATGCTTCCCAAGATATAACGGTTGTCTTCTTTTCCTTTGCTCTAGGAGAAGAAGAATGAACTTGATGTAGAAGAGAAAGATAATGAAGAGAATGGTAGAAAGATTGCTGAAAATTTCTTTAGAATTTTGCAAGAATGTTGTGTATGTTGAAGATAGCAAGATCTCATATATATAGATCTTGGATTGTGTTAAAAACCATGTTTGAAACTCATTTCAGCAATTTTTCTATCAGTTATGGCAGTTGTTTACCGTTCATAGGTGAAGGGAGATGATCCTTGGATCAAAAGTTGCAACCCAAAATGAAAGGTTCTGTCCACTGGCACGTCGAACCCTCACGTCGATCTATCGACGTCCTCAGATCAACGTAGATCTCTCACGTCGATCTCTCAATAAGAGATCAACGTCCTCTGATCAACATGGAACTCTCACGTCGATCGATCGACGTACGTTGATCGATCCACGTTAGAGTTCCACGTCCGACTGAAAGTTCCTAACATTGCAACCCGTCACATTAATCTCCCAAACAACCTCATATACATTCTATATAAGTTTGGAGCACACGGAAAGGTACTTTAACGTACTTTTTCCAACAGTCATTGACGTCCAGGTAACTTATATATTAGTCGTCATTTACCACATAGAACGGGTTTTCAACTAACCTTTGACATTGTTCAAATACTCTAGTATAGTTATTATAGTTACTGTAGCGCCCCGACCCGGACAGCGGAATCCGAACCGGTTCACCCGTCGTAGCTTACTGAGAAGACTACAAGACGTCTCATCTCTCGAATACACATCATCACTGACGTAAGAGAAACAAGTGCGGAAACACATATATCTAATAAATCTCCACCATCAATTCCGTATATCAAATGATAATAAAATCTCAAAAGGCATAACAAACTAATCCTCAAGTATATACAAGAACTGGAGTTGATAATAACTGTTTCAACTAGCTCCCACAATGTCTCTATGCATCCCATTCAGCCCACTCGCCGTCATCCTCAATAAAGATCATGTCATACTCAGGTGCTCCTGTAACATAAAGGCAGTAACTTTAGCGAAAAACGCTAGCAAGTAACCCGCTTATAAGACATACGGGATCAACACATGGCAAGACATGAGTAATACATATAATTCAAGGGAATTGTGGGGCACATGCCTTGGAAAGCTTCCAAATATATCGGTGAATAACGTAATAAAACAATTACAACAATTTGCACACAATTAACAATTCATTGGCAATCAGATACCACTCACATTCATACCACCTTGACTCTCGTGATGCATGTCAAAATATGCACTACACTATACAGTCACATATGCATGAACACTTTCTCTTTTAAAACAGTGCAATGCATGTCATAATGTCCGGTCACATCACATAACTTTATACCCTGTAACGCGTCCCGGCTTATATTTCCATCCCGGTTTACGTTACAGCCAACTTTATACCCTGTAATGCACCTCGGCTTATATTTCCATCCCGATTAGCATTACAGACAACTTTATACCCTGTAACGCGCCCCGACTTATATTTCCATCCCGGTTTACGTTACAGTCTTTTGTGCCCTGCAATGCACCCCGGCTTAATTTCCATCCCGGTTAACACTGCAGGTCACCTTCGCAAATCTGTGCTGAAGCACATCTCTTCTCAAATCAATATGCAAATGCAAGTGCCATGATGCAAGACTCCTCGTTTCAATCACATTTCTCATTCTCGTATGCAATTCACATTCACATGCGCAAGTATAATCAAGACACAAGATACTCACCAACTTGCACTTCAAACTTAGGCTACAACAAGCTTCATCATACCTTAGTCTTGCTACCAACCTCATACTCTAATGTGAACACTCCCCTCCTCAAGCTCTTAGACACCTCGTACGTCCATTACCTAACCCTTCTAAGTCGTCCACCTTGAAATCCGAGTCGAAAACCCACTGAAGCCACCAAGTTGGTTCACCATCCTAAGTCAGGTTCCCAATACTTAGACTACCATTAATCAGGTCTTAAGAAGTCTCTAAGGTCACCCAAAGACTCCCCGAGCTTCCCTTTTTCTTCCTCTAATTTCCCACAAAACTGATGGACATCATCCCCTCACTTCGATCGATCGATGTGACATCATACTCTCACATCGATCGATCAATGTCCGTCAGAGAACATCGATCTCTCAGCCCTTTACTACTTCGATCGATCGATGTCCGTCAGTGGACATCGATCTCTCAACCCTCGTCTACATCGATCGATCGATGTCCGTCAGTGGACATCGATCTCTCAACTTTTCCCCACTTCGATCGATCGATGTCCGTCAGTGGACATCGATCTCTCAGCTCACCTATACATCGATCGATCGATGTCCTTCAGAGGACATCGATCTCTGACATCGATCGATCGATGTCCACGTTTCCTCAAAGTTCCATCTGCGAACTTCTGCAGAACCATCAACCAATTGGTTCCAAACGCATCCCAATCCATCCAGCCTAAAACCCTGCTAAAATCACAGGCTTAAACTGCAGATTCAACGCTAAAAACATACCACCCAATGATTCAACCCTAGAACTCCATTACTCCGACTGTCTCAATCCAAAAGTCTCATCCTTTTCCTCAAACCCCGACAATCATGAAGTCGCACCAAGAAGGGATTCAAGGGGAAGGGATTTGCAGGATTTCATATAATCAACAAAATCAACAAATGCTTTTTCATATACATCGGCCAAATCAACAACACCTAAACACATAAATCATATACAAGCAATCATAAATCAAACTACTGCACGGTGATCCAATTATGATATCAAAATAGGCCATTTTTTTTCTTTCACAAATCGTAGGAACTTATAAGATGATTACTTGCCTTTGATTACTCGAATACGGATTCAAGAATGAACAGAGAACGGATCGAAGATCTAGAGGGATCCTTCGTCTGGAGTCGAAAATGAGAGAAAATCTCCTTAGATGGGGAAGAAGAAACCGCCAATGGGGAGGAGAGAAAAGGGGCGTTGGTTTCTTTTCTATAATAGAGAGAAACTGACGTTGATCAATTTGATATGGAAAGGGGAAAATGGAGTTTCTAAATTATGTCTATTATCTTATTTATCTTAAAGGATACTCCTTTATTATTTAATTCAAAAATTAAATACTAATTAATTTTAATATTTAATCTCTCATTAATTTCTAACTAATCTCATACTTAATGCCTCAATTATTCCCGTTGACCATCATTAACTCTGTTTAATTCCTTCTTTGCCTTTTGATTAACCTACTGGGAGTGCGGGGCATAACAGTTACTATCTTCTTTTCCTTATTGTCTTATCTTTGGTTTTGGGAAATTATTTCGTGGGGGCATGAATTCGTCTTTATCGCACTTATATTGCATAAATCTATAGTGTCGATCAGCATCTAAAGGTAAAAATCTGTAAAAGAAAAAGTTCAAAAGGAAAAAATACAGAAAGAAACGTCACTTCTCTCTATTATTATGTCATATCTACGGTTGAATATTGAAAGAATTTGCATTCATTCAAGTTAAGAACAATTTACAAGTGTTGTTCCCTATTTACAGGGGCGTTTTTCCTACTAATGGTCCTATTTTGTCACTTACAGTTGATACTGTTTATCTACAGTAAATTCTGACATCTAAGGTAGCGGCTAGTTACCTCTTCAGTTCAGCTATGTACACTAAAAAAACTAAGTTACAATATTTACAAAGTATGGCAGGTCGGCCAAAGTGTTGTCATGTGCTTCATATCGTCACCTCGGCTCAGCACATTTTACTTAGCTTGTTTTGGTCTTGTACTTCATCTCGTCACCTTGATTCAGCACCTTTAGTTTATTATTTGTTCCATGCCGTTCGCCTCAACTTGTCCTTAACTCAGCACGACTACCTTTCACTCTTCATCCTCTTCAGCTCAACTCAGCTGACAGCTTTGTCTTCCAGCACATTGGTTGCCTAGATCAGGTTGGCTGACTTGAGTTCATCTCGGCACTTCAGTTCAGGTCGGCTGGTTCTTGTTTCCATATCTATGTAGGTATCTATAGAGACGGAGGTGTCAGTAGAATTAAGTCCTCTATCTTTTGAGATGGAGATATTGTTTGACTGCGTCTCACTCTTACCAAACTCTAACGATAGCTTTTGATATTCTTGATGTATACTGGGTATGCTTGTTGTTGGTGTTTGATACTCCATTTACTTTTCTAAGTTGGACATCATTTTGCATGAGAAATGGGGTTGTACAGTTGGCTCGTGGGTTTGACTCCTCCATGATCAATCGTAGTGGGAAAAGAAAAAGACGTCACGTAGCAAATTGATTTCTGAAATTTCCTCTCTTTTTCTTTCCAGACTGGAATGATATTTCTTTGTTTCCTACCTGGTGATAGAGACAACCGTTTGACGAGCTGTCCCCCGAAAGTAAATTTAAATATTGCTGCATTTTAGCCTCTAAAACAAAGGTTAGTTGGTATTTGAGTTTAAATTTGCTCCAAGAGGTCACGTATAGTGTAGGTATTTCATCTCTGCTATGCCGAATGGCTGGTTTTTGGGTACCTTGTGTGGTTCACTGCATAAGTCATCACTCAACCTACGAGGCCGCTGGACTCCTGATTTACATCCTCGACAATGCTCTTTAGGGCTGAGACGGTGGAGCCATAAGAGGGATTTTGCCTTTTGATCTTAAAAAAATGATGCATTTTATATATATTTCACAATTATAGAATGAACCTAAATATCTTCGGATCCGCTTATCCCCTTGTAAGAGTACTGATATTTGGATCTTATGGGAGATGATGGTACTCTAGAGTTGTGTATACGTATGTGTACATAATATATTTTTTTTTATTTTTTTTAAAAAGGGGATGCAACACGAGGACTTCCCAGGGGGTCACCCATCCTAATACTACTCTCGCCTAAGCACGCTTAACTTCGGAGTTCTGATGGGATCCGGTGCATTAGTGCTGGTATGATCGCACCCATGTGTACATAATATATATACATATACATATATATAGGTATGTGTACATATATATACACACACAAGTATACACATACATACAAAAACATATACAACAAATATACATACAGATACACACACATGTGTACGTATGTATATTTTTGCGAACATATGTATGCATGTATATTTATGTAAACACGTATATGTATGTACATATATGTATCTATGTATGCACGTGTATATATTTTTTTAATTTAAAGAAAGGAAGACGACGCTTCTAGAGATTTTGTTGAGTAGCCTTTATTTGTAGCGGAGAAAAACCATAGTTACCAGAGGAAAGACGTGAAAAACCTTACCTCGTAATCCACCTAGAATGATAAAACAACCAACCACATGGAAAAGCTAAACAATACGAAGTAAATTTGGGAAGGAGATGTAATCCCCTCATAAGCTAATAAAGCAACTCTAGTACCCAGGACATATCTCAATTATTCCAAGTATGGGGTTTTGAAAAGAACGCTGGGAGATCGAACCTTGCGAAAGACAATAATGTTTGAATCCTCTTAAAGCTAGCTGCATAGTGTGGGAGCAATATTGGTCCGTGGAATAACCTGATATGCTGCAATGTCAGCTCGTCGGTTGTTCCTTCGGTGCCAATGGGCTCCTCGTACTGTCCATGTGCTATGACAAACTTCTACTAGTAGGCTTTGTTAACCTGATTTATATTTTTACACTTCCCTGTGAGACCGAGAATAACATAGACTCTTACTGGTTAGGATACAACCTTTAATAAAGCAGCTCTAGGCAAGACAACTCATGAAGTATCACAAGTTCAATATCGTCCATCAAGAAAATGTTGAAGTTGGTATTCTTGAAATTGCAGATGCAATATTCTGCGTTCTTATGTGTTTGGTGGTTAGAAATGTTGTGTTTATTGTAGTAATTTTGGTTTGATTTTGCCTACTATTAAAGGCCATTGGGTCAATGTTTAACCCACTAGTGTAATGTTTTCATTAGTTTCATGAATGTATGCTTTTAGAATTATAATGTTTTGCTTATTGGTTTAATGTAATTGCAATCTTTTGCTTTTGTGATACAGAAATTTCTCTTTTCTGCATGTACATGTCATGTTTCCATTTTTAATGGATTAAAGAAAACATTGTTCTTTGATTTTGAAATAGAATAAGATAAAACAAAATGACTCATTAAATTGGATGTACTTTTTATATTTTGAAGTAGCAGTTGATCGACACAGCTTGACGCAATTTTCATTATGGGTCATTGAAAAACAATCTTTGTGTGTTTCTAACACATGAATATAGTTGCGTACATCCATCCCCTCAAATTTGGAGCCTTTAAAAACAATAAGGTAATATTGTTGTTATGCATGTACATGTCACTTGTTGGCAGACAAAGACTGGGGAAGAGTTTGTATGATGCGGAGGGGGTTTGACGCTTGGTGACGCGGTCAATCAACGGCCGACAAGTGGCATGTGGCAGAATTTTTTTTTAAAACACATTTTTATACTTTAACCCTAAAAGTAAAACACAGATACTGCTGTCCTATTTCTCTGTCGACAAAAACGAAGAAGACTAAGCTTGCGAAATCAGATAGCCATCTATAACACTTCGAAGAACAGGGCTTGCGAAGCATTTTGAGTGTGAAAAAAGAAATTTACCCGTGCAGATCTGATACCGGATGGAGAGTCCTTCTGTGTAGGTTGGAAATCGCCTGGGATTAGGTTGGATATTCCTTCTGTCTGGGTGCGATATCGACTGGGATTGAGGAACTCAGTCTTCTTCGTTTTTGTCGACAGAGAAATAGGACAGCAGGATCTGTGTTTTACTTTTAGGGTTAAAGTATAAAAATGTGTTTTAAAAAAAAATCTGTCACATGCCACGTGTCGGCCGTTGATTGGCCGCGTCACCAAGCGTCAAATCCCCTCCGCGTCATACAAACTCTTCCCCAAAGACTGGAGCACAAAATGGTCTTTTGCTTTGGAGGTGATTGATATGCTCTCAACCCTGTTCAGGTGCTTTTCTGACATGGTTTTCTGTTACCATAGGGAATTTAAAATCAAGCAGTATTGTGTTTGGTTAAGCTTTTTAGGAGACGATTTGGTGCTCATTAATATTGTTGTTTTAGAACAAACATCAGGATTTTTTAAGTACATGACAAAAACGTTTTGTAAGTTTACACAATAACTTACCTATTTATAATGTATAAAATATTTAATATGGTTTTTATTTTAACCTTTGTAGCGAACCATGTTATATTATATATTCAACAACAACAAAATTACCCTATTGTCTTAGAAGCTCCCGCTTATGGCAGAGTAGTATAAGGTGTTCGGATGTATACAACCATATGCATATGTTAGAAACACACAGATGTTGTTTCCTGATGACCCATAGTGAAAATTGCGTCAAGATGTATCAATCAACTGCTACTCCACAATATAAGAAGCGCAACCAATTTAGTGAATCATTTTTCTTTATTACATCATTTTCTAAAGTCAAAGAAGAATAAGTCCTTGACTTCATTGGAAATGGAAATAATTTGATATTATATATTCGATTATTACAAATAGTGTCTTGTACAAAAATTAATTTACTTATATGGTAAAAGTATGAGGAAAAAAATTGATGAGTTAAGAATTATGTTGAAAATATTTATAGAAATTTAAAGTATGAGTTTTATGGTTTGAAGCCCAAAAGAAACAAGACTAGACCTGCTGATCCATGCGTATTGATCAGTAAAATATTATCTTAATGTCTCCTTTGGGTTACTATCTCATTAACTTGGCCACTTCCAAGGTTAAACGAAAACACATGAGATATTTATATAAAAATAGATCAATCATTGCTTGTGGAGAACTCTAAATCCGATAGAGAAGGGTTAGAAGCGTTGCATAAGCTGTGAAAATTGGCCTGCAATGCATAGGTCAGTTAGTATTCGGGTTGAGAATTGTTACTAACAAGACAAGAGTTCGGATCATGGGACACGCACAGTGTGGGTGCTCCACTTCTGCTAGTTTCTAAAGGTACTCTACTTCTGCTAGTTTGTAGGTGGCACTTTATGAGGGTCACTGCGTAAGTCCTCACCGACCTAGAAAGCCGCTGGGTACTTGATTTGCATCCTCCACAAAGCTTCATGGGACTGGGGCAGTTGACGGATTTCGCCTTTTGCTACCAAGACTTTGAAAATTGATGTTTTTAAAAGATTTAGATCTTTGCCCTCCTCCCATTATTCTCCCAAGCCAACACTAAGACCAATCTTATGCAACAAACAAAACAGCAGCTGAAAAACTAAAGCAGCCGTATCTGCTGCAACAACTAAAAAGATTATTCTGGTACCAACAGCATTCTACTGCAAACTTTAGAATCAAACTATAACAAAAATTCTGCTGCAGACTTGAAGCCTAAGAACAGAAACTCAGTTGCCACATACAAATTCTGTTGCAATTTTTCAAACAGAAGCCTCAAAGCACTGAAAGACCAACATACAAACTGAGATTCATTAAAGAAGTCCGCGATCTAGGGAATGAGCCTGGAGCCCCTTTAGGAGGGGGTTAGGAGAAGGATTTCTAGGAGAGGATCCAGACTGCTCAACTACCACCCCTTTCCG
This sequence comes from Eustoma russellianum, assembly GCA_036186865.1. NCBI lineage: Eukaryota > Viridiplantae > Streptophyta > Magnoliopsida > Gentianales > Gentianaceae > Eustoma > Eustoma russellianum. The sequence continues at coordinate 5,469,162 of AP025062.1, read as the reverse complement.
TCCTACCACCCCTTCATATGCAGTTATTTTCTTCACCCAAAAAAATCAAAAGCCTATGTTAAAATCTAGAAACAGTACAGGAAAATAAATCAACTTAAACTAAGTAGCATAAGAAATGAAAACCAATCAAGCAACTCTTCTGTTTTTTGCATCATATGACACAGCAAGTTTCCTTCACCGCATAAAATAGTTGACATATTTCCATACTAGTGCATTTGTTCCTATAAAAACTAGCCAAAAAAAAAAAAGACTGGAGCTTCTTAAGCAGTAGCACCAAAAAGGCTCCAGTTGTTCACCTTGAATCTAGGGACTGCAAGTTTAAACACCTCAGACATTCGCATACGCCCACACTGTGCTGAACTGCGCTAGCACTTTCACTGAATGGGCTGCATTTATGACAAATACAAAAACCTTTATTCAGAAACTTCTTCATTACATTTCCATGTACAACAATAGACACCAAGTCAGTAGATCAGTACAAGAAATAGCATCAAGGGAGTTGTAAAATCAAAGAAATGAATAACAAAGAAGAAAGGAAAAGAAACTACGTTCAAATTTTTTAATACTACATTCTAGAGAAAAATCAAAATCGAAATTCTGCACCTGGTTCCCACACAAAGCACAAGACTAAGTTCAATCAGAGAGCTCAAGTTGGAACACTAGATTTTTCAGTATATACTGAAAAGCAGTAAAATAAGCAAACATAGAGTCATTGCAAGATGCTAGACTCAAGGAGGACTAACATATCAAAACAACTACCAACCAAATATCTCTACTGCTACATCAGAACACTAGAAATGATTGCAAGAAGGAAATGGAACATGAAATCAAAGGAACAGCACCCTTATAGGTAGGTAACCTTGAGCAATCAGATCATCATCATCATCCGCACCCAGTATATCCCAACGACAACAAAAGCTATCATTAGGGTCTGGGGAGGGTAAGTGGTAGGCAGACAATACCTCTGTCCCAAGGGATAGAGAGTCTGCTTCCAGTGAGACCCCCGGCTCTATATGTACCCGCATAAATGACATAATAATATAGATATGATGTGCTAGTGTGTTAGTGAGGAAATTCAGGAAATACAAAGACGAGGCTTTCGATATTAAAATACACATAACTTGTATATGTACATTTAAAGCAAAACAACGGTAAGACATAAGCAAACAAGTGCATGTTAGGTCCCTTGAAACACACTAGAAGGGGGGCACATTCCAACAGTGCAAAGTCGACCTAAAGCGTAGATAGTGTCTACGCTTATTTATGTCCCTAAATATACTTTAAGGTGTCTCTATATATGACATATACCTCGTTAACATTAATCTTATGTCTCCATGAACTCCTATCATGGACCATGTCCTTAGAGAGGTGCAAATCTAGTAGGTCGTGCCTAATCTGCTCATCTCAAGTCAGTTTGGGTCTGCCTTTCCTCCTGTTCCCCTATACAATGAGGCTTTCAATTGCTCTAACCGACGCCGTTGTTTGTCTCCACTTGACATGCCCAAACCATCTCATTTTTCCCTCCCTTATCTTATCTATTATACTAGTCACGCCTAACCTTTCTCGAAACACCTCGTTTCTGATCCGGTCTAGCCTTGTATGCCCACACATCCATCTCAACATCTTCATCTCTGCCACTTCTATCTTCTGCAATTGTGACCTCTTGATGGCCCAACAGTCTGTCCCATATAGCATTGCTGGTCGCACTGCCACCCTATAAAATTTTTCCTTTAATTTAGTTGGGAAATTCTTGTCACATAGCACCTCTGAGGCCGCCCTCCATCTGCACCAGCCTGCTTGAACTCAATGTACTACATCACTATCTATGTCCCCATTCTGCTGCATAAATGATCTTAGGTACTTAAACTTACTTATCTGTGGTACCACTTGACCATTCTCACTGTCGGCTACGCCGCTGAAGTCGCAGTGCAGATACTTGGTCTTAGAACGGCTAATCCTTAAGCCTTTGCTCTCTAAAACACCCCTCCACTGCTCTAGTCTCATACTCAGAGTATGTCTACTCTCTGCGACTAATACAATATCGTCAGCAAAAAGCATACACAACGGAATTGCCTCCTATATCGGCTTTGACAACTCGCCAAGGACAACTGCAAAAATAAATGGGCTCAAAGCAGACTCTTGATGAAGGCCTACCTCTACCGGAAAGAAGTCTGTATTCCCCACAGGCGTACGAACGGTTGTCTTCGTCCTAGCATACATATCTCTAATTATGTCTATATACTTCGTAGGGATCCCTCCTGCATCCAGACTATCCTAGATCAGGTTACGTTACGCTTTTTCAAGATCAATGAAAACAATATGTAAATCACGCTTCTTCTCCCTGTACTTCTCCATTAATCTCCTGAGAATGTGTATTGCTTCCGTAGTTGACCTTCTTGGCATAAACCAAATTGGTTCACTGTAACCTGAGTTTCTTTCCTAATTCTAGTGTCGATTACTCTCTCCCATAACTTCATGGTATGGCTTAGCAACTTAATCCCTCTATAGTTCCCACAACACTGTGCGTCTCCTTTGTTCTTATATAGGGGGACCACGACACTCTTTCTCCACTCATCTGGCATCTGTCCTGTTTTATAAATACGGTTGAACAGAGTAGTAAGTCATTGAACCCCTTCTTCTCCCAAATACTTCCATGCCTCAATGGGTATGTTATCTAGGCCGACCGCTTTAGCTCTTCCCATCTTCTTCATTGCTCGCATCACCTCTCTTTGTGTGATGTTCTGACAGTCGGAGTTATTATGTTGTCGTTGTTGGTTAGTGATGCTTTCTCGTTCTTCGTAGTTGGCACTACCGCCGTTGAAAAGATTGTAAAAGTATGTTTGCCATTTCAACTTGATGTCTTGTGCTTTGAGCAATCAGATCCTAACCACAAACAGAAAAGCCAAATGGGTGGCTACTAGCTACTGCCAAAGCAACAATTTACTCTTCACCTAATCAATTAAGGTTCATAAAAAGTGATTAGAACATTTGTTCCAACTCCTTTTAGCCGTAAATTTACCAAATACACATGCAGAAAAAATATATTCACCCCTTATATTCCACCTTGAAGTATCAAATTTATCAAAATCAGAAGGAAAATGTACCTTTACGATATTCTGTGCTTCCTTCTCTTGCCTTCCCTTAGCAACAGACTACAAGCAGACAGGAAGTTAGCCAGTAAAAAGCACATACCCAGATGCTATATGCTCGTCCATAATGACATTAACTTGGCAAAATGTTCTGGAACAAAAATTATTACTAGGCCAGAAACTCAATGTTTGTAGGAGACCTGAACTGAGAAGAAACATTTATCTGAATTTAGAAAATGACAAAAGACAGGCTGTTTAACAGGGTAGACGCATAAGTTTTTCTTTTTGGTGGAGAAGGGTGGAGGGGCTTCCAGAAAATCGTGCCAATAAGTCTTTGCTACATCTAAATTTTCATACCTTTACCACTAAAAATGCAAGGAGAAGAAAAGAACTTTAAACAGCGTGACTTTTGTCACTGAACACAATGGAAATTAGTGAATTCAGATAAGTAGATCTATAAATGGATTATAATTGCTCAAGGAAATCATGCAAATATTGCACTCCTCTGGAATTGCTAAAAGACATTTGTCAAATATTGTGTGATCAGTTAAGAGAAAGAAAAATCCTGCTGCACATTTTGATCAATTAAAGAAAAGCATCTAACTCACACATTATGGGTTAACAGCAGCACACGAGACAAAATATGCACTTCCATATACACACTATGAACTATCTTCAATAAAGCAGTAAATAACATAAATAAAGCAGTTAACTGTAAAAAAACATAGGAAATTCAGACATGTCCTATACTCAACTCCATTTGATGTATAAAGAACACAAATGCAGTAAGAGAACTGGCTACTCTCCTTTCAACTTTGTATTGCTTCCCTCGCTTCCTCCATATAGAAAAGATCATATTTGAAGCAGCTAGTCAAAAGACTGCCAAGAAGTACCTTCAAAGTTAAACACAAGGGCATTTTCCTCCTCTAGAGGTACAAAGTTGTTAAACACAAATAAAGAGGATATAAAGCCTAGGGCAATGATGTTCATAAGGTTGTCTATGGACTGAGTCGACTGAAAACTCAAGTCTAGTCGCACAAAATCCTCTGTATTGTTGTAAGCTTGCAGGCCTAGATATGTAGGAAATGAACAGTTAATGGAGAAAGCAAACATAACAGCACTACATTGACCAGTTCTACGTTCATCTCTAGAGTGGAAAATACAAACCATATGCCAACAACAGTTATAGAGGGCACATATCCAAAATGCAATGCATCAGCCTGAAAAACACCTGACTGTTAAATTACCAGACAGAAGAGAGGAACATATTAGTGAAATTCACCTGGAAAAATTATTTCGTAATGGCACATGAAAAGACACAGTAAATCTGTAAGGCATACAAGGGATGCACATAAAATAGATCTAGGCATAAGCAAGTACTTATAGCATGATTCACCAGCATCTCATTCTGTGAAGAAAACAAGAAAGAGCAAGTAGAAGATACAAGAAAACTTCTTGTATTTTTGTATATATTTTTTGGTAATTAGTATACACCTTTACACTGTATCTTATAGGAACATTTACATGCCTATCTAAGGAAACTATCAATCACACTTAATTACATATCAACCACTTAATTACAATTGATCGATCCTAAACCTGTCAATCAAATCTTCCTTAATTCTGTATTTCTTTATTTATGGTATGTACTCAATCACTGTCTTGACAACACATTCTGTTCATTCCCGACATGGTTCTAACTTTGCAATATATTACCATTTGTTTCATTTATAGCAGAACTTGTGAGAAATGCATGCTAAAGCTTTTTTCGAATTTAAAGAAAAGAGTAAAGAGACAAGCTCAGAAGACATTCACACTGCATTTCTTTCATAAAATATCTTCCAACCCTTATTTGATCTCATCTTCTAATGTTTGATGTAAGATTATGCCATGAGTGTCAATGTGTTAAAGCTTTAATACACATGACATGATCGCACTGAGTAGGTTAAAAGACGGCCTATAAGAAGGGTTAGAATAAAACTGAGCAAGCAAGCAAAATGATGGATCAGCATGCTCAAAAGTAACATAATACTAACATCATTTATATGAAGCATAAAAAAACGCAAGCTACCAACACTTCTCACAAAATAACTGGTGTCTTAAAAATACTTCTCCAGTCCTCCTCAAATTTCTATACAATGCACATCGAAGGAAAATCCGGAACACCAGGGAACATTTTTGTCAGCACTGCCATATATATAGTTAAGAGCAGAGATTTCTTAAGTATGAACAAGTCAAACCTCTGGCAATGCTTCAAGTAATATGCAATGCTGAACAATGAAAATAAATGTCGTAATAGTAAAACAATAAAGAAAATGCTAGACCACAAGAAAAGCAAAGTTAATTGCTTGCAAAAGCATGTTTGGGAGGTTATGTGGATTGCATCATGTGCAACCATGAATCAGGATAAAAAATAGTCTTTTACCGAAGATTCCTCAGCATCTTGTTCAGCAGCAAGGTCCTGCAGAAACCAAGTGGCGCTCCCATTATCTACCACGCCAACCTTCAAGTGTAGAAGCACAAAAAATCAAAATCTCAACCCTGGAAGAATTCACAAACGCCTCCTTCACCAAAAGGACAAAAATTTTAGGGGAAAAAACAAGAAAAAAAATACTAACAGGCTGCTCAAAAAATTGAAATTCAAGAAAACAGAATGAGTCCAGTTCACATACCTGATGATACGGAATGGCAGACATTACTCACGTCCTAGAATTGAAACCTAAAAAAAAAAAATTATCTCTAATTGCATCCAAAAAAACGTAGAGGGGAAGAAACCAGGAAATTTGAAGGAAAAAAAAAGGGAGCAAAAGGAAAAAAAGGAAACAAGGAGTGAGATAAGCAAGTAACCTGAAAGCGAAAAGAGGAAGTATTAGCAATGGCGCCTCCAAACAAGGGCCGTTCCTATAAGTCTCCTCAGGCATTCTGATTGAAAAAAAAGACGAAAAAACAGAAAGCTTGAAAATCCAGCAGATACAATAACTATAACAAAAATTTCATAAAAACTATGTACTCGTCTGGAAATAATTCGACATAACTGATTTGAACACGTGATAGGATTCTCTCACCGCAAAAAGAGGTGCAGTGACGCGTGACCGCGCGACACGTGGTAGCAAGAGGGTGGTGAGGCTAGATGAGGGTCACCTGCATCTAGCCTCATCATCCCCTTGCTGCCACGTGTCGCGTGGTCACAAGAGGTGAAAAAAGT